>JBBBDQ010001719.1:1437500-2139108 GCA_037127315.1 Ascarosepion bandense | reverse complement strand
TCCTTGATTATTATGTGTGGGGTGCAGTTGAGCAAGAAACCAACAAAATTCTTTGTATCATCAAAGATAAAATGAATGCAAAGATTATGGCAGCATTCAGCAACTTAAACAAGGAGACCATCCAGAAGAGATTCAGAAGATTCCAAACTTGTCTGGAAGCTGTGGTTGAAGCCAATGGCGATTTTATTTAATAAATTTACACTTAAGTATTTCAAGACATTTTTGTGTAATTTTGGTAAATGTATCTGTTAAAATGAGATATCAGTGTTATTTTCATTTTTGTGTAACTTAGATGACAATTTATCCATCGCACCCTGTTTATATGTATAATCTGTAGAGGAGCAAAATTTTAAAAAAAACTTATATATATATATATATATAAATGCACATTTTTAAAGCACTTATCTATATATATATATATATATATATATATATATATATATATATATATATGTGTGTGTGTGTGTCAGTTAAGTGCCATATGTGATACACACTTGAGTGATCATGTCTCTTTTGACCCATCATTGACTAGGTAGATTTTCTGGCAGTTGGTTGTATATATAACTGTAAAAGGTATTTGTCAGTGTAGAATCAAACCAGTAAATGGTGAATTTTTTAAAAATTACACAATTCAAAGAATTGAACATGTAGAACTATTAATATTTAAAGACAAAATATTCACCACTTATAGTATCCAGATTTCAACCAACTGCCTGATGTAACTTATATGGTTGAAATCTGGGTAGCACATCCAGTGAATATTTTGTCTTTTAATATAATTTTCAATATTAAGCTAAGCGGCCCTGGGCCTGCAGATGACTTTGTAAACTAGCCTCACTCCTGCATACCTTTTCACATGTCACACACAAAAAAGCTTTGGAAGTGATTTTCTCCACATGCACTTTCACATGTCACTTCAACCCAGCAGCAGACCTGCAAGTTTTATTACAAATCTGGCATAAATACATTGCAGATCTGTCAAGAAAGTCATCCACATAGTCAACATTCGACTGTTAATTTTCATGCATTCTTAGATGACTTGTAAATCTAGCACAACATAGAACAACCTTTCACAGATGTTACATACAAGCTCAGACTGAAAATTAGATATATAAGTAATGTCCAAGTATGATTGAACATAACTCAGTTTTGTTGAAACTAATAATGGGATTTTCATGTAAACTTTTTCTTTTTTTATTTGAGTTTTCTTTAAAATTTACAAAACACCATTGATAATGTGTTACATTGTTTTGTTTTTTTACTCCTATGTTCTTGCAGGAAGTACTAATTTATAAATTGTTTTATTAGTCTGTTCTAACATAGGGATGGGAATATACATACACAAAATTTGAGTTTCAGTTGATTCTAAAAATGTACCACAACATTTTCCTCATTATCATTAGGAGAAAATGTATATCCTTTTATTTTTGTACATTTTTTTATGGCTAGCATTTATATCATTGATTTTACATCTGAAAACAATAGTTTACAAAGCAAATAACTATTTCAGTAAAAAATCTTGATTTCTCTCTCCCCACTGTGTAAAACAGATCATCATTCTATTGGCGTAAAACAGAGAATCATGGGGCCAACTCAATAACAGTTTTCAAGTACAATATAATTAAGATAAATCTTAAAATTTAAAAATGTTACTCATTTCCTGTTTTATTAATCTCTATATTAATATTTTGCATATCAATATATTTTAACTATTTACATTGTTATCCTCATCTTTATTGTCATATTCACAATGTTGCAATTGTATGCATAATTACAATACCTCATCTCAAAAATATACACATATTGTAATATTTTATTAAATATATATATATATATATATATATTAAAAAACATATGTCTTTTATTGTATTGGCTCTTTTACAAATGATAGACAAGAGGAAAACAAATCCTAACTTAACTAGACTGCTTGAGTAAATGTGTAGTGGAACAATGTTTAAGAGAGATAACAAAAAAAAAAAAACTTATTAAGAGTTAAATAGACAGAAAATAATGGAGAGCCATGATAGGCAATATCCATAATGGACATGGCACATAAAAGAATAATTATATATCTCGTTATAACATACAAATTCTATTTATATACTAATAAGATGAAAGTACTTTTCAATATACATTTATCTCGGGAAGTTTTTTTATAATCATTTATAACCCCAAGCAAGGCAATAAAACTACTAAGGCACAAGAGGTTACTGAGTGTTAGAAAATATGATAAAAAAAAGTACTGTTAAGAAAAGAGGACAATAAAAGAAGAATTAAAAAGGCAAAAAATATTGATTAATATTGCATTCAAATTTAAGATAAAAATTAACTTGGAAGTAAAAAGAGAAATCTACGAGCAAGAAGCGCAATAGAAGAAACGGTTAGCATAGAACTTAGGATTACATCTACACATCTCAACTGTAAAATGATAAGACCTTGTGCTAACCTGGTACTTAAATTCATTAAGTCTAGTTACCATGGAAGAAAGTTTTGGTAATTCTTGGAATTAAAACAAAAAATTTACAATTATTTTATTGAGAAAGCTCTGTTTGTAATAATATTATATAATTCGCCTATTGTCCAGTTCACGTTCCTCTCTGGTCTTTTGAATAGAAGTTTATCCTTTTTTTCGTGTTTAGGATTTTATTTCTGGTTTTTCATTCTCTTTCACTTTCACTAATCCTTGCATTTTAGTAGCATTACCACTTTGTTTGGGGTGAATTGATTCAGAAAAAAAAAGAACATCAGTTTTTTTTAATTTTTTCAGCTTTTGCTTTTACTTATGCATTCTTTTTATCTATAGATTTATTAAAATGCAGACAAATAATAAAATTTATTTCAGAACTTGCATTTTTAAGATTGTTGTCAAAATTCATCTCTACACCTGAAAAATAGAGAATTAAACTTTTTTTCTTATAGCGTATATATGTTATATACTGCTTCTGAGTATATATATCACTTTGAAGAAGAATAGGCCGAACCCAAAATTGAGAATCTTCTTGGCTTTGTTGATAACAAACATTAACACAGACATATAAAAAAAATATATTTTTATTATTATTTTCTCTTCATTGATGTGTGGTGGTGTCAGTATTTAGTTAACAGTTGGCACACGTGGAGTTGACAATTCAAATGCTATCTGCAACTGATCAAATCAATTCTCAAAACTCAACTGATCAGTGTGTCAGCTGATGTCACTTATAAAACTGTCCCCACTGACACCTGCAGTTTTTGATGCACTAAGTACCATGTTGGGGTGTCGACCCTTCTGATCTCGCTAGTCAAAACAAAAACTCAGTCTGCACCTGCTTATCTACAATGACCTAAATATTATAGTAACAAATATTTAACATATACTCAAGTATAGTGTGAGTTTTTTTTTTTTTGGAAGAGGTTAAAAATCATACATTTTCAGTGACCAGTTTCACAGGTAAATTTTTTCTAGGGTGGATAAAATTCATGCAAAAAAACTTCAAGGTCACTTTTATACATGAAGTCTGCTTATACACAAGTATATACGGTAATTTCAACTTATAATTATGAGGCTAAATATTGCAGAGCAGTCGTTTTTTAACCAGTAAGAATTTAAAAAGGTTTGCATCTGATATTAAAATTGCTCTCTCTGAATACTGTGCTTCAATTAAAATGTTTTGCAAAGAGTATTTTTGAAGATAATAAAGTCAATCAAGGACTTAATTCTCTGATTTTTGGGTTTCTCATCAGCTATAAATTATTGCTATTTTATTTACTGCTAGTATTTGATTAACAATTATTTTTGTATTGATTTATGTGATATATCTTTCACTTTTTAAGACTTTTTTAACCTTTGGTAAGCATAAAAACTATAATTCTTATATTATTGTTGCTCTTTCAGGCCGCAGTTTGGTGGCTAAGAAAAACGATGGCATCAAAGAATCTACAGACAGTAGTGCCACACTGGAAGACGAAGACACCAAAGGTAAATAACTGAAATAACACATTTTTTATTTTTATTTCTTACTTTTTTTTATCTCCCCAACTCTATATATTAATATCAGTGGTTCTCAACCTTTTTTTTTTTTTTCACCTTTTCCCCATATTGCAAAACATTGTCTGACTCAAAATGTATATTCTTGAATTGTATTTATTTACATGATTTACATTGTTTAGACTGTTGTCCTCATCATGATATTTTGCCTGTGGTACGCTCTTTCTTTAGGTGATTGGAACTTTGAACTGAACTCTTTATATCATTTACTGGGGTATATTGTTTTAGTTTCATGAGTCATACATCTGTCAGAGGTCTCTGTATCAGTTATTTTTTTTAACTCAACTAAGTTTTTGTTCCACTCAACTGTAGCCAGGTATTGAACTCACAACTCTTTTAAGTCAATGGATCCAACCAACACTTTTATCCACTGAGGACATCAGTGTATGAATTTTCAAAACTTATGTCTCATATCATTTTTTTTTTTTTTTACCAGAGCTGATATTACAATTTTGTTTGTAATTGTTTTTCTCTAGCACTACTGATATTACTGATTCCCATATTGTATTCATTTCTATACTTGGCCAACTTGATAAATTGTTGTGGCCTAGAATTCTTAAGTTTTCCTATTCTCTTCTATAATTTCAACTTCATTTCTCAGGGGGCAGTGATCTTCCTTTTCCCTCCATATGTGGTCAGCATGACCAGCTGTTTCTATTTCCCCTCATGTTACGGCCTTGCAGTGTTCTTGAAGTCTTATCTGAAGGAGGCCCAGTAAATAAAAACATTTGTTAGATCCAGTGACTTGACCCAAAGTGTTGAGTACCTGGTTACAGCAGAGTGAACAAAAACTGAGACAGTTGAGTTAAACAGAGATAACTGATATTGAGACATCTGGAAGATGTGTATGACTCATGGAACTGGGGCAGTCTACTAAATATAAGAGTACAGTTAAGAAAGAGTTCAGTTCAAAATTATAATCACCTGAAGAAGGTTAGATCATGCAACAGCTGAAACATTGTGAATATAACAACAAAGAGGAGAGCAACTGTCCAAACAAAGTAAATAGTGTAAATAATTACAATACCTCATCTAAGAAATATAAACAAATTTTGAATAGTAGTTTGTAGAAAGATCAGTATTCCATCAATATGAAAATGCTGATCTTTGGTCTCTATCTCTTTTGAAAAAGCTTCAAATTTCCCCCTCCACCTGGTTCAAGAACCACTGATTTATACTATTTGGTTATAAAGTTTCTGTTGTTCTTGTATCACTTTTGATGCCTTGTGCTCTCTAATTTAATGCATGTTTGGTTTTTCCCTCCATATTGGTGTACACTTGACAAAAGATAACATCTCAAAGGTAAGACGACGAATTCCAAACTTCAACATAAGATTTTAAAAAAAAACGAAAATGACTTTTTCATCATATATAGTTCTTAAACATTTCAAGTAATCATGTAGTTATTTCATCTACACAAAAAATCATATTTACTTGATTTGGAAATAGTTTATATTGTACTTGGTGTGTTTTACTATATCTTATAAGACTTCCTTTTTTTTCTTCTTTTTTTTTGCTTTGAGTAATAACATCAAAAACATGATTTAGTATATCCACTAAAAAAGATCAAAAGAAAAGATATTAATTTTAGGTATAAATGTATCTGATCATACATAGGAAATATTTTGAATCATTGTCTTTTAGATAAATAATTATAGTTATTTAGTAATGTGTTTCTAAATGAAGAATATATCATTCTGTAATTACCTTACAATAGTACAAGGCTTCATCGGCTTTCCATCACAAGTGCTGGCTTCTTGCAAATGCAGCATTTGCTCTTTTCATTTTCTGTTGTTGACAATTCAAATTTAACCACACACGCACATACACATATAAATAATTTTTTTAAATGGTTAGGGGGTAAATTTATGATACTTATAATCAATAAGTACATCTAGAAAAGGGGTTTTTAATAACTAATTAAAAAGGAAAATTGCCAGTTTCTTTTCTTGAATTTCTCACTTGTGTAACACTTTTCCAGCTTCATGTTTTCCAATCAACTTTGATCTTCAAAAATTTAACTGCATTGTCAAACATTATCTTCTTCTGTCTTCTTAATTCCTGTTCTTTAATTGTTCTCTCTCTCCTTCACAATGTTTTTTCTCAAATTTTTCACACTCAGTAACTCTGTGTCTTTGTAGCTTTGCTTCAATGATTAAAAAATTAAAAAAAAAAACAACAAACAATTTTCAAAAAATTGTCCTTAATGTTAAAATTCATGAACCAGGTAAACCTCTTCATCCTATCATACCAGTCACCACACCTATGTACTAATTAGCTAAAACTTGAAACCAATTAATTATAGCATATCTCCATATCAAATATAGTAGTAATTCTGTGCATGAATTCATATAATTCCTCCATCCTCATACATCACAGAATGAAATATTAACATGATTAACAGAATTATATATTAACACCATTAGCTGTTGAAAATCAACTAACGTCCATAATAATGAAACAATATTTATCATCATTTTTCTCACCTGCCTTTGAAAAAGAAGTTTAGCAGCTTGGACAACACATTTTCCATTTCCTGATTATTTTGGTAATATTTATACCTAGACTGATGGTGTGGGTATAGACAGTCCTTTAGGTCTTGTATTCTCTAACTTCTGTATGGCTCATAAATTAATAAATTAAATAAACCAACTATTTACACAATATAGTTTGGTGATATTTTTGTACAAACAAAAATAGTTAGTGATATAGAATTTAATGATTATTTTGAAAAAAGTGTTAACTTCAATGTCCATCTATATATATATAAAATCCATGAAAATTCCGTGTTGCAATGTAAACTATATTAATTTTAAATAAAAAAACATAAATAAAAATATATATATATATATATATATGAGGAAGCAATCATTCTTGAATACAAGTTTCATTAAAGATGACTGACAAGATACTGTGATTAAACATTTTATTCAAATTTTCTTGTGTTTGTTTGGACAGTTTTTAAACATTTTATGTCTAGAAAAGAAGCACTTATGTGAATACAAGAAAGATTGAAGAAAAAGCTTAATAACAGTACCTTGTCAGTTATTTTTAATAAAATCTTATAGACAAGAGGGATTGCTATCCAATATATATATATATATATATATGGTAATATTTTTATTATAAGTTTATAATAAAAAACATAGTATACTGCAACACAACAGCTGTTGTTTTGGTACTATCTTATTAGTACCTTATCAGGCAAAGAAACATTATTTCACTACCTGATGAGGTGCTAGTAAGATAGTACTGAAACACAACAGCTCTTGTGTTGCAGTATACTATATTTTTATTATAAACTTATAATAAAAAATATTAACAGCTATAACGCTCTACTAAGTATCAAGCACTCTTAATAAAGTAAATCACTACAAACTGTGGACTACCAACCAATTAGTTTGTACTACTTCTAAGATATATATATATATATATATATATATATATATATATATATATATATAGTAAAGTTTTGTAATTTGCTTGAAGCATTGCGTAAAATAGTTGTATGTGTTATGTCTTGAAGGCCGTTACAATGCATTAAATGAAATAAAGGAAGGTCAGGAGGTGTTTGTATAACCTGTTTATTTATAAGCATGCAGTGTGGGTATAGAAGAATCCAAAGGAGTATCCTGTACATACAGTGGTAGGATAACTCTCTAAGAGAGCTCTAAATATATACATATAGAGCAAATATAAGAAAAATTAAGGCAGACATGTTATTTCATAGCAAATCGAAAGTATAGGCCTATTTCAGGCGAACCATCATCCGCTTCCATCTTTATTTTACAAAGGATTTGTGTAAAATCCTTTGTAAAATAAATATGGAAGCTGATGATGGTTCGCCTGAAATAGGCCTATACTTTCGATTTGCTATGAAATAACATGTCTGCCTTAATTTTTCTTGTGTGTATTGTATAATAAAGGTAAATAAGGACATTATAAAGACTGTGCTCAATGGTAAAATATAAAAAAGATATGTACAAAAGCAAGCCAATATAAAATATAATTAAAACAATATTCATGTTACTACTTTCAGTATGTTAATGCTGTTGTTCCACAATCCTCAGGCAGTAAGAATGATGAGATACTCAGTTTATTAACTATTGTTATTTATTATCTAAGAATTCACATGAAACTTTAAGTCATGGAAAGCAGTAACATGTGTATTGTTTTACTTATGCAGGGCACAATGGATAAATTGTCATTTAAATTATACAAAAATTAAAATAACACTGACATCTCATTTTAACAGATATATTTATTAAAATTCAACAAAAAATATCCTGAAATACTAAAGAGTTAATTTATTCTATAAAATCACAATTGGCTTCAACCAACAGCCTCCAGACAATTTGGGATCTCTTGCAACTCTTCTGAATGGTCTTTTTGTTTAAGTTGGTGAATGCTGCCATAGCCCTTGCCTTCAGTTCAATTTCATTGCTACGAGGAGTTTTGTTAGTCTCTCACTCAACTACGTCCCACACATAATAAAGGGAGTTGCAGTCTGGGAAGTTAGATGGCTAAATGTAAAGGGTGATGTGGTCACACAAATTGTCTGACAACCATGACTGGATTCTCCTGCTTGTGTAGCATGGTACAGTCTTGTTGACAGATAGAGGATCTTTCAGCAGCAACCCTCTTGATCCAGGGCAGTACTACCTCTTCAATGCACTTGATGTCGGTGTTGAGTTTGAGTTTGAGGCCCTATGGGAAGATAGACGGAGGCATAATGTTGCCATTACTAGTGATTACTCAAAACACCTTCATAATCACCATTAGACTCATCCAAGCCATACAGCATACTGTTTCCAAATTTATGGTTGAGCAAGTTGTGTTATGAGGCTCTTTTTCTCACAGATGGTGTCCAACTGACTCTACTATATTGTGCAGTTGACTAAACCAAAAACAAATGAGCCTGCACAAAACTAAACATATAAAATATTGCGACAATTTACCCTTATGCTTGTTTGTGTGTGTGTGTATACACACACACACACACACACAGACATATATATATATATATATGTAGAGAGAGAGAGAGAGAGAGTTTGCCAAAAAATTGTATACACTCTTCAGGAAAGAAAAAACATGTATAAATATTGTAATACTAAATTTATTCAGACATCATGACCTTCATACAAGTTACTTTTGGACACTATAATCACAAGAGATGCTCAAAATGGTGGCCTTTAGCTTCCAGACATTTATTAGTAAAGCAAACTACTGCTTGGCCAAAGTGTCCAATGCGGTTGCTGCACATGCATTTTTTTGTCTAAAAGTAGCCAATGTAATGTCATCTGTTGGGAAAATGTTGTACTATAATTTGATAAAACTATGGAATACAACTTTTTTCTTTCCTAAAGTGTGTAAACATTTTTTGGCAGACTTTGCATGTGTGTGTGTGTGTGTGTGTGTGTGTGTGTATATATATATATATATATATATATATATATACACACACACACACATGTACACAAAACAAGAATTTTTGCAAATTATAAAACAAATGCATTTCGTGATACATAATTTACATAAATAGTATACATAAAAAAAATACTGCTATACTGTACTGAAAAGTTATTAACTCAATACACAATCTGAACAAATATGCCTTTTATTATTATTATAAATAAAATAAAAAAAGTTCTTTGATTGACTTTCCAACATTTATTCACATGACAAACTTTTACTTTTTATTAAAATCAAAAGAAAATAATACTAATGAAATTAATATGCAGGTTTTATTTTTATGAACTTCTTTATTGGACTAAGAACTGTTCAGTCCTAAAAACTGTTGTACAATGTCATGGGTCATACTTCTTCCTCAACTTAATAATTAAACAAAAATGAAAATTTCTTGTGCAAACTAAAACTGCATTTCAAACACCCAAAAGTATAAACTCAAGTTCTAACCCGCATAATGACTAACATTAACATAAAGCTTAGAAAGCTTTTGCAAAATTTCATGATTATACACATAAATGAAAAAAAAGTTTAAACACACGCATTCATCAGATTGTAAGCTTTGAATCAGTTGTTATAAAATTCATTCAATGGCAATAACGACAGATTTTCTATATTGTCTATAAGGCAAATAAGTATAAATATATAATATTTGTTCAGCCTAAAAAAATTGTAAAAGACTTTACACAAGCTTTACATATAATTTCTTGACCAGCTCATCTATTGATTTATATATTAATAGGCATTATATATAAACCTACTTTCTTTACCAAATTTAAAAAGTGGGGTGAAATACACCATGCTCTATTCAACCATATTTGACATGAGTATCCTAGTCATGATTAGTCTTCAAAAAAAAAAAAATTACAATTTGCAGTGGACAAAAGTTTCAACTAATAAGCCTAACAAATTCTATTTAAATGTTACTAGTTTTAAACAAACACATATAAGTTAATACCTATCATTTTCCCCTCTCTCTCTCTCCCTCATTCTCCATCTCTCTTTCTTTCTCTCTCTCTCTAAATATATATATATATATAAAGTGGTAAAAGTTTTTTGTGACCTGTTTCATCATTTAGATCTTCCTCAGATTAAATTTATTGTCATATTCACAATGCTTCGGCTGTTGTACACACCTACCTTCTTCAGTTGATTGGAATTTTGAACTCAACTTTTTATTTTGATCACTGGGGTAGATTGTTATGACAATGAAGAACGTTACAATACCTCATTTCAGGAATGTAGACAAATATAAAAATATATATTGTTTTCTCATATATATATATATATTATACTTTAGAACATGTACATCCGACAATTTATAACAAAAGTTCATTTTGTAGTAGATTGTAATATGTACATGTTCTAAAGTATAATTTATAACAAATATTCATTGCTCTATTTCTATATTGAGCACTGTTTTAAATTAATGCTTTGAACATTGTAAATATTTTCTTCATTCCTTATTCATTTGAATATATATATATATATATGTACAAATGAATCATAGATGAATCTCAGTAGCATTAGGAGTGATATTGCATTTTCTTGCACAATAATAATTGGATAAATTCTTTAGGTAAAAAAAAAAAAAAAGCTTTGTTTTCTTGTTGTTGTATTGGTAAACTTAGACCTTTGTGCCAAAAAGGCAGTTCTTTAATTGTTGCCATTTTTCTATCCTCACTCCTCAGCAATGTTTATTGTTTTAAAAAGCAATTATTAGAATTGTAATAAAAGCTAGACATTTGAATTTATACATTTTCTTTGTTCTTGAGAATTGGCAACAAAAATAATAAACAATATTTATTTATTAGATTTTTTTACAATATTTATTAAACTATATATTGGAATTGGTGGCGAAACATCAGATAATTACTAACTGATACAAACTTTATAAAATGTGAAATAATAAGGATTTCCTTATAGTTGGTTCACATATTTTGATAATTTAGTAAATGTTTATAAATTTATAAATAAAAACATTTCGTATTTATTTTTTTATAAATGGATAAATGATAAATATTGCATTACATTAGTTTTAATTGTATTAGATTTTAGAATGTTGTAAATATGAAATTTATCTTGTAAATAACAATCTAATAGCATTTAATATTTTTATTATAAATTCTCAAGAAAAGTAAAAATGTAGAAATTCACCTTGATCATATATTTAGGTTTTATTAGCATTCTAATCATGAATTTTTAAAACAATAAACATTGGCAAGGAGTGACAGTGTTATATACCAAACCATGTATGGTATATACTGCTGTTGGAACAACAATCGTCTTGACAAATAAACGATGATGCAGAACGCATATACATATAAAAATATTAACTTCTGTTTTTATTCTCTTCAGTGACAGTTGTGTAGGTGTTAACAATAGTTAAAATAATAAAAGTGCAATGAGAAAAACCATTCCTTTGATACTCTTGTTTTTATGCAGGCATGATGGTCCATGTTTGCTATTGTTTTTTGTGATTGTTTTCTGAACTTAAGTCTACTTATAGGTTTTCATGGAATGAAACTTTCTCACCATGAATTTGCATGTTCCTATTAATATCTTTTATTCTAAAAAGCTGTATTGCTCTAAGACTTTTGGCTTCTTATGTAATAGTAGTAATTCCTAATTGAAAAGAGTATAGTATCTTTGGCATGTTAAGGTCTTGGAAATGTTTAGTCACTAACAGAGACAAAGCAATTTTTTTTACTTTGATTTCAACTCATTCAAAGAACTGAAATATGGAGAGCTGTTGGTTAAAATTGTATCAATAGCTAAAAGAAAAAAAAAGAATTTCAAAATGTCAATTACAGGTCGGGGATACTAAGATCAAGCAAGTGCAGAAATTTAAATACCTGGGAAGTGTCCTAACAAAGGACAAAAAGTACAACTCTGAGATCCGAAAGTGTATCGGGATGGCCAAAGATGCATTGCAAAAAGTAAGCAGAGTATTGAGAGATAGGAAAATTTTTTTGAAAACAAGGAAAAGAGCTCTGAACTGTTACGTGATATCAGTTCTGTATGACAGCAAACACTGGACAATCTCCTCGAAGATGAAGTAGAGACTTGAAGCAACAGAAATGTGGTTCTATAGAAGGATGTCAAGTGTACCATGGACTGAACATGTGAACAATGACAAAGTTTTGGAGAGAATTGAAACAAAATGAAAACTTATACTTTAACATCAGAAAGAGACAGTTTATGTTTATGGGACACATAAAGAGAAAGGAGGGCTTGGAGATTCAGATACTCACAGGGTGGATAGAGGAAAAATAAGACAGAGAAAAACAATGCATGAAATACTTGATGAGCTTCAGCAACTGGATGGCAGAACAGGTTTCGGGAGAAATAACAAAACAAAATTTATTAAGTGCTACAAGGAACAGGAAGATGTGGAAAGCCATGAGTGCTTATTTCCTGAATGGACACAGCATGTAGAAGAAGTACACATGAAGTTAAGTAGCATTGGGACTGGTTAGTACCTAAATGGGTAACTACTTTCTATGTTTGGATGTGAAATAGATAACAGTTTTGAATTAGAAATTGGAGTGCTAAGTTCCAACTTCAGTTAGGTTCATTATATTCACTTACAAGCAAATATTATTGGGAAAGGTACTAAGCCACCTCTTCTCTCCCCACCAGCTATGGCTTAGATAGTAGGGCTTTAATCAAATTTAAAATGAAGCTGAAATCAAATCTTAAAATGCATAATCACCTGATATATATTTTTTTATTTGTAGTTCTCTAAACCTGGACATTTCCATACACACACTGCACTATAAACTACAGTCAGAGCTGAAATAAAATGTGTGAATCAACTTAAATAATAAAGGATTGAGAGTGTGAATCCAATTGCAGATATGATGCCATTATTTTCTTACGGGTTTATAACTAAAATGGCACCAATATTCAGAGAACTTAAAATGATTTCTTAGTTACTTATTTTAGAACTGTTCATTGTGGCATAGACTTCCAAGAAGATGTTTTCCTGACAACTAAAATCTTGGTCTCTTTGTCCAGGATCAACTGATATGTATTCTATTTATCCTCATAATGTGCTTTTCTTAGCCCCTCTTTCCACCTTTCTTATAACAATCTCGTTCTGCAACTCTCTACTGTGAGTGACCATTGGGCCTTGTATTGGATGAACTAAAAGTATAAAAAAATAATTTTACTTACCATTATTGCTATGTGATGCAAAAAATAGTGCATTATTTCAACAAATTAGCAGTAAATAGTCAACAAATCCTTTTTATAGCCATCATTCTAGATGGCTATAAAACTGGGACTGTTTTTTTACATTTACATAAGTAGTGAAGTAATTGTTTTAAGTGAAACAATTAATCAAAATATGTACTGCATAATTTATTGCATTAACAAATTATAGATCCACATCAGCTTCATTGTTTCTGTAATTGTCAGAAGGGACTACATTGTTTAGAAGGTAGTAAAAATAGCTAGCTGTAATCTCAATTCATATAAAAAAGAACTATTTTAATTGAAAGTATATTTATTTTATTGAACTTGAAAACTGATTCAATACTCAGCATTAGCCAAAGGTATTTTTTGTATTAAGTCTTCTTTTTTTCACTCAAATTCTGTATGAAATAACTTGAGAATATTTAGTTAAAAAGTTAGTAAGTCTGCAGAAGTTTGGAAATAAATTTCAATAATAACATTTTAAAACTGTTTTGGCCAATTTTGATTGATATACAATGAAATCACTAAGTCTTCATGCAGTAACTTTCTTTATTACGTTCAAATTAAGTTGGGACAATACAAGCAATAATATACACATTATAAGAAATCAATACATTTATGTCACAATACTTGAAAAGCACAGTGTTAATTATAAGTTTTAAAAAATAAATATAAAAATAGTAATATATAATATCATACATTGAGTGATGGTGTTCATCAAATAGTGCTCAATGAAGAATATAAATTATATATTGATAATATACATTTTTTCCACCCTGGTAGCACAAAGCAATCTTCAGATGTTGATATTATCAATAAGCACCTGAAGACTTTGTTGTGTATGAAACTCAGAATTGTGCTACCAATGAGGGAAAAAAAAATATATATATATATATGTGTGTGTGTGTGTGTGTAAAATAATTGGTCTGTAATGGTCAGAATTTACATCAAGCTCTCTGCTGGATCAGTTTTAATATTCAATCTAATATTACTAGGATTCATTGGAATTATTTACCATATATATATATATATATATATATATATATATTATTATTATTATTATTATTATTATAAAATTTATTAAAGCGGGCACGAAAATCCCACAAAATAGGAAGGTAAAGCCAAACCTTTTATCTCCTGCAACAGATTGGGATCTGAGGGCCAATATAGGCTCGAGATTGAAATTCCCAGAGCAAATTGCCACCACAAAGCTTCGCCCAGATATAAATTGAAGAAGATAATTTTGTGGGAACTGACAGTCCCCTGGGAGGAAAACGCAGAAGAAGCCCATGAAAGGAAGAAGTTAAAATACGACGAACTGCTAGAGAATTGCAGGGTTAAAGGCTAGAGGACTAGCTGCACTCCAATAGAAGTGGGGACTAAAGGATTTGCAGCAAGGTCCTTCAGCAAAGCCTTAACTGATATTGGTATAGTGGGAGTAAAAAAAAAGAAAGCACTCAAGTCCATAACCGAAACAGCAGAAAGTACAGCCAATTGGTTATGGATCAAAAGAGCGAGTAGCTGGAGTTCAAAACAAATTGTGAGCTAAAATCCCCCGAAATTCTGCATTTCTGATTTCGCCTCTTAATATAAAGTGGCCTCTTAATGTAACTGTAAAAACGGTTCGCCTCTTAATGTAAAGTGGCTCTGTCTGTCGCCAATTGGAAGCATTTTCAAGATTCCGTACCGGGCCCAAATGTTATAAATTTTTCCAGTGTCTGAAAGCGCTTATTGAGGCTGGACCAGAGACTAAGCATCTCTGGTCGGGTTGGCGCGGTGAAGGGGTATGATGTTAAAAGACCTGAAACTCCTAGTAATCCACGCAAAGACATCACTGACGACACCCTCTAGCACCAATACTACAGTGTGTATGTTTGAATTTCTGAAACTAATCAAATTAAAATTTAAAATCCTTCTCATTTCTGTTGGAGGAACACCTTCCTGGTTGATCTCCACCACTTGTAGAAACAATTTAATAGCAAAAATGATAAAAACATAAGCAAAAAGAAACTAAATTTGGCCAGTCTATATAACCAAACACATATTAAAAAATAAATTAGATTTAAAATTTCAGCATCTCCTCTCTTTAATCTGCATGTGTAATCAAATCAACATAAACATCATTTTGTCCGATGAAGTCTCAAAGTTTGAAATGAATCCAATGAAAAGTTTTTCACTTTGTCATAGATTTTCTTCTCTATATATAGTGAATAGGCAGTAAATTTTCTTTAAATCAAATGTTTTTATAGAAACAGACATTCTGTGTCAATTTTATTGATCGCCTTTTACAAATTATGAATAATCCTTCACAAGAGATAAGATTAAAATTCTGTCAAAAATTGTCCAAAGTTCATTTTGGAAGAAATCTGACCCATGTTTTATGATTTTCTTAAGTCATCATCAGGGTAGGTAGTTGATTTTCTAAATGCCGCTTAGATGTAGCATAAGGCCAAAAGTATGGGGTACCCAGTGATGATTGAACTCACTACTCAGTTTTAATAGGCTTCAGCAAGATAAGTTTGATAACTGTTACATCACGCTAAGGTGCCCTATCATCAGGGTAGGTAGAGACAAATGATGAGTTTTGTTGAATGGATGAGTGTAGTGATTTTGTTCAATTTCTGACAGAATTTCCTCCCTATCTGAGAAAGATTATTTGTAATTTGGATAAGTCAATCAATAAAATCAGTCAACACAAAAAGTCTGTTGTCTTTAGTTTTATACACACACATACACATATAAGGGGTGTTGCAAAAATTTTGATCTCATCATTCTTATCAACATGACAAGCAGGAAAATAATATTTTTGTTTTATTTTACTTTTTAACAAATATTGTTATTTTATAAACTTTCTTGTTCTGTTTGTAGTCATTTGTTATGTTTACAAATTAATAAGAAAAATTAGTAAATATATTTATATCTATATACTTTTTAATTTGTAAAAATAATTTAAATATTTTTAATAAATCCTGTTACTGGACAGGAATTAAGCAGACAGAAGATAGCTATTGATCAAAGTTGACTGAGAAACAAGAAGTCAAAAGAGTTCCACAAGTGAAAAGTCAAAGTGAAAAAACTATTACCTTAAAACTTAGTTACATCAAGACATTTTAAAAAAGATAAAAACTTGCTGCCACTCTAATACTGTGCTTAAATTCATAAAGTGTAGGTACCATAGAAGAAAGGTCATTGGAACAATTTCCATGAAAATATTTACAGAAAATACAGGGAAGCTATGTTTCAACAGCTGGAAAGTGACTGGAGCCTAGATGCCAGTTCAGGACCTATAACATTACAGATTCTTCTTTCTATATACAGAACAAAAGCACTAGACTAGATAGTTACCATCCATTTCAACTGTAAAATATGATGAAACCTTTCTGCCAATCTAGCTGTACACTTAAATTCATAAATTTTTGGTATCATAGAAAAAGTTTTCAGAACAATGGCATATACATATGTGAAATCTTGGGCCATAAGCAGTTCATTTAAACTTTTTTTTATTTATAAGTTCAAATACTATTTTAAATAGATTAGTGTATTAAACCATGGAAAGTATTCAGAATTATATAACATTTATATATATTTAGATGACTGAAGCCAAAACTGATGATTTTCAGTAGTTTACTAGTAGAAAGGCATTTAAGGCTTGTTATCAATGATGGAGATAGTGGATTAATAGAATTAATATAAAAAAAAATATTGCCACTTAACTGATCACCATTACTTCCATTATGCCAACTTCAAACTTTTGTGAGCATATGGGAATGTGCTCAGTCATCAGGTCTTGTCTGGTCTTTCTACTGATATTTTTCAATGTTTCTGTGTTTATATACTGTTAGTGAACTGGTGTTATTTTTTATGTTTGTGTGTAAGTCTGATTTTTTTCTCTTGTTGAATGTCATGTTATCTGGTTATCTTCTTTCTTATCTATCTTATTTATTTTTTCTTTCTCTACTTTCTTCCTTATCTTCAAGTTTTCTGCTAATTTTTAAGTGCAAAAAATACTATCAATCATCAAAAAATGCACCAATTTACATTAAAAACACATACGCAATTAACACTCACAACCATGCAAGTATGCATGCAAATGTGTGAGCACACATATGTAAACACATTTGCACACACATACACATACAAATATTCAACCATCACCTTTAAAATCAAACGGTCAACACACCACAAAATAATAAACCACTGAATATCCAGCACTACTTACAAATTAACAGAAACCAAAAAATAACAGAAGAAAGTAGAAAAAAGAAATAAGAAAGAGAAGAAGAAAACCAGATAACATGACATTCGTCAAGAGAAAAAAAATCATAGACTTACACACAAAAGTAACCAATGACACCAGTTCCACAACAGTATAGGAATACAGAAATATTGAAAAATATCAACAGTAAATAAAGGAAAAGCCCTAGTGAGTGAGCATATTATTATACATTTACAAAACTTTGAAGTTGGCATGATGGAATTGACGCCAATCAGTTAAATGACAATTTTTTTTAAATTAATTCTACATATATATTGAGAGAGAGAGAAAATCACTTATTTGTCAGCTGAGATGAAAATATAATTGTAAATGTTATCTTTTTGTGAATTATTATGTATTTGATGTGTGTGCTTTTGAATATAGATTAGTTATGATGATGATGATGTTTCAGTAATTGTTCAGTATTGAGTGACAACCCTTGGATAACTTTTTGATATCACATTGCATGATGCATGATACCTCCCTGAAAACCTTATATTTGCTTTTCAAAAGTTTAATATACATATTTTTTAATCCTTTTTATTCCATCCCAACAACAGCACTAACATATTTGGTCAGTTGAATGAGTACAGTTGTTTCATGATAACTCAAGTTTTATCTTATGTTAAAGATGTCCTTATTTTGACTTTAAATTTCATCTCTGATCAGGAAAACAAAAAGGAAATTAGTAGATTAATATAAAGAAAAAAATATTAAGATAGTCTCTCATATTAACTTTGAAATTGGTTTTGGAAAACTACTCAAAATGCAGTTTTTCTGCTTGCCTTTAGACTAATTAGCAACCTATATTTGCTGGTATAGATCAACTTGCAGGTTTTTCCCCAAAAAGTTAACTCAGAAAATATCTCTTAGTTCTTATATGCAAAGTTGAGGTATGTTGTTGACAAATGCTCTTAACTTTAAATATTTATACTAAGTCTAACTTCTTAATGCGGTAATATTAAATATTGGAGATTTTATATATCTTCATGTGTACTAATCTTAACATGCACATTGTTTGCCATTTATCATGCAGAAAAAATTGTGCTGTAAAAGGATTTTATTCATACTTTCAACATTTAATCTCATTATCACAGAGCCTCTTTTAATGTTTTTCAACATCCTAGAAAAAAAATTAATATAACTGACAATTTTCAAGAAGTATATGTGACTAAATGACTAAAAATGTCACAATGTAGATATATATATCCTATTTGTATTTAGTTATTTGCATATTCTTTTAGCTGACACCAAAAGTAACAAAACTGAAATTATAAGTCAGTTGTAGTTGGAATCCCTGGCTAGTAAATGATTTATACTAAATCAGAAATATAGTAATGTTGTGAAAACTTTAAATCTCTTCAATTTTTTAATGTCAAAGAAAAAAAAATAGTGCTAGATATTACAAACCTGACTCGTTTTTGTGACATGGGATTTTTTTTTCTCTTTCTCTAATTGAGGGTTAAAAAATGGCTTTGAGCAAGTTAAACCTGTAGGTTTTGGTGGGATCCATCCTTTTTGTGAACTGGCAATACAATCACTAAGAAAGAACTGTACCAAATAGCCAAAACCACTTCACTTGAGGACTTGCAACAGCTAAAAAAACACTTAATGAGAAAATAATGTAACAATCAAAATGTCAATATTACACATTACTTAAAAAAAATAAATGATTAGGAGAAACCCTACATGAGTACTGGAAAGAGCTATAAAGGTTACCAGACTTGAGAATTGTATTTTCTTGAAAAACTGTATTAATAGAAACATTTTATAAATTTCAATGGAAAGTATCGCTAATTTATCATTCTGAGCCACTATCCATTGCACCATCTATACATACAATATATATATGTATTGTGTGTGTAGTAAGTTGAATAATCTAGACATCTATTTTTATTTTAATTCTCTCAAATTCACTAGATAATGTCTTAATGTTGTTATTAAACTCATTAAGGAGAGCATCATAGTTTTTCTCATTCAAATACTTTAAATCTCATCCAAGATCATCTTCAGGGATAAGACAAAAAATCGTTAAGACAAAAATTAACATAATTGATATTTTTGGAAAGGCACTTTGTTCAATATTTAAGGTTATCTAAAGGAGGGAACTGAGTATATATTTGTACAAAAAAATAAATAAATTTAAGTAATTACAATTTACATGTTTTAAAACATTCTGTTATAATTTAAATTAATTTTAAAATCTTGCTGTTATGCACATTTAAAAAAATTGTTGCTATATTCATGATTAATCTTATTTAGTGTTGGTTGTAATTTTCTTATATAGAGAGCATCAAGAATTTGAAGTTTTTGTTTTTTATTTTCATGGTGTAGTATACTTGTATTGTCAATTAATATTTCTCTAAATCATGAATGTGGACAGGAATGTTCCTTTAAATGTTGTACAATAGAGCTTGAATCCAACATGAAATATAAGTCTCCTTGATAATATTGTCATGAAATCAACATATATATTTACTTTTGTCAGAGATACAAAGGAAAACTATGGACCTTCCTTAATGAGTCTAATAACAACATTAAGAAATTGACCTGTGAATTCAAGATGATTAAGATAAGAATGAGTAGATATAATGTCTAGATTATTCAACCAAACATGCTTTAATGAAGATATGCTGCATAAATATACATATACACACATGCACACACACACACACACACACACACATAATTTATTTTTGAAAGTAGAAAAGCAATTATCAATGCAGAAAATGAATTAAAAAAACCAAGTTCAAACCTCAGCTGAGGTAGCTTGTGTTTGCTTGATATGAAGGCCCATAGAAAAGGCATGAATCTGTTTCATTATGACCACCAAATATCTTGAAAAAAAATGACTTTGGTATGTCTTCAGCAGTAATAAATATAAAAGGCTGTTACACCCATTGTCAACCTTGATGAGAGGTGGCTCAAGTTCAATTTTAAACATTACAGCAATAGCCATAGTGTAAATGGGTTACTTGCTTACAGTAACATGCATCAGTTTGGTGATTCCTGAAGCCTACTCCAGTCTCGCTTATCTGTCACACCCTCTAACCCGACTTCTGCATGATACTGTTTGTTGATATATGTAACATGTAAATAAAAGAATACTTTGTTTTGAAATCAAAATAATTCCTCTTATTTGATATGAATATGAAATAAGTATTATAAAGTTACGTAAAGTTAGGTATGTTGGTGTCTTCTAGTCAAATCCTTGAGACTTAAAAATTATCCTTTAGCATGATCATTACCTGTGAGTGAAGAACAAAACAATTTCTAGCTGTAAACCAGATTTTATTCTTGGGTAGTAACTTACTGCTATAAGCGAACGAAGTAAAGATAAGCTGTAAGTGAGCTGAAAGGTTCATAGTTCAGCAGTTGTCATCCTGTGAGGCTCGCTTCATTTTTTTTTGTTTTTGTGACTTTCTCTCTGTCTGAGACTCTTTCTTTGTACTTTGAAGTTGACTCCACTTACTGATATTTTCCATATCAAGTTTTGTGACATGTTTCGCTGTTTTTCAATTTAAGAAAACCTCAGATGACTCATATTGATACAATTGAAATAGAATCTGAGATTTTAAGATCTAACCATTATAGTTTTTATGATAGATTAATTTGCCAAAAAAAAAGTTTTGTTTGATTACTTAAATTTTTAAGTTTTTTTATTCAGTAAATAAAAGCATTTTTACTAGTTTTTTAGTTCTTAATCTGATATACAAAAATCTGTTTTCAAACAAATTTATTTTGTGTCAAGATTTTTTTACCTCTTGAAATAAAACTTCCTGCCATTTTTATGTGTAACCTTCATTTGTTTTAACAATTTTTTAAATACAAATAGGGAAAAATAAGGTTTATGCTAATATAAATCAGTAAAAATCTGTTTAGAAAATCACATTATGAAATCAAATAATTGGTGTAAGAATAAAGTTAGTTTATCAATTTGTCCAAAAAGAAATCTGAAAGAAGACCAGAAATTTATTTCTGTTTTTCTCTGTAAGGTTTTTAAATGTGTTAAAAAATCTGATATTTTGTATTAATTTATTATAAACATAAATATAATTCATATATATATATATATATATATATATATATTACAAGGAAGTGAAAGTACAGGTAGATTAAAACCCACTGTTCATGCATTTACTTTTATAAACACTGCTCACTACAATATACCTTAGTATACTATAATTATTTAATTCCAATTCTAACCCAAAGATTTCAGCCTTTTTAACTCAAGAGGCGGTACAAAATCAAATTTCAAAAAAACCTAAATCCAACTTGCTGTTAAAAATTATTCTCTATCCATTTAACTAATGTATATTGTCTTTCATAACCCAAATCGTCAACTTCATAGTTCAACCTGACTTTCATTTTTGACTGAGCAATATTGACACATCGACAAGCAGAGTCTCCAACTTCCACTCCCAATTTTTTTCTAAGTAACCATAAATTCATCTTATATTTTCTAAATAAATAATTTTCAGTATTTATTTTAAAATATCACCTGAAGAACAGTATTGTTCTGAAACATGAAAATTTTTCTGTAGTGATGTAATGCTTTTATAAACCATTGTAATAATAAAATTACAATATATATATATATATATATATATAACAAAAACAAATGACAATTTGTTTTTTGATGTACAGTACAAATTTAAATGTTATCATGAAAAAATTATATTCATCAATATGTTTACCTTCCTACCTACAATTTTACATGGTGTTGCTCTCAGTGTATTTTAATATGTACTTTTCATGTTGTTTTTATATTGGTGTTGATTTTTTAAGGGGGTGGTTGCATTTTTGTGAGTTAAATTTGATTTTCATGGATTGATACCAGTCTAATTGACATTGAGAAAAAACTTGATTTTCTCAAATTACCACTGATTTTTTGTTGTTGTTTTTTTTTCTTGCATTTTTATATTCTTATTTATTTACTTTTTACTTTCTTATAAACACAGTAACTCTCTTTTTCTATGTTTTTTCCTCTCTCTTTTTATCAGAAAGGATGCTTATTACTGTTATTTTCTCAGAATTTTCTTTTTTGTATGATTTTTTGTATGATTTGCATGTTTTAGTCTGCTGAATTATTTTAAATGTATTATTATTACTATTATTATTTCATTTTTTTTTGAAGAATGAAAAGAAATTTTTCACAAAGAAAATTGCATTTGAATTTTGTTTCTTGCTTTCTATTATTTTTCTATGTGTCTGCTTTTAAAATGAAATTTATTTTTTGGCTCTGTTCTTTCTTGTCTTTACCATATTAAGCCTAATAGACCATTCCATTATCCAAAAATTAGGCCTTTTTTTTGGTGATTTCTTTTTACCTGGTCTTGTATTCTGGATATGTATTTTTGTAAGAGGGTTTCATTAACACCAGTAGTTATTATTTTTTATTTTGTGATATTTAATAGAAACTAATGATGTTTTTTGTTGTTTTTTTTTCTTTTACTGTTTATGATTACTTTGTTAGTTTTTTTTTGTTTTTTGTTTTTTTGTTTATATAAAAAAAGCACATTGAGGCCATGATTAAATTTATCCAAATAATTTCTATTTTGAAACAGTTGTCTTGTTGAGGTTGTGAAAGTAATGCATATCCAACTGTTCTTAAAAAAAAAAGAGAAAGTATGGAGAATTTATTTGTGTGCACTGGAATTTTGATTTTGTTATATATTCAGGAGGATGTGCGTTGTGGCGCAGTGGATATCGGCTCAGAATGAGAAACCGGGGAGCCGAGTTCGAATTCCAGTTGAATCCATTGTATTCACTTACGCATAAATACACTTGGGAAAGGTATTAATCCATCTCTTCCTTCCAGTTATGGGTTAAATAGCAAGACCGATTGGGTTCTATAGCCTTGGTCGGCAACCAGTCTACTGCAGAAAACAATGGCAACCTACTGCGGGATCATATTCTGCCCAGTCAGTCATGTCTCTTTCGAGACATGATTGCCCAAGCGTGTATCACGTTTGGCACCTAACTGACTGACTATATATTCAGTCTTCTTGTCTTATGACATCCAGAGTATATTAAATTAATTTACTATTTTGTACTTTTTTCTTTTTAAAGCAATACATTCAATATGCAGGCTAATTCTCCTTTCTTTTCTTTTTTTTTTTTAATTTTATTTAAATTTTCTGTTTTTGCTTTACTTTGTCTACAGCCTCAAAAAGATTAAAAGCATAGTTTTAAAAAAACATCTTTGTCCAGAATATGATGGCAGGTTTTAAAAAAAAATTACCTTTTTTTTTTTTTGTTTGTTTTCCAGCTTGTAAAATGTTCTCCGATCTCACTTGTTGGTGAGTTCGGTGATATAGCATTGGACTGAAGGCCACAGGGCCTATGGTTCAAGCTACACTTTGGGGTAGACAAGGCCCATATACTACATTTTCACATAAGAGAAGGAAAGCAGTAAGCAATGGCAAACCACTGCTGAGAAAAATTTTTTCAAAGGCAAACAGGGAAATGTGCAGCTTCATCTAAAATTAGAGAAAGCTGTGGAGGACCATGTCTGTCAGTATCAATTGGATTTGATGATTAAATCCACTAAAGATGCTTTAATCTCTAATTTTATTTTTTTTTTGAAGACAGGTGTAATATCCACCTATTAAAAGATCTGTAGTAAGAATTTGAAAATCTAGTAGTGATAGAAATGTCAAATTTGCTGTTATATATCAAGACAATATTCCTTATCCATTTTCTCCTGCAGTATTTATCATGTACAGAAAAATATTTCTATCTATACATAAATTTAAAAAAAAATAATAATATCTGTAGTATTGTGAAATTCTTATAATTCTTTGTGCAATAAGCATGTTTTTAAACAGGTTATATGTTGTTGAATATTTGCTATTTGTAAGTTATAAATTTTAAATTGAATCCAGTAAAATGTCACAGGCTAAATAAAATTAAATTGAAGTCTGAAATATTGAAAAAAAAGTTGTTGTTGTTTTTTTTTACACACATTCACATACATAAATTTTGAATTGACTGTTTTTGTTTTTTTGTAAGGACTGCTAATTCTAAAATAGAATAGAGATAACACATTATACAGTAATAATAAAGTCATTTCACACACACACACACACACTTTTTTGTCATTTTCCTTAAGGAGTCTTTTCAGCTACCACTTCATCAGAAGGAACAATGGCAATAAATACAACAAACAAAAGAGACGATTTGCACAGAAAAGCACTAAATGAATAATATATATATATATATATATATATAATGTGTGTGGCAGCTGTCCATTCAATTATGAAAATAACAATCTCTGCAAGTCTGCTACTATGAACCATTTATAAGCTATATAATAACTCCGAGCCAATTTCAAATTACACCCAGATTTGTAACATTTACTTATGGACAAATACCTTTGGGAATAGTATGAATCTATCTCTTGTCTCCCACACCTATGAATTGAGGCCATATTTTGTTATTTTTGTTCAAGTACTTTCACCTTTTACAGTTATTATGAAGAACTTATGTGGTGTCTGTGTGATAGTCAGAAAAAATATGAAATTAGGTTTATCCAAAACTTCATGCACAATACTCAACACCTGATCTGAAAATTAGAAAAATACAATAAAAAAATTAAACAGGCTGACCTTATTTTTTTATTTTAATCAAACTTGTTTGGATGAATACTTGCTGCCAGTATATATATATATATATATATATATATATATACACACACACACACACAAAACAATGCAAAAAATTTGCAAACAAAGTAAAATTAACCAACATGTACTTTCATAAATATGATTATAAATATTTATTTAGAATCCAACTGACTTGTTTTACCATAAATTTAAGTTCCATGCATTAATAAAAAAAAAAAAGTGTATCTTAATTTCAGCACTCTGATAATTTCTTAGTCATTATATTTAAGGTCACAGAAGGGTAAGAAACTAGAATTTAACTAAATATTTACATATATATATATATATAGAAACAGTATATCATAAAAGTGTTTGTGTTTACATTACTCATTTTGAATTGGGATCAAATATAGATCAGAATTCAACAGAATGATAGGAGAAGGAACAAATACAAAACGTTTATAAATTAAACATGTTCACTTTTATTTAAGCTTCACCAGAAAATTAAATATGGAGGAGAAAATAAAATTCTGGTATTTTTATTTAGTTGTTTGTTTTTCATTGATTAACCAAACCTTACATGTATTTATCTTAACAAGTAGCATTCGTGTGTATATAATTCATGTGTGTATGTGTATCACAATTCTAGTTGTTTATATGCGGGATTCAGTTTACTCATATTTTATGCTGACCAAAAATTATAAGCTCAACAAAAATATATCATGAGAGAACAAGAATTATTTTTGAGAATCCATTTCATAGGACACAATACTTTTTCTTTCTTTTCAATTGATCTTGTTACCTGTATAATAGGTAAAAACAGATTTTTAATGGTAATCAGACATTTGTTAATACTATTGGTATAAACAGTGGATATTACACCTAACCAAGAACTTTAGTCACTTTTATTCATTTCTTTTTTTTTTTTTTTTTTTTTTTTGTTGTTGTTTTTTACTTTCTCATATCTTTTTCTTTGCAATACATATTTTCCTAATTTTTTAAAAATTTATTTCTATTTTTTTTATATGTTGGACAGTTTAAATTATTCAGTGTTTTTGTAGTTGCTGTTTTTTTTTATGTCTGTATCTGTCTGCATTAAAAAAAATCTTATTTTTATTATTCTCAATATGTGAGCTCTGCTTAAAAAGAGCACCTCAAGGTGACATAGTTCAATGGAAGTAATAATTCTACAGCTTATTTTTCACTTACTTTATTTTACTTTCAATTTTATTTTGTACAAAGCTTTACTTTCAGGTTGGTTTCACTTGAAGGAGCTTTTTTTTTTTTTTTTTTTTATACACACAATAAGGCAAGTCCATCCTAAACACAAAATTAAGGTGCATAACTAACTTAGTAAAGAAAAGAACTTTGTTTAATATTTTTTTTAAACATTAATAAACTCAAAGATGGATGTATTTCATGAATTAAACCTCTCAAATGCTATAGTACACATTAATGATGTTTTTATACAGTTATTAAATATTATTTAAATCTAAACTTCTTATTGGAAATACTTGATTTAATTACATTGAAATTGAGTTTAAACAATTCCTTCTGAAGATTTCTATCAGTATAATTAATGAATGTTAATATAAAAGTCTAAACAAAAAGGGCCTTTTTTACAAAATAAAAGAAAAGATTCATTTTGTTTGAAAATTTGGTTACAGAAGTATAAGAAAAATTAACATTTTTGTTAAGTTCATGAAAATTAAGAGAATTCTAATGGTTTATTTTGAAAGGTTACTTTAACTGAAAAAAGGTACTTTAAAATTTCATAAGAAGTTATGATTGTAGTTTATCAGCACAGGAAAAAATGGGCAGTATAAAGATTTTGTTATAATGTGGAGAAGGTTGTAATGAACTGTTCTCAAGATTAACAAATCCACAACTTGTTTCCTGTGATTTGTATCTGATTGATATTAACTAAAACTTCTGGTTATTGAACTGTAACTTTGTGTCATTCACCAAATTGAGCACTACTTGACATTTGCTGATCATTTATATATCTTGGCATTCAGCCAAACTGAAGTGGCAGGAATTGACTTTACAATATCAATGAGGGTTGTTTTCATTTATTTATTGAAAAGATTTTAATTTTCTTGTATATAAAGAGTATAAACCATATTTGAAGAAAAAAGTTATTAAGCAAAAACTATAGTATTAATATTGTTATCAATAAGCAAATTATTAGATCACTTGACTATTTTATAAAATTAGTTTAAAAAAAATCATAGATATAGTGAGCACTTTACCTCTAACTTATATTAGTTGATCTAACCAAAATGCCTCATGAACTATTCTGATACATTGATAATATGGATGAATTATCCACATACTGTGTTTTTATTTTAACCCAGTAAAAAAATTTAATGGATAAATTTTAATTTTACTCCATACTCATGGCTATCATTTGACTGAGTTCATAGCTTGCAGTAACAGAAAAATTCTGTTTCCAAATTTTCAGAAAATGATCTGTTGTTGTGTCAAGTTAGCTTTCAATTTCTTGAGTTTTAAAACATACATTGGGCCTTCATATTTATCATATGATGGTTTGTTTCATGATGTCTTTTCAGGCTGTACTCTTTTAATGGCGATAAATTAAACAATTGATCTTTTTATTCACCATTGTGCAAAAATACCCTAATTCCCACTTTTCTTGAAACACTCGCCCTTCTTTGTTCAGTTTCCTTTTTCTCTTAGCTGGAGGAGCACTTGCCATTTTAGGGTTGAAGTAGTAGGAAACAAAACTAATTTTCAAAATTGATGACACAGAATCTAAAAAATTACTATTACATTTAGATTACAGTTAACCATAAAAAGAGATAAGGCAATTTTGATAATGCCTCTAAAACTCTTTTGGCTGACATTTCAACTTTAAAAGTGAAAACATGAAATTTTGAAATTTTTTGTTTGCAACTGTTAATAAGCTGACATATTATTTTCATGATGTGATAGCTAGTGGCATGGCTACCAGAGAGAATGTCTTCTTATACTATTTTCTGAGCCAGCAAAAATATCAAATATTTACTTAAAATAATAGCTTAGTACTTTAAGTTTATCAATACTATTAAAATTATGGTATTATTTCGTATTCTATTAAATAAATCAAAATCTAAAAAACATGAGATTTATTTCCTTAAATACTGTAATTTTTAAAAATTGCAATCCTTTGTATGGGCTGCAGGTAGGCTTGTAAAGGGCTGCAGGTGGCCTGCAGGCTGCATATTTGACATGCCTTATGTAAAATATTTCCTACTGGATCTTTCAGTCTTCTTTTGTAATATTAGTGGAAGTAAAAACTGAAATTCACCACATAATATACTACATTTACTTGATAAACAATCTCCCAAGATTATAAAAATTAAATAATGAATCAAGTATAACAATAAATGTATATGAATTAAAGATGCTTTGGCATTGAGTAATAAGCAGTAAGCTAGTCTTATTAACTATTGCTACTGAGTCGTGAGTTTTATCTTTACTGGGTGCCTCATACTTGTGACCTTGTCCCAAACTAAGCTTAGTTTAGTGAATAATAATTACAAATTATTAGGTCAGTCAGCTAGGTGCTATATATGATACAGTAGGTTGCCATTACTTTCTTTGGTAGACTGATTACCAACCAAGGCTATAGAACCCAATCTATCCTGCTATTTAACCCATAGCTGGGGAGAGAAGAGACAGATTAACACCTTTCCCAAGAGTATTTGCATGTAAGTGAAAGCAACAAATTCAATTAGAATTTGAACTCGGCTCTCTGATTTCTCATTTTGAGCCAATATGCACTGCACCACAAGACAAATTCATATTATTAGGTACCTTGGTATAAAATAATGATTAGTGAGCTAGTCTGGTTAACCAATAATAGAGTAGTGAGTTCAATCCTCGTTTGGCACCTCAAACTCATGTCCTTTTGCCAAACTAAGCTAAGTTTTGTAAATAACATTTACAAATTATTACTGTGTGCTAGGTGTAAGATAATGGTTAGTGAGTTAGTATGGTTGACTATAACTACTGAGGAGCGAGTTCAATCCTCACTGAGTGCCCCATACTTGTGGCCATGTGACTCAGCTAAGTTTAATAAATAACAACTACATTAGCAATTCTTTAAATAATGGTAACTTAACCAAATTGCTTTCTTTATGCATATTAAGCCAGTGTTGGTTTCAATAATTCTTGACCACTGACAACCCCTTGCTGCCATGTTTTCACTATATTTTTGTAGTATCATTAGCAATGTACTTACACAGAAAATAAACTTATTCTACAAGTAAATCATGATGTGCATTGTGGTACAGTGGATATCGGTTTGGAACAAGAAATCAGGGAGCTGAGTTCAAATTCTACTTGAATTCCTTGCATTCACTTGCATGCAAATATCCTTGGAAAAGGTATTAATCTGTCTCTTCCCTCCAGCTATGGGTTAAATAACAGGACAGATTGGGTTCTATAGCTTTGGCTGGCAACCAGTCTACCACAGAAAGTAATGGCAACCTACTGCTGGGTAATCTTCTGCCCAGTCAGTCATGTCACTTTCGAGACATGATCGCCTTAGTGTGCATCACGTATGGCATTTAAGTGACTGACTGACTGAATATAATAGTTAGAAACATGATTAAGGCTTCTACTGGGCATAAAGTGGGGGATCGGTTTTCTATTGTTATGAAGTAATAAACTGATCCCTCTCTAATTACTACTAAATATAATATATACCTTCTCCTTCTATCTATGAGTCAAATAACAGGACAGATTGGGTTCTATAGCCTTGGCTGGCAACCAGTCTACCGCAGAAAGCAATGGCAACCTACTGCGGGATAATCTTCTGCCCAGCCAAGCGGGTATCACGTATGGCACTTAACTGATTGATTGAAATCATGATGAATGGGTATTCTCTGAAGGCAGCTTTGTGCTTGAGTGCCTATTGGAACTTCCTAAACCCAAACCTCAAATAGATCTCTTATACACAATCCATCACTAAAGAGACTGAAAAAAAGTTTGGTCCACTGTACTGCTCGAGTAAGTACCTAACTCCTTCTACTATCCTCTACTTTTGCAAGAGACAGATCAAGCTGAAATTGGAAATATGCCATATGTGAGCAGGAGTTGCCAAATCTTCACTTTCCAGTATCAATAGAGTCCCAAATCATTACTGTGTCCTTGTGGGTGATTAAGTCTTTTCTACTCTAAAACCCCTTTCTCACAGATGAAACATCACAATCCTCTTTCTACCTTATTACTATTTCAATAGAAAGTTTTCAGGTGTACTGCATTCCTTTGTTGCACCAATTTTAACTTCTGCAGCCATGCCACGCACGTTGTAGTGAACCACTCTCTTTCTCTTCATATTTCATTGGTAAAAATATAAGTTCCTCTCAAACAGCTTCTTCCCACAAACTACTACTTTTTTAAATCAATTCCCAAGAAAACACTTCCTCAATCACTACAATCTTAACCTGTTCAAGTCTAGGATCAATCTTTATTTTCTCACACATATCTGCATAAACTGTGCCTCTTACTCTGTAATCAACTACCACAAGTGGTTCCTGGGCCTTGTTCAGAGTGAATATTATTGTAAAAAAAACTCTCTTATTCCTTACCATTGACAAACTTTTTTTTGGATTTTCAATGCATTCTTATAGTAAGATCATATACAGTCATAGATAAAACAGTTCTATTCTATCAGAAATGCTTTAATTAAGAACCATCAGCAATTATTCTTTGCTCATTTCAAATATACAAATTGAGTACTGAAAATTACACACAGAATTTTGGTCAAGAATTTCTAAATTCAGTGTTTAATTTTTCAATTCTTTTTCATACTGTAGTAAATATTTTGTTTATTAATACAAAACAATGAAGTGAAGGAGTAATAGTAAAAACAGTGGGAAGCAGTAAAAAAAAGTTTAAATCAGGAGTTGGCAACCTTTTGGAGAAAGCTATATAGTATCTCAGAGGATGGTCATGATATCAAATGTACTTTATTTCATGCTTAGACTGCTCTGTCCAGAAGGCTGTCTTGGTTGGAAGAAACTTACTTTACAGAAATGGTTTCTTGACATATTAAACAAACACATTTTCCAAATTGCTCACTGAAAAAATACCTAAGTATCCAGCTTTCTTTAAAATTTTGGCACTCAAAACCCACCTTTCTTTTCTTATTTTTCATGGGCTTGTTTTTCTTCAGATAAGATTTGTAGAAGGGAAAGGAAATAAAGAGCACGGTAACTGAGTTAAGTTGAGTTATGGTTAAGTTGGTAGACTGGACTAAAATCCTTTGCAAACCAGACTAAAATCCTTAGTCAGATGTGGCCTGGAAGCCAGGGTTTGCCAACCTTACACATGTATTTCAAATGCAGATGTGATCAGTACAAAAATACATTTATTCCATTTTTTTTCCTCTGCTACCAGAATGTGTAACTGTCAAAGTTTTTATCTGCAAAACATATCCTACCTATGATATCACAGATTTAAAAAAAAAAAAAAAAAAAGCTGTAAATGAAATAATAAGATTCAAATAATTACATAAAAGAGAAAAATAATTTTGAAGATTTAAATGATACTTTCTCTCCAAAATGCCCAAGTCAAGTAAATTCAATCCCATAAGCCACAAGCCAAATTTTCAGTTTTTGTTTCTTGTCAGCCTCATATTGAGTGTTTTTAGGATGGACTTAACCTTCAACATTTCAATTCTCCAGTGTGAGCATAGAAATTCTTTTCCCCTTCCTTCAGTATCTGCAGCCTCCTTCTCTTTCTCGGTACTCAGGAAAAGTAACTGCATCAGTACCTAACAACTATCACTGAAAATAACTAATTACAACAGGTCCCTCTAAAAAAAGGCAAAAAGTAAAACTTTCAGTTGCATCTACAAAGTTACCCTTTTTGGTCAATGTATGAATGTTACCATATTGTAACAGTAATTTTTTTACTTATATTTCTTTCATCCTATTTCTGTTGCTTTTCATTGCAACCACCATTTTAAGGTCATTAATAAACAGTGGGAATAAAGAACTAGCCTCCAATGAGATATGAAATTGCATTCTTTTTTTTTTTTTTTTTTCAAGTTTGCCTCAGCAAAGCAGCTGCTTTACTGATTAGACTACAAAAACTATCTGATACAAAAGATCAAATCTATTTAGCTTTCTTTATTTTCCTTGAAAACCTGATGTATGACTATCTTTGTTTATGTTTGCATAAACTAGTTGTATTAGTAGTAATATTGTTTTAAAATTTATTGAATGATTGACAATGCTTCATTGATAATAAATTTGAAATAATATTCCTGGACACGTTTTAATTATGCAATACAGTATTAAAAGCCATTATGAAGAGAAAAACAGCCTCAAAAATAAACTACTTGTAAATCATCTCATATATTCCTAGCATCAGTTTATAATGATGCCTTCTTTTTTCCCTATATCTAAACTGTAAAAATAAACTATAGTTTTGGAAAGTGACATGTTCACTGAAATATGTTGAAAACTTTTCTAGTTTTATCTGAGATCAAAATAAATACACACTTTAAGCAAGACAGTCACATTTTATTTAAAACAATAAGGTGTCAGTTTAAAATGATGTCAAGGGGATATTGGTTAAGTTTATTTTAGATTTATCTATAAAAGATAAAGTTTTTTAGTGCTTGTCTATTAAAGTGCAGTATGCCACTACAAAAAGACTTCATTCCAATGATGAAAGAACTTGTCTGGTACAGAGTCATGATCAGACATTTTATGAGTGAGTTGGAAATGATTTTTAATCTGAATAGTTTTCAGTGTTTCTACAATATTTTGTACTATTTAAAAATCATTAATATCAAGAAACTAAATTTGTTTTAATTGGCACTACCAACTCATGTCTTTGAGTACTGGAATCAATAAAATACAAGTAGTCATCCTATATTTTCTCCTATATAACTCATTATTTAATTTCAGCATTCTATCCTTACTCATTTTGAATAGTTTAATCTAATTATGTATCTTATTTTACATTCAGTAAAACATTTGAGATGTCAATAATGTTAGACATTTAGTATTCATTGATTGAGCAGCCAGTACTACATGATTTATGACTTTCTTCACTCTCTGGCTGTTAGATTGGGATCAAAATGTAATATCTGTTCTCCTCATCTCTAATGGCAGTATTGTTTCCTTTTAAGGAAGTATTTGACATTAATTGACAAATACTTCCTTAATTGACATTAATTGACAAATACTTCCTTAATTGACTACAGTTACATTTTCCTTCATTCCTTGGCCATTGGGCTGGGATCAAAATGTAGTATCTGGATATTTACCAGAAATCTCCCCACTGAGGTCAGATATGACTCAAAGTCAGTTTTTAATGTGGGAATTTCTAGCCCTTAAGCTCAGGCAAAAATTTCCCATAGACCTTGCATAAGCAAGGTCAAGCTCTTATCTTTTTTCCCTAGGCGAGACTCTGTCACTTAGCATAGCCTCGTCTGGGTTCTCTCTGCCAAAATACAGAGTCCAACAAGTTTGATTTCAAATGGAAACATAGTATCTGTTCTCTATATCTCTATTAACTGTTTCCTTATAAGAAAACATTTGGTATTCATTGACTGAATTGCCAGATGTGGTACTGACCTCCTTGATTCCATTTTTCTCCACTAAAAATGAACTAAAAATGATAATTTCAGAAGATGCAAAATGATCTTTTAGACTGTAGGCTGTTATGAATTTTCTGTAAAAGTTGTAATAATTGAATCTGATAGGGCTTATTAACTAAAGTTTCTCTCAGAAAAAGACTTACACCTCCACAAATTCTGGTACCTCACTTGACTATAAAAGCTTTTAATTTATTGGCTTATTATGGAAACTTTTTTTTAAGTTAGCTTTTGTTTTTTTTTTAATCTCCAATAATCTTAGTTTCAGTTACTTTTCTTTTTTTGTTTTGTTTTCATTTTTTAATAACTGTAAATTCTGAGACTGCCACAATTTTTTTTTTTCTATTTATTTTACAATAAGTTAACATTTGAACATTGACCTACTTAAAAAAAAAAATTGTTCCTTTCTCTTATTTCTCTTTATTTCTCTGCTGTGGTTTTTTCACTGCTCCTCTTCCTCCTCCTCTTCCTCCTACTACTCCTTCTGCCGTGGGGCTAGTCTCGTTTTCCAAGACCAACTCCCGCTGTTCCACAGAGCAGGATCTTCTGAGCAGACAGTGCTGGTTAGGACCATCAGGTATGTAATACCCAATGATGTTTATATATATATATATATATATATATATATATATATGCACCCCTTAGTTACAATGCTGTTGCTGCTGCTGCTGCTATCATATCATCTATGCCACCAATGCCATCATTGTTATTGTTATTGGGGATTTTTCACTATCTGTCATATTGTATAAATTACTTATTTTAAAACTTTTAACATAATCTTGATACTTATTGTAAAGTTGATTTTATTCAAACTGTGTGTTCCTCTATAAAATATATAGTTGCAACATTTTTTAGTCCACATTTTCATCAGAAAAAAGGTTAAAATGCTGCAACCTTGACCTTCATTATTTGATGGGTGCACAGTTCAAATAGAATGAAATTTTGCACAACATCTGCTATTTTCATACCCAACATTAGAAATAAAATTATTTATATTTTTTTTCAAGGCTAAAGCAAGCAAATATCTAATAAAATTGTCTAAAAATTCATAAAAACAGAAAATATGAAAAATTGATAGTTTTATTTTTATATATTATTATCTAGTAGAAAGTTCCCATAAAAATGGGGTCAGCATGTGTCCAGTCACTTGGTCACAAAGCATTCTGAAGATATTCATGACTATAGCATCACGAGGTAAAATTTCAAGTTTTTTTTTTCTGCCATTGTTATTAAAATTTACTGACATTTTATCATCATCAGTAACAAATCATTATGTTAAAAGATTTAACTTTGGTATAATTACAATATGAAACATAGCAAAAAATTACCTTTATATTTTTGTTTGTTTTTGTCACCTGGTAATGATGTCTTCAGGTAGATTACATATTTAGTAGCATTATGTGAATAGTGGCTAAACTCCCAGTCTTGGCTTTGGCTTCCATCCCAGTAATTTTTTTTTTTAATAGTTTGGGTGATTTTGGCGCTTGACTCATCTACTAATGGGTAATAATTCACTGGTAAATTGGCTATAAATGTCCATAGTTTCATCTCAAGTATTGTGTTAGTAAAGTACACTCTCTCTCTCTCTCTCTCTCTCTATATATATATATATATATAGGGTGCAATGGATGAATTGTCATCTAAGTTACACAAAAATGAAAATAACACTAACATCTCATTTTAACATATATATTTACCAAAACTACACAAAAATATCTTGAAATACTAAAGATTAAATCTATTCAATAAAATCACCATTGGCTTCAATCATAGCCTTCAGACAACTTCAGGATCTCTTGCAAATCTTCTAGATGCTCTTCATGTTTAACTTGGTTCAGTTCATCTTTGATTTTACAAGGAGTTTTGTTGATCTCTCACTCACCTGCACCCTACATATAATAATCAAGGAGGTTGCAGTTTGGGGAGTTAGTTGGCCAGATGTAAGGGGTGATGTAATTACAGAAACTGTCTGACAGCCATAATTATGTTCTGCTGCTTATGTGACATAGTGTTGAGTCCTGTTGCCAGACAACTTCCAGCAGCTACCCTCTTGACCCAAGTAAGCACAAACTTATCAAAACACTTCATGTAGACCTCTGTGCTGAGTCTGAGTGGGAAGATGAGTGGAGGCATAACATTGCCATCACTAGTGATCACTCCAAACACTTTCATAATCACCATCAGACTCATTCCAAATCCTTTGTGCTGTTCTAAGATTGCTACCCAAACACTCTGAAATATTTGTATTCGAGCTTTCAGCAGAAGTGTCAAGTAGTTCAGCATTCTGTTTCCAAATTTCTGTGAATTGTGTTATGATGCTCTTTTTCTCACAGACAGTACCCAACTGACCCTACTATATTGTGCAGTCCCAAAAAATCAAGAACAAATGATGTGTATGCATAAAATAAAAATATTAAATCACGACAATTTATCCATCGCAATATATATATATATATATATATATATATATATATATATATAGAACAATGTTGGGTAATTGAATGACAAAAAAATCTGTGTAACCTATTTCATCCTCAAAAAATAGACTTCATCAGATTTAAGTAATGTTCTTTTTGTTAGAATTAAATATGTAGTGGGAGGGTGAAATATAGACATAAATGTTGGTTATAATTATACACTGAGGTGAAAATGCTGAATTTAAAATATCTTGTGCCTGACATGTTTAGACATACTGGTTGGCTGACCTCATTCTAAATGGTTTTTGTTTTTATCATCTGTTTTTAAATATTTCACCCTGAGAAAACAGAAGATTTGTTAAGAAAGGTAAAATGTTGTAAGAATCCAGATACAAATTTACTGCAGAAGTCTTAAAAACCAGTGTACTTTATTACTAATAATTTTAGCCAATAACAAATATCCAATTTAAAAAAAACAAGAATATAGGAATAATAAGTTTATTAAATCTATATATAAATGAGAAGAGTTTGTCTAATATACATAGCTAAACCATTTCATGTAAAACTCTCAAATTTGGTATTTGACTCAAGAGAAGTTTTTTTAACTTCAGTCAGTTAAGTGCCATACGTGAAACACGCTTGGGCGATCATGTCTCGAAAGAGACATAACTAACTGGGCAGAAGATTATCCCACAGTAGGTTGCCATTGCTTTCTGCGGTAGACTGGTTGTCAGCCAAGGCTATAGAACCTAATCTGTCCTGTCATTTGACTCATAGCTAGAAGGAGAAGATATGTATTATATTATTAGGTAGTAATTAGAAGGGGATCAGTTTATTACTTCATAACAATAGAAAACCGATCCCCCACTTTATGCCTAGTAGAAACATAAATCATGTTTCTAACTATTATATTCAGTCAGTCAGTTAAGTGCCATATGTGATACACGCTTTGGGCGATCATGTCTCGAAAGAGACATAACTGACTGGGCAGAAGACCGCAGTAGGTTGCCATTGCTTTCTGCGGTAGACTGGTTACCAGCCAAGGCTACAGAACCCAACCTGTCCTGTTTTTTAACCCATAACTGGAAGGAAGAGACGGATTAATACCTTTCCCATGGATATTTGCGCATAAGTAAATGCAACGAATTCAACTGGAATTCGAACTTGGCTCCCCGATTTCTTGTTCCGAGCCAATATCCACTGCACCACAACACACATCCTTTTTAACTTACAAAAATGTATTGTACTTTGAAAAAGGTGGTGTTCCTTTATTTCTTATTATATGGATTTATCTTTTACAGTAAAGATTATTATTTGAAACTGTTTGCTGTCATTTCACTCTTATTATTAATGACAAGACAAGATATTTACAAATGAAATCTATTCTGATCTTCTTTAGGCTACTAATGTATAGAAAATGATGACCAACATTGCTGAATATGAACTTTCAAAAGTTAACATGAATAGTGACAATAACGAATTTTTAATTTACAAAAAAGATAGTAAAATAATAATTTCTTAGTTGTACACTGTTGTGTCAAGTCTTGGAATAGCCTATATAAAGGTAAAGCTTAATGACACCACTATACTTTGATGATACAGAAATGCGTAAAACTATGTTACTTCTGATCTGACATCTAGTAGGTCATTTCAAATACTGGCTAGGCTGCTCATGACAAGGTGAGATGTTTGGTGAATATGGAATTAAAAGTAACTCTCTTCTCTTCACTGTTTACAAATTTTGCAATCCAGAGCGAAATCTAATTTTGACCAACAGGAAAAAGGATTGACTCCATACTGAAGGAAAAAAACGATGCCAAATTTCACGATCCAGTGTTAATTATTTTCTAATCAATGAAAGGAAGTACCTCAGCTGGGTTCATGACATGGCTAATTGGACCCTAATTGAGTATATATCAAACACAAAAATAGTGCTATATAATACTCACTATTGATGGTTCTTCCTTTCTCAGCATAATCAATGGACAAAATACCTTGCACATCTAAAAATACAGAGGCCAAAACCTTGCCTGCTGATGTTTGCATCTTTGGTTTCTTTAGATGGCTTTCACCTGCTGCTGTCCACTCAGCTGACTGCTGATTTGACTCCAGAGTGAAATGGTGGATCCATGTTTCCTCTATTGTCACATATTTATGCAAAAACTCGTTGTTGCATTGAAACAGTTGCAAAACAGCAAATTGAATCATTGATGTGTTGTTGTTTTTGAGCGACTATGAGCAAACACAGCACTCACTTTGAACACAGCTTTCTTATTGACAAATGTCCATGCAAAATGGTGAATACACTGCCATTTCTTTAGAACCATTGCAGGGATGCCATCAAGACCACTTTGTTGGGATCCAGTTTAGAGATGATAGCAGAAATTATGGATGTAGTAATGAGCATATACAATACCAAGTGGAAAGTTAGGCAAACATACATTGGAAGAGAGTTTACAAACAAAGCATTTTGCTTTATCAGCAGAAAATAATGCCTCAAATTGATTGAAGAGGGGAGGGATAGAAAACTTTACCTTATTCTGTCATCAAACAAAGCCTTAGCTTCATTGTAGATGTAAAGAGACATATCTTGTAATCAGAATTATCAGATTGGTATGACCTGGTATTTCCAAGATAGTACAAAATCAACAATACCAGCTTTTGCCCAAAAGAAACCCAGGCGGCACAATAGGAAAATTAAAAATTTCACTTCAAAAGACATGGCAAAGAAAATCATAATCAGAATTCCATTGAGTATGCTGGAAATTTTTTTATTTATTTTAATCTTTTAAATTTACCAGCGTAAATTTATTTATACTGTAAATGAACCTCAGCCAAACAGAAGTGGCAGGCTATGTCATCGCAGTATCAGTAAGGATTGCCTTTATTTAACTATCCAGCATTGACAAATACCACTTAATTTGTCATCAAAGATGATAAAAGATTTATTAGAAGGAACTAAACTATTAGTTGTTTTTGGATTTTGTCTTCAATCTCAAGATATGCTAGCAATGTTAAATGCACAGATTAATGGTAGATTTATAAATGTGCAAGATTGATTCTGATGAGAAAATCATCCGGCTCAACATAGTGAACCAGCTTTCTTAAAAATAGACTTAGAAATTGGTTCAATATAATCACTCCACTTCATGTCAGTGGAAAATGTGATCCTAAATAGGTGCAAAGAGTTGCTCTCCTGGAAGTTAGCATGAGCATGTTAATGGCATAAAGCTAGCAGATACAGATTTATTGTTGTATACCTACTTATATACAGGAATGGTATGTTCCTATCCTCTTAAATACATGAGCACTATTGGAGTAGAGGAGAGTGATTATACTGACTAGCAGAGTAACTACTTCACACAGCATGCAAGTCTTGTACTTGTTGATATACTATTATTCCCAACCTCCATTTTAGGGTTACAACATTTATAAAAGCCCCAATGAGAGATGTGCATTTTCTTCAATAGATAACTGAATTTTGCTTTATATTTTTTATATTTTTTTTTCTCTAATAGTTACAGATGTTCATTGAACCAGAGTTAGTATCAGCCATGTTGATAGCAGGCAGAAAATGTTTTCTATGATGATTAAATGAAAGCAGTTTTATTTTGGATGCATCAAAATTTACAAACCTTTCCTTGCCCCAGTTAACCACTGACAGAGGTCCTTTTCAAGAGCAGTTGCTAGTTTTATTTTTTCAAACATGTCAGGCTTGCTACTAAGACAGGAGTAAATAGTTTTTTTCATCACCATAAATTCCTTGTTACCCAGAGAGAATTTATTTCATACTTGGCAAAGAGTGATAGTTAATTAGCACTTTTACAGTAAAGTACATGAAATATGTTGCGTATCATAAGAGACACTGAAATTGATTTATGAACAGGGCTTCTTTGTTGCATATATCCAAAATGGTTTTCATTTAGAAACTTGAACTTGAAATAATGCTTTTTTAGACTGTTTTATCTGACAGTTATAGTTTTTCATTCAATGACAAAAAAAAAATTATTAGAAAGAACTATTAAGTTTATATTTTGGGGATGAAAATGATGCTAGCAGTTATGGATTTGTCAAAAACCCTAATGAGAGATGTGCATTTTTTTAAATAGGTAATTGGGCTTTGCTTTATAATAAAAAACATATAAAAAAATATACTTTATAGGTTGTTTTTTTTTCCCAACAGTTTAAGAAAAAAAAAAAGAGTTATGTTATGTCTGCTCATTATGCTGGCTTTTAAATAGTTCCTCTATTGTTTTTCAAAGTTCTGTTTTGTAGAGTTAGATTTTTTTTAAAGATATTTGTTTACTGCAAAGTAATGTTGAGAAAGGGAACTATTTAATGCTCAAAAAAAATGTTTCTCAAACAAGATGAAGATAATGAATTCCTCTGCATTGTTTTTTTTTTTTTATTTCAGTCATGTGACATTAATAACTGTGGATGGCTTCTACAGCCAACTTGAGTGCAGCCTTTTAAAAACATGAAAAAAAAGTTAATTGCATGGATTACTGTCATTTTGGTCCTTGCAAATTTTTCTTTTTTCTTTTTTTACTTTTGCAAAACATCCTATTTGCTGTCTCTCTAAAATCTAATTAAAAAATAGATAACTCAATTTTCATCAAATTTTATATATATATATATATATATATATATATATAAAGAGGTTGGCAGAACCAATGGGCAACTTGCCTAAATCTAAAACTCTTATCTTGGTACAGTTTTGAATAAAAATGACAATACTGAAAAAAGAAAGAGAAAAAAGGCCTAAAAGCAAACCTATCTACTCTGTAAAGGGCTCAAAGTCCAGATTGTCTAGACCAAGTAAAAAACACCTGCCAACGTTAAACTCTATGTAAGCATGGCTCTAGTCCTAACTTGAATTTTATGCTCTTGCGATCTTCAGATGACTTGAAGATTCAAGTTGATGATGTGAATGTGAAACTCGAGTTTTGACTAAAACCATCCTTTTATTTATATATATATATATATATATATATATATATTAATGGTTTCAGTCACCGGTTATTATATATTTGTAGAAAAATGTAAAATACTGTTCTCAGCATGGACTGAATACCATTTATTTCCCAGTGTATTTGTATCTGATTGATTCAAAAACTTCTGGTTATTTGAGTTAAGCGGCTTGTTTTCAACTATATGCATCACTCACAACAACAGTTGATGTGACTAAACAAAATCAATCACTGCTGAAGTCACTGAACTGCCAAATATTTATATAGCCTGGCTCTAACTCAAACAGAAGTGACAGGCAGTCTCATCACAGTATCAGTAAGAATAGTCTTCATTCAACTATCCAACATTAGCAAATACCACTTAAAAGTTGGAACCAAATATCAATAAATATAGTATTTTTCTAATCAGTTCAACACTAAGCAAAACAATAATGCTACTAAGAGGCAGGTGGTTACTTGGAGTGGAAGAGAATGTGAAGAATTAGTGAGGAGAAAGGAGAATAAAAGAATAGGTTTCAGGAAGATATTAGTGAGAAGAAAGAATAAAAGAATAGGTTTCAGGAAGATATTAGTGAGGAGAAAGGAGAATAAAAGAATAGGTTTCAGGAAGATATTAGTGAGGAGAAAGGAGAATAAAAGAATAGGTTTCAGGAAGATATTAGTGAGGAGAAAGAATAAAAGAATAGGTTTCAGGAAGATATTAGTGAGGAGAAAGGAGAATAAAAGAATAGGTTTCAGAAAGACTTCAGTGAGGTGGAAAAAAGAATAAAAGAATAGGTTTCAAGAAGACAGAAGATTAGCAGTTGGCATTGCATTTAAACTTTTTGAAGATTATTTATGGCAGGGAAGCAAGAAATCAGAAGAGTTCCACAGGCAAGAAAAGAAACTATGAAAATAGAACTTACAGGTATATCTAGCTATTTCAGCAGTAAAACGATGGGACCTAATTGCCAATCTAGTAATACACTTAAATTTATGTGTTCAAGGTACCAAGGAGAGCTCATTAGAACAACTGCCATGGAAATAATTATGGAAAAGACAGATGGAAAGAACATCACTGCGTTGGGAAAGTGACTGAAATCAAAATGCCAGGTCAAGACTGATAACATTATAGACTCTTCTTTGGATTTTGTTTAAAATCTTGAGATATATATGTGGAATACTAGACCAGATATGGCAGCAATATTCAATGAAATTTGTAAATGTACAGGATGGATTCTGATGAAAAAATTATCTGGCACAACACAGTGAACCAACTTTTCTGGCACCTAGAAATTAGGTCAATACAATTGCTCCACTTCATGTGAATGGAAAATGTGAGTCCAAGAAGGGGTAAATAATTACTCTCCTGGAGGTGAGTGTCAGATAAATTATGAATGGGGTTAACATGTTGCATATATTCAAAATGGTTTTCATTTAGGAAGTAGTATTTTGAATAATGCTTTTCTAACGTATTTGTTTCAGCCAACAATTATAATTTTTCATACACTGACATGATAAACAAATTATTAAAAAATGATTTTTTTTTTTTTCAATAGCTAAAGAAAATTATTTATTGAATCAGTGTTAGCATCAGCCATGTTGATGGCTGGTAGAAAAGGTTCTCTATGGGGATTAAATGAAATCAGTTTTATTTTGGAGGCATTAAAATTTACAAACCTTTTCTTGTCTCAGTTAATCACTAACTAAAGGTCATTTTCCAAAGCTGTTGCCAGTTTTACTTTTTCAAACATGCCAAGTTTTCTACTAAGACAGGAGTAAATAGTTTTTTCATCAGCATAAATTCCTAGTTACCCAGATAGAATTTATTTCATACTTGGCAGAGTGATAGTTAATTAGCACTTTTGCAGTAAAGTACATGAAATATGTTGCATATAAGAGCCACAGAAATTGTCTTATGAACAGGGCTTCCTTGTTGCATATATCCAAAATGGTTTTCATTTAGAACCTGAGATTTGAAATAATGCTTTCCTAAACAAATTGTTTTATCTGACAATTATAATTTTTCATTCACTGGGAATGAAGGCAAGCATTTAAATCCTCAAAAAGAAATTTAGAATTTCATATGCGATATATTATATTGTCAGCAAAGGAAAAAGAACAAGGTGAACAATAGTGGATCAGAATGTTATTGTCTTTTGCCAAGAATAGATGTAATTGACACCAATGCTAAAGGCTAGGGTTGTTCTACAGATTGGCTTCTTTTAAATTGGGAATCTAGCATACAAAGTCAAAGCAGAATGCTTAAAGAAAGATAGGGCATTAGCTTTCCTATAAGACTTCAAATAACATTGGTGTGTAACAGAAAATATTTGTTACACTCTCAATAATAATACAATATGATTGTCACAGTATACAGTTGATAATTTTAATTTGCCAAAGAAACTTTTTATATCCAATATCCTTTCTTTCTCTCTCTCTCTCTCTAACAATTAAATGTTTTTTTGATTAATCATCTTACTGCCTTCCATCAGCATGGCTGATGCTAACCTCCAATGGAGTGACTTGTTACATCTTCTTGGGCTAACATTCTCTGTTGATGTGAAGTGGAAAGATTATATTGAATCAGTTGCTAGATTTGCTGCTAGGAAAGTTGGTTCACTGTGTCACACTAGATAATTATTTTTGTGAGAATCTATCTTACATATTTATGAGTCTACCATTCATTCACACTTTGAATATTGCTGCCACATATCATCTGGCAATCCTGCTATATATTTAGAAATTTGGGAACCCTGATGTGGCGTAATGGCTAGCAAGCTTGTCTCACTAGAACCTGTTACAACTGAGTAGTAAGTTCGATCCTCACTGGGTACTCCACACTTTTGGTCTTGTGCCACATCTAAAAACAGTATATATTTAAAGATTGTTAATAAAATCCAAAGATTCTGCAATGTTATTGGTATCCTGGCTTCAGTCACTTATGTCTTTTCTATAAATACTATCATGGTAATTGTTATGATAAAATTTTCTCTATGGTACCTAGACTTTAAGAATGTTATGTTTGGCATTTCTTTGTGCGTAGTAGTAGCTGTAGCACAGCTCTCCATGTCCTTTGTGACAACAGTGTTTTTTCCTCCCACTACTTCTCCACTTGTTCTCTATTTATACTTGTCTACTAATTTTCATATAATACTACAATGAATTTATCTGTAGTACTAGATTAACAGCAAATTCTCATCATTTTATAGTTAAAACTAGCAGTATAGTCCAGCGTTGCTCGGGTGTAATGAAGGCTTTAAAACTAATCTATGGTCCTGGAGCTCAGACTCTTTGGACGTTGGCACGAAAGACTAAAAAGCAATAGTTGTTTCCAGTTAAAGCAAAACCGTAGACTAAAAGAAAAATGAATGGATGTAAGTCAAATTTTGATTTCCTGGTATTGATATCAAATAAGTTTTTTTCATCATAAACTGAATTTTGAAGGCTAAATAAGTCCTCCGAGTAAATGGTATCATGCCTGAGACTAAGAATTACCATTATACCTACTTATAGCCAAACCCGAAGCAAAAACTAAAATAAAAGGGCTGAAAAAATACAGACATACAGGCAGATAAACAGACACACACACACACACACACACACACACAAACATCTTGCCTTATATATAAATATATTATCGATTTTCTGCACCATTGTAAGAACTGCAACCTTGAAACTTCTGAATATCATTTTTTATGTCTTTGTCTATGAGTGTATCAAATTTGATTAAAATCAAACCACTTCTTCTATAACTCGATTTTTTAGATTATCGATTTTCAATATTTATCGAGGGTACCTCGACACAAAACCTAGCTAAGAACACTCGCAGACACTTATAGTACAACTGTGTAAATTTTCAAGAAAATCAGTTCAGCCATTTGGGAGTCTATAGGTAACGGACACACACACACACACAGAGACAAAGTTCCATTTATAAATCAGTTTAGATTTAGATAGCTAGATATGACTGTAAATTCTTTGCTAACAGTTTCTTACACTTCTCGTCTGCCAATTTTGATCTTCAAAAATTTAAATGCAACGTTAATTATTATGTCTTCTTGATTCCTCTTCCTCTTTTATTATTCTCACTCCTTAATAATGTTTTTCTTTTTCTTTATTTTTTCACACTCAGTAACCCCTTGTGTCTTAGTCACTTTATTGCCTTGCTTGGGGTGAAATTATTTTTTTTTTAAATTTTCTCTCATTTACCAGGCCTTATGCCTTTGTAAATAGTCAGTTAATTACTTTAATTACTTTCTTATAATCATGGCTAATGTGGTCAAAATCAGTCAGTTTCAGGCGTTTTATTTTAAATTAATAACAAATGATTCACTTATCATCAAAGTTTTAGGTCATTTTTATAATGTAAACATTGGATATTGTTAGTTAAAAAGCCCTCTTCCAAAGTGATCACAATCAATAGCATCCTCTTCATAATTTACTCTCAACCCTAATAAGTCAAGATTTAAATCAAATCACAAAATGCTTTACCAAATAACAAAAATCACATCACTTGAAGACTTCTAACAAAAATGGGTAGTGCATGTAAATAAAGAATATATTAACAAACTGTTAACTTTCCACACTACCAAAAACAAAAGGTTTAAAAGGTAAATGGCCTTTAAGAAAAGAGTGATAACAGTAGACTTAAGAATTATAATTTTCTGAAAAACTGTTTTAAAAGGTAGCTTTCATAAATTTTAATTGACAACAGTGCTAAGTGTTCTGTTTATGAATGCTGAATGTTTCCTGTGTGTAAACATCTAATTTCCCTTGTGTTCTAATTCTTTGTTTGGGTTTTCAGTTCAGCTAATGATTTAATTGGGAAGCATTTTTCAGAAAAAATTCAAAAAACTTAATTTATTATAAAGCAAAGTTTTGGAAATCTTTTAAACCAAATTTACATCCTTAGGATATTCTCAATAACATTTTTTTTAATCATTTATTGGAGTAGAGAGACTAAACTACCACCCGGTTCACACTCCACCCACGTCTATTGAACAGGTGAAGAGGCTCATTCCTTGTTCCCTGTTTAGAATGTGGTTTCCGGCTTTCTCTTTTCTAATCTGTTTACTCTTTTCTTTGTTTTTTTGTTTTTTTCAATTGGAGTAGAGAGACTAAACTACCGCCCGGTTCACACTCCATCCACATCTATTGAACAGGTGAAGAGGCTCATCCCTTGTTCTCTGTTTAGGATGTGGTTTCCGGCTTTCTCTTCTTCAACCTTTTTACTCTCACGTAGCCCCCTGTACATCAGTGGCATTACCGCCTTGCTCGAGGTGATATGATTTAAAAAAAAAAAATAATAATTTTCATCTCAAGCAAGTCAGTAATGCCACTAGAATGCAGGTGCTACAGGAAGTGTAAAAGAATGAGAATTGAGGGAATTGAGGAAAGAGTAAACAAGAAACAAAGTTAAAGAAAACAGAAAATGGCAATTGATGTTGCATTTAAATTTTTGAAGATTATAATTAACAGGGAAACAAGAAATTGGAAGGTAGTTCCACAGGTGGGAAGTCGAAGAAAAGAAACTGTTAGAGTGGAAGTGATGACTGCATCTAGCTATTTCAATAGTAAAATGGTGGGACCTAGTTGCCAGTCAGGGCATCATTGAAAAAGCTCATCAGAGCAGTTGCCTTGAAAATATTTGTCAAAAGAGCAGAGGGAACTCACGTCATATCAGTGAGAAATTGACTGAAGGTCATGATGCCTGGTTAGAAGACCCTTCTTTGGATTTCACAAGCATCTCAAGATGCACAGCAGTTGCACCAGACCAGTTATGGCAGCAATATTCTGGCTAATATGTTATCATTATTGTTGTTTTCATAAAACCTGTTGCTCTAATTAATTACTGTTCAACTTAAAATGAGTTTTGTCAAGCATTGTCAGTTATTATTAATTTTTCACTAGTATTTCTTTCATTTTATTGCAATTCCATCTATAGAAAGTACAAGTAGAGAATATAGCTATATGGCTAAATTTGAATGACTCTTGCTAGCCAAGTTCCAATTCCAGTTGAATTCATTGCATTCACTTACACATAAATACCCTTGGAAAAGGTATTCTCTTCCTTCCATATATTGGTTAAATAGTAGGACAGATTGAGTTCTATAGCCTTGGTTGGCAACCAGTCTATCGCAGAAAGTAATGGCAGCCTACTGCAGGAATATCTTCTGCCCAGTCAGTCATGTGTCTTTTGAGACATGATTGTCCAAGCAATCTGACTTACTCGTTAGCCTTCTTAAATGAAACATTGTCAATTATTATTAAATTTTGACTGGTAGTATTTCTTTAATTTTATTTCTCTTGCTTTTTATTGCAGCTCCCATACATAAGTAGTAGTAGTAGTAAAATAAAAAAAGAATTTGGTTAAAAAATCCATGAATATTACCAAATTTGAAAGGCACTTGAAAAATGTACAATGGTCTAAACATTGCGAATATAACTACCAAGATAACAACAGTTCAAATAAATCAGTATATGGTGACTGAAACAATCTGCTTTATATTTTTCATTATTTTCCAGTAAATTACAGAAAAATGTTTAATTCTTTAACTTTGAGTGTATACAACAACAAAAAAAGCAATACTTTTTTGTTGATCAGATGTAAATGGGATGTTTTGAACTAATTTTGAAGTTCTCCATAGTTTGTTCTTTGAGGATTTCTTTAGTTTAATTTTTGTAGTTATTTTCATAGAAACTGTTAACAACTGGAAACGTTCTCCTTGATCTCTTTTTCCATCCCTCCACATTTTTCTCATTTTTTATTTATTTCAGGCAAGTACAAAAAAAATGTTGATGATGGTCTCTACTTTCCATTTTCTGTTATTCTTGAACAGGAAAATACAATTATTTCATAACGATTTGTCTCATCCAGTGCATAAAGCATCTGACACTTAAGTTCAAAAAACAAAAAAACACTGAGATTTTTATGAAAAGTTTTCTAAGTCACATTGCTAAAAAAAAGAAAATAATAATAATTTGGTTAATTCTTTTAAACGGGTAAGTTAATGAAGAATGTTCTAAGATAAAATTCTATTTAATTTTAGCAATTGTATCGTTATTTTTAACATTTTGAAATTTGAAGTTGTAAAAAAAATTCTCATCTTGAATCTTGTTTTATTTATTTTTTATTGTTGACTCAACTGTAATGCTTCTGTAAAACATAAAGTAAACAAATAAGATTAAAAAATACAAATCAATGAAAGTTAGCTATCCTTATCCTATTTTTATTTATTTGTTGGTAGGTTAAATTTTAAAAAATATATCTTTTTTTAGTCTTAGTCGTATTTTTTGTAGTTAAGATAGCAAAAACAAGACTTCTGTTCTCTTATTCTGATTTTTCGATTTTTGTCTGTAATTTCTATTAGAAAATCTGAAAACTATTTTTGTTTTGTTTTTTTAACCTACAAACTGAAAGATTTATGATCTTTCTTCATGTTTTAAAAAGAATCAAGGTAAAAAAAAATGTCACAGAAAAAAATAAAATAAATGAATAAAAAGTAAAACACGATTAGCACACAAAGACACCAGTTTCATAAATGAATGAATTGAAAACTCAAAGAACTTTTTATTCAAATTTTAATGTCAAATTGAAACTAATCTTTAAAGTCAGGTTTTATGAGAAATTAAACACTGCCTAACTATGACATGTATCAACAAAAATGTGACCGAAGCATTGTTACGCCGAAAAAAAAATTTCTATCTTCAGGATAACCATGTGGTTTGTTTTACATTTTGGCACAAAAAAAACCACCCTTCCTTAAGGCTTTCTTCACATTAAGTTGTGTCTTAAGATATCAGAACTCCTTAACTATCAAACATTTAAATGTGACTGTATTTTTAGGGAAAAAAAAAAAGGTTCTTTAGGTTAGATCGATTTATGAATTGAATTTCTACTGCAAAGTGGACCCATAAGCTAGTAAAACTATTTGACAGAAATAGATGACTATAAAATTCCCGGTCACTAGAATTGAGATTATTTTTCTTAGCCAAAATTGTGACCTTTTTGTTTTTTTTTGTTTTTTTCCCCCCCCTGTGACTTGATTACTGACTACGAAACCATCATGTTGAGAATTACAATCTGTTACAAATGCATCATGTTATTGGTTTTAAAAAAAATAGTCTTTAAAACTTTCTAAAACCGATAATAATATGAATTATTAGTAACTAATAGTATTTTTTTATCAATCATATCCTCCGTTTTAGTATTATTTTTAAAACTTTTTTTTTCATATATTAATTGTGACCATTTTGCTGAGTTAAAAAAAAAATTATTTCAGTATATTTGGAAATTTTCACTTTTCAAAATTTATATTTTATCAATATGTGAATAAAAAGATGGCGCCAGTTTTTTATGATGATGCTTGGTGGAGGATATAGGCTTGAGAACTTAACGCTTAAATTTTCCTCTTCAATCTTCTCTTCATTCTTGAATAGAAATATCGATTAAACTTCCTCCAACGTAAATAAACTTATAGCAAAATAATATTTCTGAATGTTTAAAAGAAATTATTTCTGTTCCATAATTATTATGATTATATGACAGAAATGATGATATTTCAATGAAATGTGTATGCAAACTGCAATTATTATGGGATAAATTAAATATTAACAAAAAAAAGATACTAGAGAAATGTCATCATCATCATCATCATCATCATCATCATCATTAGCGAATTGTTTGCATGGCTCTTTAAAATTTGGTTGTTGATGTATTAGGTAGCTTTCCTTGACTAAAAAAAAAAAGAAAACAAAAAAGGACTGTCAAGGTAAGATGTGACAGTGTGGGCATCATGCTTGTTTGAGAAAATTTCCCTTCAAATGTTGGCAGCTTAGAGCAGCAGGTTTAGTCACTGATATAGTTTCAGTGTGTGGCTACTTTCTTTCTTTTTTTTCTCTTTTTTTTTTCCTTTTCTTTTCTGTTTGGGATGCTGCAGATGCTGTAGGATGTAGATTTCGCTTATGTTATGCCTGTTTTATATTTTGTATTCAATCAAAATGAACACATTTATAATTGTTTACTTTCGTTTTTTTTTCTTTTTTTCTTAAGAGCAATATAAATGTCGTGTTTGATGCTACTGCTATATTGATTTTGCATCCATTTTTATTAACACTGTTTTTTAAAGGATTGACCTCTCTACATTTTTTTTTAAAGTTTTCTCAATAGTCTATGAGAAGTTTTTTTTTAACATTGTAAGAAGGATTTTTTTTTAAGTTATCCAGGGGAAGTAACTCTTACATTTTACTTGTTTTCGACTCCAATAGTCACAGATATTGTATTTAATTTATTGCTTCATTTTGAACTAATTTAAAATTATTTCTTTTTTACTGCTCTCATATGGAATAAACCAGAACTTTTCTCTATAACTGTCTGTGCTCATTGCTATTTTTTATAATTATTTTTAATTGTAATTTTTACTTATCATAAAAACTAATGCCACTTTCTTAATTTCAGCAATCTGTGTGTGTGTGTATATATATATATTACACACGGGGAACTTGTAGTAATAAACTACTAAAGGTACACTAAAATAAAAAAAAGTGCTCAATGCCACACAAAGTGGTAGAGCTATCAGATTGTATGATTCCAACACCCCTGTGTTTTTAACACCTTACACTCGTCAGGGTTATAAATGTTTTGGTATAATTTAGCCTGGTATTTTGGTGGCCTAAGGATTGCACTTACATGCATGAAACTCGAGTTACAGCAGGTTTCAGTTTTCAGGAATGATCAAAATGTTAATTATATATATCTATATATATGAATCCGACAAGCTGATAGAATAAAGAAAAAAGAACAACTAGGAAACTTATGTCAATTTAAAATTTTTCTTTTTTATTAAAACTTTTTCAGAGACCAAGAGAAAAATAAAATAAAAAAAACAAACAGAATATTGGTACATTATACTTTTAGATTTGTTCTTGTTGCTCAGATACATGTTACATGTATTAAATCAATAGATAATTTTTAAATGTGTGTGGAATATTTTGGATGGTTAAGTGTATAATAGTGTATGCTTGTGTAGAAATGCTTGTCTGTTTAGGTGTATGTTGAATGGTAATGTTAGTTTGTGTGTGTGTTTTAATTCATGTGTCACATGTATTAAAGCAATGGATAATTTTTAAATATATGTGTGAGGAATATTTTGATGGTATAGTGTGTAATAATGTATGTGTGTATTTGTATAGAAACACTTGTCTGTTTTGACCTTTGGTATTTATAAATCTTACTTATATCTACCTAATATATAAAAATAAATGAAATGATATTAATTTCTTCTTCAATGAAAAATTGTAACCAAAACAAATTTATCACATCTAGCTCTGTTTCAGTGACCCACACAGAAATAACAGCATTCCTCATGCACACATATATACATAAATATAAAATATCCAACCAAATACAAAATCATTGCAACATTGCGACATACAGAAAAGGCATCTACAGACTTTTTCTCATACATATGCACTTATATTAACTAATGTTACCATCCAACATACACAAGCATTTCTGCATAAACACACACATACGCTATTACACGCTATACCATTTAAAATATTCCTCACACATATAATTAAAAATTATCCATTGCTTTAATACATATGATACATTAAGACACACACACATATATTATGTTACTATCCAGCATACACCTAAACAGACAAATGTTTCTACACATACACTATTATATACTTTATCATCCAAAATATTCCATGCATATACATTTCAAAATTATCTATAGATTTAATACACATGACACGTATCTGAACAGTAAGAACTAACACAAAATCATAACATACTAATATGTTTTCTTTGTTTTTCATTTTTCTCTCAGCCTCTGAAGAAGCTTTAATAAGAGTGAAACATGTTAAATTCAGATACGTTTCATATTTGTTCTATTTTCTTTATTCTATCATTCACACACACACACATATACATATATGTATATATATAATTTCTTTTCTTGCTTCTCAGTTCAATTACTGTTAAAATAGGAAAATTATGACATAAAAATATTGAAACATACATTTCAATCTCTTATTAATTGTAGGTATTCTAATGATAGCATTTAATATATGTTTTTATTTAATTAAAATGAATTTTTTACAAAATGTCAAGCAGGAAAAAATTTTACTTTACTGTGTAAATCTGAAATATAAAATTAACAGGTTTCTTTTTTTTTTAATTACTGAAAACTAATTTTCAATTTTTATTATTATTATAATCAAGATAGTTTTAAATGTTTACCAATAGTACTAGTACTTTGGCATTAAATATTTATTTTAGAACAATGCATCATGTGACAATGTTTTATTAATTCCAAGTTTTTTAAAACTGCTATTTTTTCTGTATGTATGTAGTCAGCCATTTTATTATAGTTGATATCAGAAAAACAGACAAATTTCTTGTCACCTCTCTCTTTTACTGAGTGCTAAGTATAGAAATATAAAGAATGTTGATTGCATGGTAAATATACACTTAAATTTATGATAACAAAATTACTTTCAACATTGGTTCCTATACAATCACCAAAGTTAGGTTGAGTACCTAAATGGGTGACTGGGTAGGTTTACCAGGTGCTGTAAGCTTGAATGAGCTGGTGGTTTATTGGATAATGACTCAGAATTGTTAATCAGAAAGCCGATTATGTTTGGGTTCAGTATATTCACTTATGTGCAAATACCCTTGGTAAAGGTGTGAGTCTGCCTCTTCTCCACCGGCTATGGGTTAATTAGTAAAACTTGTATCACCAAACTATCATTATCTCAAAAAAAAATCTTGCAAGCTAAATATATTTTTTTATTTCTCTGCAAGCAAGGCAATAAAGCCTCTAAGATGCAAGGGTTGCTGAATGTGAAATAATATGAGTGAAAGAAAATATCATTAAGGAAAAGAAACAATAACAGAACAAGAATTAAGACAAGATAAGCAACTAACATTGATTTAATCTTATTTAGTCAATGAAGATCAAACTCCTTTGACAAAAACTATCTCAGTAAAACTAAATATTGCACAATGGTTGATCTTTCAATATCATTATTTCTTTACTGGCTTCTCTTTTTTAAAAAAAAAAAGCTATGATTCCTTTATATTGACCAATTAGATTTGTTCATTTTGTTACAATTGTTTTACACAGGACTGCTGGAAAGTTCTCAGCCTTGCCAACTACCCAAAATTTAACTAAATGACAAGGCATCAGATTTTTATTTTTCAAAGGATAAGAACTTTTCAACGTCCTCTTATATATTATACTCTCAAAAATAGTTATCATAATTTGTGTATCCTGCACTCTCCCACCCCCTCTTTCACCATAATGGTAAGATAAACTTTATATACATTCATGAGTGGGTGCTGAAAAGCTTGTGGCTCAACCAAGAAGTCAGTCAGTTAAGTGCCACATGTGATACACGCTTGGGCGATCATGTCTCGAAAGAGACATGACTGACTGGGCAGAAGATTATCCCGCAGTAGGTTGCCATTGCTTTCTGCGGTAGACTGTCCTGTTATTTAACCCATAACTGGAAGGAATAGACGGATTAATACCTTTCCCAAGGGTATTTGCACGTAAGTGAATGCAAGGAATTCAACTGGTATTCAAACTTGGCACCCCGATTTCTCGTTCCAACTCCACTGTGCCACAAGGCACATCCGAACCAAGAAGTACTTTTTTAAAAAAATCTCTGTTTTTGGTCAGATAATGGGAAGTGGGTTGAGTCGAGCCCTTTACAGTACCCTTATGTGTGTGTATGTATATATATATATATATATATATATATATAACAGTATTTAATATATAGATTTTTTAGTTAATAGATTATTTCTTAACACACACACACATATATATATAGATATTATGAACAGATTTTATTAAAAATTAGCAGACATAATGTTTGTAATTTATTTAATCAGATATATATATAAATAATATATTAAGATCTAAGGGAGATCAATCAGATAGAAGTGAAATCAAAATACACACACACACACCTCTTTGGGAACACTTTTTAATCATGTATATAAAAGTTTCCTTCGTTTAAATTTTTTAAATTCCTTACTATTCTTGAATCTTTTTCTTTTCATTTTTTCACACTATCTTCATGATCTGTTATATTTACATTTTAAATACCCTTCTGTCCATTCTATGTGTGCATATTTATTTTTTGTTTCAGCTTTTTCATATATAATAATGTTCTGATTTTTATATGCATAAACACACTTTTAAATTTACTGAATGGTAGCACTCTGGCGTGTTTTGATTTTCTTGTAAAAATTTCCAGTTGTTTTCTTCTTCCTGTTATTAAAAACAATATCCCCAGAAAACTATTCCTGTACAAGGGAGGTTAAGGGAATATCGGGGATAACAACTTAGTTGTACTTCTTGTGTATTTCTCTCTCTCTCTTTTTTTTTTTTTTTTTTTTTCCATTGTTTCAAGCAAAGAAAGGAATTCTATTGCATGATGAAAAAAGTTCTCGGACTATGAGTATGACTAGTCTGGTGAATCTGTCCACTAGTTCAAAAGATGGCCAATTCTGCTGTGAGTTTTTAGAACTGTCTATCTCTCATTACTACTACGTCCTTTTACACACCTCTCAACCAGGCAGAAACGGTTTCTCATCATGCATTCGATATTCTAAAAACTCGTTTTAAATCAATATCTCACTGAATCAAAACTCATTTTGTTTTTATATCTATACTGATTATGATACATGCATTTCATTTCAGGTAATTATTTTTTTAAACAAATATTCATGTTCAGATTATTTCTTTCATGATCTGAAGGTACTTTTTCTAAAATGTCAGTTCTGCCAGTTATGTTATAGCTACGTTTATAGTAAGATTTAATACAGTATTTACATTATTCGGACTGTTGTCTTCATCTTTGTTGCCTTTTTTTTTTTTTTTTTTCATCATGTCACCCCAAGCAAGGCATTCCACTGCCACTATAGTGCAGGGGGTTACATAGAGCAATTGGGTATGGGAAATGTCAGAAGGAGAGTGGTAGACAACTTAGGATGTACATAGGGAGAGAGTTGGAGAGAGTGGGTGTGAGTTAGTGTGTTAGGAGGTGTCTATTGACCTTACATTTAAACTCCTGGAGGTTGTAGCCGTCGGGGAAGCAAGCATGCGGTAGGGAATTCCACAGGTGGGAAGTGCAAGGAAAGAAGCTGTTGGAGTAGAAATTGTGGTTACATTTCATCGGTTTCACTGTATAAGGGTGGGACCTAGTTGCTAATCTAGTATCTCGTGCAAATTCACATCTAGGGGGCACCAGTGATTTAAGCTCGTCAGAGCAGAAGCCATGAAAGTATTTATAGAAGAGGCACAGGGAAGCTACGTCACGCCAGTGAGAGAGATACTGCAGGCAGTCATCCAAGTTGGTATCAATCACATTACAGATTCTTCGCTGTATTTTGTCAAGAACCCCGAGGAGAATAGCAAGGGCACCTGACCAGATGTGGCAGCAGTACTCAATACACGGGCGGATGGTGGATTTATATAAGTGCAGGATAGATTCAGACAGAAAGAATTTCCGGGCCCTGCACAGAGAGCCGACTTTCATAGCTGCAGATTTAGCAATGGATTCGACATAGTCATTCCACTTGAGGTCCGCTGAGAGATTTGTACAACATTTTGGTCGTTGTACACTCAGCCTTCTTCAGGTGCTAGGAATTTTGAACCAAACCCTTTATTACAATCACTGGGGCATATGGCCAAAACATTGTACAAATGGTAACAAAAATGAGGACAATAGTTCAAATAATGTAAATGCTACCTCATCTCAGGAATATAGACATTCTAAATATTTATAATAATGTCTAAACTTGTCAGAATTTGTCTGTTTTACTTTTTTATATTAAAATTCCACTTTACTTGATAGAATAACAAGAACAAAAATATAAAAAAGCTGTAACTGTCACCAATCTAGGCATGATTTTCTGTGTAATAATTGAATGTAATATGATTTTATGAGAAAGAAAATATAGAACCTAAAATAATAACTTTTCTAACTTTTCAGTAAAAAGCAGAACTAAACCTGTGTTTCGGATACAATCCTTTGTAATGATTAGTATTTAATAGTATGTTTTATTGCAACTCCCATACATAAGTAGAATATAGCTATATGGATAGAATTAATGGCTCCTAGTCTTTTTTTAAAATGAACCATTGTCAATTATTATTCATTTTTGACTGGTATTTCTTTCAATTTCATTTCTCTTGTTTTGTAACTTCTATACAGTAGATGTAGAGAATGTGACTTTCTTTTGATTTTTATTCTGTTAATGAAACAGCATAAAGCAAAATATTTTGAATAAAAATTTGAAAGTTGAGACAAAAAGCAATAAGATAAAAAAAAAATCTGTGCAACATGACATTCCCAGACTGCCTGTTGAAATGTCTTAAATTTTACATTTGCATTAGAGTATAGTTTAAACAGTCTCCTTGAAAAATGTTTAAAATATCTAAATATTAAATTGAATTTTTAAAAATAAAAATATTTTCTTGAAACTTTTATTTTACTTTTAATTGAAAGCTAAATGATTAAGTTTATGATTTCAAGTAAGCAAAATACTCTGGTATATTTCAAACAAAAATTATGTTGATTGGAATCAAAATTTAGAGATTTTTTTTTTTAATCTTTCAATTTTTTGGTCATTTTTGAGCAATTGCCACATTTGTAAACAAAAGTGAATTCTTGGATTTAAAAATCTTGCAAAAATAAAATATACATCTGTGACACATTATTTTTGAAAAATTGGTAAATTTAATGTTAAATTAATCTGATTTACACAAGAATTACTTATTTATAGCATGAAATTTAGAATAAAACTATTTCTTAAACACAGTGTTTAACTTTCTGACCTTTCCACCATATGTGTTGACAGATTTGACATAAGATAAATGTATGGTAATCATAACTGTATAATTTTTTTTCCTGTAAGGGGAAAAAACCTTGAAACACATTACCTATTAATTTACACATAGAAATTACCATACAAAAAAAACTTTAAATGCACAAAAAAAAAAAACTTTAATTATTTTAAAAATAGGAAGGTATGACGATTTGTATTGAACTTTTTAATTTTCAATTAGTAAATATAAAATTGGCTTAATAAGTTTTTAAACTCACCCCAACAAATCTTTGAAGCATTTTAAAAAATATCTTTGAAACTTTATAAATTATTATAATAAAAAAATTTCAAAACAATTATTTTAAAATTTAATTATTAATTGAAAATTTTTTTTCTTCAGGCTATAATGTCCTTAATTTATATTATTTATTCAAGCAATTAAAAGCTTAGCAAATTATTAAATAATGTCATAGTTATATTGCATTTTTTTATTTTATTATTGGAACTAGACTTTCAGAAATAAAGGCAAAATTTTTCGAAAAAAATAAAAGATGATTTACATTCCCCAAAAAGTCCTGCGTTTCAACTAATAAAACCAATTTTCACAACAAAATTTAATTTTCTAAAATTTCATGAATTTACGTAGAGTGGGGTAACAGATGTGAAAAAATCTATTATTACCAAGATTTTTTTAAAATAATAATTTAAAAAATATTTTTATTCATTTGTGAATCTGAAAGTTTCATTAAAATCCGACAATTATTTGATTTTTGCAAGAATTTTCAAATTAATGTGTTTGTCACCGGGAAAAAAAAAACTGACATTTTCCACTGTAAGTATGAATAAAAAAAAGGCCCCTAACTTAATAAAAACGAACTTTTTCCATCACAATGTTTATGTTATTATTAAGAGGAAAGATCAAAGTATTTTTTAATTATTTCTAAAAATGTTTAAATCCCTTCTAACATGTTCGAAATTTTGGTAAATATCTTGTTTTGATTTGTTATCGGGCAACCAAATCGTTACAAGAGTTATTACAATAACGAAGAATTGTGCGTGTTTAGTAATATTATGTATATGAAATTAAATAAAAAGTTGAAAGTACATTAGCTGATCTCACTTGTTCTCGCAGAATCCCTAGGGACCCTTTTGCAGAACTTTAGTGTTCCGGGGAAACCCGGTTGAGAAGCGCTGGACTAGAGAGTGAAAAACAAAAAAAAGTTTTATCTTTTTTAATTATTGCAAGGGAAACAATGTATAAGTCTTAGTTTTGATTTCACTTCTATCTGATTTACCTCCCTTAGATTCTACTTAAAATTATAAATAAATGATACTTTTTTTTAATTAAGTGCTGATATTTTGCATTGAAGAGATTTTGGCCTGATTCAGTGAAGTAGATATTTGATATACGAGCTCTTCAGAATATTGTCTGGTGTTTTGAATTTCTTGTTACTGACTGAGTCGACACTGTTTCTTCAAAATTTTGCTCCTGCACGAGTGATTTCCTTCTCTCTCTTTTTAAAATCTTATCTATCTACATATATAAAACACATTGATCAAGCAAATAAGTATACATTACCACATAAACACCCACTCATCTAAATATCCTTAATATAGTTTTATAAATAATATTCTAATTCTAATGTAATTTTAAATTTGATTTGATTAAATTAAATTAGGTATGATTTAAAATATTAATTGTAAAATATTTTGAAAAATTTAAATGTATCTTTATAAAAATGTAATCTTTATAAATTTTTATTAATTTTTCTATGTACATATATACATAAATCAATAAGGCTGAAACTTAGTGATAAAAAACAACAATGTTTAACTTTTCTGCTTACAAAAAATCTGTCAAAAATGCAGTTATTCCCTGGGCAATTACTGTACACACTTTTAACTTTCTCAGTAATGTTTTTTGTTTTAAAAAGTGGTAATTAGAATTTTAATAAGACTCAAACATGAAAACAGATCTATACATTTTTTTTTATTCTTGACATTTAACAATAGATATTAAAAACTATATATTAGATTGAATAAAATAACTTTTTTCATAATTATTTGTAAAATGGTATATAATAAATATTGCATTGTAGTTGGTTTATATATTTTGATAATTTTATAAATTAATGAATAAAAAGACCTTTTCAAATTTATTTCTTTGTAAAATTGTAAATAACAAATATCACATTGTACTTTATCTTTTTTGCCAAGGGAGTAAAAAGTGTATACAATAATTGTGGTGTCAAGAGAATAACTGTCCTTTTGATACCCTTTCTTCTTTTTTTTTTTTTTTTGGTATTAAGGTTAAGCATTACCAAAAATCTATGTAATTTACATAACAAATATTTCTAAATATAATCTCCTTTTTTTTATTTTTTTTTTTTGTAACTGCACTTAATTCAGTGGTGTATATTAATCATGTCATTATGCAGATAAAATCTTGTATAAAATAATTTATCAAACTTACTGATCCATTCTTATATAAATATATTCCTCCCTCTACACACACATCCTCTTCCTCCCTCTAGAACTTTCACTTGTGTGCGCGCACACACACACACAAACACACACACACACACACTTCTTCACTCATGTAAGTCTATACATACATACATACATACATACATGTGTGTATGTGTTTGTATATTATACATTTTTCTGTGGGATTTGCTATTCTGCCTGCAGCATGGTATTTTGCTTCTACTTTTCTGAATTCTGACTTGTGTTCAGTCTTATTTTTTTATTCCTTTTTCCTCTCTCTCTCTCTCCCTCTCTCTATATCTCTCTCTCTCAACTCTGTCTTGGACTCTCTTTGAATTATCAAAAAGAAATATTCTCTATTTTCAACCTTCCCTGTTTTCTACAAGTTTCAAAATATTGCACAAAATTTAGTGGTATGTTGTACAAGTATATAATAATCCATAATGTTACACCAAAAAATCTGTCAAATTGAACACTTACATTCAATAAACAAAATGATTGTACATGATTAGTTGTTCAAAGCCTTTGCCTTACATTTGCTTTGAGTAACTTATTTTGAATATATTGTTGCTAAAAGCATAGATCACACTTTCATTAACATTTAACATTAAATCTTTAGAAAGTTATAAAACATTTTCATAAAAATAACAATCCATACATTTTCAAAATAAAAAAAAGTAGTTTCAAATAAAAACAAAAAAATATACATTAGTCTCCAACTGTTATCATTCAATCACCATTTTCTTCTTACACTAGAGAAATAACATTTTTTATGGGTTGGAGACTGAATTGTATTAATCAGGTTATCTGTTGTATTCAAGGTGATTTTCATATTTTTCTTTTCCCAGTCTGTTAAATTATTTTTCTGTAGCTGTGTTTATATATGCTTGCTACTATGTCAGGAGGGTTATTTTAGTTGAAAATTTTCTTTAAAATTTGTAAAACAATATCTTATCAGGATACAAAAATCAGCTAAAATTATGATTCCTTGTTAACCAATTGTTCAAGAAATATACTACTATTCATTTCATAAATAGCATCTTTGAGTCTCAAAAAGATTCCTCTCTCTCAAGAATCCCTTTCCATTTTTTAACTTCATTAAATAACATCTCCAAATTGAACATATTTTCATAATAAATTGAAGTTTTATGATCATATTGCAGTTAACTAATTTGCCCTTTCCTTTTAAAAGCTCATATTTCAAAATTATTTTTATTAGTTAGAAAAACAATGTTGTCTTCTGTCTTTTCTTATCAACTATGAAAAATAAGGCAGAATGTTTTTGTTTTTTTAAGCACTCCCCAAAAAGCACCTATCATCTTATACCCCATCAATTGGCGTTAAGTACATTATAAATAGCTAATTACCTATGTTTGTGATACAAGTCTTCTAATGACTCTAGAATTGTTTTTTTTTTCCTTTTTTAATAATGATCCCTTAATACAAGGCCCAAGATACACTCAAGGTAAAAGGTTACTGTATGGTGTTGTATAAGCATAAGAAAAAAGTAAGAAGTGCCATTTATAAGGTTATATAGGAAAGCTACATATTGATATAAGAATGGGTATAAAAACTATTGAATTTTCTATTAAAAATGCCATAAAAACAGAAAAATAGCCTTAGCTCAAGGAACACCTTTTCCAATTTTACTAGAATTTTGTACTGCTCTCAATATGAGTTCAAAGTGTAATATAGGATTAAAATTTTAGTACTTAGGAGTTGTCATTATTTACGTTCAAACTATTATCCTCATTTTGTTTTTATTATCTTAGTGTTTCGGCCATTGTGCCATCTGGCCTTCTTTAAGTATCTCTTGATCTGGGTAACTTTCATGAGAACATTCAAGCTATTGTCTTCATTTTTTTTTTTATTATTATCACAGTGTTTCAGACATTGTACTCTTCAAACTTCTTTTGGTGTTTTTATGGCATTTATCCAGATCACAATGGCCAAAACATTGTGATAATAATTCAAAAAGTGCAGACTGAATGTAAATAACAATTTCCCATCCCAGAAATTCAAAGATATCTGAAGAAGGCTGATGATACAATGGCCAAAACATTGTGATAATAATTCAAAAAGTGCAGGCTGAATGTAAATAACAATTTCCCATCCCAGAAATTCAAAGATATCTGAAGAAGGCTGATGATACAATGGCCAAAATGTTGTGATAATAACAACAAAGACAAGGATATTACTCCAACTGTAAATAATGTCAATAATAAATCCTCACCCCAGAAATTCAGGCCTTAAATGCAGCATAAAAATTTATATTTCAGAATAAATTTGCACTCTTCATAATTTTCTTTTTGACTAACATCTAATGCACTAAATAGTTAAAATTAAAAGTACTTATCTACTGAGCATTAACTGAATATAATTTACCTTGACTTCATCTCATATGGTAATTAATAAGTTTTACTTAGCCAGGTACACAGGTTTGATATATTAATTAGATAACAACTTTGTAGCATGAATCCCAGAGATGTGAGTGAGAGGAAGAGAGGAATAGATCAAATAAGCATGGATAATCACAGGTGTGATTGAGTAATCTGCATGGTTTATTTTTCTTTCTTTTAAATCTTAATTGGCCATTGATGAGTTCTCATTCAGCATGCCTAGGCTTACAAATCTTGAGGGTTTCAACACTCTTATAAAATTTTATCACTTTGTACTTAGAAATATTTTCTCTTGCCTGAAGGTTAAGCATGAATAAATTTTGGGTGATATAGTACAGTGGTCACCTCTTATCCATGGTTTCAACCACCCACAGCCATCCTCTGAAATAAATAATTCAGAAGTTTTAATTAATGGTCCTAAATTAATAGTGTTGTTAGTTTGGAAATGCTTAGGAAAAGCTGTGATGTGTTTTCTTTAAATGAAAAGATAAAAACTCTTAATAAGAAAAGTAAAAAAAAAAAATATTATTACAATTTATAGTAAGAATAAATCTTTTCTTCATAACCTGACTTCTGTGTTTTATTACAATATATTGTTGCAATTGTTCTGCTTTATTATTAGTTATCTTATTATTATTATTATTATTTTTATTAAAATTCTCTAAATGAGAATTCATTATTCATTATTATTCATTATTATTATTATTATTAATATTTATAGTAAGAATAAATCTTTTCTTCATAACCTGACTTCTGTGTTTTATTACAATATATTGTTGCAATTGTTCTGCTTTATTATTAGTTATCTCTTGTTGTGTCTGATAAGATCTATGTTTAGAACAATTATTTTTAACAGTTTGTTGTTATAATTGTTCTAGTTATTCATTATTTTTGTTAACCTTTACTTAATAAGGTCTACAGCAAGACAGAATCTTCTATCTGTTGCATAATTTTTATTAAGGTATATTGTTATAATTGTTTTATTTTATTATTAGATATTGTTCATCTCTTATTGTGTCTAATGAGATCTGAGGTTAGAACAAATTTTCTATCCATCATAAAATTTTTATTAGTTTGTTGTTAGAATTGTGTTATATTATTAGTTATTGCTGCTAATTTTTTTTATTGTACCTAATAAGATTTATGGTAAGAAAGAATCTTCTATCTCTCGCATAACTTTTATTAAAGTACTTTGTGATAACTTTACTGTTTTACTATTCAGTTAGTTAATTGCCATACATGATACACACTTGGGCAATCATGTCTCTTTTGAGACATGACTGACAAGGCAGAAGATTTTCCTGCAGTAGGTTGCCATTACTTTCTTTTATTATTAGTTATTTTTAATCAGTTACTGTGTATAATTAAAAATATTATAGCATATGTATGTATTTATCACATTATATATATATATTTTTTTTTCCTTAGGGTTTAGTACTATCTACAGGTACAGGTTTTTGCTGGGGTTATTGAAACATTCCCCTCTTGTGGACAAAGGGGAGACTACTGTGATTTTTTAATCTTTTGAAATAGTTTGATTTGTATATTTTTATCTCACTCATCAAATCTTTTTTTTTTAAATTTCACTTAATATCTTTCTCTAGCATGATTTTTGTTATTATTATTATTATTATTATTATTATTATTATTATTATTGCAAGCAAAATGAATTTTAATTTTTTCTCAGATGAAAATGTATTTATGCTAAAGACAGCTTTTATATATTATCATATGTGTATATGTTACTATATCATTTTTTATCCAAATTCTCTAGTGAGTTTTATATGATTTAGGTTGTCTATTTATTCAATTATCATTCTATTTTTTAAATCTGTTCATGTGTTTTTCTTGCTCATCCCATCAATTATATATCTCACCTGTTTATGTGATCAATTTCAATCAATTTAGTTGTCCTATTCTATTAATATTACTTTCATCTTAATTTTAGTTGCTTTTCATCACCAGTAACATACCAATCTATGGCTTTTGCTTTACCAATTAGGTTACAAAGGCCTAAGACCTACACATTAAAGTCTATTCAAACTTTCTCATCCGTACTGATTTAGGATTATAGAATATTTATGAGTTGCTATATAAAGCTACTGAGATTAAAATAAAAGAAAAAATGTCAAAAATTAATAATAATCAACAATATTTAATCTTAGAAATGTCAATAATGTTTCTGTTTAAATGTTACATTGGATATGATTCCAAGGTGTACCTCATGAAAACTTTGGTAGTAATCTATTACCTGTGGTTTGCATTGGATACAGGGAAAGGTTATGCTTCAGTTACTAAAATTCTTTAGCCACCTTCAAATGAAGATTGATAGTGAACAAGCTTCTTATTCTTGTAAAATCTGAGATTTATACTTTATTGTTCGTTTAATATATATACGGTCTACCTCTTTTATTCTGTTATTGTATGCAGCCTTTCTATTTTGAATGTGTTCTACCTTAGAGTTTATCTAAACTTATTTATAAATGAAACTTTGTGTGTGTGTGTGTGTCCATTACCTATAGACTCCGAAACAGCTGAACCGATTTTCTTGAAAATTTACACAGTTGTACTATAAGCATCTGCGAGTGTTCTTAGCTAGGTTTTGTGTCGAGGTGCTCCCGATAAATATCGATAATCGAAAAAATCGGGTTATAGAAGAAGTGGTCCGATTTTAATCAAATTTGATACACTCATAGACAAAGACATAAAAAATGATATTCAGAAGTTTCAAGGTTGCAGTTCTTACAATGGTGCAGAAAATTGATAATATATATATATATATATATATATATATATATATATATAAGGCAAGATGTTTGTGCGTGTGTGTCTGTTTATCTGCCTGTATGTCTGTATTTTTTCAGCCCTTTTATTTTAGTTTTTGCTTCAGGTTTGGCTCTAAGTAGGTATAATTGTAGTTTTTAGTCTCAGGCATGATACCATTTACTCAGAGGACTTATTTAGCCTTCAAAATTCAGTTTACAACAAAAAAACTTATTTAATATCAATACAAGGAATTCAAAATTTGACTTACATGCATTCATTTTTCTTTCAGTCTACGGTTTCGCTCTAACTGGAAACAGCTATTGCTTTTTAGTCTTTCGTGCCAACGTCCAAAGAGTCTGAGCTCCAGGACCATGGATTAGTTTTAAAGCTTTCATTGCACCTTAGCAATGTCAGGCTACACTGCTAGCATATATATATATAAAATTGGTGCAATTAGTAAATTGTTGCAATTATTTTATTATTTCAAATATTCATTTGGCTGAGTCTGAGCTCCAGGACCATGGATTAGTTTTAAAGCTTTCATTACACCTTAGCAATGTCGGGCTATACTGCTAGTTTATAGATATAGATATGCGGCTGTTATTTTCCCTGACCCTAACTCAAACCAGACAGTTATAATACTTATAATATGCTCTTTAAGGTAGGTTATAACAGTGACAGAATTTTGTAGGCTACATTCTATACTGGCACCTATACTTTTACTTTGCATCAATCTCTCAACTTAGTTTCTATTTGTTGAGTGTATTCCAGTCTGTGTAAATAAGTTATTTTTTCTCTCATTTTTCTGGTTTCATGAGATTTGTTTGTGTTGTTTTCATTCAGACTTTTAAACATTTTATATACTATTAAAAAGATTGAGAAGATTTAAATATTATAAATATGGACACTACTTGAATTGACTGGTCCATTCATAAAAATTAGAGAAAATGTCAGGGTGGGAGTAGGATACTTTTTGTTGATTTTGAATTTTTTAGGCCTTCCTTAAGCTGTGACACTTGTCAAAATAAAAAAAAAATACTGATTTGTCATCATTTTAAAAGGATGGTCCTGTTTATAATATCAATACAGTGTGGAATTGATCTCTGGCCTGTGCCTAAGTCACTTAGCTGTTACTTACAAATGTCAAGTTTGAAAATCTGCTAACATCATTGATATCTGTATAGTTTTTAAATATTTTTTTTATATTTTAGCCCAAATACACACACTTTTTTAAAATTTTAAACATTTTTTTAAAAAAAGTTTTTTTCAGAAGCACAAACATTTAAGGTTCATATTAATTTATGTAAATTTTTGTTCTTTACATAAAAATCTTTATATCCGTTTCTTGCTTATTTAATAGAAATCTTTTTGTAACCCTACCTCAAAAAAGTTTATTTTCACACACAACAACTAAGATCAATAACTCTGGAAAAGCTATGGATTTTTTTTGACATTGTATCTATATAATAAACAAGACCCCCCTCATGTACACTTCTGAATCAATAACAAAGCAAGATATTTTGATTCTGACAAGTGTCACAGCCCAAGGAAGATTTAAAGAATGCTAATCAACAAAAAGCATCTCCCCCACCCAACAATTTCCCAATTTTTCATGAGTGGACCAGTCTATTGAAGTAATACCTAAATATCTTATATGAGCTCATTTAGATGTGACATTTATTTTCTTTGTACTTCAATTAGCAAATCATTTGTTTTCTCGAGGCATAATTTTGACTCACATTTCCACCTAATGTCATAAATAGGAAGTTCTGTTTTTGACAAATATTCTCTCTGTTAAAATATAACTTTACTAATTTTTCTTCATAAAACTCAGCTGGCTGGTGATGTAGTCATTTCTTTACAGCAGTTTTCACTTCTTCATCACTACCTGACTTAGCACTTTCCATCTCTTTTGTCCAATGCAACAGGCACTGAGAGGCACACATTACGTGTCTTTCCACAGAATCAAAACAAGTGTAATGGTTATGCTAACTAAGGAAGGGATAGGCAGAATTATAATTAGGGGATACAATGTTTTTGAAAGGAGTTTACAGTTGTTGCTAATGAAAACTAACCATTAAAATTGAAAATATTTTTTGAAATGTTCAGTCATAATTTTTTATTGTTTGATGTGTTAATTTCTTTGCAAAATAAGTCACTGAATATCATCTTTTATAACATATCATTTCAAATTTTGACCAATCTTGTTTTTTTTTTTTTTTTTTTTTTTTTTTTTCCTGTCATCTTTTTAAATCTCTGCATTTCTTTCTCCCACAACATTTCTTCCTTTGGTGGCACTCTTTTTTATATTTCCTATTTAATACTTGTCAGAAATGGGTCTCATAAATCTAAAATTTTTTTATTTTTTTTATAATTTCCAAGACTTCTTCTCAAAATATATTTCTCAAACATTCTAATAAGAAAGCTGTCTGATATACCTTATTAACACAAGCTGACATCATCCCAAAGACTGACTATTTCACCATCCTCATCTTTTTTCTTGGCTGTGGACTTTCACTACTCTTCCTCATTCCTAACTATTTTTTGGTTTCATTTCAGCATACCATTTTATCCCATACTTTTTTTTATATCCATAACTATTCATTAATATTTTTCTTCAAATAATCATCTATCTTGCTACATTTTTTCTTTCTCACATATGTGTTGTTTCTTGTTTTAATTTTGCTTTAAATGAAATGCCTGTTACTAAATGTAATCAAACCTGCTCCTATAGTTATTGTTAAATGTTACTAGTATTGCTTTTGTCTTAATTTCAGTTGCTTTTTATCACAACTCCACAGATTGTTTTTCTCTAGCTGTGAGTAAAGAGCACAGACAGGAAAAAATATGACCATTTCACAGAGCTCAAATTTACATCCTCTTTTATCATGGTGCCTGCTCTACCAATTGAGCTATGAAAGCAAAAGTTAACTGAGATATAGTTTTATGCTTTATTCTGTATTTCACTTTTGATGTTTGTTTACATACACAAGTTGTATTCACAGTAGTCTCATTATCAGATGAAGCATCATCAAGTAGAAGGAAAAAATTAGTTGTGATAAAAGGCAACTGAAATTCAGATGAAAGAAATACTAGTCATAAATTGGTAATAAGTCACAATGTTTCATCTTAAAAGAAATTAAAAATATTTCTACCTTTTCAACAAAATTTCAGGCCGTTTCAACTTTGACCTTTCTTACAAGTTTCCTAAAACTTTCAGTTGTTTGCTTCAATGTACATTTTAGTCATTTCATTTTTTTTTAATATTTCAAAATGGGAAACCTATAAAATCTATTATTTTTGTTGCTTTATTTTATTTTAATGCAACATTATACATTCTCTGGCCATAAAAATTCCAACAAATCACATATTATGTTGATTTCAATATCTGCATATCAAAGTTACATTAAATAAGTTTACATTTAAAAATTTAACATAACTTCAGATATATGGCTTCATAACTGAATGATAATTTACATCCAACATTAATTTAGAGTCAGATAAAGAAAATTGGTATCATTTTTAAGCTGCAAGAAAACCAGAATCTTCAACAAATGAATATGTATTGATATATCATTTATCACATCTGACCATCAAAGAAAATCAGTTCTAAGAAAACAACATTCTTTTTAACTAATGTAATCAAAAAGCTTTCATTTAGGGGAAAAGTTTGGGGCTACCTTGAGCATGTTCTACATTGTCAAGAGGGCCAAGATGGTGCAGTTAAACTCTGTTCCAGCCAGTAAATCATGTGTCAGTATGACAGTTTATGGTTCATCACTCTATATATGCTAAGCATATAATAACAGTCCTTTAAGAAGGTTTATGTGTAACAAAAGACCTTAAATGCTGCTGATGCTGATATCAGTAAAATTTTAAGCTGAGAGGATTTTCTTTTGTCCTCTGGTACAAATCAGAGATTAAAACAATAAGATGATATTTAAGTAATGCATTTAAAATATTATAAAATCACATTTAAATATTACATTTAAAATTTTATTTATTTGATTATATTTAAAGTATTGTATTTAAAACTTTATTTACAAGATCACATTTAAAGTATTGCTTTGAATTGTGAGGATGTAAGAACTTCAAATTAAAACATTTTTTTCTATTTTTAATTTCATATCATTTTTTATCATTACTTGCAAACAAATTATTCCAAAGGGAATTCAGAATTAATTTTGTCAGATTCATTGTAGAACACTTAACATAAAGCAAAAATTTCAAAGAAATCTGAATGTATTTTAATAAGGGAAAAAAATGATATTGTTTTATGACTGTTATCACCTTTTCATTTCAGCTCTTCCTGAAAATGTCTGACCTCCAATTGTTTTCCTCCCTTTCATTTTAACTTGCTCACTCTTCAGCTTACTTTCATAAGTTCTGAAAGATTGTATTAATGTCTTGATTTTTTATTATCCATACTAGTTGCCATCTTTTTAGTAAGTAAAGCAATGTTTTTACATATCTTTTTTTTTCTCTTTATTTAAATTTGTATTATTTTTGTATAAATGTCATAAAATCAACCTTTGACTTACATTCTGATATTAGTTTCCCATTTGGCTATATAAAGTCTCTTTACTATCCACAGGTCGTAAACAAGAGATTATCAAACTGACTGAGCAACTGATTGCTGCCATTACAAGTGGTGACTTTGAAGGTTACACGTATGTAGATATTTTGAACCTCTCTTTATGTCACTTTGTTAATCTCCAAAACATTTCATTTTAATAATAATTTTAAAAACCTGGCTAACACTTATTACTACAGATATATTAACATGTATAAAACCCAATATGCATCCATATATATATATATATATATATATATATATAAGCATGTGGTGTAGATATAGAAGAATCCAAAAGAATTACCTTGTCAATATAGTGGTAGGATAACTCTTTAAGAGAGCTCTAAATATATATGTATATAAATACATATAAAGCAAATATAAGAAAAAATTAAGGCAGACACATTATTTCATGGTAAATCAAAAGTATAGGCCTATTTCAGGAGAACCATCATCAGCTTCCGTCTTTATTGTACAGAAAATTTTACATGAATAAAATCTTCTGTACAATAAAGATGGAAGCTAATGATGGTTAGCCTGAAATAGGCCCATACTTCCGATTTACCATGAAATAACGTGTCTGCCTTAATTTTTTCTTTTATATATATATAAAATTGTGAAGCAAACATTTGTCACCAGTTCCTTCCCTTAATAATGATTCCAGGAAAAAAAAAATCAAAAGCTTGGGTGAATCAAGTATAGTTCTGGGAGAACCTTAACTCATTCACACACACACACACACACGTATATATTAAAGTAAAACCAAATCCATTGACGGTACCAATAGACAACTTGCCAAAACCTAAAACCTTTATCAAGAAGATAAAGTCTAGAACAGAAACAACATTACTGAAAAAATAAAAAGACCTAAATCAAATCTACCTACTCAGTAAAGTGATCAAAGCCAAGATTGCCTAGACAGAGCAAAAAATGATTAACAACATTAATTCCTATGAAAGGATGTCCCTAGTTGTAACCCAAGTTATGTGATCATCAGACAACTTAATATATACACACATACAGGGTGTCTAAAAAATCAAAAGCTTTGGTGAATTAAGTATGGTTCTGGAGAGCCTTATATATATATATATATATATATATATATATATATATATATATACACACATGTGGTCACACACACACAGGGTGTCCCCTCCAAAATTGATATCATTTAAAATGTTAATATCTGAGTAAGTGCATATCTCAGGAAAACAAAATTAAATAAGCTTTATGTTGAATAATAAAATATTTATTTATAAAACTCAAACATAATATTCAAAAGAGTGTATATTTTATGACTGATTTTATAAACCTTCACTATGCACACTACCTGTGACATGACAAATGTAAAGTTTGTAGTCCAGCTCCTGCCAAACACGCTGTAGCATGTCTTGCATAAACATTCTCCAACACCTCAGTGATTCTCTGCTTAAGTTTCTCTGGGCTTGTAGAAAGAGAGGGAATATAGATCTATCCTTTCATTAAAAAAAATAAATCACAAGGTGTCAAGTCAGGTGAACGTGGTGGTCATTTCAACAGCACATTTTCCTTATCACTGGCACTCCCGATCCATTTCCCTGATAGATTCTCATTGAGATAAGTCCGTACAGTTAACTTAGTTTTTACACATTTTGTTAAAATTTGAGATCATTTATTAGACTACAAACTGATGCCAATTTCTTACGGACATCCTGTACAAGGTGCGATGAATAAATTGTTGTCTAAATTACACAAAAAAAAAAAACACTGACATCTCATTTCAACAGATATATTTATCGAAATTTATTCAATAAAATCGCCATTATCTTTAACTATGCCCTGCAGATGACTTCGGAATCTCCTGCAACTTTTTGGATGGTCTCTCATTTTAGTTAGTGAATGCTGCCATAATCATTTTCTTCTGTTTATCTTTGGTGTTACAAGGAATTTTGTTGGTCTCTCACTCAACTATGCCTCCCCCCAATAAATAATCAAGGTTGTTGCAGTCTGGAGAGTTAAGTGGCCATTGTAAGGGGTGATTGACAGCTATGACTGGATTCTCCTGCTTGTGTGGTATGGTGCAGAGTCTTGTTGCCAAAAATAGGGTTTTCTAGCAATCATCCTCTTGACCTAGGGCAACACTACCTTCTCAAGGCCCTTAATGTAGGTCACAGTGTTGAGTCTGAGGTAAATTGCATCATAGTGCTCTTTTTCTCACAGACAGTGCCCAATTGACTCTACTGTGCAATTTACTAAATAAAAAACAAATGACATGCATGAGCAAAATTAAAATTACAAAATAAAAACAATTTATCCATCGTACCTGTATACAAGTCACACAGGTCATTTTTTTTTTTTAAGAGGTTAAAAATAATGCATTTTCAGTGACACTATGTTTTTTTGTTTTTTTTATATAATTCTTTCACTCCAAGCAAGTCAGTCATGCCACTGGTGCTCAGGGGGCTACATAAGGAGAGTGTAGAGAAAAAGGAACCGGTTACAGGGGTTGTCAGAGAATAGTTAAGAGAAGGATGGGAATACTGGTTTGAAGAGAGTTGCATGAGAATAGAGGGAAAATGGAGAAGAACAAGATTCACGGGGTGTTAGGGGAAGGATTGCATTTAATCTTTTAGAGATTGTAGCTATCAGGAAAGCAAGTATATAGAAGGGAGTTCCACAGGTGGGAAGTGCAAGAAAGGAAGCTGATAGAGAAAAAGTGACAGCTACATTTGGTTGTTTTGACAGTAAAAGAGTGGGACCTTGTTGCCAATCTGGTTACTCAAGTAAATTCATGTAGAGGGGACACCAAGGAGCTAAGCACGTTAGAGCAGAAGCCATTAAAATATTTGTAGAAGAGACAGAGAGAAGCCACATTCCATCTGTGAAAAAGTGACTGGAGTCAAGCTGCCAGATCAAGATCAATTACATTGCAGATTCTCCTCTGGATCCTGTCAAGAACCCCTGGATAAATAGCAGGGGCACATGACCAGATATGACAATATTCAATGCATGGGTGGATGGTTGATTTGTATGGATCCTGGAAAGAAAAACTTCCTGGTCCAACACAGTGACCCAACCTTCTCAGTAGTAGATTTAGCTATTGATTGAATGTAGTCATTCCACTTGAGGTGAGTTGAGAGGGTGAGGCTGAGGAAGCACAGTCTATTGCTTTTGGGGAAGACTAGTTTGATTCATTCTGATGGAGGGCAGAAAGAACTATGGTGGTTAACAGATAGCAGCTTTGTTTGGGAAGCATTAAAATTTACGAGTCATTTCTTACCCCAGTCCACCACAGATTGGAAGTCTTTTTCAAGATCAGCAACAAGGTTATCTTTGTCTGGTTTCACAGAGGCAAGAGTAAATGGTGGTGGTGTCAGTGTAAATGCCTACTTGTGATTTGATCGCATCAGGGAGATTGTTGATGAAGATCAGAAAGAGCGTTGGACCTAGGATAGAGCCCCGGCGGAGGGCACCCAGGTTCATGAGATAAGACCAGGAGGCATACCCATTCAAAACAACCTTCATTATGCAGTTTGATAGGAATGATTCAATCAACTCAAACAAGCATCCATAGCCTTGTAGCTTGTGCAGAAGGCTAGTGTGCCAGACTCTATCAAATGCTTTAGAGATATTCAGAGCAACAGCTTGAGCTTCACCGTTCTTATTAAGAGCCCAGTATATGTACTCAGTGATGGTCATTAGTATCTCAGCAGTAGAAACCATACCATCTGTCAGTGTGCAGGTTATGAGCTGTGAAATGTTGAACTATTTCAACATTGATAATAGCCACGAACATTTTGCTTCCTTTACTTCATTAATATATTCCCTCATCACACAGTTAACAAGGAAACATGGAATTCTCAATAGACTCATTTAACCTCTGAATTGATCAATACCACTCCTTCTTTCAAAATCTGACAACTCAAATGCTTTTAAAAGCATTGTGAATAATTGTGTAGTTATTTTTCTTGCATTTTTTATTGAGTAATGATCAAGTCTAAGTTTATATAATTTTTTCTTGCTTCTTTTTTCTTAAATAAATTTAGTAATTGTTAGGTCTAATTAAAATAATGGTGCCTGTTTGTCATGCTTCTGTAATAGTTTCTTCATAAGTATATCCTAACTTCAGAGAATATATATTAATGACTTGTTTATACATTTTAATATTAATTGTTAATATCAGTTGATTAAAATTATTAATGACATTATGAATATAGCAATGATCTCTATTAGCTGCATCATTCTATTTTGTTAAATTTGGTTCTTACTTTTTAGCTTCACCATTTGATAATTGTATTATTTTAATGAGGGGAGTACAGGTGGGTCAATGGTTAGCAGTAGAAAAAATAGAACTCCGGCTAAGACAATTTGGTGTTTCCTTCATACTTATGCCCTATGGAAAGACATGAATCTATCTCTTCTCCTCCTTACAAGAACCATAATCTATTTTATAGGAGCACCACAGGTACTACAGCTACAGTAGTAGTGCTGTTTACTGAGTAAGATAGACTGACAGAGCCCAATCCTCTTCAGGCTGGTTTTAATTCAGAGTATTTTCTTCTCCTAGACTGGTTGCCACTCAAAGCTATAGAACCTAGCCTGTCCTGCTACTTACCCATAGCTGGGGAAGAAGAAATTGATTCATACCTTTCCTGAGGGTATTAACATATAAGTGGATGTAATGAACTTGGCTGGAATTCAAACTTGACTCTCCAATTCCTCAATTCAAGCATCTATACATTACTACTAGTGATGAGTAAATTGGGCTCTTTGGCTTGATTTAACAACCTGTCTTAGAAATGGAAAAGTCTGATATAAAACCAGGGAGTGAAGGACCTGTATAAGCAACCAGTAACATGTTATTGAGTATGAAGTACATGGTATGACACATAATCTACTTATATTTGAATCAACCTCAATTTCCAGCAATTTTGATTGTGTCTTGCCAGACAAACAGAATTGAGAGAGTGGCACCAATTTTTCTCCTCAGTTTAATTCCAGTCAAGAACAAATGATCATTTCAAATGAAGCAATGGTCATCTTTTACTATGAAGGAAAAACATGGCATGATGATTATTTACACTATTTACATTCAGACTATTGTCTTCATCTTTGTTGTTATAATGTTTCAGCTGTTGTGCCCTTCAAGCCTCATCAGGTATATATCAATCCAGATAACCCGTAGAGAATTCCAAACTGAAACCTTTATTTAATCTATAAAGGTGTAGTGTTCCTATTCTATTACTCATGCCTAGGGATATTTTGTGTAGTTCTTATTTTTAGTACTGATCAGTTAATACTTGCCCCTTTTTTTACCGTGTTCACTGTCTTTGTTTCTTTATTAGTGGTTGCCATATTGTATTTATTTTTATGCTATGACTACTAAGGATGTCTTTATAGCCTAGCATATGCACTGATTCTTTCAGAATTCTCCAATGTTCTTCCTTCAGTATTTGCACTTCATTTCTCATGCTGATGTCTACCTTTTTTCCTCCATACATGATCAGTCATGCCTGATTTCATTGTTTCACTATGGCTTTTCAATGTTCCTCTAGCCATATTTTTAGTGGGCTGCTTATTTGACCTTTATATTCTTTGCCACAACTGTAAGGAATGAAGTACAAACAATTCTTGGTCATGTTCTCACATGTGTTAGGCTTTATTCAGCAGATATTTCTCCATAGAGTGGAACTGCTTCTGAATATTGTCCTGATGTTGTACAGATCACAGATCTTCTCAACATTAATAATGTAAGTAATGATAACTACTCATCCCAGAAATTATCAAATCAGTACAGACCTTATATGATACACCAACCTGATAAACACCAGAAGGCACAACAGCTAAAATGTTGTGATAAAAACAACAAAAATAAGGAAAATAGCTTAAATGTAAATTCCCCATCCCAGAAATTCAGACAGATATTAAAACTTAAGAAGAAAAACAGCAAGATATTTCTACCTGTTCTATGTGTGTAGCTTCAAACCTCATATTTTCACCTTTTGCAATTCTATCTTTGTTTTCTTCTCTTTTGCAGAAGATTTGTCGATCCACATGTAACAAGTTTTGAACCAGAAGCTTTGAGAAACCTGATTGTTGGAATGGATTTTCATAAGTTTTATTTTGATCACGGTAAGTTCTATTTCCTACTTCTCCTTTTTTTTAAAGTTCTCACATGTAATTACTATTATATGTTGTCTATTGCTATTATTGTACACTTAATGCCTTTGTCCTCTCTGCAGTTTGCCACCTTCCTTCATCTGCCCAATTGCTTTCTCTATTAGCAAAGCAACAAAAAGCAAAAATATTTGTAGTGTGAAACAAAAAGTTACCACTTCATTCACTTATTTTTATATCAAATTTTTGTTTCAACCAAATTTTTACTGCAAAATGATTTTAGAACAAATTAATACCTAAAAAGTAATTATAGTTTTTTTTCTTTTGTTTTTCAATATTCTAACTTATTTATTTTTCTTTGGCTTTAATCAGGTAAAGTATCCAGGTGGAACTTTCAAGTTATTGATTATTCAGGTAGATTACCTGTGAATATGCTTGCTGATTTTACTAAAGTAGCATCAAACCTGGTAATTTATATGGTTGTGTCGAGTGTTTGAAAAGTTAGGATCATTACTTGAACTAAACTAAGAGAAGAAATATTCTTATTTAAAACAAAAGTTGTGAAGAATGATTCATTCCATTGAAATTCTTATCTGCATACATTCATATATATATATATATATATAGAGAGAGAGAGAGAGAGAGAGACAGACAGAGCAAGAGAGAGACACAAATATGTGTGTGTGTGCTGACTTTGGGCCAGAGGGACTTTCTATTCCTGAAGGATTTTATCATATATTCAATGATAACAAAACGAACTCATTAGTAGTTTCCTTTAAATTTTAACTTTTTACCTAATCTACCTTATTGGTAGTGGGATGTGGGGACACTGAAATTCGATTTTTTTAAAATTAATCCCCCTCACCAACTCCAGCATTTGCTCTTGGTACATAATTGTTATTAACTCTTGTATTTTTATATCTCCCCTCCTACACAAATATAATTCTATTAGATAAAACATTACTTTAGTCTGATGAAGTCCTAAAATACAAAACATATAACATGGAATTTTTTCCACTTTGTCATTACTGACAATTTAAAAGCATTAATAGTTATTGAAGAAAAGTTGTAATAATGAATTGTAATATTATATAAAATTAAACGTTACACTTACAATCTCTAATCCCAAGTTTTGAAAGATCTCAAAGCTTTTTTCTTATGGGATTTGATTTTTGAAGAGGAAATCCAGGAGAATGCGACAAGACAGCTGTTCACTACCCCAAAAATGGTGTTCCAAGAATTCTTCCACCAATAGAAACAACTCTGGATAAAGTGTGTTGCTTCAGGTGGCTACTTTGAAGGAGATTATATGTAAAATTGATATGTGTTATAGTTTTCTTTTTGATCAGACCTTGTATATTTGAGTTTCATGTAACATGTTTCTCTTATAGTCAAGCTGATCTTAAAGCCTACAAGTTGAAAATAAAACAAGATCCTCTGATATTGTCATACTTTGAGATAGTTTAGATTTTATCTGCTTCATCAGTCTTCAAGAGTCTCAGATCTTTGAACAAATAATGTGAAGATCTATTCTAATGAATAATATCTGCTTTTTTTTTTTTCCAATCATTTCACCCCAGTCAAAACAACAAAGCCACTAAGATGCAATGGGTTACTGAGCATGAAATAATATAAGAAAAAGAAAAGCATCATTAAAGAGTGAGAACAATAAAATAACAGAAAGTACAGAAATTAGGAAGACAGAAGATGATGATTGACATTGCATTTAAATCTTTGAAGATCAAACTTGACTGGAAAGTAAGAAGTCAGAAGAGATTTCCACATGCAAGAAGCGTGAGAAAAGAAACTTTAGCATAGAACTTAGCTAAAACTGTTAGCATAGAACAGTTACATCTAAACATTTCAATTGTAAAATGAGGAAACTTTGCTGCCAAACTAGTAATGCACTTAAATTCATAGTCTAGATACCATAGAGGAGCATTCATCAGCTTCTCTTGTAATTTATTTTCTGTTTGGCACTTTCTCTGTTACTCTCCTATTTATGGTCTATAACTAGAATACTCTCTTATTTATGGTCTATAATTAGAGTACTCTCCTATCTATGGTCTATATCTAGAATACTCTCTTATTTATGGTCTATAATTAGAGTACTCTCCTATCTATGGTCTATATCTAGAATACTCTCTTATTTATGGTCTATAATTAGAGTACTCTCCTATCTATGGTCTATATCTAGAATACTCTCTTATTTATGGTCTATAATTAGAGTACTCTCCTATCTATGGTCTATATCTAGAATACTCTCTTATTTATGGTCTATAATTAGAGTACTCTCCTATCTATGGTCTATATCTAGAATACTCTCTTATTTATGGTCTATAATTAGAGTACTCTCCTATCTATGGTCTATAACTAGAATACTCTCTTATTTATGGTCTATAATTAGAGTACTCTCCTATCTATGGTCTATATCTAGAATACTCTCTTATTTATGGTCTATAATTAGAGTACTCTCCTATCTATGGTCTATATCTAGAATACTCTCTTATTTATGGTCTATAATTAGAGTACTCTCCTATCTATGGTCTATATCTAGAATACTCTCTTATTTATGGTCTATAATTAGAGTACTCTCCTATCTATGGTCTATATCTAGAATACTCTCTTATTTATGGTCTATAATTAGAGTACTCTCCTATCTATGGTCTATAACTAGAATACTCTCTTATTTATGGTCTATAATTAGAGTACTCTCCTATCTATGGTCTATATCTAGAGTACCCACATATTTATGGAATTTGAACACTATGCAAACAAAAGTCTGTGTTATAGTTAAAAGCACTATGTTAATGGCAATGGTATGATTAACTGTTTTCATAAAGGAAACATTCAAATTTCATTGACAGAACAGTTAGTGCTAGTGTCTAATTGAAATTTATAAAATCTTTGCCTTAAAGCAGTTTTTCATGAGAATAGGCTTCTCAAGTTTAGTTATCACTCTTTCTATTATTGAAGGAAATTTTCTTCTTAACCTTTTGTTCATAGAAATTTAACATCTTGATTATATTATTATTTTCCCTTCACGTTAAATGTGCTATCCATTTTAGTTATTGTTGCTGTTGGAAGTCTTCATGTGATGTAGTTTTTGTTATTTGGTAAAGCTCTTAGTGATTCTGTAGTGCTAATCTATAAGATCTGATGAAGTATTATTTTAATAATTTTAATTATTTTAATTTTTATTTAAAACATAGAGAATTCATTTACTTAAAGCCATTTTAATCATTGAGTTGAGAAAAAGGTTGCATGCAGCTGATAGGCTGGACATTTTTTTAACAAGCTGGACTCTGTACATGAGAGTCTAGATCAGACACATCTGTTTATGAACTTAACAAGTTCTTATAGCTGATAGTTTAGACATTTCTAAATGAGTTGGATGTCATACATGACATCTACATGAGAATCTAGATCTGACATGATTCTTTAAGAACATGATTCAAATTCTTATAGCTGATAGTTTAGACATTTCTGAATGAGTTGGATGTCATACATGACATCCACATAAGAATCTAGATCTGACACGATTCTTTAAGAACATGATTCAAATTCTTATAGCTGATAGTTTAGTCACTTCTGAATGGGTTGGATGTCATGCATGACAGCCACACAAGTGTCTAGATCAGATAAGGTTATTTATTAAAATGATAATCTTTTAGGTTAACATTCTAATAGGCACTTGATATAGAGTAGGTGTTTTAATAACTTGGGAAGGGATTTCCTGAAAATGCAATAAAAAGAAGTTACTGTGACAAGTAAGAAAATAGAAGAAAGTTAAAACTTTTGTATCTATTATGCTAACTGTATGAATAGGTGATCATAGCTCTCTGTAGATTCTTTTTTTCATTTCTTTATTATCTGTGAATTGTCATGACTTCTTTGGAAAGATAATGAAGTGGTTTTCAGTTGCATTCCCCACAATTTTGAATTCAGAGTAATCTTTCTCCATTTAGAACACAGGCAATCATGGCACTCCACAGATTCTTTTTTTGTTTAATTATTGTAAATTGTCATGACTTCTTGGGAAAGACAGTTGAGTGGTTTCCTATTGCCTTCCCCATGATTTTGAATTCAGTTTGTTTTTTTTTACTTTTTTTCAAATGGTTGACACCCAAAGTTAAAAAGTTTGGTCTACTCTGCTATTTAACCCATTACTTGTGGGGGGAGAAATGTTTTCATGTTTTACCAAGGGAATTAGTGCAAAAAGTCAACACAAGCGAATTGGCTGTCATGAGAACTTTGCTCACTAATTCCACTTTTTGTGCTAGTGACTGTTGGACTTCCGACATATTCCAAGAAGAAACATTAGTCAAAAATGTGTAATGGTTGACAATGCTACAATCGTATCAAATAGCATTTTGCCAGACTGCTGCTCAGCCACTATGAGTAACAAAGCAATATGAAATTAGATTTATTAGCAGGAAGGTTTAATGTCTACTGCCAAAATTTGTTATAGGCCAAAAATAACATAATGGGAGACATTAGTTTGGGATCAATCCTCATTACATATCTATTTACAAACCTATAATAATAGATCTTATTAAAAGATTAACTTTGTAATATGAAGAGGAAGTCTGTTGAAGTAGTTATTAAATATTTGAAACAAAACAGTTACTTCAATCTTCAAGAAATCATGTACACATAGTGAAGAATCCTTGTCTCAAAACTTCAAAATCATAAACATGGTGATATACAAAAGTATCTTCAAAAGTAAGATGCGATATAATCTTAAAAATGTTCAATCCAAAAGCAATCAAGATTATGTGTTTGTTTCCACTTTCATTTGTTTATTGTATTTTTCATTTACAATTGTCATTTTTTTTCTCACATGATATCAAGGTTTTTACACTGTAATTTGTTCTATGTATTTTTTCATATATATTTACTTTATTATGCTTTGAAACTGCATGCTTTGATAAAATAGAAAAGGCTTTATTTGGAAATGAATAAGAATTAAACACATAGTTCTTTAATTTCTATCTAAATTTAAATTTTGCAATTCTCTCCAAGAATCTGGAAAATCTGAAAATTCTAGCTTATCCAATCTCAAGCAGTCCAGATTTCTACTGAATTAACATTCATAATTACTTCAACATTTGTAAATATAATAGCGTAAAATATGAAATGGAAAAATTGAACATCAACAAAACAAACCGTCAAACATGCAAATTACAAATTGGAGATACCAAAATCAAGCAAGTACAACAATTTAAATATCTGGGTAATGTTTTAACAGAAAATGGAAAGCATGACATTGAAATCCATATGTGCATTGGAATAGCAAAAGATACCTTCCAAAACTAAGCAAAGTATTAAGAAGTAAGAAAATTTCATAGAATTAATGCTGGATTATCTCAGCACAGATGAAGAAGAAACTTGAGGCAATAGAAATGTGATTCTACAAAATGATGCTGAAAATACCATGAACAGTGATGGAGTTTTAGGGAAAATGGAAACAAAAAGACATCTCTACTTAACATCAGAAAAAGATAGTTGAAATTTATGGAGTATATAATAAGAAAAGAGGGTTATCCAGACAGATTGAAGACAAGAGAGACTGAGGAAAATAGCATGTAACCTACTAAATGAGCTTTTGTGAATGGATAGCAAAATAAGGCTTAGGAGAGATAACAAAAAGACAAAATTTACTAAGAGATACAAAGAACAGGAAATTATGGAGAGCCATCTTGAAGGAACACAGTAAAAAAAGAAGAATATCAACTAAAAATATATACAAAAAGCAGAGAAGAGTAAATTTGACCAAATAGATTTTTTGATTCCGAAAAATTTAAATTTGATTTTAAAATTTAATAAAGTTTTGCAGATTTTTATTATTTGCCTAAACAATTTATAATCAGTTTCATTATAAATCCAAAAATTGGAAACCATCTTGGGGGGAAGGAGCCTTATTTTATTTGGATCAACTTTTTTTTTAGATCCTGTGACTGTGCTATTCAAAGTTCCTTCAGAAATTACCTTTTTGTTATTTATTTTGGGTGATTTTCTAAGTTTTTTTGTTGATTTAATATTGTCTCTATGTTTTTATTTTTTTTTATTTATTTATTTATTTATTCATTTCTTTATTATTATCTCAACTCCATGAAAAATTATTTCAACATTGTTTCATAAATTCCAAGTTTTTCGTTGGTTTACATGTTGTTAGCAGATAATGTCTTTCTTGGTTGCTCTTCTGATTATTATTATTATTATTATTTCTTAACCTCTAGCACTCTGCATTATTCACGAGTATTACCACCCCTTCTGTATATGGTGGCTTCTCAAATGCAGTAGCCTATCTCTCAATTTCAGCTGAAGTTGTTTCAGCTGCTGCCATAGCAAGGTATGAAACCACAATCACAAAATTCAAGCACACTATCATCTGGCAATTGAAGTCACCTGCAGTGGCTAAAATGGGGAAACATTTTGATTAAAGAATAAACTGACCAACAGAGTGCTAAAGGTTTCAATAGTGTTTAATGTACTGTTTGCTTGCTCTGTTTTTAAACAAGAAGAAAAACAAACATTTAAAATATAAGGTATGTTCTATTGTGATTTGGTTTTTTCTTTTTCTTTTGTGTCTGTCACATAATGTTCTGACAAAAGTATTGTAGTGAATCAATGAGAGGGAGAAGGGATATTTTAAGGGAGTGAGGATAATAATCTCCAAGTACTGAATATGAAACAGCAGTCCAGTATGGTCTGGTCACTCATCACACTATTACAACTATTGATGATGTCCTTTCATTTTTACCATACCATCTGGCCAGCTGACTTCTACCCAACTAGCTGATGGCCAACTTTGAGGCCAGTACTGACCCTTCCCAGTTTTCATTCACCTGCTCTTGAAATGGTTTAATAGCCAACTTTCCTCTTCTCTTTACTGAAGCCAAGTACTGGCGTCGAGAACCAGTAATTCAGAATGCGGGAATTTTGGAATATTGTATCCCTCGGACACCTACCATATTAGAGCAAAGCAAAATTCCTGCTGATAATTCTGGTAAGTTGTGAACATGATGATAGTAATAATTATGATGATCATGATGATGATGCTCCAAGGTGGCTACTTGCTACAGCTAGACACAGTAGGCAACTGCTGCTATTGCTACTGCTTTTTCGACTATCTTCTTCTACTTCTTCTTTTACTTCTTCATACTCCCACCCCAACCTAGTCCTGGGTATGACGATAAACTACATCTGGCAGCAAGACCTCTGATCGCGAGATTAGAAGTTTTGAGGAGAGTGGAACTACCTCTTAATTGCTGTTGTTCCCAGGTCCACCCTGACCCGGGGTGGTAGCATCTGTTAGGGTTCCAGCTATGGGCAAATAGTGACCCCTCCTTCTCCCAAAAAAAAAAACACTATGGAAGTATAAAAATGTATTTTCATATTAAAATAAAATTACATATTTATATAAAAAAATTACCAACAATACATATTTATGATAAAATGACCAACAATACATTTTATCTGTAGTTGAAGCCATAAAATTGTGTTCAAAATATTTAAATTTCAACATTAAAATAACCCACAGCGGTTGATACCCAGCTAACTAAAATCAACCAACCAATCCTCCCAACCGACATTGCCAAATGTTTTTGGTCTTCCATTCAATAGATGGATTTCATCTTCCTTTCTTCTTTCCTATTTTCATTCTTCTCACTTTTCTTCTTTACACTAAATTGAGCTTCTTTCTTTTCTTCTTCCTTCACTGCTTATTCAAATAAATCAACAAACTATATTGCAATAATACGATGGATTTAAGAGTTTTGCCTCTCCTCCCAATTCTCAATGAAAAATTCCAGGAATAAGTAAATATCAGATTTTAATCAGGATCTTTACAAAATTTTCCAAGTCATAAACACTCAAGAGTTTAACTGTATCAAAAATAAGAAAGATTCTATTTCCAAGGTTAGGATAATATTTCCAATAATTCAAACATCCTCTTCACCAGACAAACATTGCAAATTCAAAATTTGTCAGTTTGATACCAAATCTGTAGTTAATTCTTATTCAATAAGGGTGCATCTTTTCTTGTCATATCAGTCACCCTGCATTAGTACTCACACTAGATATTTATTATCTAAATAAGTGGAATATATTTAAGAAATAAGACACTGCTTTCAATGAATCATCAGTTTTATAATATAAAACACAATATGAATTTATATATTGATTGGTCATGCAACCTGATCTTCCCTTTTTTTTTCTTTTTTTTTTTTTTTTTTTTTTTTGGTAATAAGATATTTGTTGTTATGGTAACAAGAAGCATTACTTTATGCCAGTAGGCAAATATACCTCATGCTACCATTATAATAGAGCATCTCATTTCTGTATGAATATTTCATGGGACAATAGTCTGGTGGCTTCATGGACTTGGTAATTGTGGGTTCAATATCTGGACAAAGTAGTACAGACTTAGTGGAAACAGAGCAAGCAATAGTTGGCAAGTACTAAAGATTTCAAAGAAAAGATAGATATGGACCGTAAAATGAGAACAATCTAATACCATAGATTATATAAATGGTTCAGTTTGAAATTTTCTGAATATTGCCTAGACTGACAGAGATTTGAAAAAGGCTGAAATGTTATAACAACAAATATGAAGATATTAGTCCAACTGTAAATCTCATTCGTAAAAAGAATTATATTGATAATATATTGCTTTTATTTTTTTTTTTTTTTTTTTTCATGTTTGCTTTCTTTGAATATTTTTTACTTTTGAATGATTTAAATTTAATGATTTAGGAGGTTCATACTCCTCTCCATTCTTTTGAACAGGAGTAGAGATTCATCCCTTGTTCCTTGTTTAGGATCAAGTTTCCAGTTCATTCTAAAAAAAATTCATTGTCTTGAACTCCCAGTAGCTCCTTGGGTCTTAGTGACATTATCACCTTGCTTGGATAAATTGATTTAAAAAAAAAAAAAAAAAGAGAATTTGTTCTTTAATTCAATGATAGAGCATAAATAAAAATCTTGAATCTCACATGCAAAAGATATAACCAATACAACTGCAAAATTATTTAAATATTGCTGTATTTTTTCTTTTGCATTTTTGGTAAACTTGTATTAAAAATAGTCTTCTTTTATAAATATGTAGTAAACATAAAGGTTAGAATAGGGAAATTCTGACAAGGTAATAATGAAATAAATAATCTATAATTATAACAAAAAATGCTTCCCTCTGTCAACTTGTGAAGTATAGTTAACCTACCAAGAAAAATGAAAAGTAGAACTGTTATTATTCAACAATTGGGTTTTTTCCTTTTTGCTGAGTGTTACTTTAATAGTTTTCTAATTCACACATGATGTCTCTCTAGAATGTATCCAGCCATTTTGAATCTATCTTAAGAATTGGTTGTGCAGCCTTGATGCAACTTGTCAAATAATCAATTACTGCACATGTGTAAAAAGGCACTCTCTTGTGATATCTCACTGTCAAGTGAGCTAGTCTACTATATGGCCATTACATTCACAGGGATGAAGCAAATGGCTCTTTCATTATTTATATATTTCATTATTTGTTGAAACACTGTATTGCCCAAAGTCTCACAATTCTTGCTATAGTTCAGATTTGGTTCACTGCAACTTGAGGCTTTCGTCAAAGTTAAAATTGCCATTGAATTGTTGTAGATGAGATTAAGGAGACTGTGACAAAGCAGCTGATGTTTTGATTGATTGATTTGTTTTCTACAACTTATCAGCCTTTTACAGGCCATTCAAAGCAAGAAAATAGTTTCTGATTGTCGAAATTTTTTATTTATTTATTATTGTTTAGTGATACAAGTTTTTAATAATTAACTCATAGCCGAGGGAAGAAGTGGATTCATACTTATGCTAAGGGTATTTACACATAAGTGAATATAACACACCTAATGGGAATTTAATTTGGCTCACCAATTAACAATTCTGAGCTATTATCCATGACACCACCTGCTCATCTAAGCTTTGTAGTACCTGGTATTTCCAAGTAGTCACCCATCTAGATAATAACCAGGCTAAACATTGCTTAAATTTGATGATTATATGGGAATCTGTGTTTGAATGGAAGTATCACATATTCAATTTCCAACTTTCCAAGTTGAATTTAGAAACTAATGTTGTATTTTCTTTTCAACTCATCAGTGTAAAGTACAAAATTTTATTATGGTTTTAAAAACAGATATTTTAAAAATATTCATAATACAGAGCATTTTTAAAAAATGACATTTGAGATGTAAACCTCTGAGTAACTAGAGTAGTCTAGACAAATGAAGCAGAACAAGTTGTTAAAAAAAATAAGATTTATCCATCAAAACTTTAAAGAGAAATTCAAAGATATGTGATTTCATGAATGATTTCACAAGTTTTCAATATGTGCACACCCATGACATGGCACACATCAAGTAAGTAGTCTGCAATGTAGTAGGTGCGTTTTTATCCAATTCTGTCACAAATGAATACTGCACAATTTTGTTGGACTGTGTTTGATTATACTCTAACATGCAAAACACCTTTTATTTTATAGTAAATATCATTTCTATACCTGAAATGAAAAAATAAGAATTAAGCAGAATTTTAAGTAATTTCTATGCTGGCTGTTAATGAGTATTGGTCAATTTATTACATTATGAAATGATATCAATTTTTCTGAAACATCCTGTTTATGAAAATATATCAAAACAAAGAGGGAAGAAGAGCAAAGATAAGAAAAATATTACTTGCTATAAAGGAATGAAACAAAAAAAAAATATGACAAAAAAGAATCAACAAAAACACTAACCATTTCATTTTGGGGAAATATTAATTTAATGCTTTATATTTTATATAAAAAAATAAATTTAAAGCACATTAAAGTTTTAATGGTCACATTGTTTTTATAACAATGTGACCATTAAAACTTTAATGTGCTTTAAATTTATTTTTTTATATAATCATTTTACCCCAAGCCAGACAATAATGCCACTAGGATGCATGGGTTTACTGCTAATGAAAGAGAACGAGAAGACTTCAATGAGGAAAAAGAACGTTAAAAGAACAGAATGCAGGAAAATAAAAAATGGTGATTGGTGTTACATTTAACTTTTGGCAGATTGTAGGTAGCAGGGAAGCAAGAAATTGGGAGTTCCACAAGCAAGAAATTGAATTGGATTTCCACAAGCAAGAAGTGTGAGGAAAGAGAATATTCAGTTGCATCTAGTTAGTTCAACAGTAAAATGGTGAGACCTAGCTGCCAATCTAGTAGCATATTTAAATTCATGAAATCAAAGCACCAAACAGGAAAGCTCTTCAGAACAACTGCCATGAAAATATTGATAGAAAAACAGAGGAAAGCCACATTATGTCAGTGAGAAAATGACTGAAATTAAGATGCCAGATCAGGATCAATTACAATACAAACCCTTCTTTAAATTTTGTCTAGAATCTCAAGATATATAGTAGAAGCACTAGACCAGAATATGGCAGCAATATTCAATGTATGAAAGAATGGTAGATTTGTAAATGTGCAAGATGGATTCTAAATAGAAGATATGTTCTTAAAGCCAGTCTTCCTGATCAATGCATGAGTTTCGACACTGTTTTAAAGAAGATAAGGTATGAAATCTGTAGTTCCTCAACTATCCAGGAATCTGTTCTGTATTTTATTCTCTGTTACATTTTAGGATTTCTTAAAGAGATCTATAAGAATGTCATTAATTACAAGATTAACCTTTATTCTTTCTTATTCTAATTACAAATGCCAAATTTTGCTAAGTTTAAAATTCAGTGTAAATCCTTCCACTTGTGCTTTTCTTAGTTGCATGGTAGCTCTGGGCAAACTGCTACTGCTTCTTAAATGCTACTGTGAACTAATTGCAGATTTACCCTTTTAGGTTTGTCATTGTTATTCTTAAAAATTACGCTTTTTGGGGGATTAAAAAAATGAAAGTCAACATTTGTGTTATTCCTATTTCTGACTCAATAGTTTATTTTCCTAAAATGTTCTTTGTCTCCAGATGGCTTAGTGGAACCATAACAACTGAAATGATCTTCGTAAACAATACTTCAACCACTTCCCTTCTCCATAGTACCATTAAACTCCCCTGTGCTGAATAAAGCTATAACGTCACTGTACCAGGTGTTACTGCTGTGATTTCTATAGTAAATAAGCTTTTATGAGGTGGAGTTTCCAGAATTTAGTTTTTAATTCAGAATTGTTCTCCTCATAGGTTGGTTACCAACCAAGGCTAATGAACCCTGTCTAACCAATTATTTAACCCATAACTGGAGAGAGAAGAGCTAACCTAAGACTTTTCCCAGAACTTTTCAGCACCCGTAACATACATATATTTGGATATAATGGGTAAAGATTGCTAGGCTAATGTAACAAATTGTTACTATTGTAATGAGTTTAATGCTTGCTGGATATGCAAAACTTGTTGGCATTATACTAAGCTAGTCCTAATGAACACACACACACACAAATAGTAAGAATAAAAGCTAAAACTTAAAAACAGCTGAAAGCTTAAAATATAAGATTAACTGAGGGATCTATGCCAAATTGGACTGAGGCTAAGTAAAATATATTATTAATTCAATAATATCAAAATCAATGACTCAGAGTTTCATGGGATTATAGTCAACAGGTGGATTATTTCTCTCTAATGATTATCACATGAAACTTGGAGTAGCAGATTTTGATGCTATTGGATCAGTAAGTGGTGTTTACTTAAAGTACAAAAATGCCAGTTATTATGCCATGTTGAATTATGTCACCACACTGTTAGTGCAATATATATATATATATTATAATTTTGTTATTAGAATAGTTTATAAAAGCATTATATCACCACACAAAAATGTTCATACTTTCAGAACAATACTGTCCTTCTTCAGGTGATATGTTAAAAGATGAATTCATGGTTATTTAGAAAAATAGGGAGTGGTAGTTGGAGAAAAATGCTTTAGGTTTGTCAATATTGTTCAATCAAAAATGAGAATTAGGTAACCATGGAATTATAAGATCTGGGTCGCGAAAGGAAGCAGGATGGCGTGGTGTCTAGATATGTCACTTTTTAATTTTGTCTGGATAAGATACATAGTGAAACCATACATTTTTTAAATGGGCAGACAATAATTTTTAACTGCAAGTTGGATTTTAGGTTTGTTTTTTTTATTAAAAACTATTTTTTACTACCTCATGAGTAAAGGGGCTGGAATGTTTAGGTTAGAATTAGGATTAAATAATTATGGTATACTTAGGTATATTGTAGTAAGAAAAACAATTAAGTATTATGTGGGTCATTTATTTCAGTAAAATAATTTTCATTTTTTAAGTTATATTGGCGTATAAGTTATAAATAAAAACACTGTAATTAATAAAATTTTAAAGAAAATTATATATATTCAAAAGATTTTCAATGGACATCTCATTGACTGACTACAGAATTTCATGTCAAATCATTTGGAAGATGTTCAATAACTCTATCAAAATTCCTATCTGATCTCATATTTTTTTGGAATAAGCACTAATCATAAATTTAAAATTTAAAATTCTTACCACATTGGAGTTTTGTTAAAATCAACACATAAGTTAAAAATCATTTTTTTTTGTTTGCTGTTTTTGAAATCTTGATTATTTCAAGTTTCCTGCATATTTAAAACAAAAGAATATCCTTGAATATCCAAAAATTAGAAAAACATTCCTAAAACTGCCTGAACACACAATTAGTATGTCACCAAATTCACACCTTGACCCTGTAATCCACCATGTTATTGTTCTATAGTAATTGTGAGTTCAGTCCTTGAGCTGGCCAGTATGTACTTGGACTCAGTGGAAACAGGTCAAGCAGTAGTTGAGCAGTACTAAAAGTAAAAACTACACAAGATATCCCTAGACATGGTCAGTGGAAGGAAATCAGTTTGTCTCCCATGATAGATTAAATAATAGGTTCAGTTCATAATTCCCTGTGGATTACACAAATTGATATGCACCTTGCTGGAAGGTACAATGGCCGAAACCTTGTGATAACAACAGCAAAGATGAGGACAATAGTCAGAATGTAAATAGTGATAACTCGTCCCAGAAATTTAGGCAGAAAGCAGTAAACTCTATAGAATAAATACTCACCTGTGTTTATAGATACTTACCTGCATACAGGTTGCATATATATTCATATTCAATAGTGTTGACATTTATATAACCAAATTATACTCTTTCTAGAAAGTGATGACAGAGGAAGTCACATGTACAACTTATGACAATGACTTTTTTTTTTAATCGTTTCACCCCGAGCAAAGCAGAAATGCCACTGATGTGCAGGGGGCTACATAACTGTAAAAAGATTAATTAGAAAAGAGTGAGGAGTACAAACTAGTTAGAAAGGAGCAATAGAAAGCTGAGAAAGCAGGTGCGATGGCAGATACATAGGTGGAGAGAAAGGGAAAGTTATACGGGGGTGGGGAGAGAGCTAGAGTCCAGTGGTTAGTAGATGAGTATTGACTTTGCATTTAAATTTCTGGAGGTTGTAGCCGTCAGGAAAGCAAGAATACGGGAGTGAGTTCCACAGGCGGGAAGTGCGAGAAAAGAAGCTGCAGGAGTAGAATTGTCATCTGCATTTGGCTAACCTGACTATGAATGGATGGGACCTAGTTGCCAGTCTGGGGGCACCAGTGACTTAAGTTTGTCCGAGCAGAAGCCATGAAAGTATTTATAGAACAGACAAAGGGAGGCCACATTTCAACGATGGGGAAGTGGCTGCAGTCGAGCCGCCAGATCAGTACCTATCACATTACAGACTCTCCTTTGGAGCCTGTCAAGAACACTGAGGAGAACGGCAGAGGCACCTGACCATAAATGGCAGCAGTACTCCATGCATGGACAGATGGTTGACTTGTATATATGCAGGATAGGTTCAGGCGGAAAAAACATCCTGGATCGACATAGTGGCCCAACCTTCTTAGCAGTAGATTTTGCTATGGATTCAATATAGTGGTTCCATTTGAGGTTTGAGGACAGGTTAAGTCCGAGGAGGCATAGTGTATTGCTCTCTGGGAGAATCGCTTGGTCCATGCTTATGGGAGGCAGGAGAGGTTGCCTGTAATGGTTGACAGACAACAGCTTGGTCTTAGACGAATTGAAGTTGACAAGCCACTTCTTGCCCCAGTTCATTACAGAGTGTAGATCCCGTTCAAGGTCAGTAGCGAGATTCTGTTTATCTGCCACGAGAGGTTTCTTACTGGTGCGGGAGTATATTGTAGTATCATCTGCGTAGATGCCTACTTGGGACTTGATCTCATCTGGGAGGTCGTTGATGAAAATAAGGAAGAGTGTCGGGACACCAGCATTCGTGCTGTAGGATGAAGAGGCACGCCCATTCAAAATGACCTTCATTTTGCGGTTATTTAAGAAAGATTGGATTAGGTCAAGCAGGCGACCGGTAATACCGTAACCCTGTAGTTTGCATAGGAGGCCAGAGTGCCAAACCCTGTCAAAAGCCTTGGAGATGTCCAGAGCAACCGCGCGAGCCTTGTCAGGCTCATCAAGGGCCTGTAGCATGTACTCCGTTACGGTTGTTAGCAGGTCGGCCGTGGACTTGGCAAAGCGGTAATATTTTCTGTTCAGTTTGTTGTGCCATACTTGATACACGCTTGGGTGATAATGTCTTGAAAGAGACATGACTAACTGCATAGAAGATTTTTCCACAGTAGGTTGACATTACTTTCTGTGGTAGACTGATAGCCAACCAAGGCTATAGAACCTAATCTGTTCTGCTATTTAACTCATAGCTGGAGGTAAAATGACAGAATAATATCTTTTCAGGAGTATTTGCATGTAAGTGAATGCAACAAATTCAACTGGAATTTGAACTCAGCTCTCTGATTTCTTATTCTGAGCTGATATCCATTGCACCACAAAAGTCAGTTAAGTGCCATAATACAATTAACCAATATTCAACAATAACGAAATATATATTGAACATTTTATGTGGAAATAAATATGAAAAGAAATTTTTATTCATAAATTTATAAAAATGGCAGTGAACAAGAACATTTAAATAAGCACATAACGACAAGTAATTGTAATTATAAATTTTTTAAAAAATGCATTTTCCAGACATTTCTTTCATTTGGTGTCACCATATAAATTCACTAAAATCGGTTGAGAGCATCTCTTCTTCTTCTTTATAAAAGATAATATATATATCACATTCAGTCAGTCAGTCAGTTTTTTTGTTTTTTTTTAATCATATCATCCCGAGCAAGGCGGTAACGCCACTGATGTGCAGGGGGCTACGTAAGAGTGAAAAGATTGGGAAAGAGAAAGCCGGAAACCACATCCTAAACAGGGAACAAGGGATGAGCCTCTACACCTGTTCAATAGATGAGGGTTGAGTGTGAACCGGGCGATAGTTTAGTCTATCTACTCCAATTGAAAAAAAGAAAAGAGTGAAAAGGTTGGAAGAGAGAAAGCCGGAAACCACATCCTAAACAGGGAACAAGGGATGAGCCTCTACACCTGTTCAATAGACGATATATATAATATTAACTATAGTAATTACAATACCAATAGTAGCAGAACTAAGTCTGCCAAAACTAGTACTAATTAAACAATAATTTAAATCGTCTTGAACAGCCCATCGAGGACAAACTCGGAGGGAAAAGAGGGGGAATTAAAAAAAGAAACAAACGAAGTACATGAACAAAAAATCAAGTACCTGTAAGAAAGAAAAAACCCCAAGACGAAAACCCTAACACTAAAGTGCTCAATACGAAGGTAGAGCAACAAAGACAGAAATCTAAGCCTGAGCCAAGGAATCTACCTAGGCTTCACCCTGCAGGCCACAGGGTGAAACCTAAGTAGGTTCCTTGGCTCAGGCTTAGATTTTCTGTATATATATATATATATATATATATCCAAGTGAATAAAGTGCCATACATGATAGACACTTGGGCAATCTTTTTAGACATGATTGACTGGGCAGGAGATTTTCCAGCAGTAAGTTGCCATTACTTTCTGTGGTAGACTGATTGCCAACCAAGGCTACAGAACCCAATTTGTTCTGCTATTTAACCCATAGATGGAGAGAGAAGCAATATATTCATACCTTTCCCAAGGGTATTTGCGCATAAGTGAATGCAACGAATTCAACTGGAATTTAAACTTGGCTCTCAGATTTCTCATTTCTATCCCAAATCCACTGCACCACAAAAGTGCAGTCAATTAATTTTTGAGTTCAGCTAAAAGTACTGATTTTGAATACCTCCACTTAAAACATTGTTAGTCAACATCCATGAATAAATTAAGATGTATAATCAAAAATTTTTTCTTGGTTAAATGGACAAAGATTTTCTATGCATGCTCAAGAAATTTTGTAAATGTCACATCTATATGACAATATTTCAGTTTTCACTCTTGAATGTCCATAGATAAAGTTCATTCAAAAACATTGTTTTCCATCTTTTCTCATTAATTTTCAACTTCAAGCAAGGACAGGTAATCCTTCATTTATTCAAGTAGAAAGTAACCTTTAATTAAGAAGGAAGTATCAATATTGAATTCAAAACCATTTGAGTCTTTGCTTACATTTAAGTAAACAAAGAGACAATCTGACTTACCACCTATCAGTTATGTATATGTATGTAAATGAGTCGGGAAATTAAATTATTCTACTACTATTTTGAGAATATATTTTCTCATGCTATACTTTTTTTGATCTTGATTTAGTATAAATAAGCTTTATCATTATAAAACAAAAAAGTAAAGATTACAATTTCAATTTAACTAGTAAGTTAGGAAAATCCTACAACCTTTTAATTTACTAAATAATATCAGCATAGGTATATTATAAATTATTTTAAATCCAACACAAATATTTATTCTTTCTACACCAGAATATATTCATTCATGTAGATGTCAAATTTTTCTAAAGCAGTGGTTCCCAAATTTTTGTTCTCTGGACTGCATTTTCAGAATTAAAATTTGCTTGTGCCTCACTAAATTTTATATGATAAAAAGTAGATTTAAAAATAAAAACAAAAGTTAAAGGGAGAAAATTGCAGAATCAAAGCCAGAAAATCATCATTGATAACTCTCTCCTCCAATTTGCAAACCTTAGTTACTATATTCTTAATACCTGATATAATGCAAAAATGTGATTTCACAGTAGATGAAGTTTATAAAGCTTAATTCAGCTTCTTCTACTGTGAAATCATAGTTTATACTGTTTAATTAAAAACTGAATATCTACTCAAATACGATTATCGATAATCTTCAAACAAGTAAATTAAATATTTCAGTTCTTAATTCCATTTAGTTATTCTTGTGAACTTTCTGTAATATATTTTGAAATCATATTTATTTTTGGTATATAATTTTTTTAAAACTCTTTCTAAATGATTGATTGTCTTTCAATCATTCCACTTCACTTGCTATCCTCTTCTGCCGCACCTATGAGACGCACCACACTGTTTAAGAACCACTGCTCTAAAGAAATCATTTTACTAGCTGTAGTACTAAACTGTTATATATCTGATCTCCTATATGGTAGTGAATTCTGCACAATCTCCTCAAAGACAAAGAACAGACCTTGAAGCTACATAAATGTGGTTCTACAAAGGATGCTGAGGATATCATGGATCAAATATATGAGCGGCATCAAAGTTTTAGAGAAAAGGGAAACAAAAAAGACACTTATTTTCAATATCAGGAAGAGAAGTTGAAATGTCTAGGATACATAATGAGGAAAGAGGGCTTGGAAAATCTGATACTCACAGGACAGACTGAAGGCAAAAGGGACAGAAAAACAATGCATAACAAATTTAGTGAGCTTGTGTAAATGGCTGACAGAACAGGGTTTAGGAGAGGTAATGAAAAGACAATTTAAGTGCTACAAAGGAGAGCCATGATTGCTCTGCATCCTGAGAAAATACAGCACATAAAGCAGAAGCCTGTGGCAAACCAAGTATGACAATTTTTTATTCAAAGGTTAAAATTTCAAACCTGCAGAAAAAGCAACATAACTTTATGTATCTCATACATGTAGTTTACATATAAAACATAATTTATGAACATATTTTTTATTACTGCTTATTATTACTTACCTTGAACCTCTATTTATAAAATTTATAAAATTCAAGATGTTAATGATCAGTCTATGAATATAGTGTGATTTAAATAACTTGTTAAGTGCATCTTTTGGGTAAGCAAATATTAGGTACAGAAAATAGTATCTAATATCCTTTTTTTTTTTTTAAATCATTGACTTGGAATACATAGTGGTTAACTAATTTTAAATAACAAGAACTTTACCCATACTTAATCTCTCTCTCTTTCTCACACACACACACAAATACATGAATAAAAACAAAATGAAAACTTATCTTAGTCAACATGTTTCATTCTCCCATGAACTTTATCAAGACAAATGTAAGAATTTTATTTTTCAATGAATATTTACAAACAAAAGTAAAAAAAGTTGTTAGTTTTTCAAATTTAAGAGACACTCATATATATTCATCAAGTTAACTGATAAGTCAAGGTAAATTCTGGAAGATGCTAAGTAACATAATTTAATGTCTAAAAAATTAAAATTGAGTAAATGATATTGTTGGGTTTTTTATGATTAATATTTATGAGTGTCTCTTGAATTTAAAAATTTTGAAAACTAACCTTTTTACTTTTGTTTATAAATACTTGTTGCAAACTAAAACCCATACATTTGCCTTGATAAAGTCTGTCTGGACAAAACACATCAGCTAAGATGAATTTTCCTTTTGTCTTTATTCATATTGTTCTTTTACAAATAAATTGTAGTTAGATCTTGAATTTTTACATACACACACACACACACACATATCTCTCTCTCTCTCTCTCTCTCTCTCTCTATATATATATATATATATATATATATATATATATATATATATAAAACATAGTGATGATCCACGTATACTGTCTTAATATGTATAGGACAAACTACTAAAAAGTTGTAAGTTTAAAAATGTATTTTTCTGACAGTATTTATTTATTTCTATTATTATATTTGATATTTCAGACCGTCCTCCTGATGAAAGGCCGAGGACGGTCTGAAATATCAAATATAATAATAGAAATAAATAAATAAATACTGTCAGAAAAATACATTTTTAAACTTACAATTTTTTAGTAGTTTTTCCTATAAGGGGAGAGAGAGAGAGAGAGAGAGAGAGAATAATAAAAATTCAATCAACTTATCTCCCAGATAACAATTCTCTGGATAACACCACTCATAAGGTTCAAAGAGTCTACTAAATCCATTTATAGGATCCTCTGAACCTGACAAACATTATTCCATGAAACTTTAAAAGTCAGTCAAGTGATAAGTCGATTGAATTTTTATTCATTTATTGACTACTGTCACTCTGGTCTCTTTTTGTGGCAAAAATTTTGCTCACCTTAAAATGTTAAATTCTTCTTATAATTTTTACATAGTTTGATAGGTGTTATTGATCTGTATTATTATTATTATTATAATACACACACACACACTTAATTTATTTGTTTAAACATTATTTTTTATTTATACTTGTATTTGAGTAGATAATCTGTTTTTAATTAAACTATATATATATATATATATATATATATCTACCAACCTGAATATTTATGAGAAATTTTGTTAGAAAAATGTGTGTTATTTGGCAGGATTCAAAACTCCGACCTCTAACAACATACAGGAAACCATCAATTGATCTGATGCATCTTAATTGCTTGACAACAAATAGTTTCACAGTAGATGAAATTTATAAAGCTTAATTCAGCTTCTTCTACTGTGAAATCATAGAGTTATATATATAAATATACCGTTTAATTAAAAACTGAATATCTACTCAAATACAATTGTTGATAATCTTCAAACAAATAAATTAAATATTTCAGTTCTTAATTCCATTTAGTTATTCTTCTGAACTTTCTGTAATATATATATATATATATATATATATATATATATATATATAATGTATGTATGATCTGGGATGCACAGACTGATAGATATAATACATACTGGTTCTGAAATAAAAATGGGATATCTATTTCATATATATATATATATATATATATATATATATATATATATATATGTTTCATTGAATCTGGCAGACAAGTTAAAATTTTATTTTTGTTTAGTTTTCAAACATTTTAACATAAAAGCAACAAATCTCACAAGTAGGACCATAGCTTTGCTTGATGTTGAAAATCTTTTTTACTAATATCCCAGTTGAAGAAACAATCAGTGTAATTTATGACTGCATCTGGAAGCATCTGTTAATCCTTTCTGATAAAATTTGATGAACACCTTTTCAGTAAACTACTCCTTGCTTGAAGTCACATTCTACAATCATATTATTAACACCTACATTCAAATTAATAGAATCAGCATATTGAAACCATTATATCCTGTCTTCACTAACCTTTACATGTCACATATTTAAAACAAAGTGTTTAAAACAACTAACAGGATGAGTGTTGTGGTACAGTGGATATCGGCTCAGAACGAGAAACCGGGGAGCCGAGTTCGAATTCCAGTTGAATCCATTGTATTCACTTACGCGCAAATACCCTTAGGAAAGGTATTAATCCATCTCTTCCTTCCAGTTATGGGTTAAATAGCAGGACAGATTGGGTTCTATAACCTTAGTCGGCAACCAGTCTACCACAGAAAGCAATGTCAACTTACTGCGAGATAATCTTCTGCCCAGTCAGTCATGTCTCTTTCAAGACATGATCGCCCAAGCGTGTATCACATATGGCACTTAACTGACTGACTGAACAGACCACAAATCTACACAAGGTTCATTGAAGACATTTTTGTTTTGATAAAAATAAGGACAAAATTATAAATCAAAAATCAACTTTCAAAAAGACTAAACACTAAAACTTCCATACAAACTCATGGTTATTAGTAAAATCCCATTTCTTAACATTGATATAGAACTCAAACCCAAAGTATTTACCACTTATCTGTATAAAAACCCACCTGTACCAATTCTTGTCTTCTAAACTAGCCAATTTTCTGAATGATCTAAATTAGCAGTGATAAAAAAAAAACTTTCTAAATAAAGCACACCTAAATTCTTCTTTTCAAGGAATATTTCTAAGTGAATCAAAATTCATAAAACAAACTTTAGTCAACAATAATTTTCTCAATTATATCATTGATAAGCAAATAAAATTATTCTTACAAAATATACATGAAGCTAGTAATAAAAATACCATATAACAAATCATCAGCATATTTTATTTCAACCAGATGCACAATAGTTAAAAGCAAGACAAAGTCACGATTTGAAGAATCATTAAACACTGTATTTCTCTCATAAATCCTGAAATAAAGGTAAAACTTATATCACAGAAAATGGAAAACTGCAAACCTTGTCACCAATCAAAATAACCTTATCAAATCTAAACTAGCAATAATCAATATCATGTATCAATTCAACTGCCCTGTACAATACTGTTTCTTGTCATGAATCGATTGACTATATCGGTCATACCACCCCCTCCTTGAGTAGACGCCTTGTGTCACTTATCTAGCCAAACTGCTAAAGAAAGACTCATAGCAAACTTACAATTTACAACAACTCTTAAGGAATATTGTGGTGGATAATATTAGCATTCTATATAGGTCCCATTACTGAAAACATCTCACCGTGAAAGAGGCTCTTTACATAAAACATCTGACACTCAGTATAAATCTCACCTTATTCATCCATGGAAATGGTGTGTTGAGTGTTTTAAAAAAAATAGAAAGACACTAATTTGAATTCCAGCAGTGTTCAACTCAGAATAAACGCTATAACTATTATTCAAACAGCATAAAAAGTACATCTTAAACATTCAAACATGATAAGAAATTAGCAACACCTGAAAGCAAACTCCCTTGAAAATGGCTAAAAAAGTGGCTGAGAGTGCTTGGAACAATACAGACAGTTTTTGCACTCCCTTACTCCTACTAAATGTAAAAATGTTGGAAAAACTAAATAAAAAATTAATCAAATTTTCCTTGTCTGTCATATATAATAAAATATATTTAAAAGAAAGTTTGCTGCCCAAAATGAATACCACCTTATAAAAATTGAGATGTAGTAGAGTACACTGTGTGTAAGAATTATATGCAAATCGATTTTTTTTGTTCTAACTCCAATAGTTTTTAATACAAATTAGTGAAACTTGGCATGTTGTATGACAACACTAATACATCTGCAGATCTGAAATTCTAAGCTAATCTGCGCAATAGTAAACAAATGGCAGCCATTTTGGTGACTTGCAGCCTGTTCCAGCGTGCCAACTTTATATGCAAATCATTGCTAAAGTGTCAAATATGGTGAATTGGTGACGGAAAATTAAAACATTGATTATTTTAGGAATATGTAGTTTGAGAACAACAATAATACAGAGCAAACATCTTCAATATGGTTTCATAGTACAATCAATATTGTATATAATTGCCATTTTTATTAACAAAAGAAAAAAGCCTTTGGTCCATTGAAGATGTCAAACTTGATTTCAACTGATGAAATTTCTTTGGCAGCAGTCAGAACGACATTCCAGGGGCCATCATTGGAGGTGTACTGCCTTCCTCCAGAGGAAATCTTCCTTTTCAAGATGCTCCATAGATTTACGGCGGAATTTAAATCTGGGGAACAGGCTGGCCATTGCATTGTTTTCCCATGCCTAACAAAAACACTCTCCAAATATTCAGTGGTTATCCTTACAGCATGAGACTGCATTATCATGCATGAATACCATTTTTTTCTGGAATGACAAATTCTTCTTCTTGTGCCTGGGTTCGAGGTGTTCCTTAATGAAGTCAATGTAGAGTTTGGCTGTCATTTTCACTCCATCTGCGACTCTGAATGGTCCTACCAGCTCATTACCAACTGTCTGGGTTTCAATTCCTGGTAGTGGATGTGCACTGTTGATGAGTCTCAAATATAGGACGAAACAGCTGTCCACTGCTTTCTGCATTCTGTTGAGGTCTAATAATTCATCAATTATCTATATATATATATATATATATATATATATATTCTGCTCTACTACATCTCAATTTTTCATAAGGTGGTATTAATTTAAAATGCAAATTTTATTGTAACTGAATCATGTACAATAATAGATCATATGCAATATAGACAAACAATTCATCTTGAAAACAAATATAATGTATCCAAATACAAATTAGAGACATGTCATAATAGATCATTCAATCTTAAATAAATCAAGTGTTTTGCGACAATTAACATTAGCTTGAAATTTTTCTTATTATATAATTTTAACACTTTCAACATTATAGATAAAAACTAGTAAATTTTATATATATATATATATATATATATATATATATATAGTGTCTTAGCATAAAAAAGTTATTTATGGTTTTGGGACCTCCAAAAAAACAAATCAGTTATATCCAACTTTCCATCCTTTAATAATCAGCTATGCTTAGCTTAATTTGTAATATATATAAATGTAGGTAGAAAAACAGCAGATATTGATGAGATAGTGAGGGTCACAAAGCACTACCTAGGGCCCCCAATCAGGTTTGCCCTCCAGGGATAATAGGCACTGGCCCTGGGTAAAATCATCCTTTTCTCTTTATTATTTCTATCCTTTGGTCTTTGGCCTTTACATATACCTTGCCATGAGTATTTCTTACTCTGCTATTAGACTGCCCTGATATATATATATATATATATATATATATATATATATATATATCCATCATGATATTGCAATATGCTTGTTGTTTTATTTCTGTTATTTTTGTTCTCTGTGTGTGACTTGTTGTTCTTATTTTATTATTTGAGTTTTTCATTTTTTCATTTGGGTTATATTTAACTTCACAAGACTTCAGCTTTAAATCTAAAATTTTTTAAACATATTTTATTATAATTAAAATATCAAAGTCATGGCACATGAGTGGCAAAAAAACACAAAAATTGAAAACTAAAATTAATAATAAAAAGAAAAATCACCTGAGAAATTCAGACAACTTAAGAAACCGTTATGACTACTACTACTAGGTAGTAAACAAACAATATAACATTGAGAAAAGTGAACAATGTAGTTATATGACTAAATTTGAATAACAACTGTTTATGGGTAATTCTGCCTAAATAGGTAAAATTCATCAAAGGTTATTATTTTTATTTCCAATTTTTACCACTTAGTCATAGAATGTAAAGCAACATTAGTATTTTGATAAAAAAAAGCCACAAAAATAAGATAAAAGATAAACTAGTCAAAATTAATAACTAAAGTATTTCAGTTAAGAACTTCAGACAATTTAAGACTACTGTTTCAGACTTGTTAAGATTTGAATTCCAGTTAAATATCCTTGCATTCACTTACAAGCAAATACCCTTGGGAAAGGTGTTAATCCATCTCTTCTCTCTCCAGCTATGGGTTAAATGACAGGACAGATTGGATTCTCTACTCTTGGGTGGCACCCAGTCTACTGCAGAAAGTAATGGTAACCTACAGTGGAAAAATATTCTGCCCAGTCAGTCATGTCTTGAAGAGACATGATCATATAAGCGTGTATCACGTTTGGTATTTAACTGACTGATTGTTTTTTGTGTGTAGGCATGGTGGATTAATAGTGATTCAGACTGAGAAATTGGAAAGCTGAGTTCAAATTTCAGTCAAGTTCATTATATTCACTTACGTGCTAATACCTTTGGGAAATGTATTAATCCCCCTCTTCTCTAAGCAGCTAAGAGTTAATTAGTAAAACTTGGATTAGTAAATCATTAATATCTCCAAAACATTCATACAATCTAATGATATTTTCCGGTTTTAATTCCTTCCTCGGCATAGACATGTATATCAATTTTTACCTAAAGTGTCTTTTTCAGACACGAGCATATATACACTTTCTGAGTTTGAAACTAGTCCAATCGTCAACTGCTACATCTGGTAGAAGTGTTACTTATCTCTCGGGGACTTCAAAATGCAGCAATTTTTTATTTACTATATTAAAAACAAAAACGTTTGTCTAAAAATGAAACATTTTTCCAAAAATAATTGGTGGGGAAGTGGTTAAATAAGCGTGCAGAAGGTTGATAAACCTTAAAAAGCAAATCAATCAAATCTTTCCATTGCAATATTTCTGATGCTTATGGGAATGTGCGAATGACACTAAATATTATTTTTGCAATTAACTGCATACACATGGAACCTTATTTTAAAAATAACTTTGTGTCACCTTTCATTCTGATAAGAAAATGAATATAAGTACTTATTTGCAACCAGCTCAGTTCAAATCTACCAACTTCACAAAAGTTCCCAGTCTAACCAAGTAGTTATTTTAAAATAAATTCAACATTTTGATAATTTTTGTCAGATTATGGAAAATGGGTTAGGCTAAGAACTTTTCAGCACTCCCCTTGTACGCCATATTTTTCAGCATCTGTCATATACCTTAATTTTGATTTGCAAAGTTTTGAGAAAACAAAAAGGAATAAACAAAATAAATAATAAACAAGTAAACCTTAGTCTATCAAATGTAAATCTTTAAAACTGATTTTAAAGGCTAAAAAATAGCATCTTTGATGCTGGAAATTTTATATATATATATATATATATATATATATATATATATATATATATATATGTTTGGATTAAAGTTATTTTAAAATATATATATACACACACACACACACACACCACTTGATCAATATTCATGAATGTTTTAAAATTTAAAAGCCTTGATGAACTAATGACATCCTTGCTCTTGTATGTAAACATGTGTAACATATATATAATAAATGTTTGGATTAAAGTTATTTTAAAATATATATATATACACACACACACCACTTGATCAATATTCATGAATGTTTTAAAATTTAAAAGCCTTGATGAACTAATGACATCCTTGCTCTTGTATGTAAACATGTGTAACAAAATAAATCTATTTGCCTTGATAAAATCCCTCAAAGGACAAAGCATGTCCGCTAATAATAGTTTTTCCTTTGACTTTTTATTCATTCATATATATATATATATATATATATATATAGCCAAATTGGTAAAAATAAACAAAATACTTTTCTTGCTGAATTTGATGTGTGATAACCACAATTGTGCCATGTCATCTCCAATTGAAATTGAGCGTACTTAAAAATAGTCCTTGAGACACCTGAGAATTCTGTTTTTACTTATCTTTTCACTTGAAGCTGTTGTACTTGGGCAAGTTCACTCTTGGAATTTTGTATCTGCTGCTTCTTTTTTTTTTTTTACCTGATTTCATATTTCAAGTGAATTTTTATACAACATTGGCTTTTTGAAAATTGTTGTAAATGAAAGATACACTGACAAATTATAATAATGATAACAAATCATTATTTCTTTAAAAGGTGTTCATCAATTTTGTTTTTACTTTCGTGAGTGAATATATTTTATCTATGGATCTAAATATATATATATGTTAATATATATTCTATGAATGCATTGTTAAAACAATTAACCAGTAAAATTACCACTTTTATGTTAACTTTAAAAGCTTAAATAATACTTCTCAATAATACAAAATAATATAGTGTAACAAAACATATTTCTCAATTGCATTTAATAATTAATAACTTTCAGTGTTATGTAACAGTACCAAACTTTTGTTGTAAAAATTTGTCTGTGTTTCTTATTTACATTTATTTTCACCAATCTTGTAAAGAAAAAGATTTTTCTATTTTTTTTTCTTCTTTTTAAGCACTTTAGAAATATAAAAATCAGGTGAAAAATTGCATTAAAATAGTTTCACAATAGGTAATGGTTCATGTCTGTGTAGATTAGTAGATGTTGCCAAAATGTTTCACATAAAGCTTGTTGGTATTTGAATATAGAGTTGATTTTTACAGTTCTTTCTTGCTTTTTTTTAAAGTACATTTTAGTTTGTATGTTTAAACATGTTTGGCATTCACAAATTCTAGATGACTACCTCTTCACTTTTAACTGACTAGTGCATGACATTGTCACATGTCATTAATTAACCAATGAGAATCATGTAGTTTTCAAGATTAAAAAAAGATGTCTAGTATAGATTTAACACTAAATGACAATATAAAATGTCTTTTAATTAGCATGCAGCACTTTTGAAATTAATAAATCTGTTTGATTTATAGTTTTCAAAATATTAAATTTTATACCACACAATGCAGGTAAAACTGAAAACAATGTAAGTAGCTGTGTGTGTGTGTTTTTTTTTTGTTTTTTTTCAAATCAATTCATCCCAAGTGATATTGCGACTAAGATGCAAGGGTCTTGAGCAGTTAATCTCATTAGCTATTGCTGGTGTAATGAAATCAATCAAGCCCATGATCGAGCACTCTTTCAGGTCATGCTAAGCTGACAAAATATACACTTCTATGTGGTGTGTAATTTACAGGGTATCCACAAATACATGTATTCACTCTTTTAAATGACAATGAATGTAGTGTTTATTGACTTGTAAACATGATTAATGGTTAAAATTAAGAAATATTAATGTTTAACCAAAGATAATTAAAATATTATAATTGAATGCAGGTTTATAAATATTCAAACTGGTGGAAAAGTCAAAAAGTGAGTACATATTTTTGGGTACCCTTTATACACACACACACACATACACACACACACACACACACACACATACACACACACACATACACACATATTGTATATTTGGGCAGCAATCTCTCTTTTATGCAGGTTTCATTAAAATGACAGACAAGGTGTGATGGTTAAGTTTTTTTATATAATTTTTCATGTAATCTTATTATTTTTTTGAGGACACATAAATTATGTCCTCAAAAGAAAAAAATGATAAAATCACATAAAAAAATTACATAAAAACTTAACCTTCAAACCTTATCTGTCATTTTTAATATATATATATATATATATATATATATATATATATATATGTGTGTGAGTTTGGATCAAATATAGATTGGAATCCAACAGACGGATAAGATAAAGAACAAATAGAAAATGTTTATCAATCTAACATGTTTCGCTTTTATTAAAGTTTCATCAGAAAATGAGAGATGGAGAAAAGCAAAAAGACATTTTAGTATTTTTATTTTGGTGTTGTTTGATTTTCCTTGGTTTATCATGTATCCTATATGATATGAATTCTTGAATTCAGAGCACCACAAATTATATTCTTTGTCTCTGACAAAACTTTAATAAAAGTCAGACATGTTAGATTAATAAACATTTTCTATTTGTTATTTATCTTATCATATATTCTTTAAGATTACTCAAGTACAGAGTGTGCAGGCTGCTGTGATAGGATTAGTACACATTGTGCAAAATAAAAACAGAGTATCTGTTTCAAACACAAGTATTCATTAAAAATAATATGAAATGTCCAGTTAAAAGTGTGTCCATTACTTCTTTTTATATGGTGAAATATTCTCAGCCTGATTAAGAAGTCTTTACCAAAAAACATTTTATGTTTGGCCATTTGCTCAGATTTTTGGAACTTGGCCAGGCCAGTAACTTTTCAATAACCCATTCATACACATATGCATGCACACACACACACACACACACACACATCTATAATGCTCTTTAGAATATATGCAAATGAATATAAATTATGTATTAGTTTTGTACACTTTATATGCATTTATTGTACATTTATATACATTTGTTCAGATGTTGGGTAATGTTATACATGAAGTATTTTTAGTATTCTATTTTTCAATAAATCTCACTTGAAACCAATGGGAAAAAGACTAGAGAAAATTTCAGTGTTTAAATGACCACATTGAGTATCTTGTTGAAAACCTTTTCTTTTTTTCTTTTTTTTATGCTAAAACAGTGGTTCTCAACCAGGGTTTATACACAAAAAATAGCAAATTTGGGGGCCATGGTAATATTTTCCTTCCGTCTTCTACAAATACTTTCACAGCTTCTGCTCCAATGAGCATAGCTCCCTGGTGCCCTCTCTGGATGAATTTACACAAGCTACTAGACTAGCAACTAGGTCCCACCCTTTTACAGTGAAACCAATCAAATGTATTAGCTTCTTTTTTTGTATTTCCTTCCTTTGGAATTCCCTTCCCTGACAATCTCCAAGAATTTAAATGCCATGTCAATTGCCATCTCTTATCTTCTTGACTCGCATCCTTTCCCTGACAACAAATCATGTTCTTCTCCCTTTCCACTCTACTTTCATGCAGTTCACTTCACACCAGTGTTCTCATACTTCTCTTACCCATTCTCTGACACCCCCTGTAACTTGTTTCTCCTTCTCATGACTCTCCTCTTATATAATTGCCTGCACACCAGTGGAAGTACTGCCTTGCTTGGGGTGAAATGATTATTTTTTTGAAATATCCATAGAGCAATTTCACTTTGGAACAGTTGTTACAACTGAGAATTGGAATTTCTACAGTAATTTCAGCCATATTAAAATATTAAAAATAGAAAAAAGTGTCTAAAACTAGCAAAAAATCTAGATCAAGCAATGTAAGTTAGCATCTCTTTTAGTTTACTGGATGTTTTGATTGTAAAAGTTGAATGAAAACTGAGAAGGATATACAAAGGAAGGATTATATATATATATATATATATATATATATATATATATAGGAAAATTATATGAAGATTATAATTTATTATATAAATTAATTTAATATATTAATAATAAATGATAATATTAATTTTGAATATTAATAAATTAAAATATGTAAATATAGTAATAGATTCAACATTGTGAAAAAGGATGATCTTCGACTTTTATTGACATCGATGAAGCTGAATATAAAAATAAACTCACAGAGTAACATCAATCACAGGGATCTCATTGAAAAGATCTGCACTTTTTTAATTTATTAATTATTTTCATATTTTAAAATGGTTTATTAAGAGTTCTTTTGCTAGTGTACATAAATGTTCCATAAAATTTAGTTGTTAAATACAAGTCTATTTTCATTAAATTTGTTTTACTTCAAAATAAAGTATATACATTTGCTATTTCTACAATACAATTCCTAAACTTATCTATTGGTAAAAAATAAAATAAGCATTTTTTTTTTTTGTCAAGGAGAGAGTGAACCATGGGTAGAGAAAGTTTGAGAACCACTTGTTCAAACAATCATCCCTCCACAATAGCTGTAAATATTCTTTTTACCAATGTATATTACTTATTTACATGCTTATATCGGAATATATTTTTATGGCTAACTGGTCTTAATTGGACATTTTCATTTTTTCCTTAGTCAATGAAATTGCTTACAATTAAACAACAAATTGGATTAGAGTATATTTTAAAACTTTTATAACAACCCAAAAAAGAAATGCCACTCATAACATTTCATTATACCATATTTAATGGCATATAAGACTGTTCAATTTTTTTTTTTTTTTTTTAAATGGCTTTAAAATATCATGCAAATCTTACATTTTACTTACTTTTGTTAACTATTTTTCACTCACTTGAGTTGCTCAAAGTAGAGGCTTAGAAAATTAGAAAGGTGTAAGAGCATACAGGCAGGGAGTTGGGGATCATACTTTGAGGATATGTAGGATAGATAATGGTTAACCCTTGACTTGAAGAGACCAAAAGTGTAGTGATCAAGGAAGCACACTCTTGGGAGTCCAAGTCTGCTCAGCTGTTTGACCATAACAGAGAGAAGATATGAGTTCATGCCTTTTGTCAGGTATATGTGTCAACACAAACTACTTTAGCTGAATTTGAACCTAGCCTCCCTTTTTCTGCTTTGTGAACTTTTAGGAAGATCACATTCCAATGAAACTAAAATTCAAATAGGTCAGGTTTTTAGAGTCTTATATGTCATCATATATGGTAACAGTAAATTCCCCAGTATCACTATTTAATTAAAACAGGAGGAAATGGTTTTGGTAAATTATATAAAGTGATTTTGTTTTTATTCTTGACAATGGATAAAATGCAGAAAAGGCCAAAAGTTTGAGACCATCCTCTGAATTTTGAAGAATCAACTAAAATATTAAGATTTTATGTCTTTTTCAAAACTAATTTACTAGCTCACTTTGGACTAGAGGGACTTTCTCTTCCTGAAGGGTTTATATCATATATTTAATAGAAATAGTAATGAAATTAAGTTCCTACTTTACAGTTTCTTTAGACAAAAAAGAGCTGAAAGTTTAATCTACTTAGCTGACTAATGATAATCTTAGAGTTGATGGATTTTAGGTAAACTCCTTTAAAAAAAATGGATATTATGCACTACTGTGCTAAATATTTGGCCTTTAGTGGTTATCCAAAATGTTGGTGAAATATAAACAAAAAAAGGTCAAATATTTATCTAATAATATTATTGAAGGAATATCAAAGTATTACATCTGAACAGACTGTGATAGCTTGGAAACAATCTATATCCTATATCTGTATCCTTATTTCTCAGGTGATCCAATTTCCTAACATTTTTCTTCATCTCTTGTAAATATCTTGAAAATTATTTGAGAAAAAAAAAAATTTATCATTGAAAAATGCAAAAGTTATACAAGGTAAACCTCAATGATGTTGGTATAAAAGAACAAGAAAATTGTCATTTTCTAAATCTATAAACATACAAGATATAAAGTAGGTGATTGTCTTGCTCCTAACCAATTAATGTGTCCAAATTATCCATCAAATTAATGACAGAAGAAATATCTAAATTTGATCCCATAAAAAAAGGAAAGAGACATTTGAATCATGGAAAATTCTCATAAAATCTTTTGATGTATATTTGTTAGAATACCTTGTGAATTAAATATATATCATATCTGTCATCTTTATATATATATATATATATATATAGTCATCTGCAGACATATCTGTGTCGCTGTATCACAGCTCTTCAGTACGGTTAGACATCCGATTGCTTTGTACCAAGGATTGAAACCCATCCGTCAGTCGGCAATTCTACCTCTGAACTATGGGCACTTGGTAGGAGGAGGTAGACTTTTTAGCATATATATTATCATTATACACGCTCAATAGCTGAGAGTGTTCTAGTTCATTGCTGAATGAACGAAGTGTAGATGCTGGAGTAGCTACTGTTTTTCAAAGTCTACCATTCTTCCAAAGTGCTCAATCAGGGTGTGAGAGTGTAAATAGTCATCCGCAGACAGATCTGTTTCGCTGTATCACAGCTCATCGGTACGGTTAGACATCCGATTGCTTTTTACCCAGGATTGAAACCCAACTATCAATTGGCGATCTACCTTTGAGCTATGGGCACTTGGTAGAAGGAGGCAGACTTTTTAGCATGTATATTATCATTATACATGCCCAATAGCTGATAGTGTTCTAATTCACTACTGAATGAATGAGACATATATATATATATATAAGATTAATACAAGTAAAAGGTTTATCACTTATCTGATTGATGTTACCTTCAGCACCCTGACTGAAGTTTTATAGATGGACTCTTCAGGAATTACTCGTCAGGAAGTATCAATAATTGACTGTTTACACTTCTCAATTTTTCTTTTTATATGCACTTTTCTGAAGCAAGTATACATAAAATAAACTGTCACAAATGTTACTTTCAGTATGTTGTGGAAACTTGCAGAGATTTAACAAACATATCTACAAACACAAAAAGGATTTTATAACAATTTATCAAATGCATTAGTCATACACAGAAATATGTTCAACCACAACCTCAATCTAAAGAATACCACACTTATCAAACAAGGAAATAACTTACATTGACAGAGAGTTCTTGAGAGTGATGCTATGGAATCTTACCAAAATGTTAATCTATGCACTGGTTATTTTTTTTTAAATATTTTTAGTCCTGAAAGACTCCTTTCTCAAACCAAAATATATTATCATAAATTTATTTTAAATTAAAAGAAAACAATTAAATAAAAATCTTGTATTATTTAAAATAAATGCATAAATAACTTATCAAATTAAAATGTAATAATATATAATAATTACATCAATAAAATGATAAATAGTAAATTAAAAGTAAATATATATGTAGTGATACTATGCTTTTATAAACCATTGTAACAACTATTATAATATAAAGCCCTACTCTGTATTGAGCACTCTTTATAAAAGTAAAAGCTTGAACAATAGGTTTAAAATCTACGTGTTCTGTCACTTTCTTACACTATATTTATACATATATATATGTGTGTGTGTGTCATCCACATACAAGCCAGTTTTGCTGTATCACAGCTCATCAGTGTGAGTAGACATCCACTTGCTTTCAGCTGGGATCAAAACTAGACTGATTTGGTGTTAGCCAGAGTGCCTACTCTCTAAGCTGTTGACACATGGAATGAGAGAGGAAGAAGTTTTTTCGTGTTATATATATGCAACGTATACACATGCCAACCACCAGGAGAACTCAATTCATTACTGAAGAGTAATAAGCATAGTTTAGATGGGATACAGACACACATATATAGAGCACTCAGTGAGGATCAGACGCACTACTCAGTTATAATTAATGTAGTGAAACAAGCTTGCTAATTATTATTCCACATATGCATTGTATATATATATATATATATACATACACACACACATTTTTAATTTTGCACATACAAAGTATTTGTTTATAGTAGGATCAGTTGGGTACTGTTTGTGAGCAAAACTGCACCATGATGCATTTCACTCAGCCATAAATATCTGCTGGGATCTTCAATATGAACATTTCAGAGTGTTTAGGTATCAATCTGAGAACAGTGCAGAGGTTTCAGATAGAATTGGTCGATAAGAAAAGAACTCCTGAATTTGTTAGTGACAACCAGGCCATGATTGAAAATGATCCCACCAAGTCAATCAGTTCCATAGCCAGTGAGGTTGTGCAAGAGGGTGGCTGCTGGAAGACACTATGTCTGGCAACAGGACTCTGCACCATACCACACAAGCAGTAGAACCCAGACATAGCTGTTAGACAATTTCTACAACCACATAAAACCTTATATTTGGCCACCTGACTCCCCAGACTGCAACCCCCTTGATTAATATGTGTGGGGCACAGTTGAGCAAGAGACCAACAAAACTTCTTGTAGTACTAAAGATGGGCTGAAGGCAAGGATTATGACAACATTCACAAACTTAAACAATGAGACAAAGAGATGCAGTCCATAGTTGAAGCAAATATTGATTTTATTGAATAAATTTACTCTTTAGTATTTCAAAATATTTTTGTGTAATTTTGGTAAATATATCTGTTAGAATGAAATGTCAGTGTTATTTTTAATTATGTATAATTTAGATGAAAATTCATCTATCGCACCCTATATATATATATATATATATATATATATACACACACACACTTGCACTCATGTTGAGATTTCTGAAAAATATTATAAAAGGTGGAAAATCCATTTTGCTATTTTTCTACTCACCTGCTTACATGATAGATTACCTGATTTCCAAATGTCTATCTTCTTTCGTCCACCTTTAATATTGTATGTTTCTTACAAATTCATTGGCTGCACTTCCATTAGAAGGAAGCCTATCAGCATCTCCAGGTAACATGACATCTTTTATGTATTTTATATCCAATCACACCACTTTACCATGATGACTTTTACTATCTCATTAACTATACATTCTTCTTTTTATTTTTTTGCCTGCTGAATCAATTGCTTTCAGCCTGTGTTTCATTGACAAATACTGAGACATACTCACACTAGTATTCAATGATGACTATTTTGCTGCTTAGTTTTAGGGGTGTTTTTTTTTTTTTTTTTTTTTTTTAGTTGTTGAAAAAAAAAACAGTTTATACATAATGAAGAAAAAAGCAAAAAGGATTTCTTGAATAATTTAACTAATTGAAGCCATGAAAATTTCACAATTATTGATGTTACCAATGAATCATTACTCTTTTTCAAATTAATTTCATCCTAAGTAAGACAGTAAAGCCACTAAGACATAAGTGGTTACTTGACGTAGAAGAATTAGAAAATACAAACGTTTCTAAAGACCAAGAACAAAAGTAGTGTAATCAGAAAGATGGTAGATAGCAATTGACATTGCATTTAAATTTTTTAAGTTTAAAGTCGACTAGAAAGCATAAAGTCAGAAACGATTTCCACAAGCAAAAGGCTATTAAAGCTATTCTACAAATGTTAACAGAATAGGACTATAATATGCAGATCAAATATAATTTTATTCATCGAACAATAATAGATATAATGAATGTTGGGCTTGAAAGAGTTAGGAAAATAAAGACATTGTCAAGACACTTTGGTAGGGCATTTTTGTGATGCCATTTGAACAGGGGTTATTCTGATCAGTACTGGTTGTGCATACAAGTGTGGGTTATAATGAATATCACCTGCCTTAGCTATGTCAAACCTGTTTGTCAAAATGACCTCAACTATTTAGTTCAATATAAACCTAGAGCCATATGAATTTCTATTCAGGGTTAATTTGTTGGCTGTCTAGGAAAACTTTGCCACTTGTAATTAATTTATTCTTGCTATACAAAGCTTACAACAAATAGAATGATACAAAGGTTTGCTAAAAAGTTCCTGGTTCAATCAAAAGAATGCTTTAAAAAAAATCTAGTAATCTTGAACCTTCATATCCACAGAAAAAATAATGTCAAAAGGATGTTTTTTCCCTTGACACTGCTATTATTTTAACTACCTTCACTCCTTGGCAATATTTATTGTTTTAAAAAGTGATTATTAAAATTATAATAAAACCTTATGGTGAGGTACTGATATGAGCTTGGGTAATTGTCGTTCAGTATCAGAAGGAATAGTAGTAGCAGTCACTTATGGACAGCTACAACTTAGGCCTCATGGAGAAAGAAATAAAGTTCTGTAAGCAATTAATTACAGTCACCATAAAACATAGTAAAATATAAAAGAGAAGGGTTTAGCTGAAATACTTTTATACATAAAGACACAAAAATAACAAATGTCTCTTGATTTTACACGCACAAAGACCGTTCTTAGAATGTTCATTTGAAAGAAAGAAAAGAAATAATTTTATAAAAGGAATTAAAGTGTCTCTTTTTTGAATACTTAAGTGTTTGCTGTGCTGGTCCTAGAAGATGAAAGAGGAGGTCAATGGATTGGTAGATGTAATCCAATATCTTCTTTGGTGAATGAAACACTGACAGCAATTAAGGATTGGTGGCGCAAAGGAGTTGATCAGAAAGACATGACATTGACTGTCAGTATACTTCAAAGCTTTCTGGTGAGAAGTCTGTCCCCAAGGGGCTCCAAATGGGTGTGCTGAAAGGATTCCTTGGATATGGCATGGGACCTTTTGATTGGTGGAAATTACTTTTTATATTCTTTTTATATTCTTTTTATTTTTTGGTTTTCCACTGGAACTTATGCGTGGAGCCTAGGTGTGCAAAGACCAGTTTTGGTCATTTGCTATCTGAACCTCTGAGGGCAAACATCTGGCCCCTCACTTGCTCGGTATCATCACAACCTAAATGTATGTTGAAAGTAAATTTATACATTTTTTTTCTTGAGAATTTACAACAAAAATATTGAACACTATTTATTTATTAGATTGCTTACTTACAAAAATAATTTTATATTTACAACATTCTAAAAACTAACACTGATACAATGCAATATTTATAATTTATCAATTTATGAAGAAATAAAGATGAAAAAAAATTTTATTCATAAATCTATAAACATTTACTAAATTATAAAAATGTATAAAAAAAAAATCTTTATTATTTTACATTATATAATATTCAAATCAATTGGCAATTAGTCTATGTTTTACCAACCATTCCAATAAACAATGAAATAGTTTTTATCATTTTTGCTGTTAATTCTCAAAAAAAAATGTATAAATTCACTATTGCCATATGTTCAAGTATTATTAAAATTCTAATCGTTGATCTTTTTAAACAAACATTGCCAATGAGTGAAGGTAATTAAAATAATACCAGCATGAATGGAAAAATTATTCTTTTGATACTTTATTTTTATTTTTTGTGGGTATGAAGGTCCAAGATTACCAAAAATCTGATGTTTGGTCACGTGGTCAGATTTTGGGTCGTGAGTCATGCTAAGAACTTTTTAGTTGCTTTATAGTATAATTCTTAGATTTTAAAAAAAAAATCACTCTCAAAGTATTTTCTAATATTTTTAAACATGTACATAAATGTGACCAACGTTTTATATTGTTTCTAACTTCAGAAACAATTATATATCGTTACCAAAATTTTTGACAAAGGAATCACTTTTCTAAAGTCTTCATGCAATGTTTAGATATAAGAACTGATTTCTTCAACAAATTTATTTCACGTTTGTTAGAATGAGTTATGTCCCTTGACCAAAAGATAACTTAGTTGTCTGCTCTTGGTTCATTTATATATATAAAAACATATCCATGTATATAATATTAGAGAGATTTTTGTTGATAACACAATAATACTCATACATACACACAGTAAAAAGAACCTTCAGATATTGGAGGCCATCCACATTAAATTAAAGCAACCCATACTCAATAAAATTACATTTTAATCTAGTCACAACACATTACATTACATTTAGACATATTGTTCTGTTGTTTTTTCTCATTAACCGTTTTTGTTTTTTTTCGAAATGAAGACACTTTTACAATCCCTTCCACTGATACATTTTTCTGTAATTTTATATTACTTTCTTTCAATTACATGATAACTTATTTTTTTACTTAACTTAATATTCCAGCAGTGCATTTTAAAAAATTTTTTTTTTTTTAATCATATCACCCCGAGCAAGGCGGTAACGCCACTGATGTGCAGGGGGCTGTGTAAGAGTGAAGAGATTGGAAAAGAGAAAACCAGAAACCACATCCTAAACAGGGAACAAGGGATGAGCCTCTTCACCTGTTCAATAGATGTGGGTGGAGTGTGAACCGGGCGATAGTTTAGTCTATCTACTCCAATTGAAAAAAAAAAGAAAAAGAAGTGAAAAGATTGGAAAAGAGAAAACCAGAAACCACTTCCTAAACAAGGAACAAAGGATGAGCCTCTTCACCTGTTCAATAGACGTGGGTCTGGCAACTCAGAATAGATTTAAACAAATATTAATAAACTTTCTAAATAAGAGTAATGTGCATTGTGATGTAATGGAAATTGGCTTAAAATGAGACATCAGAAGACTGAGTTTGAATTCCAGTCAGGTTTGTCACATTCTCTTGTACACAAATATCCTTGGGAAAAGTATGACTCCATATTTTTTGCCCCCAGCTATGGGTTGAATAGCAGAACAGATTAGGTTCTATTGCCCTGGATGGTAATCAGTCTACCACAGAAAGAAATGGCAATCTTTTGCCTAGTCAGTATTGAATAAAAAGAGACATGATTGCCCAGGTTTTAATCATGTATGGCACTTAACTGACTGATCTGACTAAAAGCATTGAACAGTAGGACAGATTGGGACCTATATCCTTGGTTGGCAACCAGTCTACTACAAAGAAATGGCAACCTACTGCAGGAAAATCTTCTGACTAAACAGTCATGAATGGGCAGAGTCCTGTTGCCAGACATAGCAAAAGTGCCACTAAGAGATTACTGAAAGTGAAAGAGAATGAGAAGACTTTAGTGAGGTTTAAGGACAATCAAAGAACAGGATTCAGAAGATGGCGATTGGCATTGCATTCAAATGTTTGCAGATTGTAGTTGGCAAGAAAGTAAGAAATCTGAGGAGAGTTCCACAGGTGTGAAGTAAGAGAAAAGAAACTATTAGAATAGAACATTTACATCTAGGTAGTTCAGCAGTAAAATGGTGAGACCTAGTTGCCAATCTAGTAGTACACTTATTCACACATTAAAGCAATTGCCATTAAAATATTTATAGAACGATAGCGGGAAGTCATGTCACAGTGGTGAGAAAATGACTAAAGCAAAGATGCCAGATCAGGATCTATAACATTACAGACCTTCTTTGGATTTTATAAAGGATCTCAAGATATATAGTAGGAACACCAGACCAGATATTACAGCAATATTCAATGCACGTACAAATGGTACATTTATAAATGTGTATGATTGATTCTGAAACTATTGTTGAAACTGCTTTGAAAGATCCACTCAAAATATAACCATATAAAACACTGCATCTTTTTCCTAATATTTTTTGTCATGGTGAAAGCAAATATATTTCTTGGTTCACTTTTTGTGTGCATTTAGGCTTGGGTGCATCTTTACTGCACAAATGAAGCAGAACAACATTATTTTTAGAGATTATTCTAATTTCTCTTGCTTGAGTTGATTTTATGGTCAGATAGAGTTGGAAAACATAGGTCCTTCTTTTCATGTAATATCAAGAGGGCTAAAAACAATGGTTGAAACAAAAATTTGCTTATTGCCACCTATTAAAGAAATTATTTTTAGTGATATACAATGCTTCAAGGTTCATCAAGTGTGAGTTCAAGGTGATGAGTGTTTAAGTTGATCAATCATTAGCAAAATGCCAAAAAATGTGACGAAAAATTGGTTTGCTCATCCCTGAGAACTGCTGGTGAATAATCTATCTACTCTGTTGCCTGTATAATATAGATTATTAATGAGTATGCTATAAAAATGCATTGTAAATGATTTTACTATGGAAAAGCATTAAATAATTATTCATTTTTATGGACTAAGTTAGGAAAACTTAGTTCTTTCTTTTCATGTAATATCAAGAGTCCTGAAAACAACGGTACAGACAGACATTATTTATTGCCACCAATTAAAGAAGCTATTTTGAGTGGCATACATCTTACAAGGTTTGTCAAGTATCCGTTCAAGTTGTTGAGTATTTAGATTGACGGATCATCAGCAAAATGCTAGAAAATTATGTGGAAAAAATTTGTTCACTCATCTATGAGAACCACTTTCAAACAATCCATTGGTTCTCCAACATTGTTGGAATCAGTTATGGGATCTACCAACCAATACAACTTCATACATTTAATGTAAATGGATTGTTTATAATTATACTATAAAAATGCATTGTAAATGATTTTACTGTAGAAAAGCAGACTACTCATTTTTTTGGTCAAAATCGGGAAAACTTTATTTTCATATAATATGAAATAGCCTGAAAACAGTTGTTTAAAAATATATTATTGTCAACTATAAATGGATTGTTAATGATTATAAAAATGCATTTAAATGTTTTTTACTACAAAAAAAAAGTGAAAAATTATTTCTATATAAATGCCTTGCAAACCTGAAAAAGAAATGCTCAGGAATTAATCCATCTGCTAGTAACAGAATTGTGCTATTATATGTATATTAAAAATAAGTAATCCATCGTTAAAAAATTTTTTAAAGTAAAGTACGATAAATGCATGAAATCGGAACTGGGGTGACGATTTTCAATTGCCAGGAACTTATGCAAATATTACAGATAAAATAAAGTAGGTAGATTTTTTGTTTTTCTGGTGATTTTATGCTTTTTGCCTATGATATTATTATCTTTCAATCACAATGTATGCTAAACATTTCCTTGATTAAAATATACCAGTTTAATATTCATATGTATTTACTAAATCCTGCTTATTTTACCATGGAGTCTTTCGTAGTTATAGTATGGTCTTTGACAGCAGTTTATTTACCATCAATCTACAGCAGTTTCTCTGACAGTATGTATCCCAATAGAACACGTTCACTTAGAAGGATGAAAATATTAAATCCATTTGTATAAATGTCTACAATTTTGGATATTTTTGTTGCTTTATGAAGAGGAACACAAGTTCTCATATTTGCTTAACATGTATATCTTGAAATAATTTTTCTTTATTATTGAGCAGTTTAGTTTCATTGTTCGTTTTTTATTTATATATATATATATATAATTGCAGTTTTATCCAAGAACAGTAAGCCGTTGAATACCACAATCTTGAACCCTCATGTCCATCTGCTAGGAGACGATGCCGCGTGTATTGCATATGTTCGACTTACACAATACATTGACAGGTAAGAATTTTGCAATTGAATAACATATTTATTGTTTTTTTTCTTCATTAAGGGAGATTTTGTATAAAACCAAGATGGCTGCAAGAAAGAAGTTTAAATCTTTGGTGGACTCCCTACTCTTTGAAACCTGACCTTTCTAAGTGTGCTGACTTGTAGAGGTTACTGTCAGCTTCTCTTTGTCTAATGAATTATCAAGTACATGCAACACTTAACTAACCATCTGTTTTGATCTGTTCAGTCCAGAACAAATGACAAATGAGTTGATTTCACAATCTAAATTTCACTGACATACTTGAAAATAAGCACTGGGAGCTGCGATTTGCATTTCCCCTGAATCAGGATGTAGCCATTGTAGGAAATCACTGGTATGCTGATGAGGAAACATTTAGAAGCTAAAGTTTTGTAAATGAAATCTGAAGTCTTAAGATTTTCTATATGTGAGAAGCAGTAACCTTAAAAAAATATTGAAAAACAACAGAAGCCATTCTCCAGATGCACATTTCTTAAAAGATTTTCCAGCAATCTTTAACCTTTGTGCTCACAGAAGCACAATGTGTCAAAAGGATGGTTTTTCCTTTAACACCACTATTATTTTAACTACCTTCTCTTCGCAGTAATACTGATTGTTTTAAAAAGCAAATGATCAAAATTTTAATAAAACCTAAACATATGAAAGTAAATTTATACATTTTCTTTGTTTTTGAAAATTTGCAATAAAAATATTATGCATTTATTTACTTATCATATTGTTTATTGGAATGGTTGTTAAGACTTAGTTTACTTGCTAATTGATTCAAATTTTATAAAATGGTAAGTAAATATTTCCTTATAATTTGTTCACATATTTTTAGTAAATTTGTAGTAAGGAACTACTAAGTAATTTAGTAAATGGTTATAAATTTATAAATAAAAAATTGTTTTCATATTATTTTCTTTTTAAACTGGTAAATGATAAATATTGCATTACTTTTAAAACAATTGAATTAGTTTTTAAAGTGTAAATATAAAATTATTCTTGTAAATAAACAATCTAATAAATGGTGTTTAATATTTTTGTTGTAAACTCAGCTCTCCAATTAACAATTCCTAGCCATTATCCATTACAACACCTGATATTTCCAAAAAAAAGTTTAAACAATAGCCCTATTGGAATGACTGGTGGCAGCAACTGTATCTTACCATTTTAATACAGCATTACTATACATGAGTAATAACATGGGTGAATAAAAACAAGGATATATTTATAACATTTGAGAGATCTATATGTTTACAAAACTTGAACATAACAATTGTTTGTTCAAACTCAAATCAAATACATATCAGTATTTTTGCAATAGCAAAAAAAAAAAAAAAAAGAGGAATTAAGCACTGAAGAAAGTTTCAGCACACAGTGATGTGACCATACTTTGACCAGAGTATATTTCTTCAGAAAACAGTAACATAAAAGAATATGGCTGTTATTACACCAGTTGGATCAGTCTATTTCAGAAACAAAATGACATTGCTGTCCATATATACAGTGTGACAATTTAATTTACTGAATGACCTTGTAAAAATTTACATAATATAGAATGTTTTAGTATAATGTGGGATCAGCAACCTTTTGAAGATAGTGAACCAGAAAGCAGTGAAGTGTCTCAGAAGAGGGCCATGATATTAAATGTACTATAATAAATTGTCTTGACTTCAAGCCATTCCATCCTGAAGGCTGCTTTGGTCTGGGGGTTTAAAGAAAAAGCAACAAAGTTATTTCATCATTCATCATCCATTACACCCAATGGTGTGTAGGGCAGCAACAAAGCTTCTCCCCGTCTGTTTATCTTGGGCCAAACTAGTCAATGAACCCCAAGAGTACTGCATGGCTTTCATCTTATTCTCCACCGTACTTCTTCATGTTGTTCTTGGTCTTCCCCTCTTTCTTTTGCCATCTGGGGTCCAGTGCAGGGCTGTTTTTGTGATTGACTGTGGATCTTTCCAGAGCACATGCCCAATCCATCTCCACTGCCTTCTTGTAATGATGGTGCCCATGTTCTCTTGCTTGCATCTCTTCAACAGGTCTTCATTGGAGATCTTCTCTGGCCAAAATATTCTCAGTATTCATCGGAGGCATATGATGTGAAATGATCGAAGTTTGGCTAGATCTGCCTTAGTCATTCTCTAGCACTCAAATCCTTAGAGGAGACTAGATTAATTCTATATTATTTAAATAAGGCTCTTAATTTTACTCCAGCAATAACAGGATAACAACTTATGCAATGAACAAAAAATATAAGTTCCTTACTACAAACGAAATAGTGGTAGAAATGGCAAAATATTTAATACTTGTTTCTGCTTATTGTTTGTTAACTTCTTCACATCAGGTGAGACATTTGTCCATGACAGGAGCAAAACAGTATCCAGGTGGTTATCACCAACCTTGTTCTTCAACATCATTTTCAGAAAAAAGTTGTTCACCAGCATATATACTTTCAAATAACGATGCCATTATTCTTGCATTATTCAATAGGATTTTATATTTTCCTCTTGGCAAAACTTATTTCTTGTAAATGTGAGCGGATTCCAAATCAAATTTTGATTTAAAAAATTGTTGCATTGGAAGTCAGTTAACTCCAACTGATTTTTTTTTTCCACTTATTCCACAAATTAACAGGATAATTAGTGTTGAGTTGCTGAGCCAGACAAAAAATCCTTCATAAGTTGAGGGTTGCCAAAAGAAGTTGTATAGTGTCATTATCTCTTAAGAATGGATGTTGCAAATCAGATTATGAATTCTTAACATTCTAAGTGTCACTAATCTTTAGACTTTACTGGAAATCTATTATATCATCATCAGCATCACAGTCTCTGAAAACCATTGATTTTTCAAGAGCCAGATTCTGAGGTGGCTGCAAAGTTCAATGTGTGAGAGGCAGACATAGTTACAGATGTTGCTTGTATAGGCCTGTCCAAATGCTGTAATAATGCCTTATTAATGTTTGTACTTCCTCTTTGTTCTCTCGATTTCTCTGTGGTCAAATATGTTGACAAAACAACTGCAGATTGATCATTGAAATCAGGGTTTTCCCTGGATGGCACAATTGACATATGAGATCTTTAGGGCAGCCAATTTTACTCCTGTTTGACAATTTTGCATCAAGGATGTCCTTCAGAATTCTTCACTCATTCATCCTCTAGACATGGCTTAACAACTGGAAATATTGCTGTCTCAAGAGAATACATGCTTAGAAACTACTAGCATCATTATTCAGTGTTACCCGTGCAACTCAGAACACTTTCATTTCTTCAGCAGATGAAACACATACGTTTAAATTCACTGCAGACACTTAAAATATAATCTATATATATATATATATATATAAAAGGCAATCTGTGAGTCTGTGTGTGACTGTTCCCTATGCACACTTACAATTTTTAATATTTCTTTTGTTTCAAAAGTACAAGGAAAAATATTCACATTTTTTTTGTTGACCAAATGAATTTTTAAAACGTCGGAATAAAAATGAAATATAAAGGCTCATTTTTTTTTTTTTTAATAAAAAATATTTTTGTCACATTTGACACGTGTGATTTGATTTCTGTGACGTAATCTAGCAACCATCTTAGATCTTTGATGTTTTATGGAGCAAATGTAAACAATCTGCACCATTGGCCAAAAAGTATGAAAGGGAAAATTGCTGAACTTAAACTCAAAAAGTATGTGTCGACCTGGCTTCCTAGAAGATATGTGTCCCTAGAAAGTTTGAATGGCGTAACTTAAAAAATGCAGGCGTGCATAGGGAACAGTCACACACAGACTCACAGATTGCCTTTTATATATATATATATATATATAGATAATCTTCCAAGGAATGATGATTTTGTGATTATGTCCTTCCAAGTGATGCCCAGTATGCTCTTCAAGTACATAAGGGTTCCAGGCCACACTATCATTCAAAAGAGTGCTTATAACACTAGCTCTGTACACTCTAGCTGCAAGTTTTCCAAAGGCAGTAGTCACCTTACTAATGTGACTGCTTATTTTAGTATTAAGTAAAAGGTTGTTTGCTATGATGGACTTGGGGTAAGTAAATGTGTTTAGTTCTTCTAGTATGTTGTTTATTACATATACTGCTATAAAAACAACATCTGTTGACTGTGATAAGTGTTATAAACATGCACATGGTAACATAAAGGAAATAAAACATGTACCACCAGTGAGGCAAAAGAGAAAGAATTGTTAATATAAAGTTCTTTGTATTGCCAATATAGAAGATGTGAGAAGAATGTGTCTTTGTGGGCAAGGAAAGTGACTTGGAGTAGGAATAGAGTTGGTAGGGCCTGGAGTTGATGCATTTGTCAGGTTGGTTGAGATTATATATATATTGTCATCCGCAGACAGATCTGTTTCGCTGTATCACAGCTCATCAGTACGGTTAGACTCCGATTGCTCCCTAACCCAGGCTTGAAACTCGACCAAATTGGCGTCAGTCGGCGACTCTACCCCTGGGCCACGGGGCATTCGGTGGAAGAAAGCAGTCTACACTAGATTTTACAGTTTGAACTCATGGGTAATAGGTAAAAACCTATTTATTAATACAGAATTTTGATTTTTATAATTAATGCCTGATTGTATGATATGAAAAAGTTTTTATTTCAGGCAATATATATTTGTGTTTTTGTTCTTAACAGAGATGGCGTGCCAATCACTGTCCAGTCTGAGGAGACTCGGGTGTGGCAGAGGAAGGATGGAAAATGGCAGAATGTTCATTTTCATCGCTCAGGTTCATTGCAAGCTGTGTCATCAAAATAAAAAATACAAAAATCCACTAAGCAACCAAAATTTCACTTCAAGGTACAATTACAACAAATCACCACCCCCACCAACCACTACCACCACCACCACCACAACAAATACCATGATGTTGAAAATGATGATGATGACAACTATAAGAGACAGAAGCAAAATGAAAGAAAGAAAGAAAAAAAGAAAGAAGGGAAACTCATAAGCAATGAAGAGAAAAAAAATATATAAATTAGAAAAATAAAAAAATTGTGGCAGACAGACTCAAGCAGAAAGGACAAAGAAGAAATGTTCATTTTGACCCTACCCTCTCCCTCTGTATCTCTTTTTCTCTTCCTATAATCTGGCAGACATCTTTAATAAGAAGAAAAAAACACCCCTCCCTTTAAAAATAAAAAAAGATTAAAAAAAAGCATCTGTGGTTGCTGCTAACAATAACAAATATACCAACTGGGCTGCATCCCCTCACTCCCCTGTCAAGTTCCTCCTAATTCTCCGCCACTTCCTTCTCCTCCTCCTTCATAGATCCAACTTGTTCTCTTTCATGTGGAACTTTCAAAATAAAAAGCATAAAAAAAAAGAAAATTCTCACCCCCACCCAAAAAAAAAAAGAAATCAAGCGAGAGTGAAAGAAAAAAGAAAGAGAAAGAGAGAAATCACAATTTCTCTTATAAAGATACTTTCAGCTTTTTACCAACGAAAAATTCTGGTACCTACTCATCTATCTTACCTATTCTTTTCTTTTTTTTTTAATAAAAAAAAGAAAACCATGGCCTTGTGCCAAACTAAGTTAAGCTTGATAAATATTTATCACAACATATCCTCTTTTAAGAAAACAACATGGTCAGCTCCTACCTTAAGCATTAGTAAACAAGTTTTTACCACTGGAATCTCACTATTTATATTTAGGTTTAATTTTTAAAGAGATTAGAATAGGTTTCAAAACATCTATTGTGCATACAAAAATATGCATGCACAGATTATATATAATGTGGTTAGACATATATATATATATATATATATATATATCTTTTTCCAAGATATAAAACTATGAGAAAGAAAAAAAAAAAAAATAGAAGCCTACAAAAATCCTTTCTTTTCTTCTTTTAGCCTCGCCTCTAAATATTGAATAAAAACGTTTCCATTAAAAAATGTTCACCCTAACATCTATCCCCAATATATGTCCAACTCCCCAAAATACAGAAACAACAACAATTATTGAAGTAAAATTTTAATTTGTCAGTGTTGAGTTTGTTGTTATCATTATTACTACTAATACCTCTATCAACATTTTCTATGAATACTATTGCAAATTTATCATTGTTATAACAATTATATTTACTACAATTTATGAAATAACTCCTGTTATTATTTTTACACTAGTATTACTGCAAATATAAGTATTACCACAGCAGCTATCATTATTTCTAGTACTAATACTGTTATTAACAGTACTAACATAATTGTTTTTTTGCTATTAATACTTATTAATATACAAATGGTCTCAAAACGTTATTAGACACCTGTAATTATTCTTTTTTCTTCTCTTCATAAATTTCTTTCATCTGTTCCTTTCTTTTATTCTTCAATAATTTACTGTTTGCCTTGTCTTTTAGAAGAGAAGGGCCCCCAAATTATGTCACCACTCTTTTGCCCTGCCCCATCTTTTAACACCATACTTGTAACTCTCTCTCTCTCTCTTTTTTTTGCTTTGGCCACCTCCTCCTTTCCATTCTTCTCTTTCCTCTTTTCTCTTTTTCTCTCACACTTCTCTAACAAAAATGTCCTTCATGTCAGTTTTCTTTTGAAATAAAAAGGATTTTTTCGTCTGAATTTTTTTCATGTACTTTCAGCAGTTTTTAGCCTCTTGAGGCTATTATTTTAGATGCATATGAAAAAAATGTTTTTTAAAAGAACATGACAGAAAAAAGAAGATGCAATATGAGAAAAAACAAAAATAAAGTTTTTCAAAAATTCAAATGAAAATTTAAAAAAAATCTAACTGAAAGAGGCAAGTATGGACAAGATTATTAAAAGAAACTTAATTAAATGTGAAATCTTTTTTCCCCTCTTTATCTATCTATTCATATATATATATATATATATATATATATTGCTGTCTTTCGATTTTAAAGTGGAAAAAAAAAACGTGTGTGTGTGTGTGTATATATATATATATATATATATATATACACATATAAATTAAAATAAAATCTTTTTCAGTAATGCAGGTCAAGAGCAGAACAAGAAAAACAAAAACAAAATTCCACGGTGGAATATTTATTTCCTCTCTCTCTACTCGGACCACCTTCTCCACAACATTTCATAACTTTTTTTTTCTTCTAACCCATCTTACATTTTTGGCCTCAAGCCCTTTCCATATATTCATATACTTCTCTCTCTCTTTCTTTCTCTCTCTCTCAACTCAAATTTAACATGCATATAAACTGCCCCTTCCTCCCCACCCCAAACGAGGTGAATGTCATAGCTCTTCTGGTAAAGAGGTTAGTTCTTAAACTAGTCATTATTTTAAACATGATTGGTGCGGGTTCAAGCCTATGAGCAGGCATGTAGACCTTGAGCAAGTCTTTCACCCCCATCCCCCAACGCAGTTAGTACAATTAAGTACTATTAAAATCTGCAGTGCCATTTTGGTGTGAGTGCATATATATATATATATATATATATATATATATATATATACACTTATTAATACCTCTTATCCCTATTATTTCCTTTACCTTCCAAATCACTATCAGTGCAAACATGCACTCACCCCAGGTGGTATACACCATCAAAACTTCAGTTTTCATTCTTTCTCACCACAATTACAACAGTAAAAAATATGAATAAATAATTTAATAAAGTCAGAAAGAAATAATTTTTTCAATTACAAAAAAGGAGAGAAGAAAAAAATTAAAACATTTTAAAGAATCTCTCTGAACATTTCATTATTATAATTGTTAAACAGACAATTATTATCTGCTTAAATATACATCATATATATATGAGTGCATGAATGTGTGTGTGTGTATATATATATATATATATATATATATGAGTGTCTGAAAGTGTGTGTGTATATATATATATATATATATATATATATATATATATATAACGAAGTTATTAAATTTTATTCTTTATCAAATAATTTTAATCTTGCTGTTACACCTTTAATGTAAGGTCTCTCATTGTGCATGTATATATGTATGTATGTGTATATAATTAAACAAAAATATATATATATATTGTCATCTAACCTCCTTGGTTACGGATGGATTAAATGCAAGCCACCGATGTACAAGATAGATGGCTTTTCTCAAGAAGTGTGTGGAGTTTCTCTCTTTATGAAAGATATTTTGCTCTTTACAATCTTGGGGTATACCATACTATACATGGATACAAAAACAACATTATTATTATTATTATTATTATTATTATAAATGTACATAGTTATTAATTAATCTGTATTGATGTTAAGTTTTCCCACATGACACAGATGTTTGTCTGTTTTTTGTATTAGTGCATTTTAACTTCAATTACGGCATCCACCACCACCACTACTACGACTGTTTTTTTTAAATGCGTAGTAGTGTTAGAATTGCTAAATTACAATATTTCAATATATGCACAGGCCACTCTTAATCGACTTTATTTTAATTCTAGCTATCACAAATGCTTCCTTCTCGTAGTTAAATTAGATATATATTTTTTTCTTAAAAAGAAAATGATTTTTGTTTTAATATCTAGTGTTGTTTAGTTTGGAGAGTTATCTCCCCTTATATGATCATACTGCAGGGGAGAGAGCTCAAAAGTGCTAACCTTGCAATTTCTCCCATTTTGCCCCTTTATTTTTTAATAGATTTTTAAGCCCAACCCTTGCCTTCAGGTTTTTCAGTTGCCTCTCATTTTCCTTTTCTTTTCTTTTTTTTTTTACTTGATACTATGACGAATTCTTTTAAAGATAAATTTCAAAATGGTGTGTTCCATTGTGTACTTGAATAAAAAAAGACGCCAATTTGAAGAAAATTGTAAACTTACAAGAAATAGAATTTTTTCATCTCACATTATTTTTAAAAAAAAAGAATTTTTTCAAAAATCTATTTATTTATGGAAAAATAACACTTATATATACATTTGTATGTGTGCGTATGAATATATACATGTACTTGTATGAATACATATAAATTGTGTTTTTATATATATATATATATATGTTCATACAATATGAGTATATATAAATGCACATAAACATATATGCTTAAAACTGATGTGCATGTTTCTTTGTATGTGTGTGTATGAAAGCAAGAAAGTATGTGAGTAAGAATTTAAAAACTTTGCTCTTCTTTTTTGGAAGTATCACATTTTCATACTTAGGAAACTCTAAAATTCTTCAGGATAGGAAGCACCTGCATGAAGATTTTTCCAAGACCTCTTAGTGTCATCGCTGCTGTGGTGAAAAAGAAAAGAAAATAAAAGTCTCTGTTTATTAAATCCTACCCCGGCAGTGGCCTAAATTTTTGGTCAGTCTTTGACCGGTCATTTACAAAAACAAAACTGTGGTCAGTATTGTACTTCAGTTCATCTTCACTGTGATCTATGAAGGCAGATAGAAGATAGTATTTTGTCATCTTCTAAATGCTTCTAAAATCTTAATTCGCAGATACAGTAGAAGAAGAAAGCCATTAACAATATCATGTAAAATGACTAATTTAGTAATTAAACAAAAAAAAAGAAATTAAAAAAAAAATGATTAACCAGAACATAAAAAAAAATTAAAGGAAAAAAAACACTTTAGCTTTAAAAGTCTTTTTTCAGCATTTTTTGGAATTTAGTGATTTTTTTGATTGTTGCTTTTTCTTCGCCAGGCTCCAAACCTTTCAAGCTGTACTTTGTAGTGAAACCTTTTATGTCCCATTCTTCAAGCCTCTCCCCATTTTCTTTTTGGCTCTCAACCAGGGCTCACCTGTTTAATATAATAGGCATATACATACTGTAACAAATATATATTGTCATTTTCTGAAATAACAATTTTAAAAATTTTCATAATAGATTTTAAAAAATCAAAAGAGGTAATATCTTCTTTTGCATGAAAAAAAAATACAACAGACATTTTTACATCTCATGATGATGATAATGAGTGATAAAATGCACATTTACTTTATCTCTCTCTATATATATTTGTTTATTCTCCCCCTCCCCACATCTTTTCAATATGCTTCAATAAATAACAAAAGAAAGAGAAAAAAATCTAATAAATACATTTTTGAAAAATTTCCCATTAAAAAAGGAAAAAAAAATTCCCCTCAATCGCATAACAATTAATCTGTAAAAAAATTTAAGAAAAAGAGATTTTTGAAAAAAAAAAAAATTATAAAGAAATAAACTTTTTTTCTTATCCAATTGGTACACTATAAAATATATATATATATATATATATATATATATATATAGAGCGTGAAAAGTCTTTTTGAAGTGGAAAAATAATTTTTCCTCTTTTCAACATTTTTTTTTTTTTTTTTTTTTTTTTTCATATAACAGCACTTGCTTTCAAACAGTTTCTAACAATATTGTCTTGGTTCAATGTTCCCTGTGTCCCTCAGTGACTACAGATCAGGCTACAATATGCTCCTCACCGTCACACTGTGCTGACTTTTCTCTCTTCTCTCATTTTCAATTTCTCCCACAACGCCCACCCAACCACATGCCTCGTTATATCCACCCCATCCCAATCCATATTTTTTTATTCTGTTGGTTTCTGTTTAAATTTTTTTTTTGTCCTGTACCCATGTAGTTGCTAAATATATTACACCACCCCCTCAAATACATACATGTAATGAAGAAAGTGTAATAAATATGAGTTTGTGTGTGTAGCTTTGTAAGGTTCTTATATCTTATTAGTATAATATTAAAGAACATTGCTCTACATACTCATATTGAGTACTTTCTAAAATCTAATGGAATTGGTTGATTTCTAGGTCGAGTTTATCCTGTAGTTGATTTATAAAAGAAGAAATATGCACACACACACATGTACACAAAGTGCTGCCTAAATGTTTGTGGGCTTAATAAATAACATGGCTTTCTCAAAGAAAGGAAAATTGGTAAATGACTATTTTTATTTCTTGGAGGAGTTATTCTAAAAGATATATGACATATTGAGTCAGACATGGAAAACACTGAATCTGTTCAAATGCCTTGAACTATTCAGTAGCACTGTGTGTGCATATGTGTATGTTGGTAAAATGTATATATTTAAATATATAGGTTAGTGTATGTATATTAATATATAGAGATGTGTGCACATACACATATGAATATATATATGTGTGTGTGTGCACTCACATGTAAAAATGTAAATTTTTATTATTTCAGGACATTCTGATTTCAGCAATTTAAAAAATATTCTAAGTATAGAATTAAAATGATAAAGCCACTAGTAATGACCCACTCCCAGTAAACCCTTCTAAAATTGACAATGTTATCCTTTATTATAAAGGTGATAAAGAGCACGGGGTGGGAAAAAAGAGGAAAGCCTTTTTCTCTTTTTCTCCCAAAATTATTGATAACGAGCAAGATAATCTTTTCTTCCTGTGATTATCTCCCTTGTTTCTCAATGCCTCTAAAAGCACTGATCTTATATATGACTACAATACATTTGTCTTTTTTTCTAATTATTCAAGATTAGGGAATATAAGCTGCTGGCTAGACTCTGTATTTAATGTTTTATTTACTTTTATTTTTCCATTTACTTCATTCTTTTAAATTACAAATTCCAAGTCTATCAGAGGAGGCATGTTGGGGATAGGTTGCCTGTTGTCCTTGTCTATGAAATTAGCATGACAACAAAAAGAAACCAATCCCAAATATGTAGCTGCCCCCAACTCACCCACTATTCAGATCTGATCCCACTCTTTTTGCCCTTTGCCCTTTTAATTTCCCTCTAGATTTAAAGTTAAAAACCCAAAACCCTGCCCTTCAGTCCCAACCTTGGAAAAAAAAAATTAAATAAATAAAATAAAATATGGATTTAACATCAGTGCTTGGGGCACTTGTATCTGATGTTAATATTTTCATGAAAGATCTTTTTTTTCTATACGCAAAAAGAAAAAAAATTGATTATAAAATTTTAAAAAAAAAAATGTTTTTGTTTTAACATTTTTTATTTAACTTTTTTCAAATTTTTATTTTTTTTTTGTTATGTAAATTAAAGTCAATAAACATGTTTAAACTTGAACTGCTCTTGAGTGAATTCTAGCCTTTTTCAAACCAAACAATCAGATATTTCAATCGGTTCCCCTAATGATTGCTTGCTCAATCTACCTATGAAGTAATATCCTGTTCCCTTTTCCTTATATTCTGAGGGTCAGAAACTGATTTGTTTACTTAATGTTTGCAGGAAACAAACACAAACCTGTTCCAGCAGAAGGTTTGCCAGAAACAAAATCTAAAAATGATAATAATACGGCTATTTCTGTCACTCAAATTATTTTTTCTAGAAAGCCTCATTCTTTATTTCTGGTTTTGATATCCATATTTCCAACCCCATAAATAGACAATACATAAGTTTTACTCAGTAATGACCTCACTGCATAAGAATAATGTGCATGGCGTTCTATACTACAGGCATACTCATGGTGCAAGCACTGGAACTTGGAGCCCTTTTCAAAAGTAACACAGTTTTGGTTTAGTTCACTACTATAATTCAAAGAAATTATTGCTTTTACACTTGGAATAACTTGATTTTATTGAAGTAAGTATAAGACATATTTTATTTCCTTCAGACTAATCATTTTATGTTTATTGCAAAACATTTTTTTTGTGCAAAATTCAGTAAAAAAAAAAAATTTAGAACTCTTGGTCTTGTCACTTAGACTTAACATTTGTTTAAATTTATTTAACATTTTCTAGTTAATTTAACATTTATCAGTTAATTTGATATTTTTTCTATTAAATTTTTATTCATAATAGTAAATATACGAATAATAAACTTCTTTTTTGCATAATCTTTATCTTTATTTTTGGTTTTAACAGCTAAACAAAGCATATTGATTTTTTACTTGTTCTTATTCTGTAACATGAATTAAGAAATTAAAGAGAAAAAATTTGACGATCTAGACAAGGCAGTATGCTTTAACAGAAAAAGGTGTAATTACACTGAATTTAAAAATTGATTTATTATTTAGTTTTCATTCATATTGTAGTTCTTTTTATAAATTTCTTCCAAAGGCTTTCTCTCTTGATTCTCTTTACATACACCAAAATTTATTAAAATATGCCATAATTTGTTATAGTTAATTTAATATTTTTCATTTTGATATTGATTATTTATAAGAAATATATTAATGATAAAACATTTTTGATGGGTAATTTGTATTTCTTTCTAAAAAGTATTTAAAAAAAGATGTTGAATTTTATAAAAGTATAGAATTTAATATTTTTATACTACAATATTAATAAAAATGTCCTTTATCAAGAATGTTATCTGACATTAGTATCATAATTAAATTGAATAAATTCAATAATTTTAGATATTGGAAATGAGTTGTATGAAGTGTTAACTGTAACCTTTCATTTCTAAACAACTAGCAGTATAGCCCGGCGTTGCTCGGGTGTAACGAAATCTTTAAAACTAATCCATGATCCTGGAGCTCAGACTCTTTGGACGTTGGCACGAAAGACTAAAAAGCAATAGTTGTTTCCAGTTAAAATGAAACCATAGACTGAAAGAAAAATGACTGGATGTAAGTAAAATTTTGAAGTTTGGTGAGAATCGGATAAAAATTGTGGATTTGTATAAAGGACATACAGACAGATAAACAGACACACACAAATATCTTGCCTTTTATATATATATATATATTATCGATTTTCTGCACTATTGTAAGAACTGCAACCTTGAAACTTCTGAATATCATTTCTTATGTCTTTGTCTTTGAGTGTATCAAGTTTGACTAAAATCGGACCACTCCTTCTATCACCTGATTTTTTCGATTATCGATTTTCGATATTTATCGGGGGTACCTTGACACAAAACCTAGCTAAAAGCACTCGCAGACGCTTATAGTACAACTGTATAAATTTTCAAGAAAATCGGTTCAGCCATTTCTGAGTCTATAGGTAACAGACACACACACACACACACAGACAAAGTTCCATTTATAAAATAAGTTTAGATAAAATAAATGTCTTACTCTATTTTTTGTCAAGGGGTTGACAATTTGTACAAATGATAAGATCCACAACAATCTTACAAGCCTTGTTTTTAATTCATCGTTTCTCTCAGATGTGCTATTTCTATAAATAAGTTTTTATCTAAAATTCAAGTGGTAAAATGTATTGCCTCACCCATGTAGTGATTATACATTTTGTAGGTTACACCATCTGCACATTGTGGATGTGCAGATGGTGTAATGGATACTGACATAGAAAGTGGAATTAATAAGTTGAGTTCAAATTCCAGGCTATCACTTTTTTTTTTACAAATGCTCTTGTAAAAGGCTTAATTCTGTCTCTACTGCCACCCAGCTATGAGTTAAATAATACAGTAGATAACAGTCTAACTTTAGGTGGCAACCCGTCTCAAAATTAAAACTATGAATTCCAAACCATACTAATACGAAAACACTCTACTATCTTTTCCAAGAATGCTTGGTCATTCACAGATAATAAATTTAATTCAATAATTTTACATATTTGAAACAACCCTACTCCTGCTTCTAATTTTTATAAAGTTTAACAAATGTACCAGCAAAAAACAGCATGTGAAAGATAATGCTAATTAATAAACATTGCATTAAAGTCAGTTCACATATTTTTATAATCTTGTTAATATCAGATGATTATCCTCCCTATTATAATAAAGACTGTTGTGTGTGTGTGTGTGTGTGTGTGTGTGTGTGTGTGTGTGTGTGTGTAGCCTTTGAGATTTTACTCACCCAATCAACTCAGTCAATTAAAAACCTAATTGGGCAATTAAAGTTTATTGCCCAATTAAAAACCTAATTGGGCAATTAAAGTTTATTGCTTTACTCAACTGCGGTCGTTTAAAAATCTCCAAATGAAATGTGTCCTTTCAAATATAGAAAAAGGAAATCTGACCGCAAAAGTATGCCATTGAAGATTCACAAATTACTTAGAATGACCTACAATGACATTATTGAACTCTTTGGTCTTATGCATGGCACCTGATTTACATCAAAATGGGTGGTTAAACAAGACATCCTGCAATCATCAAAGCAAGATCTGACAAATGGAATTTAGATTGACAAGCTCTTGTCACGCTTTTATCGTCCTGGTCAGTGTAAACATTTGTTTAATTATCACTTCCAGAGTGGAGCTAAAATGTCTCTGTCACCCAGATTAAAAACGCTCACAGATTTTTAAAAACTCATTTGGAAAAATCCTTGACTCAACATCTATATTTCCTCCCCATTTATGAAAAGTAAAAATGAACATTTGAAAGAGAGAAAAGAAAATACATACTTCTTTCAACCACGCACAAAAAACAAATTATACAAGTAATTTTTTTATAGAAAATCATTGATAAAATCAAATTTTTTAATTTTTTATCATCTATGAGTTGGAGGTTGTAGTCAAGCAGAAGAAAGAAACTACAAATTCAGCTACCTATACTCAATTGCCAAAAAAGAAAACAGCATATCATGATGTTAGAAGGGCTCAAACTTAATAAAAACAAAGCTTTATCATCAAAATGTTTATGCTAGTATTAAGAGGAGAGATCAAATTTTGTTATTATTTTTTAAAATTCTTTAAATCCTTTCTAACACGTTCAAAATTTTAATTCAAATTTCATTTTTGTTTTCCATCAGTAATTCACACTATGTTTACATAAGGTATCATTTGAGTAAAATGATTTTAGGCTGATAAAAATTTTCCTCACTCTCAACCACCGGTCAAGTGATTTCTTTCTCAGATCTCAAAAGTTGTGTGTTTGTGTGTATGTATGTATGTATATATATATATATATATATATATATATATATCTCTGACATGCAAACCATTTGAAAATAGGGTGGCAGGTCTGGCTTTTAGTTGCACTATGAGTAGGACTGTAGTTTAGAACACCATGAATTAACAGAATAATGTGTAAGCAGACTAATATATATAATATAGCAATTTTTAATGGCACCTCTAAAAAAAAATTAGTCGACATTATGTAATGGTGTTATATATCGCCGTACGACGACAAACAACGAGAACACGCATATATAAAAATATAAGGTTATATCTTTATTCCTGACGACGAACCCGTGTGGAACAGAGAATGGAAGAGTGAGAGCGCACATAGAATGGGTCGACGGGAGTGTAGTCTTGCCTGTGGTGTCTCTCTGCTTCCACTGGCCGTTCTCGCTCGCGAATCCGTGTGTCGAGGTCTTTTTATAGTCTTCTAGAACCGGGACTTTTCCTTCCGGTTTTGCCTCGCCCACGCAACGCCCACGTAATTCCAAGAGACACCTGTTCTGTTTGCCTCCGTAGTCATTTCTGCCGCTGTCGGAAATGAGGTCAAACGAGCCCGACTCATAACCCTGCGACATCCGCTCCAGGCCCCGACAGGATGTATTTCTCAAACACCTGTCTTGTCGTTCGCCGACCCCTTCACCGACGGGAAACACCATCGATTGCATCAACCTTCCTCGGGTGGGGCCAGATTGCTATATTACAATGGTTCAGATATCTAAGTTAGCAGTGAATGGTTTAGTAAATTTAATTTTATTCAACAAAATAAATTTTATATAACTTTTTCTTCTAATGGTATTTTTAACAAAAGTATATAATGGAATTATGTGGTGCAATATTTGTAAAGAATAAAAGAAATAAGTTACTTTTATGTTTATCTTGTTTTATGCCATATTTTCATTTAATTTTCAACACATGATTCTCCTGTCCTATGAAGTGAAATGTATTTTCAGAAAGAATTAACTTCTCACAATTTCTGAAATTCAAACATTTTGAAATAAGCCTTCAGTTTTGGCCCTTAGTTACACTATGAGTTAGCCTGTAAAATAGAACACCATGATAATGAGGTTATATATTCACTTATGCTAAAAAAAAGTCGTAAACTGTTTCCTTTAAGTGAAAACAAAAGATTTTAGCTTAATAAGCAAAGAAAAAATCATATGCTGAAGTTGCTAAGATCTACAGTAAAAAAATCTTATTGCAGTATATTTAATAATTGTTCTATTTTATTATTATTTATTGTTAATTTCTTATTGTACCTAATTTAAATAATTACATTTCATGATTGCTAAATGTTTAGGACGAATTATAGTACAGTATAACCCGGATATAAGAGAGATTTTCTCTGGTCCCAAATTAGAGCCTGTGGTAATGTATATAAAATAGACCAAACCCGGATATAAGAGAAACTCGATATAAGAGAATTTTATCTGGTCCTGACAACTCTCTTATATCCGGGTTACACTGTATATATTAGGTTCAATAATATTCACAGTTTTAGGCATCCACCTGAAGTTTTGGAATTTATCTACCAAAGAGTCTGCTAGGTGCATGTCCTGTGTCACTGATGCATAAAATTTAAATGGACAAAGTACCTATCTGTGTAACTGAGGGACACACTCACTTCTCCCATTAAAAAAAATGATACATTGTATATAACCAACCTGTAACATTTATAAGTTAGTAAAAGAAATTTGTTACTTATTGATAGTAAGTAATCAAGGCCACTTAGTCCAATGATGTGTCTGCACTTAATTTAAAATGTAACTAATATATTCTTTCTGTAACTAATAGCGAATCATTTGTCAAATGAGCTATCATAGATATTAATGGCAGTTAGTACTTAGATATTTTATATTTTTGTTATTAAACAATTTTTAAAAGTATTAGTGTAAAACTATGGTTCTCAATGTGGAGCAATTTGAGAATGAGTTATGAACAGTGATTTTTTTTTTTTTTAGTGTGTTTGTGCAAGTTAATACATGCAGTGCCTATATAGTCTGCATACATATCCTTCAGGATGTGCGTTGTGGTTCAGTGGATATCGACTTGGAATGAGAAATCGGAGAACCGAGTTCAAATCCCAGTTGAATTCATTGCAATCATATACGCGCAAATACCCTTGAGAAAGGTATTAATCTGTCTCTTCCCTTCAGCTATGGGTCAAATAACAGGACAGATTGGGTTCTATAGCCTTGGTTGGCAACCAGTCTACCGCAGAAAGCAATGGCAATCTACTGCGGGATAATATTCTGCCCAGTCAGTCATGTCTCAAAAGAGACATGATTGCCCAAGCGTGTATTGCATATGGCACTTAACTGACTGACTGACATATCCTTCTGTGAGAAATGATTTCTATGAGAAAAAGAAAAGTCTTTGAGCATAAACACCTTGGCTGTAAAATTGTTTGAGATGGTCTATGAGTTGCAACTCCATGGTATGCACATTTCAGCTGAGACCATCCACTGTGGCAAACCTAAGCTTGACAGGCACATTTATGAAGACAACTTGCATCAGACTGCTGACTTGTTCTATTATGTAGAATGTTTACTTTGACCCCTTACCCACCGGGTGTCGGATTATGCTTAGTCTGATTCCTTCCCTGAATCCTTACAGCTATTAGTAACAGAGCTCCTAATGCCATTGCATTCTGGTTCCTCAAGTATATACCTCATATAATATATATATATATATATAGTCATCCGCAGACAGATCTGTTTCACTGTATCACAGCTCATCAGTACAGTTAGACTCCAATTGCTTTTAACCCAGAATTGAAACCCGACCGAAGTGGCGTCAGTCGGCGATTCTACCTCTGGGCCATGGGCGCATGGTAGAAGAAGGCAGACATTTTAGCATGTATATTATCATTATACACGCCCAATAGCCAAAGTGCTCTAATTCATTAGTGAATGAGCGATGCGTACATGCCAGGGTAGCTACTGTTTTTCAAAGTCTACCATTCTTCCAGAGTGTGAGATCGTAAATAGTCATTCGCAGAGAGAATATATATATATATTAATGCATATTTTTATAAAAATTATAAAATTAAATGTTAATACTATGGCATATATGGAATCTCAAGTTCTTAAACTTAAGTTAATGGCCTTTTAGGCTTCCTTCACATGATTAGGAGTTCACTTTTTGAATAATAAGAATTATATGACAGAGTTGGGGGCATCAGGATTTTAGATATGCTTAGATGGGGCATAACCACAAAAATGTTGGGAATCACTGGTGTAAACATTTTAACTACAAAATGGAGGCATATTTGTCATGATTGGCTGTGATATTATTAAAATTTATAGCATTGTTTTCCGTTGTTATGAAAGTGAAAACATGCCAGACTAATAACATTATTTAACAACTCTTCAATTTATTAACTAACAAATGGACACATATGATTGGCTGTAAAAATATACAGTCCCTCTAAAAATAGTGGAATAGTTATGCCCATTCCATTGTTTTTGTTATTCTCTGAAGGTTTAAGTTCAAAGGTTGAATATGAGACAAGAATTCAGAATTTCATCTTTTATTTCATGGTATTTATATTTAGATGTGTTAAGCAGTTTAGAACATACGATCTTTTTTTTGAACCTACCCATTTTTCAAGTGAGTAAAACTATTAGAACATGTGACTGACAGGTGTTTCTTGTTGCCCAGGTGTTGCCTTTTAGATTGACTGTTTAAGTACTAAATAGCTCTGAATTACTACTCTTAGTGTTAGCCTTAGGTTTCACCTGTAAAGACTGCATTTCTTGTTAAAAAGAATTAACCAACATGAAGACAAGGTAGCTGTCTATAGGAGAAAAGCAAGCTATTTTGAAGTGGAGAAAAGAAGGAAAATTGATCAGAGCCATTGAACAAACATTGGGAAAAGCCAACACAAGAATTTGGAATGTCCTAAAAGAGAAAGAAACTACTTGTGTACTGAGTAACAGACATAGAACAGGTTCGCCGAGGAAAACAACAACAGTTGATGACACAAACATTGGAAGAGCTTTGAGGAAAAAACCCAAACACAACAGTGACCACCAAAAGCCTCCATAGTATAGGAGTAAAGGTTTCACAATTCACCATTCAAAGAAAACTTTAAAAGCAGAAATATAGAGGCCATACCACAAGATGCAAACCACTCATCAGCAGTAAGAATAGGATGTCTAGATTGGAATTTGCAGGGAAGTCTATGATTAGCAACAAAAGTTCTGGAAGAAAGTGTCATGAACTGATGAGATTAAGATTAATCTCTATTAAAGTGATGGAAACGCTGAAGTGTGAAGAAAGAAAAGATCTGCTCATTATCCAGAGCATGCAAATTCATCTGTGAAGCACAGTGGAGACAGTGTCGTGGCTTAAGCTTACATGGCTGCCCCTGAAACAGGCTAATTCATATTTATTGATGATGTAACTCATAATGGTAACAGCAGATTGAATTCAGAAGCCCACAGAAATATTTTGTCTGCAAATTTACAGAAAAATGTATCCAGACTAATCAGGAAGAAATTTCTCCTGCTGCAGGACAATAACCCAAAACATAATGACAGCACAATAAAGAACTTGAGCAGGAGAAAGAAGTGGACAGTTTTAGACTGGCCAAGTCAATCCCCAGAACTTAACCCAATAGAGCATGTATTTCATCTCATGAAGAAGAGACTGAGAAGTCAGTCAGTTAAATGCCATACGTGATACACGTTTGGGTGATCATGTCTCGAAAGAAACATGACTGACGGGGCAGAAAATTATCCCACAGTAGGTTGCCATTGCTTTCTGCATTAGACTGGTTGCCATCCAAGGCTATAGAACCCAATCTGTCCTGTTAGTTAGCCCATAACTGGAAGGAATAGACGAATTAATACCTTTCCCAAGGGTATTTGCGCGTAAGTGAATGCAATGAATTCAGCTGAAATTCAAACTTGTTTCCCTGATTTCTCGTTCCAAGCCGATATCCAATGCACCACAACGCACATCCAAATTCATTGCATTCACTTACGCGCAAATACCCTTGGGAAAGGTATTAATCCGTCTGTCGTCTCAATGACTTGACTAAAAAACAAAAAAATCAGTTCCACAAACTGCAAATACTTTTCCCTTCTTTGTTCCACAAACTGCAAATACTTTTCCCCTGCAGTTTGTGGAACAACCAGTTTGCAGTTTGTGGACAGTCCATGTAATATAATTTATCAAAAATGTATTTCATTGTTTTAAATACAAAAATGGAGGATGTCTTTATTTGTAAACTCTGCCTTTTATAATTGAAGAGAATTAACTGGTAATGTGAGTTATCTCCCTTTACTGATCATATGCCAGAACCAGATCCAGAGCTTTCTCATTCCTGTTATAAGAACCACTCACTGATTGATGATGTCTTCAGGAGTGTAAACCATACTCACCACGCTTAGCTAATTACGTGTTGGTGAGGTGATGTAAACCATAGTTGGGGTGGGTAGCGAATGACCCTGAGGAGATCATCTGTCTTTGTTTTGCTTGCTGCTGGGTTTTCCCTTTCATGTTTCTTCGAATATGTTTCAGTTACTTAGAAAATGGTATGTATATATTGTTCCTGTTTCAGACTCAGTTCTACCAATGTCATTTTCAGAGAAATGGCAATTATTTGGTGATGCTCATCTCTTCTCCAAGAAACATGACAGGTTGTATTGGGTTATCAACACCAAAGCTTATTCTCTAACCTGATTTATTTGTGGAAAAAGACAAGAGAACAGAACTTTGAATTCAGAATAATCCTTCTCCTCAACTGGCTCTTACATGCTTTGTTCTCAGAGGGACTTTTATACTATTAATACATACATGAAACTTTATATACAAATGTCCCAAACAGTGAATAATATATCACATTTATCTACACAGAAAACAGATTTCAAGGAGAAACAAAAAGGAAGGGTCTAACATATAATCTGGAGATTCTTCTGTGTCTGGAAAAGCTATGTTTAGGACTCCATATTTAAGCAGGCTAGATTCATCTACTATGTCCCTGGCAAGGACATATTCCATGAAGGTGAAATGGCAAGTCTTGGATTTTTCAAATTGAGGACTGCAATTGGAGTATCTTTCTAGATCTAGGAAAAAGGAAACATCACTATGGACTGTAGCAGCTGTCTAGCCCAGGCAGGATAAACAAACACATATGTACCGTCTTTCTTCATCTGACTCTTCTTATTCTGTGTGCTATGCTTACTGACTGAATTTGACTGCTGCTTTCATCACTGTATGGAGTGACATCATCAAGCAGCTGTCACATAACCTATGTGACTTATCTCTACCAAAGTGAGATAATTGCCTTTTGTCTCCTTACAAATAAAGCAATCTTTTAAATTAGTGGCTTTGTCAAAATGCAGTTAATATCTTGAAGTACCATTACCATAAGATCTTTTTAATAATTTCACCACATGCAAGGCAATAAAGCCACTCAGAAATAAAGGGTTACTGAGTGTGAAAGAATAAGAAAAAAGAGAAACATTGTTAAGAAGCAAAAACAATAGAAGAGTAATCAGTAAGACTGTAGATAATGATTGGCATTGCATTTAAATTTTTGAAGATCAAAGTTGACTGGGAAGCAAGAAGCCAGAAAGAACTTCCACAAGTGAGAAGTGTGAGAAAAGAACTTACAGTTACACTAAGCCTATTCAACTGCAAATTGATGAGACATTGTTGCCAATCTCATACAGAACTTATATTCATAAAGCCTAGGAGACAGAAGTGTTCATCTGAAAAATTGCCATGAAAGTATTTATAAAAAAAGTCTCTACAGGGTGATTGAAAAGTAGCTATATTATGTACGAGCATCCAGCCAGGTGTCCTGACTTAACACCTTGCAACTTTTTTCTTTAGGGTTCCTTAAAAGAACAAGTCTACTATACCAAACGAAGATTTTGGAAGAATTTGAAGGGTGAATACAAGGGTTTTTGGTGAAATCAGTTGACAATTCCTGGGCAGCTTGAGAAGCTGGTAATGAAATCGGGTGCCCATATCGAATGTTAAATAAAACCACCTGCTAAATATTAGCGATGTCAAGTCAGAACCAATAACATTGCCAATTCTTCTTTACATTTTATCAACGATCTCAAAATACATAGCAGAAGCACCAGACCTGATGTGGCAGCAATATCTGTAAGGTAGACTCTGGATCATTCAATTTTTAGCAAAGAATCTCATAAATAGTATGCTGACAGTTACTTCCCTCCCCTCACATACACTCAAGAGAATTACAGCATCAGAAGCACTGAAACATCCTTGGATTTGTGTAAGTATCATCTTTCTTTATCTGACTCTTATTCTGTGTGCTGCATCCCTTCAGGATACGAGCAATCATGGCTCTCCAAAACTTCCTATCCATTGTGGGTCTTAGCAGTTTTTCACCCTTTTTTGCTAAGACCCCCACCCACTGTTCTACTATCCACTTATCAGGTAGATGCCTTGCTACCTTTCTCGTTGTCTCTTGTCCTCAATAAGCTCTCTGAGGGTTGTTTTCAGACCCCTCCTCTTTTAGGTATTCGAGAAATTTCAGCTCTCTCTTCCTGATTCTAAGTATAAGTGTTCTTTTAGTTACCATTTTTTTTTTTAGACTTTCTCATTGTTTATTCAACTCACTCAGTCCATGGAGTTCTCGGTATCCTCCTGTAAAAACACATTTCTGTTGCTTCAAGTTTCTTACTTCTTCATGGGGATATTGTCCTGTATTCACTTTCATCCTATAAGGCAGGTATCACTCACTCACAGTTTTTTAAATGTTGATCTAATGAATTCCATTTATGGCATTGAACTAATATATAGCAAGCAATTATCCTGATTTCATGACAAATGGAATATATACCATTATTGGAGATAGGTTGTCTTTAATAGCAACAGAAAAATATTTGCTTTTATTTAAATTTATAAATCAGCTCAATTAATAAAATAGGCTAACAAAACGATGACAATTGTAATTAAAATGGACATATTAGAATAACAGGAAAGAATGAAAAAGAGGTTTACACTACCATAAAGTTGTAATATCAAAAAGCAAACAGATAATGTTTGTCCACTGTTTTACCATCCACTCATCAAGTACGTGCCTTGCTGCCTTCCCCAATCTCTGCTTGCTCTTAATATGTTCTCTGAGGGTCAAGTTTTCCAAGTCTCATTTGCCAAATGTAAGATGAGACCTTGTCACCAATCTAGTATTGCATTTAAATTCTTAAGTCAAAATACCAAAGGGGGAAGTAATATGTATTTTGAGTAATGCAGCAATGTGGCACAAGGCTAAAATGAGCGAATACTGGTCATCAACTTGTCTTATCTTAAACTTAGCCACAATTACTGGCTCAAACAAACCATTGTATTCCTTACACCATAACAACACTTTCTTTCCTACCATTCTTACTACAACCACCAAATACCTTAGATTTTCTGCATAGTCATAACTAGTTACCATACGTACAATTTATCTGGAAAGGTAGAGATAAAAATAACAACATTTAAAAACCAAAGGGAAAAACTCATCAGAACAATTACCATGAAAATATTTATAGAAAAAGCACAGGAAAGTTACTTTATGGCAGTGGGAAAGTGACAAAGATCAATAACTTTTCAAATTCCTTGTATTTTATGAAGAATCTCTAAATATGTAGCAGAAGCACTAGACCAGATGTTCAGATGTGGCAGCAATATTTAAAGCATGTATGAATGCTGTGTGTGTGTGTGTGTGTGTGTGTGTGTGTGTGTATATATATATATACACACACACACACATATATATATATGTGTGTGTGTGTGTATATATATATATATATATACACACACACACACACATACACAGTTCTTACTGTCTACCCATCTCAATATCTTAGCATGTGGCTGGTAATATGAATGAGTAGCATTGGAACTACCAAAGTGACAGTCTGTCCTCCACAAATGGCAGATCAAAATTGACCTTCTCAATCTCAACTAGTAACTGGAAATCACCAGTGTCCTGTTTGTAACTCAAAAATCTTCATTTATTCTTCCGTTCCCCTTTGATGAAGAAGGTTCAACTTAGAAGATCTGACTTCAATGACCCCATTTGCTGGCCATAAAACAGAAACCTTCCTCTTGTGTGTGGGTGTTCCAATCATTGTGTCATACTGGATATTCCATGCACAAAAAGTAACCAAAAAAATGCTCTCCTTGTTCCATAATTACATTTATCAAATGATTGCTTTTTTTTATCTGATGCTTCATCTGCTTTGATTATAACCTTCCTTCCATCTCTATTTTGAATAATCATCCCTTGTAGTTTGGATACTATTTAAATGAGTGAAAAACATTATTTTTTAAAGAATTTTTGTAGATTAGCAATCTTTCTAGGCAATCATAGCTCTCTACAATTTCCTGTCCATTGTAGTCTTTCATAAATTTTGTCTTTTTGCTATCTCTCCTAAACCATGTTCTGAAACCATTTACACAAGCTTGTTATATAGTTTTTTTTTTCACCCTACTGCAGGAATGCCACTAGTACATAGGAGAGGGATTACAGGGAAGGAAAGGGAAAGATAAAACTTAGAATAGGGAGGATCGAAAAAAATGACAAAAAATGAACAGAGTTCAAGAAGATGGAAGATGACAATTGATGTTGCATTTCATTTTTTGAGGATTGTAAAGTAAGTAGAAGAGGAGTTCCACAGGAGGCAAGTGTGAAAAAAAAAAAAACAATTGGAGTAGAAGAGTTGTTTGCATTTCCATTAGTCAATCCATTTTTTGGCATCTTCATGAGTATGAAAGTGCTGCTCAGCCAGGCAATGTGATAATCGGGTGGGGCAATGTCTGGTGAATACAGCAGATAGGGTAGGACTCCCCATTTAAGCATTTCCAGTTAAGTTTTCACCTGTTTTGCAGCATATGGCCTGGCATTATCCTGTTGCAAAATCACTTTGTCATCTCTATGCTCATAAAACGGCCATTTTTTCTTCAATACCCTGCTCAAAAGCATCAATTGTAGTCAATAGCAATTTCCCATGATGTCAGTTTGAGCAACTCATAAACTACACCCAGCTGATCCCTCCAAATGCAGAGTAGAAGCTTCAAACATATTCAGCTTTGCCGCCAATGTTGATGCATGACCAGATTTACCCCATGGCCTTCTACGCTTAGGGTTATCATAGTGTATCCACTTTTCATGATACGATGCAGAAAACCTTTCCTTTTCTGTTGTTGAAACATCTGTTTACATGTCATAAGATGCCATTTGACATCTCAGCTTCAGCTCGTATGGCATTCGATGTCTTTGCTTTTGAATCATTCCTAATGTTTTCAAAGGTTTTGGAACTCTAGTGTAATCAATGCCTGACATGAGTCTTCATGAAATAATGTTTCAAATTCTTTGTCTTCAAATGTCAGAGCGTTCTTTAACTTCAATATCAAAATCATTATTTTTGAAGCATCTAGACCACTTTCTGCATGTTCTTTTTGACAGAACATGGTCGTCGTAAGTCTCAACAAGAATTCTGTGTTTTAGCTGCAGATAAAATACCCTGCAAAAAATCCAACACGCTTAACACTATGAAAAACAAAGTTGTTTACACTTCAACAAAATGACATACAATGAATTTCAAGCTTGTTTATAGTATTTCCTTATAGATGTGTCACCATCTGAGACGACATGCACACAGTTTTGGGAACTGTTGAAAAACAGTGAAAAAATTCTTCACGGTTCTAATAGATGTCAGTATAGCAGTTGGGGCACCAAGGAAGAAAGCTCATCAGTTGACATGAAAATATTTGTAGAAAAGACAGAGGGAAGCCACATCACTTTGGTGAGAAAGTAATTGGAGTTGGATTGGTAAGGATTGATTACATACAGCTACTTAGGATTTTGTCAAACTTAAGACAGTATTCAATGCATGGATAAATGGTAAATTTGTGAATGTACAAGATGGATTCTGATGAACAAATTTTCTGATGCAACACAGTGACCCAACTTTCCTTGCAACTCTTAATTTGATGTAATTGCTCTACTTCAGGTGAGAGGAAAATGTGAAGCCAAGAAGGCACAGTGTTGCTCTCCTGGAGTCTAGCATCACCCATGATGATGGCAGGCAGAAAAGATTCTCTATGGTGGTTAAATGAAAGCAGTTTTGTTTTGGAGGCATTAAAATTTACAAGCCATTTCTTGCCCCAGTTAACCACTGATTGGAAGTCCTGTTCAAAAGGCTTACTTTGTCAGATCTTACAGATTTGCTTTGCTCTGTTTTGCCTTTAATATAGCATATGTGTGTCAAATTTTCTAAGCCTTCTTTCCTCATTATGTACCCTCAAAATTTAAATTGGCTCTTTCTGATGCTATGTATAAGTATTCTTGTTTGCATTTTCTCAAAATATTTTTTGTTGTTTGCATATTCAGTTCATGGTATTCTCAATGTCTTTCTGTTACCTGATGTCTTTTCTTCATCTGTGAGGAAGTTATCCATAATTCACTACTGTTAAAAGACTATTTTTACATATAAAACTTCTTTGAGTTTTGGGTTCTTTAAATCAAAAACTTCAGACAACTCTTTGGTGTGGTCAGATGACCTTATATGTGGAGGTCTTTCATCTGGTTATTCATATTCATTAGGTGGCCTAAGTCAGTTGTAGAAATCTGCTTCATCACAGTCCATTTACTACCATTTGCTTATCTGATATGTAAACTCTCCCACAAAAATAAATCTAGTGAGTTTCCTTGTCTTATGTCCTGTTAAGAAAATCTATTTTTACAAATAAAACTTCTCTGAGCTCTGGGTCCTTCAGATCAAAGACTTCAAACAACACTTTGATGTGGTCAGATGATCTTATATGTGGAGGTTTTAAAATTAAGTGATTTGGCTGGCTAAGTCACTTGTTGTAGAAATCTGCTTCAGAGCAGTTCATTTACTATCATTCGCTTATCTAACATGTAAACTCTACCACAAAAACCCACCAACTTTGACTGAAGTTCTAATTTACCACTGGTAAGCCTTTATTTTTTTTCCTTTTTAGCCCCTGACTGTAATCACTAAAATTATAATAAAGCCTCCATTTTTTTTTGTTTACTGTAAAACTTAGTTCATCTTCTGGTTGTTCCCTTTATATCTTTTTTCTTTTGTTGCACACATGACAACTACATATAGGAGGACTGATATTATATAGCAGTTCAGTACTCTTTCTTTTGTTTTTATTGCAATTTTTCTGTTTCTAAATATTTTGCTTAACTTTTGGAAAGCACCTTTCACTATCCCAATACACCTTTGGATTTAGGTGTTGCAGTTTGTGACAGAGAACATGAGTCAAATGACAGAAATGAACAGGACTAAACGTATTCTCAAAGAACGTATAAAAAGGACTAAACGTATTCTCAAAGTCCTACATGCTAGACTTTGTCTAGCATGTAGGACTTTGGTTTAAGATCGAACCTACGTCTTTCTGAAGGCAAGAAACATGACTTAAGTGTAATGTAGATGCTTAGTTTAATTCAGGTGCCAGAATGTTTGGTGTAATTCACATGTCTGGAGGAATGAAAAGCTGCATGAACTCTGGTATCAATAGACAAACCAGAAAGCCCAAAAAGAAGGGCACTTCACAAGATCTGAAAGGCAGTAGCAGAGATTGAATGAGAGACAGTATAAATATTGTGCATATGTCATTGATAACTGCATAGTACTAATTCATAATAGTATACAATTATTAATTCTGTAAGCCCAGTTTCAAACTTGACATTTATGAAAGAAGTACAAACTCTTTAAGAAGTCAGAATGGATTTGACACTATTTACATTAAGAACCGGATTTGACTTTTAAAATGATAAAAATTATCAGTATTTTTCGATTTTGACATCTTGTGAATAGAGAAAAGGCTAACGAATGTTCCAAGAAAAATTTTTCAATTTTAATTTTTTTATGAGCAGACAAGTCAATTTAATTAGTACAACATTAATAGCATTGAAGGTACTTTCTACAGTTTCTTCCAGAAGTTGATTTCAGCTAAACCCAATAAAAGCAATGAAGAACAATTTTGGCATTTGTGGTCCAAGAGCCATTTCCAAATGCTGCCTTGTAGTTTTCTTTAAACACAATATTTCTATTGAAAATCTTCAAAAGATTTTGAATTGGGCTTAGAGAGAAAATGCTCCACATTTTCCTGTCCCTTAATATAGTTTGTCTTGTTATTTCTTCCAAATGCTATTAAGGGCCTCTATCTGCCCTGTGAGTATCAGGTTCCTCATTAACTTTAATCTTTTCTGATGTTAAATATAATTTTCCTCCTTTTTGTTGTTCACATGGTATCCTCAGCAGCCTTCTGTAGAACCTAGAACCACATTTCCCCTTCATTTTTTAAGAGATTTTCCAGCTGCCATGCAGAACAGATATCATATAAAAGCTCTTTGTTTTCCTGTCTCTCAATACTCTGCTTAACTTTTGGAATGTGTCCTTGGTCATATCAATACACCTTCAGATCTCAAGTATTTAAACTTCTACTTGGTTTTTGTATCCCCAATCTGTATACTCCAACCTTCTTCAGGTAATTGGAATTTTGAACTGAACCCTTTATTTTGTTCACCAAAGTAGATTGTTCCACAATGTATCAGTTATCTCCCTTTTAAATTAACTTTTTTTTTGTTTAGGTATTGAACACAAGGGATGTGCATTGTGCTACAGTGGATATCAGCTCGGAACGAGAAGCCAAGTTCGAATTCCAGTTGAATCCATTGTATTCACTTACGTGCAAATACCCTTGGGAAAGGTATTAATCCGTCTCTTCCTTCCAGTTATGGGTTAAATAGCAGGACAGATTGGGTTCTATAGCCTTGGTCGGCAACTAGTCTACTGCAGAAAACAATGGCAACCTACTGTGGGATAATCTTCTGCCCAGTCAGTCATGTCTCTTTTGAGACATGATCGCCCAAGCGTGTATCACGTATGGCACTTAACTGACTGATTGAACACAACTTTTTGGTGATCAAGTCACTGAAGTCAATTGATGCTTTTATCTACTGGGCTAGTTGTTCTTGAGGACATCAGTGTATTAATCTTGGGGACTTATAAACTTAATGCCTCAGTAAACATTTGTTTTTAATCAAAGCTCTTATTGTAACTTTGATGTTTGTAATTAGTTTTCTCTAGTTCCCATATTGTATTCATTTCTACGCTTTGCCAGTTTAGCACATACATATGCTGGGTCACAAAAATCTGATTCCTCAACATTTTCACATTGGGTCTTTGTTTCAAATTGCCAACTATCAGGCTTGATGCCAAATTCTCCATTATGTTACAAAATACATCAACCTCCATGATTATATGAATAGCTATAGCAAAGCTCTCAACTGGACTCACTTCCAAAACTCTGACCATTTTTTGGCTAGTTTTTTTCAGGACATTTTTTCATTTAATCTATCCAAACAAAAACAAAAAAAAAAAAACACAATTTGAAAACACTGGTTTTCATTTGTCCATTCTTGTAAACTACAAGAAAACTGAATGCAAGGTCATCAGCAAAAAGAGGAGCCCAAAATGCCAACTATGAGTCAGGGATAATAAAATTGTGCAGGTACAGAAATTTAAATATCTGGGAAGCATTCTAACAAAATATGGAAAGTGAGATCTGAAGGCGTATATACATGGCCGAAGATGCATTTCAAAGTAGAATATTGAGACAGAAAGATTTTATTGGGGGGGGGGGGAGTACTGTGATATCTGTCCTCTTTTATGGCAGTGAATGCTGGACAGTCTCTTTAAGGATGGAGAAACTCGAAGCAACAAAAATGTGGTTCTACAGAAGATAATGAGGATACCCTGGACCGAACATGTGACCAATGAAAAGGTTTTGGAGAGGATGCAAACAAAAATGAAACTTATACTTAGCATCAGGAAGAGACAGCTGAGGTTTCTGGGATATGTAATATAAAAGGTGGGCTTAGAGAATCTAATACAGAGCAAATAGAAGGAAAGAGAAAAACAGTGCAAGACATACTTGATGGGCTTGAACAGAACAGGGTTTCGAAAAGATATCAAGAGGATAAATGTTAAGAACAACAAGGGATAGGGGCATGTGGATGTTCAAGATTGCCCATGTCCTAAAGGGACATGGCTTATAAAGCAGCAGCATAGGTTGTTAATGTTTGGGTGAAATTATTTTTTTCCATTTTTATGACACAAAATTTACAATATAAGTATTTTGCATCATAATTTGGCATGCAGTTGAGATTTCACAAAAAATAGGAAATTCTTTCAATATTTTCATGAAAAATTTATTACATCAGACATTTTTTTTTTTTTACTTGAATGAGTGAAATGAAATTTCATTTTACTTTTATCTTCTGAGTTTTTTGGCTGCAATTTCTTTAACAACTTCAGATTAATTTGACCTTTAAAATAGGCTGGTTCCCAGTTTCATTTGACTCGGTCCTGGTCTGTCTTGTCTTGAAGTCAGAATGCTATGTGCACTGAAGTTGGTTGTGTGTCAGACCAAATTCTTAGTTAGTGAACTTTTTGCTTTATTACTATTAATTTGTCTTGCATATATTGCTTGATATTTGCTTTATTACTATTAATTTGTCTTGCATATATTGCTTGATATTTGCTTTATTACTATTAATTTGTCTTGCATATATTGCTTGATATTTGCTTTATTACTATTAATTTGTCTTGCATATATTGCTTGATATTTGCTTTATTACTATTAATTTGTCTTGCATATATTGCTTGATATTTGCTTTATTACTATTAATTTGTCTTGCATATATTGCTTGATATTTGCTTTATTACTATTAATTTGTCTTGCATATATTGCTTGATATTTGCTTTATTACTATTAATTTGTCTTGCATATATTGCTTGATATTTGCTTTATTACTATTAATTTGTCTTGCATATATTGCTTGATATTATTTTTTTACTGTTTTCTTTTACTTTTCTTACTGCAAACTTTATCAATTCTGCTTTTTTTACAGTTCTATTAGTTATTTGATCATTGCTACTCACTTCACAAAAACTGATTTCAACTTAGAAATATTTACACTTTTAATTCATGTCTTTAAAGTTTTGTATTATCAACCAGGCTGACTGATAATTGTGGATTAATTTGAAATAACAAGAACATCATAAATTTTAATAAATATAAAATTCATCAGTGTTTATAAAATGTTTTGACCAAGTTTATCCATACAGTAAGAAAAAAAAAAACCCAGCTATATCCAAGAAAATATAACCATTGCAATTGCAAAATTACTAAGTAATCTAGAATTTTTATATATACTGTTAATGAAAAAAAAAAATAAGCAGCCTGATTTTCCTACGTATATCTTATTATGTCAATATGAGTCATAGATGCAACCCATTACTATGACAATAATATTTCTTAACCAAATAGACAAGATCAGCTGGCATGATTGAGTAATACCTAAAGTTACATTATATTTTAAATTTAGAAAACAAAACAATTATTTCAAATTTTGGCAAGTGAAAAGTAAAATGCAAAGATAAGAAGTAAAATCTAATTTGTACAAAATATCAAACTTTTATTATCTTTGTGATTTGAAAGCAAACAAACATCCAGAGAAAGTCAATGGACAATGCCGGCTATTTAAGAAAAAAAAGGGGAAAGGTTTGTCGGAAAGACAATAGAAGAATTTTACATTTAATGCTGTGTCCATTTAATAGACTTGAGATCAATGCCTTCTTGTACCATTTCCCATAGAGGACTGAAAAAAGAAGCAAGAAAAAAAAAGGTCAAGGTATATTGAGGTTCATAAATATTAAAAGCAAAACCATTATATATAGTGAGTTAAATTGTAATGATGTTTAGTGCTAAAATTGAGTTTTTTTTTTGTTTTTTTTTGTAGTTTACTGGTGGAAAGACATTTAATATCGAGATAAGGATAGAGTATTAATAGAATTAATGTAGAGAAACTTGTTAGTTGAGCAGTGTTATTTCAGCCATGTCACATTGAATTTTCATGAGGGTTTCAAAGAAAAACCAAATGACCCTGAAAACCAAAGTTAACATAACTGAAATGACACCACTCAGCTAAGTGACAAGTTTCTCCACACACATTATATATAGATTTATGGGTTAAAGTGCTCAATACCAGAGATAGTCAGTTAAGAGCCATACATGAAACATGTTTGGATGATCATGTCTCAAAAGAGACATGACTGACTGGGCAGAAGATTATCCTGCAGTGGGTTGCCATTGCTTTCTGCGGTAGACTGGTTGCCTTTAACTGAAGAGAAGAGACAGATTTATACCTTTCCCAAGAATATTTGTGTGAAAGTGAATGCAATGGATTCAACTAGAATTTGAACTCGGCTCCCCAATTTCTCATTTTGAGCTGATATCCACTGCACCACAACGCTCATCTACACCAGGGAAAGAACGTATGTAAATATAAAAAAAAAGTGTACATTGAGGTCAACACCCAGCAGATTGAAAATAAAGTCCTGAGAAGATCATAATGGTGTTTTAATGAAACTTTAAAGTTAGCATGACTCTGCTCAGTTAAGTGACAAACTTCTTCAAATTTATCCTGTTAACACTATCTCTATATTGAGCACTTTGCCCCCCCCCCCAAAAAAAACTAATGGCACTAATATATATATATATATATATATATATATATATATATATAACAACAACAATAATAATATGGAAGGCAGTAAATAACAAAAAATGCTCAATACTATTGGGAGAAAGTAGAGCAGAAATGAACTTATATATATATATATATATATATATATATATGTGTGTGTGTGTGATCTCCAGCTGCTGAGTAAAGTCTGACCATTACATAATTTATATTTTGATAAAAATCTCTGGCTGACACAGTTTATATATTATACAGGGGTTATGGGTTTTTATTTAAACATATACGTAGTATTTAAAATAAATGTGAATTAATAGCATTTTTAACAAAATATATGTTAAAATGGACAGGCCTAAAACTATAAAAAAAGAAAATTTTATTTAGAATAGTTGGTATTTGTATTAAACATAAACTTGGATTACTGAGCTTTTCAACAAAATAATTTTGTTTGGATATAAGCAGGCCTAAAAACTATAGGGAAAAAAATTATACTTAAAAATCTATTTTAAATACAAAAAAAAATATTTTGTGTTTTTTAAGATAGGCAAGATTTATGTTGAAAATAAACTGAAATTAATTGTATTAAAAAAAAATTATACATGTTGCCATAAGTAAGCAAAAGAAAATTAAAAACAAGTTAAGTTTATCGTCTACAGTAGATATTAATCTGGATCAATGTATTTATTTTTATGCCTACATGTGACCATCAATTTGTTTAATAAGTTAGGGTTATTTAAGTGATAGCTAATTTTTCTAACAAGGCATGAGTTGTATCTCTCACCTTTCCCATTCTAAGATTTGGTTTTAGCTACAATATCCCACAAAATAATCGGTGTATTACCACCATTCTTAATTGCTAGAAATGTTTAGAGAGAGCAGTGCTATTCATGTATGCCTGAAGTCATTCGATGATGATAGAAACAAAATTTCCAAGCATTTTCAGCGGAATCAATATAAAATTTGACATTGTTACCAGAATGTATGCTAACTTGGTATATAATATTATCAGCCATACATTGGTTGTTTAAGGGATAGATCAGATTGTATTTTTTTCAGCACTTGCATTTATGTTTTGTAAATATATTGGATATTGATTTTTCAATGTTTTTAATGCAGCTATAGCTGATCTTTAGATTATTTTGTTAAAAAAAATCATTCATATTGCAGTGATTGTTTATGAATTAAATTTAGGAAAATTCTTCTAATATGTTTAAACATTATGGTTATAAGGAGGGGAGGGTTAAACCATGACATTATAGTGTATCTGCTTATTTTTACCTTTTTTTTTTTAAAGTACTTACTTTATTGTTGCTTAGTTCTGTTTTTATATTTAATTCTATTATCATCAAATATTTCCTTATTAGTGGAGTTAGTAGAGAATATAAACTGGATGGATTTATGCAAATTAGTTAAAATAAGTGGATGATTAAATTCATTAACATATATATGGTTATGTAGATTTTTGGTATATGACTAGTGCAGAAGTCTAATTGATCATTTTAGCATTGATGGTTTTGGTAATTTTTACTTTGTGATCTTCGAAGAATTTAATCAGTTCCATTCTTGATGGATCTATGTTTCTTGGACTTGTAGGAGAATCACACCATCATCTCTGAAGAGTTCTGTGTCCTTAATGTTAAAAATAATCTTAATTGCCACAATAACAAAATTTCAATCAGCTCACATGCCTCTGAAGAATCAAATGAATCTTTAGCAATATTAAATCCCGTGTTGATTCTTTTAGTCCACAGACAACTGTTATGATGTAACAGTTTCTTTTGCACTCACTTGAGCATTTTAATCTCATTATCGCTAATAGGAGAGTAATCTTTAGCTAAATTGATGGCAGACATTAGCAGATTTTCAATGATGAATGGGTAAAAATCACAAATACCAAATTTGATGAACGTATTTATTATTCCTTTTTATATCATTAAGCCATTCCATAGCTTCTGCTGCTGCATTGTGCCACCAGTTAATTCTTCTGTATATTTGCATGCTCTTTAAAGGATACTTTTACTGATAAAAAGGCACCTAACACTTTTGGGTTGAGTAATCAATATTGGGATGTGCATTGTGGTGCAGTGGATATTGGCTCGGAACGAGAAATCAAGTTCGAATTCCAGTTGAATTCATTGCATTCACTTACGTGCAAATACCCTTGGGAAAGGTATTAATCCATCTCTTCCTTCCAGTTATGGGTTAAATAACAGGACAGATTGGGTTCTATAGCCTTGGTTGGCAACCAGTCTACCGCAGAAAGCAATGGCAACCTACTGCGGGATAATCTTCTGCCCAGTCAGTCATGTCTCTTTCGAGACATGATCGCCCAAGCGCGTTTCACATATGGCACTTAACTGACTGAATCAATATTGTGGTTTGTTTCAGAAATTAGTTTTCTAGTCTTTAATCATAATACATGCTTGCTCTTTAGGGAATTTATAAATCCTATCATCAGTTTTTAATAATTTTTAGCTTCAATATTGATGTCATTTTCCCCAAGTGTTGGGTGCCTTTTTATAAAACTTATTAACTTCTTTGTTAATAGCTTTGTGGTACTTATCTTTATCAATTTTCTATTGCCCATCTTGTCTGCTTTGATAATTCTTTATCATTAAAATGTCCTTTTGCATTTTTTGCGGTAGGTCATTAGTAGTTTTAGTAAATTTAATTTTGTTGATTACCAAGAATAGATACTTTTTAAAGTCCATTAGCTGTTCATCAGGTGATGGTATTTTTGTAGATTTAAATCCATAAAGCTTATTTCTCTTTAAGTCATTGTATTTGTTCTTGTGTTTAAAGAAGAAAAGTTTCCATCTCATCCTTTTAATGACACTATTGATCTTATGTAAAAAAATCAGTTTATTTATATATTTATTTTAAAAAAATGTAAAGCTACTGACCTCATTTCTCTTAGGTATTTAACATGATTTATGCACCTTTCAGCTGTGTAATCAATTTCTTCTTCAGTTGTGAAACGGCCAATTCCAAACCTAAATAATAAGAGAGAAATAATTAAAAATAAGTTTTCCCAAACAAGAACAAATTGGGAATGGGTAAAAAAGGTTTTTTGAGCAATTTACTTATTAATACCATTTTATGAACATTCTTTATGAGGGTGGGTTGAAAAAGATTACAGGCAGAAAATGAAGGAGTAATCCTAGAACTGTGAAGTCTTGCATGCATTAATTTCAACTCCTCTTTTTTTTTTTCTTTCCAGAATTTGATGGTTCAAAGAAGATTTTTTCATCCTGTTGACCAAAGAAAGTCAATAGCAGATATGATGTCATTATCCAGCCAAGTGTTCTTTCATGTTGGGGAACAGATGATAGGAGAATAGGGAGAGTGATCAATCAAGTCATAAACAGCATTTATTGAAACCAACTTGTATGCATTGTTCCAATAAAACAAGACCCCTTTCATCAGTTTCTCTAGGTGAGACCAAGACCTTTTGAAACTGCCTCTGCAAGTAGGCAATGCACTCTCCATTGATAGTGTGGCCCCTTTTGAAGATAGCCAATTTAAAGAATTCAGTACAATGACTCAAAAGGAAGAAAGACCCATCACCAAAAGGGTTGCAGAGTGCAAACAAAAAGAAAATACAAAGAATCTCACAACAGGTAATTCACATGCTCCACAACTACTCTGTATATGTGTTGACTGACTAGCTAATGAACCATCAAAAGTACAGAAGCAACTATTGAAAACCACCCCTCCAATAAGCATGTTTGCACTGAAAGTTAAAAACTCTTCACTATTGGTGATGAGTTGATTTTTGGTTGTTTAATAATTTCAAGGCTTGACCTTCATAAGGCGAGCAGTTTGGGTTGGTTTACAGCATATCAACACCTTGGGGTCATTTAATGCCGAAACATTAATGTGTTTTTGTTGATAATATTTTTCCTTCAAAACTTTTTAGGTACATATTTTGACCCCTGTTTGGAGAGTTAACTATTTGTCCATAGATGAGACCCTAACAGGTGCTACCACTCCAGGTCAGGGTGGACCTGGGAACAACAGCAATTAAGAGGTGGTTCCATGCTGCTCACAACCTCCTAATCAGAAGCCTTGCTGGCAGATGCAGTTTACTGTCATACCCAGGACCAAATCTACTGGTGTTGACAACAAGGCAATATTGCTTGTTTTTATGAAATATAATTTTCTCAAGGATTTTTATGTGCATTGTTTTTAAAAACTAACATCACAGCTGCAGAACTATGCAAATCGTACAATGATTACATATCAGAAAGACTGACACAGATGGAACATCTGTGATGTACGACATGGATCAAGGAAGTTGTTTCCAAATGCAAGTCTATGCACTGCATCCTTCATAGAGAAATGCTGGCAAGAAAAAAAAATGTCACCTGAGCTTAATAGTATTTTACAAGTTGTGATTAAGAGTATGTACTTTAATGTAGTTAATAACTTTAACTCATGTCTATTCAAGCAGCTATGTGAGATGGATGCAGATCGCTAGTTCGAGTTTTTGAGTCATGAGAGCCACTTAGAGATTTCTTTTAGAAAAGCAGACCCCACTAACAGTGCATTTCAGTAACACTCAATGGCTCACAATACTTGCTTACCTATGTGACATATTTAATCTGCTTAAACTAAATTGCTCACTTCAAGACAAAATGTCTACAGTTTTCAAGTCAACAGATAAGATTGCTGCATTCAGAGCCAAACTAAAATTATGGAAATGGTGAATAAGCACTGGAATTTTTTGACATGTTTCACACATTGGCAGGGATTATAGAAGAGACTTCATTCACCAATCTGGCATTAATTTCCAACCACAGAAGACCCTTAGACAGAAGGAATGGATCCGCAGTCCATTTGTGAACAAGCCAGGGGAATCAACTTTAACCTTGATAGATGAATATCAGCTGCTTGATATTGCAAATGATGGTGGCCTTAAAAGTATATTTGGGCAACTTCAAACCTCCTTGCATTCTGGATTAAAGACAAGACACAATATCCTGCCATCCATTGCTGCAAAAGCACTGATAGCTCTGCTTTCTTTTCCAATAATCTTTGTGAAGCAGGGTTTTCTGCAGTGATAATAATCAAAACAAAACTACAAGAGTGTCATAGTCTTCCATTACTCCCAGATGGGATCATCTAGTTGCAGGAAAACAAGCTCAGGACCCCCACTGATTCCACATTATAGTGAATTGGTATTGATGTGATAATAGTGTAATAGGTATTGATTCAGGGAAGCTAAGCACACAAGATTGTGGTCGATCTAGAATCCAGACAAGGGAGTCAAAAGATTATACACTTTTTCTTCCCTTTAATAAAATTACTCTTTTTATTATTGTTTTCTTTATTGAAATGCACTTAAATTATCCATATGTGTCACTACCTGTCTGTGGAAAGATTGTCGGTGGTATAAAAAGGTCAGAGATCATTGCACCAACCACCTTCTCCAAAGTGTACCCACTCATATGATATTTGTAACGTAGACAGGCATTGTATTTATAAGTTATAAGAGGTGGTATTAATATGTTCTCTACATTAACCAGAAGGGATTCAGAAAAAAGGAAAAAAAAACAAAAAAAAAACAATTTTTGGCTGAGAACTTTTCAGCACCACTCAATGATGCATTTTCAGTGGAATCAATATAAAATTTGACATTGTTACCAGAATGTATGCTAACTTGGTATATAATATTATCAGCCATACATTGGTTGTTTAAGGGATAGATCAGATTGTATTTTTTTCAGCACTTGCATTTATTTTTTGTAAATATATTGGATATTGATTTTTCAATGTTTTTAATGCAGCTATAGCTGATCTTTAGATTATTTTGTTAAAAAAAAATCATTCATATTGCAGTGATTAATATGTTTATGAATTAAATTTAGGAAAATTCTTCTAATATGTTTAAACATTATGATTATTTTTTTTTATTTTTTTTGTTCTCATCTATTTTCTGCAATTTAATTTTTACCTGATGGAAGAATGTGCTAAATCTTCTTCTGCACCAATTGCTCGTAGTACATAAGACGGTTCCAAGGAGGCGGATGTACAAGCACTAAAAAGAAAGCAAATTATCTTTTAAATACAGTATCATCTTGATTCTCTCCCAAATTTCTCTGTGAAAGTTTTTCATTAAAATTTCAAACTAATCTTAACCTGACAAAAGTTCTCCCATGTGACTGAAATCAGTTATGGAGTCAACCAGGAGATCCTCATGGAATATAACTGAACATACGTCTCATTTCTTCAAAGCTTGTTCCCCATCTGTTAATGTTTAATGAAAATTAACATTTTAATGTGTGCCTTCAGTTTTATGAGAGAAAATGTAACATTGGCCCGTCATATCTAGAATTATCATAGATAATTCTAGACAAATTTATGTCACAGTGGAAGATCCAAGTTAAGAGCAAAGAAAACATCATATCCAGAGTACAGCAAAAAGCATACTTATTTTTTGTTTTTTTGGTCAATATCAAAAGCAACATTCAGTGAGAATTTGTATGTTGAATTTGCCATTGTAATAGATTTCTTTCTGATGCACCTCATCAAAATGCTCCTTAATGTTTTAAAGTTGGATATAAGGGAAGAAGAAAGAAATGCTACTTCCAATACAAATAACATACCATATTTAAATATGCACAAACATGCCAAAACAGATTCTACCATAAAACACACTGTTTAAATCAAAATGTTTATTGGTTAGAAATTAACATGATGTTAAATATTTGACCAATCAGAGAAAACTAAAACCCTATTTTTGTTAAGTTTACTTTAAAAAATTCTTATAAAAACCTACAGATTTTGACTTTCTCCACAGAACATGCTAAAAGGGACATATGTCAGCAACTTCAAACAAATCATCAACAAGAAAGAATCAACAATGAATCTTCACTTACGATAAAAGACTTATCAACTACAGCTTTTTACTGTGGACTGAATATTTGAAAGTCTTTTCTAAACCACATATTTTTCTGTGTACAAACTACCCAAAGACTAATTTAATCTTTTTTTAATTCATGTACATGTTTTTAAATGCAAATTATTTATCTAACAGGCATACGTTTTTTTGTTTTTATTTTGTCATTGTTTGGGATTCTGATGTTCAGATAATATTTTAATATAAAAAACCTGAACAACTGAATTTCTTACAGTGTCATTGTCTAGAAAAGTGGATTACATTCCATCCTTTAGGACTTCATCAGACACAGGTGATGTTTACATTGATGTGATTACATACATACACACATAAAGGAGAGGGGACATTATAACATCTATTCCACCACCACCACATTTCCGAGCAGGGAGAAATCTCCCTTCAGGTGACTGAACTTTCACCCACACAATTCCTAACCACTGAAGCAATTTCAACTGCAACATTTGGTGACTATATAATTTCAACATACACCTATACAGCAACAATTTTGACAACAGTCATGGACAGGAACATCTAAAAAATGCTAATCTATAAGAATTATTTCCCTAAAAGTTTTTTTTTTTTATTACAAGTAGACCAGTCTATTTCAGTAGTTCTATCAGTTATGTGCAAAAGTTCCCAGTACCCCCACCTTTTTAAATTACAATTTAAATAAATATTAAATTTCTGGAAGTTCTTAGACATATCTTAGTCAATGAATGAAAATTGAAAGTAAAAAAATTTGAATTCTTCACCTTCCTGAAGACAATGCAACATCTTTGAGAGCCATCAGCAAACTTTCTCCTTCAACAAATGCAAATGACAAATTCACACAACCTAAAAGCAAAATAAAAACAAACGTGTTAAAAATTATAAAAGAAAAAAAAGCTTTACTTATTTCACTCTCAGCTATAAGTCTATCATATTTTGTTCCATAAAAAAATTATAAAATAAAACCTATTAACAAAAAAAAAAAAAAAAAAAAAAAGCCAAAAATCTATATTTTTTGTCTATATACATTTGTTACACTAATAGTACTAGATGTAAGACTATTCAAATTTTTGTGGTAGAACATTGTCATTTGTTGTGCACTAGCTGAAGTACTAACCTATGGATGGGTTAAAACTGGAATCACAGTTGACTAGAAAATGATTCCTTTTCGGTGTAAAGACATACAACAATTAGTAGCATAAACTATTAATGCGCACCATAATTTTTATAAAAAATAAAAAATTTGGAATATAAAATATAGGTTTCTAAAAATAAAATTCAATAACCCATTAATATTCGCTGTCACATTTTCATGTGCTTGGAAAAAAAAAAAATTCATTTGTTGCTGATAAATTTACAATAAAGAAATACTATGAAAAGTAGAAAATGTTTTTATGTGAAACATTATTCTATGAAATTACATTTTCACAGCATTCAAACATTCTTCAAAGAAAAATTAGTTTCAAACCAAGCAAATGCTGTTTGTGTTAATGATAAATCTAGATAATTGAAATAAGACAGAACCCACACTCTCCTCATGGTTTGTTCATATTAAACCTTCCACTGGGTCCAATAAATATGAATGCCAAATTTTAAGAGCTGTATATTAAATATTTTTTCACCATGAGAAAAATGAACAGATTAATAAATTTACCCTAATTACCATCAAAAATACCCTAAAAAATCACTCTGCATCTTAGCAATGAAAGGTCAAGTTCTAGAGCAGAGTTTGAAATCACTCATGAACAGCAGAAAGAAGCTACAATTGTTATTCATATATAATAATAAATACTGTATATCCTGTTAGTATCACGGTACAGTGGATGTTGGCTTAGAACGAGAAATCAGGGAGCCAAGTTCGAATTCCAGTCGAATCCTACTGCGGGGATAATCTTCTGCTCAGTCAGTCATGTCTCGAAAGAGACATGATCACCCAAGCGTGTTTCACATATGGCACTTAACTGACTTAGTATCATATCATAAATATTTTATTTCAAGTATTTATTGTATTCCTTGTTTTAATTAGTTAGGTAATGTTAATTACTGTAATAATACAAATGGATAGTTAATACGTTCACACAGTGATAGGTGACAATGCAAAAGCTACACACCATTTGCACTCTTGAATGCAGCCCTGAAACATTAGCTAGGAATTAGATGTAAACATCCAAAGTCTCAAGGTACATTTTTTTTCTGATGTGAATAAGTATAATATTGTGCTCAACTATTAAAGATCTAATTAAAAATGACAAATATTTATAATATAGATCCAAATGTGACGATTCGTTATAACACTGAGAAAAATGACACAGCTTGAACTTGCTAGTATGGTAATAAGCTATTAAACCTTCAAATATTTTTCCATAAATAGGGTATGTTTTATCACTTGTAATGTCTTAGTATATGAGAAGTACAGTATATATATATATATATATATATATATATATATATAATTTGTTTTTTATTTAAAATTAATTTAATTTACATTGTGAAACAAATTTCTGTTTTGATATTTTACCTTGTCATCAGGCAATGTAGACTCATGAAAATGATTTACATTTGAAATGTAAATCATTTTCACAACAATGAGCCAACATTGCCTGATGATGAGGGAAAATCTCAAAACATAGAAATTTCCATGTCGCAACGTAAATTAAATTAATTTTAAAGAAAAAACAAATGTAATTATATGCTCTATGATATATGCTGCATTGAGCACTTTTTCAAAAAGTAAATGCTGGAGAACTCGGAATTCTGAAACTGTTGTTTCTCTTCACCTGGAGATAGAGATATATATATATATATATATATATATATATACGCACACACAAATGCAGGCCACCAAAGTAAACAGACATGTTCTCATTATCACTTTAAATGAAAAAACGGCTTTAAAAGAAAACCTTAAAGGAAAGTGATTCTCATGTATTATCCTATTATATTATTTATTAATGTTATATTATTTATGTACATAGTTTAATATAATTGGATATTACGAATTGCATATATTATCTAGGTACCTCCTCTAAATCCCTAAAAAAAACAAAAAAAAACGGCATAGTATGAATAAAAAAGGCCCCAAACTTAAAAATGAACGTTTTCCATCAAAATGTTTATATTATTATTAAGAGGAAAGATCCAAGTAATTTTAATTATTTTAAAAATGTTAATCCCATGAAACACATTCAAAATTTTGGTAAAAAATCTTTTGATTTTAGTCAATGGGTAACCAAATCATTACAAGAGTTTACAATGGATAATGTGACAAACACATTAATTTGAAAATTCTTGCAGAAATCAAATAATTGTTGGATTTTAATGAGACTTTCAGGACTTATTTTCAAATAAATGAAATTATTTTTGAAATTATTATTTTTAGAAAATCTTGGTAAAAAAAAATTTTTTTACCATCTGTTACCCACTCCCAATAGTAAAATAAAAAATGCAATATAACTATGACATTATTTAATTTGATAAGCTTTTAATTGCTTGAATACATAATAAAAATTAAGGACATTATAGGCTGAAGAAATTTTTTTACGATCACTAATGAAATTTTAAAAAAAAATGTCCATCAGTTTACTTACCTTGGCTCCACCATCACTGACAACTACTTTCTGGACCTTTGACAAGAGAATGGGAAGGCAGACACAAACACATGTTCGGACTAACTCCAAGCTGACAGTGATGACAAAGATGGCAGTGTACAATGCCTGTGTCATCAGTACACTGCTATATGGTAATGAGACATGGACCACATATGCCAGGCAAGAAAGGCATCTGAACACCTTCCATGTGAGAAGTATCCACCGCATATTGGGAATTTCATGGCAAGACAAAGTTCCTAACATTGAGGTCTTGTTTCACGTGAGTCTGTCCACCATGTTCACACTTCTTAAACAGCGCAGACTCTGCTGGCTAGGCCACACCCACATGCCAGACGATTGCATCCCAAAAGACTTTTTGTATAGAGAGCTGATCTCTGGAAGAAGACCCACTGGGCAGACACAGCTGTGGTATTGTGACATCATAAAACATGACATGAAGGCTGTGGGCATCAACACAGAGTCCTGGGAGACTGTGGCAATCAACCAGTTCAAATGACGAGGAACCTTAGCCAAACAACTCAAATCGATATAGGAGCAACTGACACAAACCACCATGGAGAAGTGGGTTTGCAGAAAGCAAAGTGACAGCTTCGACATACCAGAAACAGAACATAAATGCAGCCTCTGCAAACAGGGATTGTCACTCACTGACACCGATGCTCTAGCCAAGCAGACAACAAGGATGCTATCCATGGTCAACCCTGACTGACAGAGGCCTACAGAAAGTGGGACAGAAAACCTCCCAAAATATTATCAAATGAAACATTAGAATTTTTAGGATTTTTGGTCAAATCAAAAACTTTTCAAAATCACCTCATATTTTGATGAGTATATCTCCCATCCATAAGAAGTAGAAGTAGAGAATATAGCTATATGGCTAAATTTGAATGACTCCTGCTAGTTAGCCTTCTTAGATGAAGCATTATCAATTATTATTCATTTTTCACTAGTATTTCTTTCATCTTCATTTCTCTTGCTTTTATTGCAACTCCATCATAAGAGCAAAGTAGAGAATATAGCTATATGTCAATTTGAATGGCTCTGCTGGTGGCCTTCTTGAGTGAAGCATTGTGTTATTATTCATTTTCACTGTCCTTTCTTTCATCTTCATTTCTCTTGCTTTTTATTGCAACTCCCATCCATAAAAACGAAGTAGAGAAGGCATCACAGCTATATGGCTAAATTTGAATGACTCTTGCTAGTTAGCCTTCTTAGATGAAGCATTGTCATTATTATTCATTTTCTGCTGTATTTCTTTCATCTTCATTTCTCTTGCTTTTTATTGCAACTCCCATCCATAAGGCAGAAGTAGAGAATATAACTATATGGCTAAATTTTGAATGACTCCCCTGCTGGATTTAGCCTTCTTAGGAAGTGGCTTATTGTCAATTATTATTCATTTTTTACTAGTATTTCTTTCATCTTCATTTCTCTTGCTTTTTTATTGCAACTCCCATCAAAGTAAGTGAGAATGCCATTATGGCTATATGGCTAAATTTGAATGACTCCTGCTGGTTAGCCTTCTTAGATGAAACATTATCAGTGTATTCATTTCACTAGTATTTCTTTCATCTTCATTTCTCTTGCTTTTATTGCAACTCCCATCCATAGAAGCAGAAGTAGAGAATATAGCTATATGGCTAAATTTGAATGACTCCTGCTGGTTAGCCTTCTTAGATGAAGCATTGTCAATTATTATTCATTTTTCACTAGTATTTCTTTCATCTTCATTTCTCTTGCTTTTTATTGCAACTCCCATCCATAAGAAGTAGAAGTAGAGAATATAGCTATATGGCTAAATTTGAATGACTCCTGCTGGTTAGCCTTCTTAGATGAAGCATTGTCAATTATTATTCATTTTCACTAGTATTTCTTTCATCTTCATTTCTCTTGCTTTTTATTGCAACTCCCATCCATAAGAAGTAGAAGTAGAGAATATAGCTATATGGCTAAATTTCAATGACTCCTGCTGAGATTTATCCTTCTTAGATGAAGCATTGTCAATTATTATTCATTTTTTCACTAGTATTTCTTTCATCTTCATTTCTCTTGCTTTTATTGCAACTCCCATCCATAAGAGAGTAAAGTGAAAGTATACTTCTTATTATTTAAATTTGAATGACTCCTGCTGAGTTAGCCTTCTTAGATGAAGCATTTAATCAATTATTCATTTTCACTAGTATTTTCTTTCATCTTCATTTCTCTTGCTTTTTATTGCAACTCCCATCCACTTAAGAAGTAGAAGTAGAATATAGCTATATGGCTAAATTTGAATGACCCTGCTGGATTGTACTTGCCAGATATGACATTATGCACAGAGAACCATTATTCATTTTTCACTAGTATTTCTTTCATCTTCATTTCTCTTGCTTTTTATTGCAACTCCCATCCATAGAAGTAGAAGTAGAATATAGCTATATGGCTAAATTTGAATGACTCCTGCCAGTTTAGCCTTCTTAGATGAAGCATTGTCAATTATTATTCATTTTTCACTAGTATTTCTTTCATCTTCATTTCTCTTGCTTTTTATTGCAACTCCCATCCATAAGAAGTAGAAAGTAGAATATAGCTATATAGCTAAATTTCAATGACTCCTGCTGGGCCCATCCTTCTTAGATGAAGCATTGTCATTGTCTTCATTTTCACTAGTATTTCTTTCATCTTCATTTCTCTTGCTTTTATTGCAACTCCCATCCACATAAGAAGTAGAAGTAGAGAATATAGCTATATGGCTAAATTTGAATGACTCCTGCTGGTTAGCCTTCTTAGATATGACATTGTCAATTATTATTCATTTTCACTAGTATTTCTTTCATCTTCATTTTCTCTTGCTTTTTATTGCAACTCCCCATCCATAAAGTAGAAGTAGAGAATATAGCTATGCTGGCTAAATTTGAATGACTCCTGCTGGTTAGCCTTCTTAGATGAAGCATTGTCAATTATTATTCATTTTTCACTAGTATTTCTTTCTTTCTTCATTTCTCTTGCTTTTTATTGCAACTCCCATCCATAAGGAGAGAGAGAGAGAGTAAGAATATATTTAGCTATTATAGCTAAATTTGAATGACTCTGCTGGTTAGCCTTCTTAGATGAAGCATTGTCAATTATTATTCATTTTTTCACTAGTATTTCTTTCATCTTCATTTTCTCTTGCTTTTATTGCAACTCCCATCCATAAGAAGTAGAAGTAGAGAATATAGCTATATGGCTAAATTTGAATGACTCCTGCTGATTTAGCCTTCTTAGATGAAGCATTGTCAATTATTATTCATTTTCACTAGTATTTCTTTCATCTTCATTTCTCTTGCTTTTTGTGCAACTCCCATCCATAAGAAGTAGAAGTAGAGAATATAGCTATATGGCTAAATTTGAATGACTCCTGCTGGTTAGCCTTCTTAGATGAAACTTCATTGTCAATTATTATTCATTTTTCACTAGTATTTCTTTCATCTTCATTTCTCTTGCTTTTTTATTGCAACTCCCATCCATAAGAAGTAGAAGTAGAGAATATAGCTATATGGCTAAATTTGAACTCCTGCTGGTTAGCCTTCTTAGATGAAGCATTGTCAATTATTATTCATTTTTCACTAGTATTTCTTTCATCTTCATTTCTCTTACTTTTATTGCAACTCCCGTCTATAAGAAGCAGAAGTAGAGAATATAGCTATATGGCTAAATTTGAATGACTCCTGCTGAATTCCTTCTTAGATGAAGCATTGTCAATTATTATTATTCATTTTTCACTAGTATTTCTTTCATCTTCATTTCTCTTGCTTTTTATTGCAACTCCCATCCATAAGAAGTAGAAGTAGAGAATATAGCTATATGGCTAAATTTGAATGACTCCTGCTGGTTAGCCTTCTTAGATGAGACATTGTCAATTATTATTCATTTTTCACTAGTATTTCTTTCATCTTCATTTCCTCTTGCTTTTTATTGCCCAGCTCCCATCCATAAGAAGCAGAAGTAGAGAAAATATAGCTATATGGCTAAATTTGAATGACTCCTGCTAGTTGGCCTTCTTAGATGAAGCATTGTCAACTATTATTCATTTTTCACTAGTATTTCTTTCATCTTCATTTCTCTTGCTTTTTATTGCAACTCCCATCCATAAGAAGTAGAAGTAGAGAATATAGCTATATGGCTAAATTTGAATGACTCCTGCTGGTTAGCCTTCTTAGATGAAGCATTGTCAATTATTATTCATTTTTCACTAGTATTTCTTTCATCTTCATTTCTCTTGCTTTTTATTGCAACTCCCATCCTGTAATACCCCAACGGTCCGTCCTAACAATCTCTCCGGCGGCCGTTCTCCACGCTGTGATGTTGCCGGATTTTTGTAGAAAATGTCGGCCGGACAGCTGGGGGTACAAGATTGACTGTAAGGAACGAACTTCCAAGATTTGGATGAGTGGAAAAGAAGGCTTTATTGGTTTAGAGCTGGCCTTGTCTGCTGGGGCAGGCGAATGTGACACACAGTTCCAACTCTAATGGAGATCAACAAACCCGAACTGAACGAACCAAGACGAACGGAGACCCTTACTTCAAGTTCGCACCCGGCTGACTCCTTTCACTTCTCTCGTCTTTAACTTAACTGCTCAACTCGGAAAAAAACACCTGAATTTATCTAAAATCGACTGGAAACAAGGAAATCCGGAAATGCTCTAGACCACCGGTGACAAACACCGGCGACTGTAAGTCTGAATTTTCAGTTATCTTTTTTTTGTTTATCTTAATAAGGCTTCCGCCGGAAAAGGCTTAATGTGAGGTCAAGATACAGTAAGGTCAGCCTTTGACCGGGTTAGACCACCGGTGACAAACACCGGCGACTGTAAGTCTGAAATTTCAGTTATCTTTTTTTTGTTTATCTTAATAAGGCTTCAGCCGGAAAAGGCTTAATGTGAGGTCAAGATACAGTAAAAACAGCCTTTGACCGGGTCATCGAAAACGTACTCGCTGAACTTTATCACTGAGTCAATTTTCCTCAAAAAGAAAAAGCGTTTATTTTTTTTCCTCTTCTTTTTCACTTTTGTTAGATATGTTTTCTAAACTATTTTCTATTCTAATCTATTTTCTATTTTAATCTATTATAATAAAATACATATATATCTAGTTATCGTGTCACATCCATAAGAAGTAGAAGTAGAGAATATAGCTATATGGCTAAATTTGAATGACTCCTGCTGGTTAGCCTTCTTGGATGAAGCATTGTCAATTATTATTCATTTTTCACTAGTATTTCTTTCATCTTCATTTCTCTTGCTTTTTATTACAACTCCCATCCATAAGAAGTAGAAGTAGAGAATATAGCTATATGGCTAAATTTGAATGATTCCTGCTTAAATAATAAATAGTTGATAATGCTTCATCTAAGAAGCATTATCAACTATCTTTAATTTCTCTTTATGTTTGAAATCTTATTAATGTATTTTTGTTTTGTTTTTTTACTTCCTTCCTTAATTTTAAAACTTTGTACTGGAAAAAATGTTCTGATTGAAAAACATTGGGGAAAGAACCAGTCAAAATGTCAAGAGAAAACAATACTAAGAATATTTAAGAAATATATATTAAAGTTTTTTTTTGATTAATGTTCAGCGAAAAATAACCTTTTTCTTACCTGGATATGTAGAGTCAGGGTCCCCATTTCTGATAATGTGTGTCGCATTTGACATAATCTTTGATATCAAACGTTCAGACAATTCAGTGATTCTTTTATGATCGTACTGAAAAATCAAAAGAAGAAATATTTCAAGTGAAATTCTGATGAAAAGATATCACAGTAATTCATTTTACAGATGCACCAACAAAAATCTATCTAAACATCATCAATAGTCTTTACTCTATATTCTGTTAAATTTCTATATATACAAATGTATATGTCTGTCTCCATTCTGATGACCCCTACTCCTCTGAAACCCTTGATCCAATTTCAACCAAAATTAGGGTTTGTCAAAAATCAATGACAAACATAATTTTGGGTACCAGCAAAAATTAATGGAAAATGTTGTTTTTTGTGATTGTCCATTTCTCTGAAATACTTAGTTATATTCTAACAAAGATCAGGTCTTTTTTGTAACTTCTTCCTTCTATGCCATAACAATTTCACATTTTCTGCAAGGTGCCAACCTCTCCGATGTTGCATGGAAAATGCATCCACTTCTGTGTAACATGTCATTGCATCACATTACAGGTTCCCATAATGCCAGACCCTATTCTTCCAATTTTACATACATCATTCCTGCTTATTGGCAAAAATTGAATCCCATTTTACAAATACAACAAAAACCAATACTTACTTTGCATTTTTTTTAACTTACGTGTCACGGCAACCCCATACTGGAGCTTTTTGAATAAGCACTTGACCTTAACATTTCAACATAATCACTAAAAACCTCCAAGCAATGCCAAGCTATACAGCTAGTGAATCATAACACCCTCACGACAAATATTAAGCCAGGTGTCAATACAAAAGTGCCCCCCCCATATATTTGGACAAGGCACAAATAAAAAAAAAAAGTTAATTAAATAGCAAGATATTTTTATTATAAATAAATTTCAAAATACTACATAAATATTTAAAACAAAAATTATTTTTCAACTAATGTTAATAAAAATGTCTTCTATCTTATTCTCAAAAAATTCTTTCTGAATAGAAAAAAGATTATATATAAGAGAGTGTTAACTCTCTAGGGCCATTCATATCATATTTGATACAGTATTTCCCTATAAGGAAACATTTGGTATTCATTGACTGAGCAGTCGGTACTGCTTTCATTTGAAATTTATAAAATATTTCTCTTAAAAAATTTTTCAGGAAAATATTTCTTTCAAGGCTTGTTTTCATACTTTATCAAATATGATACGAATGGCCCTAGAGGGTTAAAACATTTTCTGCCTGACTGAAAAGGAATTTTAAAAAATGCTCTATATGATGGGGTACTAATATAACAGGATAACAACCCTAAAATCAAAATTTTATAAATAGAAAAACAGGTATCAATACCTTAATCCTACTGCAGGAACTCAAAATTCCAAGCTACTCACCTATTATAACAAAATACGACCATCTAAATCATCATGATCATAAGCTTGGAACCTACATCAAGTTTTTCTGTGAAAGGAGCATAAAAAAAAAAACGAAGACCCTAATCTCCCATATGGATTTCTACATGGCACTTATCCAGAGTTCTGTATTGTTCTCAGGATGAACGGTTGGTAATCTTCAATCAAATATCAAAGCGAATTGACAATATCCTCACCAAATTTTCCTCAGCCAACTTTCACATATGTTGTGACTTCAGTGTTCACCATAGAGTGGTTAGAAATTGAAACTTCACCATTCCTTGTGAACTGATTCCAGATGGGACGGCAGGCAGACTTTCTCAACCTTTTTCTAACACCCTGCCCCTGACAAATGCACAACAGTTTTACCCCACCATTGACAATTCTCGAATCAGTGTCCAGATTGACTCCAAACCAATGACATCCCTTGATTTACCATTCCATAGAATGTTTTATTTTGCTAAGAGAAAGCTCACTGGAAGAGCTTTTTGTCCTATATGATGTAAGCTCCTCTCTCCAAACCATTTTCAAATATACTACCTCCAAAACTACTGCCCTAATCTCTGAATGGATCCTTTCTTGAATTGAGTGTTTTATACTCACAAAAAATTTCAGCAAAAACAGTCAGCCCTGGTTCACCCCTGAATGCATTGAAGCCATAGCTCACTGGAATCACTACTTCAAAATCTATCGCAAGAAACTATGTAGTCTGGCCCTTACTTCTTTTAGAACCACCTGCAGTCATTGTAAGAGAGTTCTGGAAAACACAAAGTGCAGCTACGTGCAAGCTGTCCAGGTGAAAGTTGAAAACCAACCAAATTATGAACAGAGGCAAAGTGGCTGTTTCTGCTATTATAAATGGCCCCAGAGGTCATATACTACTCGACAGACAAGGCAAAGTTCTTTGTCTCAAACTCAATGTTAGATGACAAAGCCATCCCCTCCCCAACTTCTCACTGAGCATGATATCAGCAATATACTTATTTCAGTAAAAGAAGTCTCTGGACTTATCAAAAGCCTCAATCCAAAAAAATCCACCGACCCAAATAAAATTCCAGTGGTTGTTCTTAAAAATATCATCCTAAAATTACCCCCAATTATAGCTAAATTTTTTAACTGCTGCTTGAAAGAGAAATCTTTTCGATGCATGTGGAAGATGGCAAGTGTATGTCCAATCTTCAAGAATGCGCACATCCTGCTTCCAATAAAAACCTATTACTCTTCACAGTATCAACAGTAAGAGGCAATCATCAACAAGCAGCTTGTCGAGTCCCTGGATAGGAACAACTAGTAGCCAAAAGATTCACCAAAAGACAATTCGCTGACAGACAGTTTGTTGACAAACAATTGGTTGATGTTTTAAGTCTTTTCAAGTTCAAGCTCCCATCTAGTTTTTCGGTTTTTTTTAAGAAACTGCCAGTGAACTGTGTAGGTGTTGGTAGATGCAAATGTTCCAAAGGCATTCTGCTAATTACATCATTGATTGTTGTCAGTCTTGCATTGCCCAGTTTTGATCGTTCTCACCTCGATTAACTTTTAGATTCTCTAGTTTTGTCAACAACAGTCAGGTTAGCCAAATGCAGACGACAATTCTACTCCTGCAGCTTCCTCTCTCGCACTTCCCACCTATGGAACTCACTCCCCTATTCTTGCTTTCCTGACGACTACAACCTCCAGAAATTTAAATGCAAATACTCATCTACTAACCACTGGACTCTAGCTCTCTCCCCTCCCCTGTATAACCTTCCCTATCTCTCCCCCTATGTATCTGTCATCGCACCTGCTTTCTCAGCTTTCTGTTGTTCCTTTCTAACTAGTTTGTACTCCTCACTCTTTTCTAATTAATCTTTTTACATTTATGTAACCCCCTGCACATCAGTGGCGTTTCCGCCTTGCTCGGGGTGAAATGATTAAAAAAAAAAAAAAAAATGTATCCCTCAAATAAAAGCTTTTTGCTTCCTCATTCTGACAAACTCCATGATGATAACTTAACACGAACGTTTAAAAAAAAAAATTAAAAAAAAAAAAATTTAAAAAAATGACATTAAACCACTTAGGCTGGATAAGAGTCTCTTGCTTTGGATAGCAACTTGTCTAAGAGAAGACTGAAGTAAAAATCTCTACAATTATTCTGAGTAGGGTAAACAACTCTTTAACCTTGGTAGACGATTTTCTTAGAGATAGTTACTCAATAAAACACTGAATTGGTGTAATCTCTTAAACTTGTTGGTGTTAGTAAGGTCATGCAGCTGTAAAACTCGCACCAATATTTCAGAGATGATTCAATTACGTATGATAAGCGAACCAATGTAAAACATGAACCCAGCTTATCAAAAACTATTTAAGGTAGCCTGGAGAAGAGCCAACACCAAAACCTTCATCCAACCCATGGAAACAAACGTTAAACAATGATAAGGTAAAAGTTAAATTCATTTTCGGCAGGGAAACAACAAAAGAATTTGGGTCCGACCTATTGACAGGTGGAAGTGAAAATGCTTAAAATCTGTTCAAGTGAAGAGAGACAGAAAAATTTACCAGACTTGTTGGCACTTGTCCTTGGGCATGATGATGCCAGCTGATATTGGCAAATTACCCAACCCACCTGGTTATATTGCATGCAGCAGACTGACCAGTTATAATTGAGTGCTTTGATAAGGAACTGAACACAGTCCAAGCCCACCGTTACATTAAAATGTTCTGTCTGACCTAGAAAAAAAATGCTTTATTCATGAGAATGCTAGAATATTCTCTACTTGACCAAAGAGTGTTTAAAAAAAAACAAAGATGCTTTGTATGAGTCAGTTAAGTATCACGCGTAAAACATGCTTGAGTGATCATGTTTTGAAAGAGACATGACTTAGCAGATTCTTCTGCAGTAGGTTGCCATTACTTTCTATAGAACCCACTCTGTTCTGTTATTTAATACATACTTAGAGCGAAGAGATGGATTCATACCTTTCTTAAGGGTATTTGCATATAAGTGAATGCAACAAATTCAACTGGAATTCAAACTTGGCTCCCTGATATCTTGTTCTGAACCGATATACACTGCACCACAAGGGGGTGCCGAACTGTTTCCATTTGGATCCCACTCAAAAATCTCAGATCTACTCATTAATGACCTCTTCATAAAGAATTTTGTCATTTTCATAATAGAAAGTGTTGTGATGCAACTCAGACCAGACACTGGGTTTGTTGTACAGGGTATACTTTCAGCAAAAAAAAAAAAAACACTCTTTGGCTTAATCGTTATGATTGTATAAAGAACAAAAGAATTTCTAGCAGTAAACCAGATTTTTTTTCTTAGGAAGTAACTTACTGCCATAAGCAAGTAAAATGATGAAGGAGATGTAAAGTCCAGTGGCTGTCATCTGTATGTGTTTTTTTGTTCCTTCTGTTTTTCTTTATGCAGAATCATCAGTTTTTATGTACAACAGTTCTCTTTGTCTAAAGAAACAAAAAAAACAAATTAATATTTCTTCCTTGGATTTATCTCAGTCTGTACTTTGAAGCTGACTCCAATTATGATCGTCATCGATCAAAAGTAAATGCTTTATATCGAGTTGTGCAACAGATTCTGCCGTTTTAAGTTTAACAGGACCTTAGCTTGACTCATATTGCTACAAAAGTTTGGTACCTATGCTGTAGGCATGGCTTTAGTCTGCATGAGAGGTCAAGAGGTTTGGGGGAGGGAGGTTAACTCTCTTCACAGAGATGTAACCAACATGGCAAGAATAACATAAGATATAAAAAAAAAAAAACAAACCTCCATTTCTTGTTGTGCCACTTCACAAGCTGCTCCAAGACCAACCACCAATGGAGTGGGAACAGTGCCACTTCTCATTCCTCGTTCTTGGCCACCACCACTTTGAGGAGGATCAAGCCGTACACGTGGACGACGACGGACATATAAAGCCCCAACACCTTAAAGAAAATAAACATATCATAAAATTGTTCACAAATAAATTAAGGTAAAAAAAAAAAACATTAATGGCTCAACATTAAATGGTTAAAATGGTTATTTGTCCAAATAGAACTGTTAAAATATTCTGACCGTTTTCAGTCATATTGACATTTTAGGTACCTCCACTAATTCACTGAAAAAAATAAAAAAAATAAAAACAGCATAGCATGAGAAAAAAATGGCCCCAAGCTTAATAAAAACAAAGTTTTTCTTGTCAAAATATTTATGTTATTATTAAGAGGAAAGATCAAAGTATTTTTTTTAATTATTTAAAATTTTGTAATGCTTTCTAATAACTTGTCTGAAATTTTGGTAAAAAAACTTTTATTTTTCATCAGTAAGTGACCAAATTTACTATGGATAATGTAATATTCATTTACATGCACATACCCTTGGGAAAGGTATTAATCTGTCTCTTCCCACCAGTTATGGGTTAAATAATAGGACAGATTGGGTTCTATAGCCTTGGCTGGCAACCAGTCTACTGCAGAAAGCAATGGCAACCTACTACTACGGGATAATCTTCTGCCCAGTCAGTCATGTCTCTTTTGAGACATGATCACCCAAGTATGCATCACATATGGCACTTAACTGACTAAATGTAATATTATGAAACTATTTTTTCCTAATGAAAAACACATTAATTTAGAAATTCTTGCAAAAAATTAAGAAATAGTCTGATCTTAATGAAACTTTCAAGACTTATGCACAAATGAATGAAATTATTCTTGAAATTATTATTTTTAGAAAATCTTGGTAAAAATATATTTTTTGCATCTCTATGTAATTTCATGAAATTAAATTGTTTCAAAAATTTGTTTTATTAGTTAAATGCAGGACTCCTTGTGAAATGTAATTCAACTATTTTATTTTTCAAAAATCTGCTCCAAATAGTAAAATAAAAAATGCAATAAAACTATAACATTATCTACTTAAATAAACTTTTAATTGCTTTAATATATATATATATAACAACCTACACTTAATAAAATCACATTTAAATCTGGTCATAACACATTACATTGCATTTAAATATATGGTTCTGCTATCATTTCAAGTTCTCATGCGGTGCGGTGCGATGTCATAGAATCGCATTACAAATTTACAAACTGCATTTGCTATATTTTTGGTAACTTATCGTTGCTTAGCAAAGTTTTATGTCAATACAAGATAAAATTGTCGCTGATGGTAGATGTTTTTATGTTAAGGTCTTTGTAACCTCTCTGAAGATAGCTCATGTGAGCCGAAAGCTTAGAACCAACTTAAAAAATTATCCAAATGTTGGAGAATTTTTGTCTTTATTTTCACCTAAAATTAAAGCCAAAATACGATGTTTTGAACGGCTCATGATTAAACATAATAGACATTCATTGTCTCTTATATTTAACAGTATATGTTTAGAAAATTTTCTGCTGCCCCTATACTATATATATATATAGAGATATGACATTATAGTCTGAAGAAAAAAATGTTTTTTGATGAATAATGAATTTTTTACAAGAATTGTTTTCATAATTTTTTTCTTTATGATTTATAATAATTTATAAAGCTTCAAAGATATTTTTAGAATTCTTCAAAGCCTTGTTGCAGTTAGGTTATTAAGTGAAGAATATATTTACTAATTGACAATTAAAAAGCTTAATACCAATCTTCAAGATTTTTAAAATTTTTTGTTTTTTTTTTGTGCATAGGTTTTTATTGTTTTTTTTAAACTTTGGTATTTTGTGCATGTGTGACATTAAAAGGTTACATATTTCATGGTTTCTTCCTCTTACAGGAAAAAAAGTTTGGACAATTATGTCAATTCTGGTCAACCATACTTAGCTTATCAATACATCTGGCTGTCATCAATCACTTGATGTGTTAGAAAGATATGATCTCCATGATTATGAAATACTTTCATTGTAAATTTCATGCTATGAACAAGTAATACTTGTTTCCAAAAATAATGTGCCACAGATGTACATTTTATTTTTGCACAATTTTTAAAACTGATAATCAACTTTTGTTTATTGACTTTCAATCTGTCAAAATGGATGAAAAGATGGTAACTATTGAAAACTTTTAAAAAAATTGAGATTCTAATCAATGTAATTTCTATTTGAAATACATCAGTGTATTTTGCTTAGTGGAAATAGTAAATTTAAATTCAATTTAAATCTTAGGTATCTTCACACATTTTTGATACCTATCATAATTCTTTATTATAAATAGAATGTGTTTTTTTTTATATTTGTTTTCAACAGCATTTTGACACCATGACAGATATTTAATGCATTGATTTAGTTAATGAGGAATATTTCAGTTTTAGTTTAAAAGTTAATTGAAAATTTTTGCATTGACAAGTCAAATGTTTCTTAGATGAAATGTTGCTTTTCATGTATATAAAATGTAAATGCATTGCTAATGATTTTGATTTTAGCACAGAAATATATTATGAATAATTTTTATTATTAAAATTCAATGGAAATCAGGAAGATTTTCAAAAATCTGACAAAAAAATAAAATATCTGAATCGGTGGGGAGGTGAGGCTTGATGTCGTTTCTTTGTTGTTCCATGGCACAAAATGACTGAAACAACTGACAAGCTAAAGGATATTTTTTTACTTTTTTGGGTCATTGTCACCCCCTCATACTTCCTGAAAATCATTCATTGAAATGAATGCTGACTGCCATAGCTGGAATTTGAACTCACTTTCATATTCCCATTTTCAATGATGATGCCCATTACACCACTTTACACACAATTAACATTGGTGGATTAAAAGCTATTTTGTTGTGGAAGCATTGACTTGCATAATAAAACCTGACAGAGTACAGGTTAAATCATAGATGAATAGATAAATAAATAAGATTTAAATCTGAATATTAAAGGCAAGTGGAATGAGTTGTGTGGGTCAATTAAGTCATCACAATGACCAGACTTTCTTGAAAGATGTTCTAAAAATAAAATATAATTCCTGAATGAAAACAATTCATAAAAAAATTGATGTGATTATTTTGGATTTCTGTCAAAACGTTTTTGATAAAGTTCTTATTTGAATTCAGAGAAAGTATTTTCTAAATAAAATGTTTTCAGTGATAAAACGTAGTTTTCTTTGTTTTCTTTTTTTTTTTGTAGGTGTTTTATTAAAACTAACCAGAATTAAATCCAGTTTTTTTTTTGTTTTTGTTAAAATAATAAATTTGTAATTAATTCTGTAATTACAAAAAAAAAAAAAAAAATTATTCAGCTTTTGTTATTTTGTGCATGTATTTTTATTTATATAATGGCTGGCCACTCATATTCAAGGGGATCCATCTACTGGGGTGGCTAGCTAATCCCCATTGCAAATTGTTATTGAAAATCTTGAAAGAAACATTTTCTGCATAATAATCTATTAAGCAAGATTTTCAATAAAATCTGCTAAAATTAAGTTATAGTTTTATGGATAATCTAGAAAAAATAATAAAAAAATCATAATATTTTAAATAAAAATTTAAACCTAATTGAAAATAAAAATCATCCAAAAACTGAAATCAATAATTTAGACAGTAATAAATATAATTGTAGAAACCCTATAGAGTGTCCTTTGGAAAACAGGTGCCTTACAAAATCCATAGTTTATCAATGAACTATTTCTTCTCTGGAAAACCCTAGTAATATAAAGATTTATGTTAGTAGTACTAAGAATTCACTGAAACAAAAGATGTTATCAACACATGTATTCATTTAATAAGTACAGAACTAGAACATCCCTATTGAAATATTTTTGGTGTCTAAAAGAAACAAATAAAATTCCTACAATAAAATGGAAAATCTTTTAAAAAAGCTAGAATATGTAAGTCTTTAAATGATCCATGCCCCTGGTATCGATATGAAAATCTATATATTATTCAATTTCTTGCAAATAAAAATCTATTAAATAAACATAATGAAATAAATGTCATATATAAACATTGTAAAATGTTCACCTTAGAATATGGTTAAAAAATTCTTCATAAAAGAATATCCATTAACTTATATATATCCAATAATTTGTTTTGTATTATGATATAATATTAATTAAATAGACATTAAAATTTTTACAAATTAAGAGTTTATGAAAAAATTGGGAAAAAAATGCACTCTGAACTGAAATAAAAATAGTATAATCATACTCAAAGTTCCCTTTAAGTCGGATCAAAATATGAAATGTTTTCTTTCTTTCTTTTTTGTTTTAAAAAAAAATGTTGGGATATAGATAAAGCTAATACAAGAATCTTGTAATAAAAATGGATACATCACACAAGAAGAGAGCAGTCTAGATGGTGGCTCATTTGACTGACACTTTGCCGTTAAGATCGAAAGAAGAAAACCTACATTCCCCAAATATATAACCTATATTTTCAAATTTAAAAATTGAACTTCATTCTGATTATTTAAACCCACAAAATTTTTGGTCTTCCCCCATCCACATCAACTCTTTAAATAACAAGCGTATTGTTTTATACATTCAAATGTATATCATTTTCACAACAATAAGTCAACATTGCCCAACGATGAGGTAAAATCTTGAAACATAGAAATTACCCTGTTGCAATGTAAATTAATTTTAAATAAAAAACAAATTTCATTATATATACACATTAAATATATATTAGTTATTATTATGATCATAATAATAGCATACTGCAACTCAATAGCTATAAAGTTTTGGTGTTAAATGCACCATCGGGCAGTGAAATATTATTACAATAAATCATATTATAATAATAACAACTATATCTTTATGCTCTACTTGTGTATTGAGCACTTTTTAAAGGTAAATATCTAACTGTCAATATACTTCTATCAGTATCAACCACTTAAATTATTATTATTTTACACACTCACACACACACACATTACACTGGTTTCTTTTACCTTTAGGTCCATAAATTTTGTGTCCACTAATTGACATCAAATCTATTTTCAGGTCATTCACATCCAATGGTATTTTGCCAACAGCTTGGGCAGCATCTGTGTGAAAGAATATCTTCTTGGCTCGACATAAAGCACCTTAAATAATACAAAAAGAAAAGTTCATTTTTGTTAGAATTATCATTAAGACAAGGAATTATCATCATCATTGGCATAGGCTTCATTATTCTGCTCAGTATTCACATCTTAGTTGTTATAATTGAAACTTTTGGGCTCTTGTGTCCTCTGACCTTCTCAGTAACAGTCTTTGAACCTGATATATAGGCCAAAAGACAAGAATATGTTAGCTAAAAAAATATCTGATTCCCTGGCAGTGGTAATTTCAATCCGTGTCTGGAAAAGCTGAACAATTGTATACTTTGGTTCAGTGGAAGAAACAGACAACACAAATATTTCAAGATAGACACCTTAAGAAGGTAAACGAATGTGATAACCAAAGCATTGTGAGTATATCAACCAAGGTGAGCATGCTGGTCTGAACAGCAAAATAATTAAAAAGTCAGACACCTGAAGATGTATAAGAACCAAAATAATGGTTAGGGTAGGTTAGTTGATTTATAACATTGATCTTTGTTGGATTATTTAATATCATATACTCATAATGTTCATTGGGTTCCTAATCAATAGTTTCTGTCAATAGACGCACATCAGGCTCATACTTTAGTCTCTGTGGGTAAATATTCATCCGATTTAACCCTGATATAAGATAGTTGTTAAGACCGGATAAAGTTCTCTTATATCAGGGTTTGGTCTATTTTATATACATAGCACAGCACAGGCTCTAATTTGGGACCATAGAAAATCTCTTATATCCGGGTTTACTTGATTTAAACATTAGTTTATTAGTGCATTCTCATTCAAGGCAACAAACAAGATGAGGATGTTTGTTTAAAAAGTAAAGCATCAGTGTAACTCGGATATAAGAGAGTTGTGGGGACCAGATAAAAGTTATCCGGGTTTGGTCTATTTTATATACATTACCACAGGCTCTAATTTGGGACCAGAGAAGATCTCTCTTATATCCTGGAGTTTCTCTTATATCCGGGTCTCTTAATTTGGTCTGTTTTATATACATTACCACAGGCTCTAATTTGGGACCAGAGAAGATCTCTTATATACTGGAGTTTCTCTTATATCAGTGTCTCTTAATTTGGTCTGTTTTATATACATTACCACAGGCTCTAATTTGGGACCAGAGAAGATCTCTCTTATATCCCGGAGTTTCTCTTATATCCGGGTCTCTTAATTTGGTCTGTTTTATATACATTACCACAGGCTCTAATTTGGGACCAGAGAAGATATCTCTTATATCCGGGGGTTTCTCTTATATCAGGGTCTCTTAATTTGGTCTGTTTTATATACATTACCACAGGCTCTAATTTGGGACCAGAGAAAATCTCGTATATCCAGGTCTCTTATATGCGGGTTATATTGTAACAAACATAGCTGTTTAAAATCTCAAGAGAAATTATAAAAACAATTATTTTTTTCAGTAAATGTTAATTATTTGTTTTATATTAAGATTTTAAGCTTTACATTTTTAGAGAGTACTGAATGAAACCAAACTTTGTACAAAAGCATTTATTTCTGCATGTTTAAGGATGAATAAAAGTTGATTGTTAAGGATATTTTGTTTATTTTTATATTTCAGACTATTTTCTTAGTTTCTGGTGTAAGTTTAAAAATAAATAGTCCAATGACTGCATACTTTCAGTTTTTATGAGACATTATCAAAGCATTGTTTGTTTTTTTAACACTATTTTGGTTTCATCATTTTCAAATATTGGGTTCACGCCTAATGTCAATTTTTAAAGCATCACATCTTTACATGTCAATCAATGTTGTCATGTTTTCATTTAATGAAATATTTGGTATGTTTAAAACTGACAGTAAAGACAAAAAAAAAACAAAAAAACAGAAATTCTTTGATAACAGCTTTTGAAAGCTAAAAATTCTCGGATAAATATTGATGGTTTACACTTGAGTCTGACAGCTTCCTTGTGACTTTTCTATAAATATTTTCAAGGTAATTGCTCTGATGAACTCTCCTCTATGGTATCTAGACTATGAAACTAAGTGCAGTACTTGATTAGCAGCAAGGTTTCGTAATCTTACAGTTGAAATGGCTGCATGTAAACATAAATTCTATGCTAACAGTTTCTTCTATCACACTTCTTGCATGTGGAACTCATATTTGGCTTCTTGCTTCCCAGTCAAGTTTGATCTTCAAATATTTAAAGATAATGTCAATTATTATCTTCTCTCTTCTTAATTCTTATTCTTTTATTGTTTGCTCTCCTTAATAGATTTTTTCTCATATTCTTTAACACTCACTAATGCATTGCATCTTAGTGGCTTTATTGCCTTCCTTAAAGTGAAATGATTAAAAAAGAAAATTAATTTATTTGTAAGTGGCCCATTTTTTAGGCCCTAGCAAAAGAGCAGCAATCTTGGTTTTCAGAATCTATTTCATGTGTTGTTAACCACAACACCATCTCATGCTTCAATGGTGTCTATATGTATAATGCATATAATGTCTATAACACATACAGTGGATATTTTGAAACAAATTTAGTCTTTTTAAAAAAATAAAAATATTAACTAGAGCAACGTCTCCTAACCTTACTTCAAAATACTTTCTTTGGAATCTCACAAGAAATTTATCCGAGTGTCCCTTCCACTTCCCTAAATTCTATAAAGTCCTTTTTATGATTGTCATCAGGTGCTTTGTCATATTCTCTATATACCCAATGTCTAAAATCACTATTTCAAGGGAAACTTTAGGTTTGGGAAAATCCAGAAGTCACAGGGAGGCCAAACCTGAACTATAGTGGTGGCTGATGTCATGTTTTGCCAAAAATAATGGGCAAGACCACTCTCAGTCTCACTGCTAACTAAGTAACCCCTAACAGAAGAGTATCTATTCAAGTACATACGCTAACATCCCCTGTAATTAGTTGCCAAATTACATCAAAGCTGTTCAACTGGTTCTCAAAAAAATATTCAAAATGGCTGAATACTTCCCAGACAGACTGTGTGTGTGGACATAGGAATCAACACTGCATAATGACTGTCAGTTTCACACATTTCAAAGCAATCTTCAGAACAAGTGCCACTCAAGGATGAGAAAAAGTAAAGAAGAAAATCAACACTTCCCAGCTCTTTTGTTTAGCCCAGAATGGCCAATTTTATATATATATATATATATCATCCGCAGACAGATCTGTATCACAGCTCATCAGTATGGTTAGACTCCGATTGCTTTTAACTGAGGATTGAAACCCGACCGAATTGGTGTCAGTTGGCGATTCTACCTCTGGGCTATGAGCGTTCGGTAGAAGAAGGCAGACTATATATATATATATATATATATATATATATATATGTATTGCATCAAGGTTATAATTTTTATGTGATTCATTGTGCCCGTTTTTATATCATCGTGATGTTGATAGATTTTTGTTTATTTAATGATGAAGCTGAGGCTGATCAATTTCTCTCCTCCATAATAATCTCCATCCCTCTTTGAGGTTTACTATTGAGAAAGAGGTTAATTCCAAACTTGCTTTCCTTGATGTATTGGCACATCATACACCAACATCTTTTTGTACCTCAGTGTAGAGAAAGTCCACTTTTTCCAGTTTATACACATGCTGGGACTCCTTTTGTCCCAAAAAGTGCAAAATAAACCTCAAAAACTTTAATGCTTAGAGCATTGATTATCTGTTCTGAATAAATTTCTTGATAGTGAAATTAATTTTATAAAGAGAACTTTGTGCAATAGTGGGTATCCCCCCAATGTTGTAAATTTGGTGATTTGTAACAAGATCAATGACTTCAGGAAGATTAAGCCAGTAGTTTTTTCTAAATCCCCGTTGTATTTAAGACTTTCGTGGATTGGAGAGAAGGGTGAAAACCTAACTAGGCAAATTTGGTGATTTGTAACAAGATCAATGACTTCAGGAAGATTAAGCCAGTAGTTTTTTCTAAATCCCCGTTGTATTTAAGACTTTCGTGGATTGGAGAGAAGGGTGAAAACCTAACTAGGCAAATTTGGTGATTTGTAACAAGATCAATGACTTCAGGAAGATTAAGCCAGTAGTTTTTTCTAAATCCCCGTTGTATTTAAGACTTTCGTGGATTGGAGAGAAGGGTGAAAGCCTAACTAGGCAAATTTGGTGATTTGTAACAAGATCAAGACTTCAGGAAGATTAAGCCAGTAGTTTTTTCTAAATCCCCGTTGTATTTAAGACTTTCGTGGATTGGAGAGAAGGGTGAAAGCCTAACTAGGCAAATTTGGTGATTTGTAACAAGATCAAGACTTCAGGAAGATTAAGCCAGTAGTTGTTTCTAAATGCCCTGTGTATTAAAAACTTTCGTGGATTGGAGAGAAGGGTGAAAGCCTAACTAGGAAAATTTCTTCTAATGTGCAGAAACGTTATTTTTCTGCCGAAATGCATGTTACGTTTGATACTAAAACTGTTTTAGCCTCAAATCAGAAGGACATTCTTCCCCCTAATCAAATAAGTTCTGTAATTTACGAATATAATTTTGGCTGCAGTGTCAGTTACATAGGCAGAACCACTCAACGACTTGACAATAGAATCAAACAGCATGGTCCATTGAAAATTAGGAACCATACCTGGCAAGAAAATGAACTTGCCCATAACACGTACTGTTCCTCAATCTGTGAACATCTTTTAAAGAATAAAAGGTGTGCCATGGATTTTGATGTAAATTGGTTTTCCATATTGCCCAATTCCCATTCACTTTTTTATTTGAAGGTGCTGGAGTCTGTTTCATCAGGTCTTGCAGACCATCGTTGTGTAAACAGCAAAAGTGTTTGCTGGTCTTGCTGTGGTCAGTCCCTAGTAGCTCATTCCCCCTTTCTTGTCATGGATCATTTCATTTTTCACAACTCTTACATTTTACGTTAAGTTCTCCCAATTAAAAAACTTTGACAAGCAGGAGCAAAACTGGTTGTTTTCTTTTTTTCTTGTTTTATATTTTCTTCTCATTATGCCCTCTAACATAAAAATTATAACTCTTAATTCAATATTCAAGTTCTATACCCCAAAACATCTGTTATATATATATATATATATATATATATATAAGAAAAAAATTAGGCAGACACGTTATTTCATGATAAATCGAAAGTATAGGCCTATTTCAGGTGAACCATCATCAGCTTCTGTCTTTATTGTACAGAAGATTTTACACGAATGAAATTCACAAAGATCAAAAAAAAAAAAAACGGAATAAAAATAAAGATTGCTCCCTTAAAAGAGAAAATTTAAGAAAATACATCATTACATCAGTTTGGCGAACACACACAGACACGCATAAGCACACAACATATAATCAAATAGCATGCGTAAGAGCGGATGTCAAAGATACATTATGCAAATCAGTTCGACTGCTGACACATAGATTTGAAAAGTAAAGAAAGGGGTTAAAGGGGTTAGGTGAGAGAGAGATAGCATTAAAGAGAAAGGGTAAGTATCTTAAAGCATAAACGAAAAGAGAAAGAAGAGAGAAATAAATTTAAATTAGAAAGAAAATATGAGAGGAGAAAATGAAAATAAAAAATAAATATTATATATTAATGATGAAAGGATAAGAAATTAGAATCTAAAAAAATTAAGAACAAATTAAGAACATATCATCAAAGAGCACGCGTAAAAAATATTAAAAATAATTTGTCAACTCTTTTGAATTCATATATGTATGTTTGTAAATTAAATGATTTATTTAACAGGCAAAACCATGTTTTCTTTATTTTTATTTTATTATTGTTTAGAATTTGGACATTCGGATTTTTAATATAAGAATCTGGATGACAGAATTTCCTACAAACTTACCAATTTCTTTGATTGGCTGTTTAACTCCAATTTCATTGTTCACTGCCATGATTGATACCAAAGATGTATCTGGTCGCATTGATTTCTCTAGAACCTGGAGTAGTAAAAAAAAAACAAAAAAAAAAAAAACATAGCAATCCATTTTTATAATATCTAAAGCTAAACATTTCCAGTAAAGGTTGTTAAAATCTAGTTTCAAAATGAATGAACAAAATAGGCTCAACTGAGAGGTGGTAACAATTGTTTCAAACTATTTTTTAGGCTATTGAGTAGGAATATTTGTGTACCCACCAAGCAGCATATATAAATAGTTGAGCCAAAACACAATACGCATGCCTTGAAGATGCTATAATAAGCATATGGTTGCAAAGAAAAGAAGAAACAAGCATTAAAATTACAACAGTGTGTACTGATCAATTTTTAGAATATAGACAGTTGTGTGAAAAGATGACAAAACTATTGATATTTCATTCTTTAGTTGCTATTAGTAAGGGAAGCAATTAGGTGTAAAGGTGTTGTTGGTAAGACCAAGAGATGACAGATTGGCTATTGTATTTTAGGTTTTTGTTGGGATTTGTTTTGTGGACATGTGATGCTTGGTGTCCCTGTGTAGAAGGCAACTTTTTTTATTTGGGGTTTTGCTTTCTTAGGGCCCACATCTAGCTGACATGTCTAATGAAATGCATTGATTAAAGTAGTATAAAGTATATCACTTTTAACACTGTACTGTTCCTCGGTAAAAGTACCAAGAAATGTAATACCTGTATGCTTTCTGTCTTGGATAACAAAGACAGGAAGCACTCTGGCATTATATTCTGATCCTAAGCAATGAATGGACAAATGAACTTTGATTTTATACAGAAGTGTCATTCTAAATGTAAATAATTTGGTCATACTTTATGGCATGGGTTGGCAACCTGTGGCACACCAAGCAATTTCCAATGGCACGCAAATTGTGTATAACTCAAAGTAACAAACTATGTTGCTGATATTAAGACCATGCAAGGGCAAGGCTTCCATTAATAATGAAATCTTTGAATAAACTTTTAAAGAACAATTTATTTCTATTAATGGGGTTTACATATTGTATATATTACTATTTAATTTATTTGTTTGAACATTATTTTTAATGAAATATGTCAGTTGTTAATTCCATTTCGTTAATGTCCAAAATTTTCTATAACGTTCTGTTTATATATTATCAGCCTTTGAGATTTCACTTGCCCGATCGACTCAGTCAATTAAAAATTTAATTGGATGATTAAAGTTGATTAAAAATCTTGCAATGAAACGTCCCTTCAAATATAGAAAAAAGAAATCTTATTCCTTTTACAACCCAAAAGTATGCCATTGAAGATTCGAAGGTTACTTAGAATGACCTACAATGACATTATTGAACTCTTTGGTCTTATGCATGGTGCCTGATTTACATCAAAATGTGTGGTTAAACAAGACAGTGACACCCTGCAATCATCAAAGCAAGATCTGAAAAATGGAATTTAGATTGGCAAGCTCCTGTCTCGCTTTTATCATCCTAGTCATTGTAAACACATTTGTTTAATTAACGCTTCCAGAGTGGAGCCAAAATGTCTCAGTCGCCCAGATTAAAGACGCTCACAGGTTTTTTAGAAACTCATTTGGAAAAATATTATCCTTGACTCAACAGCCATATTTTCTCCCCACTTACGAAAAGTAAAAAAACCAACATTTGAAAGAAAGAAAAAAAAAAATAAATATGCATACTTCTTTCAACAATGCGCTGAAAAAAAAATTATACAAGTATGTAATTTTTTTATAGAATATCGTTGAGAAAATCAGATTTGTTACTTTTTCATCATCTATGAGATGGAGGTTATAGTCAAACAGAAAAAAAAAAAAACTACGAATTTAAGTACCTCCACTCAATTGCCAAAACAAAGACAGCATATCATGGTGTTAAAAGGGCTCAAACTTAATAAAAACAAAGTTTTATCATCAAAATGTTTATGCCATTATTAAGAGGAAAGATAAAATTTTGTTGTTGTTATTTTTTTTTTAAATTTTAAATCCTTTCTAATACCTTCAAAATTTTAATTAAAATTTCATATTTTGTTTTCCGTCAGTGATTCACATTATGTAAGGTGACCATTAAGAAAATGAAGTAAAATGATTTTGGGGTGAGTAAATTTTCCCTCGCTCTTGACTGCTTTCAAATCTCAAAGGATGTATATTACTATATAAAATATATTCTAGAACAGGTATATTGACTTGACTTGTATAAATATACAGATGCTTTTGGCACACTGAATAATTTTTAGACTCTAAATTGGCACATAGTTAGCAAAAGGTTGCCGACCCCTACTTTACGGGCATAATGTTACTGCTTCTATGTGCTGTGGCCCTTTTGGACATCAAGAACGATGGCTCTCTACAATTTTTTGTCTTTTGGAACTCCTAGGAAATTTTTTTTCATTATCTCTCCTAATCCCTATTCTGCTAATCAGAAAACTTTTTTGGTAGGTTATGTGCATTGTGGTGCATTGGATATCAGCTCAGAATGAGAAATTAGAGAGCAGAGTTCAAATTCCAGTTGAATTCATTGCATTTACTTACATGTGAATACCCTTGGGAAAAGTATGAATCCATCCCTTCTCCGTTCAGCAGTGGATTAAATAGCAGGACAGATTGGGTTCTACAGCCTTGGTTTGCAACCAGTCTATCACAGAAAGAAATGGCAACCTACTGCAGAATAATATTCTGCTTAGTCATTCATGGACTGAAAGCATGTATCATATATGACCGACTTATACACTGCTTTCCTATGTCCCTCTTGCCTTCAATATGTCTTTTGAGTGTCAAATTTTCTAACCAGTTTCCTCATTATGTGGCCTAGAATTTTTCTAAGCATTTTTTTTTGTTACTATTTTCTCTAAAACTTTGTTGTTGCTCATACGTTCAAGTCCATCGTACTCTCGGCATCCTTTCGTAAAATCACATTTTTGTTGCTTCAAGTCTTTTTCATACATAAATAGTTTGTTCAGCATTCACTACCATATAAGTAGATTAATATTATATAACAATTCAGTACTCTTTTCTTTGTTTCTAACAAGATTTTCCTATTTCATGATACTTTGCTTAGCTTTCAGAGAGCATCTATTGCTATCCCAAAGCACCATCAGATGTTGCTGTCACATTTTCTTTCCTCTGTTAAAACAATTCCAAGATATTTAAATTTTTATACTGGCGTGATTTTGGCATCTCTAATTTGCAATTCAACTTGGAATGACAAATCAGGGAGCCAAGTTCGAATTCCAGTTGAATTCCTTGCATTCACTTATGCACAAATACCCTTGGGAAAAGTATTAATCCATCTCTTTCCTCCAGTTATGGGTTAAATAATAGGACAGACTAGATTCTATAGCCTTGGCTGGCAGCCAGTATACCAAAGAAAGCTTTGGCAACCTACTGTGGGATAATCTTCTGCTCAGTCAGTTATGTCTCTTTTGAGACATGATCGCCCAAGCGTGTATCACATATGGCACTTAACTGACTTAATTTGTAATTCACATGTTGGGCTCTTTTTATTGACAACCATTTTGTTTAGTCCTTTCTTCTCCCTTTCCATTACTACCTTCTGTAGGAGTCCCTGTATTTTCTATATCCAATATCAACACTGTGTCATTCACATATCTAATGTTAAGATTTCGCCAATAATCAATTAATGAAAGTGTCAATAACACTTGTATGAATTCCTGCTGACAAACTTATTTTCAATGTTTTTCTACATCAAAATACTGAATCAATTGATGAATTCTAATTCTCTCAGAATCATCTCACTGTAAAGGTTGAATAAATCTGTTGAGAAAATACATCCTTGTCTTAAATGCATTTCTATTTTCATATATTTACTCAATTCATTGTCTATTCACATGCAGACAGTTTGTTCCCAGTATAAATTCTGGATTATTCTAATATCCTTCTCAAATAAAACAAGCTTACTTAACAATACCAAAGTTCTTTGTTACATGCTAGTAAATAAATAAGACTTTCTATGAAGGGACAAAACACATTATAAAAAAGGAGAAAATTTCCTCTTATCTTACCTCCAAATCCACCAACCCATTTGTTTGCACCGGGAGATAAGTTACCTCAAAACCTTCCATCTCAAGAATTCGACATGAATCAAGCACACACTTGTGTTCCTGTAAAAGAAAAAAAATATTTAAAAAACAGATTCTCATTAAATATCTACCAAACAAATTTTTAACTTAAGCTCATATAGAAATACAACTACAAAAATTCTTCCATCTGAAAAAAACTTGGCCAAGAAATGTGGAAAACTTTCAAAGTTCTAGTATTGGATATAGAGCTGAAAATGAGCTGCCTATTAAAATTAAAGCTTGATGAAAATCATTATATTAATGTCTGAAGAAATTTTGAAATCAGGTATGGCTGATCATGTGTGAAGGGAAAAGCAGATGCATAATTTGCTGGATTGGGGTAAGAAATGGCTTGTAAATTTAATGCTTCAAAAAACTGCTATCCTTTAACCAACAAAGACAATCGCTACTACCTACCATCAGCATGGATTAGGCTAGTCTCCCTGAAAGCAAAACACTGCACCTCCTCAGCTTAACTCTCTCAGCTAACCTTAAGTTGAATGATTCCGTTGGATCCAGAGCTAAATCTGTTGCTAGGAAGGTTGGTTCACTTTGTAGAGCCAGGAAGTTTTTCTTGTCTGAATGCATCTTGCATGTATATAAATTTACCATCCACCCATGCATTGAATACTGTTGTCACATCTGATCAGGTGTCCCCACTATTCATATTGGATTTCTTGGCTAAATCCAATGAAGAATCTGCAATGTAATCGATCCCGACCTGGTAGATCAACTCCAGTCACTTTCCTATTGATGTAATGTGGCTTCCCTCTGTCTCTTCTACAAATATTTTCATGGATGAGCTTAAGTCCCTGGTACCCTCTATGCATGAATATACTCAATTTACTAGACTAGCAACTAGTTCCCACTCTTTTACAGTGAAACCAATCAAATGTAACTGCAACTTCTACTCTATCAGTTTCTTTTCTTGCACTTCCTGCCTGTGGAATTCCCTTCCATATACTGACAGCTAGAATCTCCAAAATTTAAATTCAAAGTCAATTGCCATCTCTTATCTTCTTGACTTGCATGCTTTCCCTGACAACCATCGTATCATGTTCTTTCCCCCGTCCACTCTACTCTCATGCAGCTCTCTTCACACAACTGTTCTCATTCTTCTCTTACTCATTCTCTGACACTCCCTATAAACTGTTCCGCCTTCTCATCACTATTCTCTTATGTAACCCCTTGTGCACCAGTGGCAATACTGCCTTGCTTGGGATGAAATGATTATATAAAATGAAAAATGTCTAAATTTGTAAAAAAAACATTTAGTTTCATAAAATTAAGATGACAGAAGGTCCTCCAGGTTTGAGGGTTGGGTGCAGGGCTAACAACCCTGCCCCATAAAAAACAAGTTTGTTACAGAAACAGTAACAAAAAAGTTGCTGCCCTATGCACCATCTGGGTGTGATGGATAAATGATGATGAAGATGACAGATACAAATGTCATAAGACCACCAGACTTTCTAAGAGGTTCAAATGAGGATGAATTGGAGGAAATATAAAATAAGTGCCAAAAATAGTTTTTGTTTCAGGGTGGGTATTTTTTGTCTATAGCTAAAACCCTAATAGGTTCTACCATCCTAGGTCTAGGTGGACCTGGGAACAACATAAGAGATGGTTCCACACTCCTCAAAACTTCCAATCTCCTAATCAGAGGTCTTTCTTCTAGGAGTAGTCTACCCAGGACTAGCAAGAGAGCAAAGATTATTGAAAGTTACCATAGAACATTACATGAAATTAAAAAAAAAAAAAAATTTAATAATTTTATAGTAAATATAGATATTTAGAGAACAGGTTTGTATAATAAAAAAAATAAATGAAAAAGAATAGTTTTCTCTCTAATATTTAATTTGATTCCAGCCTAACCAGCAGGTATGACAGGTAAATATAACAATAATAAACAAGTGGGTAAAAGTGGCATCCAGTTTCTGGTAAACTGAATGTTGCAAGTTCAATCATTCTACTGAGTACTATATCGTCGTCGGATTTAGCTCATATCCAAGAATGTAATTTCTCCCTTGCTGATCACTTCCTTTATTACAATGGTGGGTGTTGATGACTAAATTGGCTGACAACCATTCAGGTTCAGCACTAGAGAATTTCAGTTTCACCAAAATCTGCTCCTATCATCTATTCCTTATTGCCATTTAGCTTGGCAAGTGTTGGTTGGAGGTGAAATAAAATCAGAGTAGAAGAATGTACCAATGGTATGAATTTGTTTATAGTTCAGGAAGTGACCCATACACTTGATTTGATGACCGTCCTCTGTAGCACATATGGAATGAAATATTCAGAAGCCAGTTATGAAACTGCAATGGACTGTTGTGGAGAAGAGATTTTGAGTTGTACAATGACCCTGAGCAAGGTTGAAGACAAGGATTCAGACTAACCGTGACCAATTTCAGTCCCTAACGGTGGAACAAACAGATGATGACAACGAATTTCAACAGTTGAACCAGCAGAAGAAGAGGATTACATATGATTGACATGCTACAGAAGGATACTATATAACATCCATGGAAAAGAAAAAAAAAGATTCAGTTTTTGAAGCTTAAAGGTTATCAACATTTCACATAAACTGTGAATCATAACTGATTTTATTGTAAACTTGTACAACCTAAAATGAATGTGCAGATATCATAATGGTTATCAGCACATTAAATGGAATTAGCAATCAGAGTTCAAATCCCATCTTTGTTGCAATCACTTTCACACTAATGACCTTGTGGGACTGTCCCCACTATAAGTTAAATATCAGAGTGGGTAGGAGTCAATTTAGGAGAAATCACTCTGAATTCAAAATTGTGGAGACATCAATGAGCAACCACTCAACTGTCTTTAACAAAAAGTCATGGTAATTCACAGATTATAAAAAGGGAATCTGGGGAGAGCCATAATAAACAACAATGGAACAGACATGGAATGTAAAACAAAAACCCCCACATAAAAAAAAAAAAAAAAAATTTCAATCTATTGATGAATGACTTCAACGTTTTTCTTGTTTTGAAGTTTGGGGGAATATAAAAGTCACATCTTTAGATAACGTCAGTGAAGAACAGAATTATCTCCCTTGTAACTACATTTTCAACTCAAAACAGATGATTAGGGAGAGAATTTTACCCATAACTGGTAGGGGCCAAAGCATTAACAGATACATGGATATCAATCTATTAAATAGTATTTGTAAAACACAAATATATTAGTTAATTTGAAGACTTGAATAGACAATCATTGCTGTAACTTAGCTAGTGCCAATATTTATGTATCATATACAGATGTCATGACTGAACTTTTTAATCATATGAACATAAGTCTTTTTCTTATTACAGTTGTTACAACTTTGAGTTGCATACTGAAATATTATATACATTAATATTGAATGATTCATGTAACACTGTTCATGAGTTGCACATAAAATACTAATATCAAATTTTGTGTATGCTAAGACACATGGCTCCCCCAGCAAAAAAAAAAAAGCCAAATGCCCTCAAAAATCACCCTGTATTTCAGCAATTAAAAGGTTAAGTTGTAGAGAAGTTTGCCAGCCCTCATGAACCCCTGTCATGAGATATAAGCAGCTACATATCCCCGACATACAAGCCTACGATTATCATTCATATTATTTTAATCGGATTTAATGCAAGGGATTAATGTCACTCAGACACAAGGGGTTACTGACTGTGAAAGAATTAGTAAACAGAAACATTACTAAGGAGCGAGAACAATAAAAGAGTAATCAGGAAGACAGTAAATAGTGATTGACATTAAATTTTTAAAGATTAAAGCATGGCGGCAGAAGAGAGTTCCTCAAGTAAGAAGTGCAAGAAAAGAAACTTAGCATATATATATAAGTGTAATATAGCAATCTGGCCCCACCCGAGGAAGGTTGATGCAATCGATGGTGTTTCCCGTCGGTGAAGGGGTCGGCGAACGACAAGACAGGTGTTTGAGAAATACATCCTGTCGGGGCCTGGAGCGGATGTCGCAGGGTTATGAGTCGGGCTTGTTTGACCTTATTTCCGACAGCGGCGGAAATGACTACGGAGGCAAACAGAACAGGTGTCTCTTGGAATTACGTGAGCGTTGCGTGGGCGAGGCAAAACCGGAAGGAAAAGTCCCGGTTCTAGAAGACTATAAAAAGACCTCGACACACGGATTCGCCAGCAGAGAACGGCCAGTGGAAGCAGAGAGACACCACAGGCAAGACTACACTCCCATCGACCCATTCTATGTGCGCTCTCACTCTTCCATTCTCTGTTCCACACGGGTTCGTCGTCAGGAATAAAAATATAACCTTATATTTTTATATATGCGTGTTCTCGTTGTTTGTCGTCGTACGGCGATATATAACATATATATATTTTTTTTTAGGATTGAGGATAACCAGATAGCAGCTTCCTACCAGTACGTAAGTCTTTCATTGATTTAAGCATTACATACAGTATCTCCACAAAACCCAATCCCAGCTATATAATACAGGCTGACATTTCTCATGTATATCATGAATACCAACCTTATGTGTACTAATGAAACAAACCAGTTAGCTTAATAAGCCTACCAATAATTTCAAATGTACTGTAATAATACACACAGATATTCATACAGTAATAGCGAGCTAATCTAATTAATAAATTTGTAAGGTACAGTAAGAGTGTGTTGAGACATTTAACTGATTTCTCTCCCAGAGGCAGAGAGGGGAAAAGAGACAGGAGGTAACCATCCGCACATGCATTGAAAAACAACACTGCCTTGGGAACCACAGCAATTTTAGGAGACTGACTTTCCTCTTGCTTTTATTGGTATAAGACATATTACAAAACCCAGATCTTGACAAGTTGCAGAGAGACCTGTATCTAGACATGCCAAGCTGTCCTGCTGCTAACAGGAAAAACTAGGATGTAAGCGATGTTGGCAAACATGTTTGCATGTGATCTAAAGGCTCTTTTGCATCTGTACTAACATGTGTTCATAAATAATAACCATAAACATTTGATAGTAAGTCCAAAACGTCATAATTTGTTGTAACAGAAAAAAATGATACTGTAGACTTGGACTTGATAGTATGGTAAGCCTGAATTTTTTTTTTTTCCAAAAATACCTAACTAATTATAGAGTGTGTCTTACCACTTACAGAATCTTAGATGGGAAGTATAGTATAGTATATAACTTGAATGTACAGTCCCTCTAAGACTGACAACTTATAACAACAGCTCCTTTACAACAACCTATGATCAATTTGCATATAATACTTACTGTTTGTGTTGTAATGACATGCTTCTTCCTCGATTTGTAAAATCGAGCCACACCTTTCACAGCTATGTTGTTTGATTCTGTGGCACCACTGGTGAAGATAATCTCTTTAGCATCAGCTCCAATCAAAGAGGCCACTTGCTGCAAAAGAAACAAAAATTTTGAACCAGTCTGTTACCTAGTGTTTACAGTACACAGTAACATCTTTAGGGGTAAGTGGAACTCTCATATACAATCCATCAGTAAAAATAAAGGTAACATGATCATCTCTCGCTACCCATGATATCTTCGACTTTTCTAAGAGCCAGATCAGGCTGAAAATGGAATGCCGTTGCCATATTTGGTTGGGAGCGGCCTGATCCTCACTTTCCAGCATTGATAGAGTTCAAAAGTGTCCTTCTTAGAGATTAATAATTTTCCACCCTAAAAGTTTTCATTCACAGATGGGGTAAGGCAAGTCTGTTACTGTTAAAATGGTTTATGATGAATGGGGATAAATAATGACTGAGCCTGGCCTTGAAGAGGTCAAGATCATTGTGCAGACAGTTACTCGTAAAATGGTTATGATGAAGGAGGTGTCTGATATAAATAAAAAAGGTGATAGTAGAAAGTGAAGATTGAGGATAACAAGGATAGATAGTGACTGACACTGGCCTTGAATAGATCAAGGTTGTAGTGCAGAGGGTTACTGTTAAAATGGTTCATGATGAAGTGGATGATAAAAAAAAAAGTCGTAAAAAGTGAAGAGGACGAGAAGGATAGATAACGACTGACTCTTGCCATGGTTGTAGTGATCAGGGAAGCAACATCAACATGGGAATCTGTTCCACAGATTAGAAGTTCATGGGAAAATATTGCTTATTTGGAACTTTTTCTTTACTTTTGGTATATGGTGGAAATGAGGGTGATTCAATTCTGGGAAGTAGCATGACATGTCCTAGCTGTTGTAAAATAAGGAACTAAAGATTGGAGCCAATCTGAACATTCACCATAGAAATGGTGACACCTGGCTTGCAATTTGTAGAAAATAAGCTGTAGAGTAAAAAAAAAAATAAATCTTGAGCCATGAGGCTATATAAACAATTTTGCATTCTATTTTGACTGGAAAGTGAGGATCGAGCAGCACCAACCCAGATCTGGCAGTAATGCTCCATTTTTTGGTATAATCTGTTTCAAATTGAATGGTTGCAAAAAAAAAAAAAAAAAAAAAAAAAATTCAAACATTTTATCAAAATTGGGTCAAGTGCCCACACACACACACAAAATTGGAATGTCAAAAAGATGGTTTTTCCATTGATGCTGCTATTATTCTAAGAATAGCAGCAATGTTTATTATTTTAAAAAGCAATGATGAGAATCGAAATAAAGCCTAAATATATGATGAAAATAAATTTTATACATTTTCTTTGTTTTTGAGAATTTACAACAAAAAAAAAAAGTAATAAAAATAATAACTAGATTATTTACACTGTTACATTGTTTATTGGAATGATTGACAAAACATCAGCTAATTACCAATTTATTCAAACTTTATATAATGCAAATCATCCTTGTGCACATGGCATAGTGGGTCCCAATTGCAAAGGTCAGGGCTGGTGGGACTAAGGAATGTAGCTTGTCAAAATATATGCAATGAAAATACTAACAGTGAGAAGATCACAATTTGTTGTCTGTGATTAAACAGTCTAAAAGCATACCAAACTTAAAGGTGATTTTCTTGATAGGACACAGGTTCAAACACTGCTTGAAAGCACATTTCATAATTAAAAATCAAATTTGCAGGCCAATAGATACGAGTTTACATTCAATCAGTCAAGTGCTATTCGTGATGCATGCTTTGGGCGATCATGTCTCGAAAGAGACATGACTGACTGGGCAGAAGATTGTCCTGCAGTAGGTTGCCATTGCTTTCTGCGGTAGATTGGTTGCCAGCCAAGGCTATAGAACCCAATCTGTCCTATTATTTAACCCATAACTGGAGGGAAGAGATGGATTAATACCTTTCCCAAGGGTATTTGTGCATAAGTGAATGCAAGGAATTCAAATGAAACTTGAACTTGGCTCCTCAATTTGTCATTCAGAGTCAATATCCACTGCACCACAACGCACATCCTCTTTGACAATATTTTGGAGAAAAAATATACGTATCAGTTGTCTACTCAAACGTGTATATGCAATAAATATAAGATTTAAAGTAATGAGAAATAAGGTTGATTATATATAAAATCCATCAAATTCTCTAAAAATATAGATGAATTCTATCAAGTTCTTTGAAATATATGTGTCTATCCCTGAACCAAACAGAAATAGCAGGAGGTGATATCAATGGCATAATATAAGTAGCCTCCATTCAGCTATTCAATATTTGTAAAAGACTGACATTATGATCATAATCTTGTTATAAACCTTTCAAGTAATTTTAATTTAGTTATAAGTAGAAAATAAACAAAGTTTGTTGTTTCTGTACCTGTCGAGCATTTTCCATTGCTGCTTCACTCTCCCATCCATAGGCATGTGTGCGAGAGTGAGGGTTGCCAAAATACGAAACCATGTGAGGAAGCATAGCATCGAGAACACGAGGATCCTACAAAATCAATAGAAATAAAATTACTATATATATATATATATATATATATATAAACATTTTTAAAAAAATTATTTTTAACAAAATTTCTCAAAAATATTCAAGGCCAGTCGATATATATATATATATAAATATACTGTTTAATTAAAAAAATAGTATCTACTCAGATATGAATATCTACTAAAAATAATGTTCAAGCAAATAAATTAAAATATGTCGGTTGTTAATCCATTTCATAAATCTCTAGAACTTTTCATAACATTGTTTGATGCTTTCAGAGTAGCGATGAATATTATGAGAAATTGGAAATTTGTGTTTATAAGGCTTGATGTGGCTTTGTTTATACTGTAAAATCACTCAGGGTCAAGCAGTCTAAGATGCGTCAAGTCAAGTGATGGTTTCTTATGTGTTATTCGGAGCTCCAGGTTCAAATCCTGCTGAATCACATTTTTCAAACAAAATTTCTCAAAAATATTCGGGCCAGTAGATATATATAAATATACTGTTAAAAAACAAAACAAAAAAAAAACAACAGAGTATCTACTCAAATACAAACATCTATTAAAAATAATGTTCAAACAAATAAATTAAGATACTGATTATGTATAGACTTTTGTACCATCCATCAGCTATAACTTTCTTCATCTTAACACACTGAAATTCTTTTGGCAATTTATCGTCCAATCTGGGTTAACTTTCATTTCACCAGCTTCTACACTCTTCCATAAAAAAAAAGCAGATGCACAAATTGTTTTGCTCTCATAAGAAATAACAAAAGAGTTATATAACATTTTATAGCAACAATACTTCAAACTCTCTTCTTATGCTCTTATTTTACTAAGCTTGGTTTGGCCCAAGGCTACAAGAATATAGTACCCAATGATGAGAAAACTTACTTCTTCTATGAACTGTAACCCATTAGGATGTAGGCAATCATGATTCTCTACAACTTCTGTTTTTTGTAGCACTTAATAAATTCCGACTTTTGTCTATCTCTCCCAAAACCTGCTCCACCATCCGCGCACTAAAGCTCACCAGAGTAGGTTATGTGTTACTGTCCTTCAATCCTTACTGGAAGTATCAAATTTTCCAAGCCCTCTTTCCTTATTATGCACTCTAGAAATTTCAATAATCTCTTGATGAAGTACAAGTTTCCTTTTTACACTATTTACATTATTTGGATTATTGACCTCATCTTCATTGCCATGTTCACAACATTTCAACTGTTGTACACTCCGGCCTTCTTTAGGTGCTAGGAATTTCAAATCAAACCCTTTTCAATATCCCTAGCACCTGAAGAAGGCTGGAGTGTACAATGGCCGAAACATTGTGAAAATGGCAATGAAGATGAGGACAATAGTCTGAATAATGTAAATACTACCTCATTTCAGAAATATAGACAAATACAAGTTTCTTTTTTGTTTCCATTTTCTCTAAAACTTCATTATTGCTCACATGTTCAGCCCATGTTATTCTTAGCATCCTTCTATAGAACTACATTTTTGTTGCTTCTAGTCTACTTCATATGTGAGGATATTGCTCGTCATTCATTGCCATATTGGAGAACTGATATTACACATCAGAACTCTTTTGTTTCTAACAAAATGTTTTTGTTTCTTAATACTTTGCTTAGCATTTAGAAGGCATCTGTCACTATCGAAATACACTTTCAGATTTTAGAGAGATACTTTCTGTCCTCTGTTAAAAGACACTTTTCAGACATTTAAATTGTTGCACTATTTAATAACTTAGTAGTAATGACCTACCAGGCTAGCTAACCAACAATTATGCTATGAAGAAACATCTGACTTTCATTGTGCTGAGGGAAAAATAAATCTGCTAAAATATAACTTTTTTTTGTTAACGATGGAAGGATAAAATTACCATTGGGGTAGTGGCTTGAACATCAAGATAGAGTGGTCGTAATTCATGTTTCTGAGCTTCTACAAAGAAAAAAGTCAACAATTAGTGTTAATATAAACATAAAATTAGACCCAGTTATATACATCAAAGCCTAAAACAAATAAAATCAAGAACGTGGATTGAGTAAAGAGGGTCATGGTTGACGTGATAAAAAGTAATCTTTCATACCATAAGCAATAGATAACATACTGTAAATTACATTACAAATCTTTCTTCATTATGTGGCTTAGAAATTACAACTTTTTGTCTTTGATGTTAAACAAAATTAGGTACTTCCAATAATTCACTGAAAAAACAGTATATCATGATGAAAAAAGGCTCTAAACTTGATAAAAACAAATTTTTATTGTTAAAATGTTTATGTTAAGAGGAAAGACCAAAGTATATTTTTATTTTATTAAATATTTCAATTCTTTCTAGAACGTTAATTTTTTTTTTTTTTGTCAGCAGTGGATCAAAGGTATTTTATGGGTATTTTAGCACCTTTTTTTCTTTTGTCTGATTTCAACCAAAATTGGGTCACTTGTCGATCAGGACATGAACCTTTTATATACACAAAAATTTTCCAAATCGATTTGCATGGTACAGCAGAAATCACCAAAATGCTTAGAATTTACAAACTTTTTTCCACTGAGATGCCTTATGCAAATTCAACCAAAATCAGGTAACTTGTAGATCAAGGTTCAAACCTTTGATGTACACAAAAGTTTTTCAAAAAATGTACAGGGTTCATTAAAAATCAACAACAAACAATTTTGGATGGTCTTTTGCACACTTTTATGTATTTCCCCAAAATGCTTCACTCAAACTCAACCAAAATCAAGTCACTGGTAGATCAAGGTCTGATGCTTTGATATGCAAACAAAAATCTCGATTGACACACATTGTGTGGCAAAAATTAATGGAAAATGTTGCTATTTGTGATAGTTTATTTGTCTGAAATGCTTAGTTGTATTCCAACAAAAATCGGGTCTTTTTTGTAACTTTTACCTTATTATATGTCATAACAATTTCATGTTTTCTACAAGGTGCCAACCCCTTCAATGTTGCAGGGACAATGCATCCACTTCTTCTGTGTCACAACATCATCGCATCACATTACAGGCTCCTTTAACACCTGCCCCTATTCTTCTAATTGTATATACATCATTCCCATTTATTGGCAAAATTAACCATGCATGAATCCTATTTTACAAATACATTCATCCACACTAAAAAGATTTTCAACAAAAACAATGTTCAAGTTATTTCACAATGTAATAATATCAAATAAATACGTTGCCCACCTAAATAATAAGTTACTCTACCATTAACAATAGTGACCCTTTGAAAAATAATGCAACTGCTGAAAATATTACTTATAGAGCTCGCATAGCTTTATAGAGCATTATTTATAGAGTTTGAATCCATTTGGATGACAATGTTTTACTTTGGGGCTACAGCAAATAAGTTGAAATATTATTTCCATAAGCATATGTTGTCTTTAAACAATAATAGTAAATACATCAAAAGCACCACTTTATCTATATATTATTGACAATTAAAAAAAAACAAAAAAAAACTGAATTACTACCTAAAATATCATTGCTAAAACCAAATCTTATAATCAAAAAGGAGATAGATTAACTGATGTTTTTTTTTAAATGAATTTGCCATCTTAAATCATAAATAACCTTAATCTACTTAACAAAAGCCATGAGTTAATGACCACATGCTGTCATAGAAAAAAATACTTAAACCTTGATAGTACTAATATACGTTTCTTTCTTTCTCACTCCCTTGCTTTCCCCCCTTCTTTTCCCTGCAAATAGTATTTACTAGCAGTTTATCTTCAACAGAAAACTTAATAATTAAAACAAAGATTAAATTTAGAATACACATGCAATTTCTTTTTCTTGTTGTGTAGAATAATGAATTTGCAAGGGGTATGTATGTTTTGAAACAAATTGGATGAAAAATGTGGAAGTATGTTAGGAGAAATCAATGAGGACACACACACTCACTCACACACACATTATATATATATATATATATATATATATATATATATATATAGCACCTTTGAATTTAGTGTGTCTGTGTGTCTTAGTTTTTTCATGTTGTTTTTTGAGTAAAGGCTTGTATTTTTTTATAAATATTTCTTCCTGCATCATGAGCATGTCATAGTCAGCCTTTTGATAGATAGGCATTATTCTGAATTTACCTCCACTACATTGGTGCAAGTGTTGGGAAACATACAATGTCCCCTTATTGGCTAGTTTAATGTTATTTCTGTGTAGGGCTACTCTTTTATTCAGGCTTTGTGTCGCCCCTACATATATTTGTGTGCATTCATCACGGTTTAGAGCATAAATTACCTTTTTAGAGTGGCAGCTCAGATTTGTTTTTATTTCGAATGCAGATGTGTTTTTGAACTTGAAGTGGTTTCCTTCTGTTATTATGTTGGAGATCCAACATCTTTTTTATTGCATTTTGTCATGCATTCATTAAATTGTCAGTATCATCAGACATTGTAGATAATGCCTGACAATACCGAATGGTTGAAACCATGGTTAAAAAAAAGGCAAAATCAGCTGATCTTCCTAATTCTTATATGTATATATATATATATATATATATATCACCATGCAGTGTGCGTATAGAAGAATCTAAAGGAGTATCCTGTACATACAGTGGTAGGATAACTCTAAGAGAGCTCTATATATATATATATATATATATATAAATACATATAGAGCAAATATAAGAAAAATTAAGGCAGACACGTTATTTCATGGTAAATTGGAAGTATAGGCCTATTTCAGGCGAACCTTCATCAGCTTCCGTCTTTATTGTACAAGAATGAAATTCACAAAGGACCTCAAAAAAAAAAATGAATAAAAATAACGGTTGCTCCCTTAAAAGAGAAAATTTAAGAAAAAATACATCATTACATCAGTTCGGCGAACACACACACATATTCATACATAAGCATATATATACGCAACATATAACCAAAGAACATGCGTAGGGGTGGATGTCAACAAAAGTTCAAAGATACATTCAGCCTATCAGTTAGACTGTTGGTCCGTAGATTTGAAATGTAAAGAAAGTGGGTTAGGTGAGAGAGAGAGCTTTAAAAAGAAAGGGAAAGTATCTTAAATCGTAAATGAAAAGGGAAGAAGAAAGAAGAGAAGAATAAATTTAAAATAGAAAAAATGATAGGAGAAAATGAAAAGGTAAAAAAATAAATATTATATATTAACGATGAAGGGGTAAGAAATTGGAGTCTAAAAATATTAAAAATATATTTAAAAGATAAAAGTTAATCTGTTGTGATCACAAAATCATCACACCACTATATAATCAAAATTATACAATCAACAAAACAAATATAACGCAATATAAAATTAAAAAAAAAATTTTAAATTATAATTTAAAAGTAAGCCTAATTATTCTATCTAAATTTAGTTGTTTAAACTTAATTATTTACTTTAAAAATAAATTTACATATTACTAGTGAAAGGATAAGAAATTGGAATTTTAAAAAAACCTAAGAAAATTAAACAATTAAGATATACTAATTAATCAATCTGCTTTAATCACAATTACCACCACACTACTATATAATCAAAATTATACTAATTATTTTTCGGTTAACAGTGCAATAATAATAATAATACAATAATGTAGGTAAATTTTTCAGTCAACAGTACAGTTATAATACCATATAACTTTAGTACTGTAAAAAAACATACATACACATACAACTCTCACACACACGTAAATACACACACATACATATCCCAAGAAAAATGATAATGCCCATGATAACAGTGAAAGGACAATAAAAGAACAGGTTTTCATGAAAATGAATGAGGTTTATATAGATTATTTTTAAATGGGAGCAAATTTACACACACACACACAAAAAAAAGCAAAAAAAGGAGGAAAAAAAGAAAGTTACTATGGTAAATTCAGATTTATAGATGGCTGATCACTTGTATGCCTGTCTGCTAGGTTGGCTAGCTAATCCCTATTGCAGACATCTTCTTAGGCACATTTGTGCTTGTTCAACACCACCACCACAGACAACCTATGGTTCATACTGCTGAGTAGATATTAGTTACAGTTTCTGTGAGATAGTGCACAACCTGGTATGCTCAAGTTTGAAACAAGGCCAATAGGCTCAAATCCTTAGTTACAGTGACTTGTGGCCTTGTTTGCATTACTATAAGAACTTCCAAACAGTTTCACCAAACTGTAATATTTTGGTTAACCCATGATATGGTTTTTTTTAAACACTCACCAATGATGCCACATGCTAGGATCATCTCCCCAGGACAATATTATCAAGTCACTTAGTTGACAATTCAATCATGGTGAGATTTAAACTAGGGTCTCATGGTTTGTTTGCTTGACAGTATATCAACCCATTGGGTTATTTAATGCCAATATTTTTCTTACATAAAGCCTTGTATTTAAACAGTCAATTATTTTTAAAATAGTAAGACTGCTGTTAATTATATTTTCATTTTAATTATATTTTTGAGAGTTTAATTTCCCTTAGAAATTGGAATACATAAAGTTAATCAGTATTTTTAAAAAGCTCTTTTAAAGCTTGTTTGGTTGTATTTTACTCATGGTTAGTTAGAATGCAGATAATCTAACTATACAATCATATGCTTAAAATGTAGTAATTGCAGATATAAGGATATACTTATAAAAGAAACATTTTCTGAAGTCTAAATGCAGTAATACTTAAAGTACCAACCACGAGTATAATAGAACAATTAAAATTAGTACTTAAAGTGAGAAGTTCACAGTAATTATGAAAAGTTCTTGGCCCAACCAAACTCTTAAATAAAAAATTTTAAAAAATCTAATATTTTGTCAGTCAGATTTTGAAAAGTGAATCAAGTTGTAAACTGGTCTAACATTCTCTTATCTTAGAAATCGGTTATAACATGCTTTAAGAAATAAGAATGAAAAGTTATATTGCCAACAGAACTAAAAGTAACAGCAGGAAAAAACTGGTTCATGATGATGATTATCATCATCATTGTTTAGTGTCTGTTTTATTACTAGCATGGGTTGGATGGGTTTTTCTTGATGGCTCTTTTCCAGGCTGCTCAATTTTGTGTGAGACCTGGTAGTAATCTCAACTTCTTTAAATCATCTTTGATAAGCTGGGTCCATGTTTCACATGGTCTACCTGTCATATGTAATTGAATCAGCATGAAATATTGGAATGAGTTTTACAGCTATATACCCCTTACTAACATCAACCAGTTTAGAGGCTGGAAACTTAGTGTTTTTATCAAGTCATCATATCTACGAAGATTACCTGCCAAGGTTAAAGAATTCAGCCTACCTTTTTATTTTTATACAAAGTAGAGGTTTTTACTTTAGAGATTTCCGTCTCTTAGACAAGTGGCAAATCCAAAGCTAAAGACTCTTAGCAAACCTAAGCAGTTTAATGTCATATTTAAAACATTATAAAAGTATCATGAAAATAAAAAAATGAAATGATTCAAAATACAGGAGAAATGTGACCCAAGACTTGGAAAAACTCACTTTTTTAAAAACAATACTTTAACAACATTTACTCATTTCAATCAAGAGAGATTTATATTGAACTAATGTACTCATTTTGTCAAAAATGACAGCAATTGTTAAAAAGTTTTAATATTAAGATACAATGAAACAAAAAAATGCATTGAGATTCAATAAAATGGATATCAAGAATTCTCAAGAGTTTAAATGTAAGGTCAATACTCATCTCTTGACTACTTGACCCTAGTTCTTTCCACACCGCCCTGTATATCCTTTCCTTTCTCTCCACCTCTGCAACTGTCACCACACCTGTATTACCATCCTTCTCTTGCTCCTTTCTAACTGGTTGGTCCTTCTCTTTACTCTCCTCTTATCTAATCTTTTTATTCTTATGTAGCCCCCTGCACATCAGTGGCGTTACCGCCTTGCTTGGGGTGATATGATTTTAAAAAAAAAAGTTAACATTTTGCACCATATATGACATACAGCAGTCATTAAAGTGTTTATAATATAATTTGTTCCATATATGATATACATCAACACTTATTCACTGGCTCATGTGATAAAAGTGTTGTTTGATTGATCCTAAAATGACTTGACTAAAAGAGTTGTGAGTTCAATCCCTAGTCTCAGCGGAGAGAACAAAATCTTATCAAGGTGAATCAGCTAAAATATATCCAAAGATATATTTATATTATATATATCAAAGATATATTATATATTTATAGAGATATCCAAAAGGCAGGATGTGTGAAATCAGAACAATGGGTTCAGTCTGAAATCCCAACAAACATCATCTGAAGAAGGCTGGAGTATACAATGGCCACTGTGAACTTGGCAATAAAAATGAAGACAAGTCTGATGAAGGTAAATAGTGTAAATACAGTGGAACCTGCCATATGCGACCCTCTTGACCCTCTTCGTCAGCGACCACCTGTTGTTAACAACTGTTTTTCTATGCACAGATTTGCTAATGTTAATTGACCCTTAGTGAGCGACCACCTCCAGAACATGATCAGCAACTAACATCAAGTATGAAAATCACTGACTGCTTAAAAAAAAAAAAAAAAAAAAAATCCATTTTGGTCTACACTGGAACTTCTAAATTAGGAGAAACTAAATGAGTAATCTATTTTATTTTGATCTGATCTAAGCCAGGAACATTTCCTCTGTTGTTTTGTTATTGTAATGTTGTATCAAACTGTTATTTCTTGTTGAAATGTACATTGCCTGAGTTCAGCTCACAGGTGTTTTGTACAATATATATTGCATTTGACATGTTCATAGGATTTATTGCAGTCTCTGTACTGACTTGGATATATTCAGGGATTGGAAAAAAAAAATCACAATTATGTCCCTTTCTCAAATGTCTATCTCTTTTGTTCCTATATTTTTTGTGTATCTATCTACTCTATTTCTGTCTGAGTATATCTATCTCTATCTCTCTACCTTCACCTATCACTGTCAGTTTTTTGTATGTTTTTTTTTCATGTATTATCACAGATTCTCTTTTGCTATCACTCACTTTTAAGAAAAAAACTAAAACTATACTTCACAAATTTTTCCAACCTACATATTTTATAAGAAATGGCTAGTACTAGAACAGGCAGGAAAAGGAAAGCAACAGCTGACTTTTTTTAAAATCCACTTAATAAATATTTTTTGTGAATAAACATTTATGCTGAATAAATTTCTTTACAGTTAGGCCAACATCTTATGTTCTTGTTTATTTATTACCAGATTACATGGTAAAATTCTGGTGTACATTCTGGTGGGATGTGTGTTGTGGCACAGTGGATGTCGGTTCGGAACCAGAAATCGGAGAGCAGAGCTTGAATACCAGTTGAATTCCTTGCATTCACTTACATGCAAATACCCTTGGGAAAGGGCATTAATCCGTCCTCAGTTATGGGTTAAATAATAGGACAGATTGGGTTCTATAGCCTTGGTCGGCAACCAGTCTACTGTAGAAAGCAATGGCAACCTACTGCGGGATAATCTTCTGCCCAGTCAGTCATGTCTCTTTTGAGATATGATCGCCCAAGCGTGTATCATGTCTGGCACTTAACTGACTGACATTCTGGTGAGTGGAATATATGTTCCTGGCGTAAATAGGTCAGGAGTATGAGCCTTTAGTAAGCGGCCACCTGCCGTATATGACTAGTTTTTGATGGCAGTAGAGGTGGTCGCATACAACAGGTTTCACTGTAGCTGCATTACCTTATTTCAGAAATATAGACATATGCAAGACTAATTATGAAAAAAAATAATTAGTTAAAAGTATTTACTGCTATTCACTACATATGAATACAATATAAGATTTCATAATTTTGTTGCTATTACCATAAAATCTTGAAACATATTGATAGCAGGCAACGTGAGTTTTATAAAGACATGAGTACATCTTGAAAAAGTATATAATCACTGACAATAGGCACAACTCTTTTCCAATCTTCTCACTTTGGGGTTTTTTTTTTTTTCAATTGGAGTAGATAGATGTATCTATCGCCCGGTTCTAACTCCGCCCATGTCTATTGAACAGGTTAAGAGGCTCATCCCTTGTTCCCTGTTTAGGATGTGGTTTCCGGCTTTCTCTTTCCCAATCTTCTCACTATTACGTAGCCCCCTGCACATCAGTGGTGTTACCGCCTTGCTCGAGGGGATACGATTAAAAAAAAAAATTTCATAATTGCATTTCCTATATATATTCAAGTATAGCATAAGTTTTAAGATTTGTTTCTTATACATTGTGAGTGAGTATTGCACTAACAATTTTTGGGAAATAAGAACAATTTTCCCAGTTACAAGTCTTACTTAACCTATACATGATGGCAAAATGGATTGATTTGTTTGCTTGTTTTTTTTTTTAGTTTATCAATTCTGTTGGTGAAACATTTTGGATTGTAATTCTTTTGTAAAAAAATATTTTTTCAACTGGATACTAACAATTTTTTTTATAGCTAAAAATGATTTTTCTATACACTAGTCCTATTTAATCCATACCTAAAAGAGTAGGGTTGATTTGCTGGTTTATGTCTTATCAACCCTTTGTTGGTTATTTAAACCTAAAACATTTTTAATTTTAAGAATAAATTTTTTTTGCAAGTTAATATTGCATTAACAAATTTTGGAAGATAATGACTTTTCTGGATACATTTTGTCCTGTTTAAGCCATAGCTAGGGAGAAGAATTTTATCCATACCTTTTCAAAGGGCATTTGCACATAAGTGAAAGTAATGAACAAGATTAGAATTTGAAACCAGCTTTCCGATTTCTCATTCTGAGCAGTTATCCATCACAGAAGCTGCACATCCAGGTGATGACAAAAAATAATTGCTACAGAAAATCTCTACAAAACTGTTTTGGTTTCTGGTTGATCAGGACATTGGAGTTATTACCTGGTAGTTGTTGCTACATGGGTTCTATAAGATTTGTAGTTATAAGTTTTAATTAGTTGGATTTGAGATAAAGAATTATTAGATAGATATAGAGGGGAGATGGTTTATAGATGTTCAACAGGTACTTATCATTCAATTGGTGATGATTCTTACAAGCATGACAATGTAGTTTATAGGTTATAGATGAAGTTAAAAATTGTAAATAAAGTAAGACTATTAGGTACAATAGTTAGTTTGCTAGGTCACATTGTAAGCTGTAGAAGATAGTGACATTAACTTATTACAGGTTAACAAACAAATTATAGTCTCTAATTTTAAAATTATTTTTGTATTAAAAGTAAACAATAAAATTGGATTATATTACTGATTATCCTAATCCTCATATTATTTATGGTTCATTTGACTAAGGGTTTTTTTAAACATTTCACCCCAAGCAAGGCAATAAATTTACTAAGAAGCAAGAGGTTACTGAGAGTAAAAGAGAAAAAACATTAAGGAGAGAGGACAATAAAAGAAAAGTAGGAGACAGATGATGATGATTGAAGTTGCCTTTAAATTTTTGAAAATCAAAATTAACTGGAAAGTAAGAGGCTGGGAGAGAGTTCCACAAATGAGAAGTGCAATAGAAGAAACTGTTAGCATAGATCTTATGATTACATCTAGTCATTTCAACTGTAAAATGATGAGACCTAGCTGCTAATTCAGTACTGCACTTAAATGTGTCATCACTGTTCTATTTTATAACAAAGAATATTCCTACTTAGAATAAATATGTTTTAGCCATTAAAAATTAAAGAATAATCAGATTTTAATTATTGATTCCTACAAATCCATAAAAGGTTTGTCCCTTTACATGGTACACTGTAAAAACAACAGTAGGAATAGTATATGTCAATGTCTGTAGTATTTGTAGAAGCCAAAGTTCCACTCAGACTCAACCAGATTGGACTCTGTGGAGAGGAGCTCAAACAAGGCTCAGCCAAAGGGTTTATTCCACTCATACAACGCCATAGTAACCATCTACCTTAAAGATTAGGGTTAAGCATTATTTTTCCTACTTAATCTCATGACTTTCACTTCTTGCCCTTTGTTATGTTCATACAACACCACATGGTAAATATCTACCTAGACATTGGTGGGTGGAATGAATACATTCTTTCCTTGTTGATTGATGAAATGTAATAATAACAACAAAGATGAGGACAATAGTTTAAGTGTAAACAATATAAACAGAACTTTCTGTTGACCTAATATTTTCCATTTCTGAGCAGAAAGTTGGCAAATACTCTTGAGCAGAGGTTTTAAAACGGAATATCATTAAATTATTAAACATCATTAGTTGCATCATTACAAAATCCTTTCACAACTTTTGTATCGATATGTATCTTTTCCTCTTCTTTCTGTTGTCAGTAAAGGGAGATTAGCATCCTTTTTAAATTGTTTTTCTTTTTCCAGCACTTTTGAGAACTACCCCTGGTTGTGGTACAATGAACTTTTTTTGTATTCATGAAAATTATTAAACATCATTAGTTGCATCATTACAAAATCCTTTCACAACTCTTATTTTTTTTTTTTTAAATCATATCACCCCTAGCAAGGAGGTAACACCACTGATGCACAGGTGGCTACATAAGAGTGAAAAGATTGGAAAAGAGAAAGCCGGAAACCAAATCCTAAACAGGGAACAAGGGATGAGCCTCTTCACCTGTTCAATAGATGTGTGAAGAGTGTGAACCGGGTGATAGTTTAGTCTATCTACTCCAATTGAAAAAAAAAAAAGAAAAAAGATTGGAAAAGCGAAAGCCAGAAACCACATCCTAAACAGGGAACAAGGGATGAGCCTCTTCACCTGTTCAATAGACGTGGGAGGAGTGTGAACCAGGCGATAGTTTATCGATATATATCTTTTTCTCTTCTTTCTGCAGTCAGTAAATGGAGATTAACATCCTTTTTTAAATTGTTTTTTTCCAGCCCTTTTGAGAACTACACCTGGTTGTGGTGCAATTAACTTTTTCTGTATTCATGAAAATGTGAACCAGGTGAATGTTTAACTAAAGTTATTTCAAACTAGAGCAGCCAAAATCTGCAAATCACTGCCAAGTAAATACCAACATCATCTCAGCAATTAGCAAGAGACGATTATTAAAATGAGAAAGAATAACAGCAATGAACTTGACTGCTCTCAAGAAAAAAAAAATACAAAAAATGAACTTAACCACTCAAAATTAAATCCACACTTAAAATGAGCCATAAAATGTACAGATAATGGTTAAAAAAAAAAAAAAATTACAGAAACTTTATCTCATACCGGATGGAACCCAAAATCTAATGAGTTTATGCCAGTCATGAGTCCATTCATCCCTGAAAGTTTCATCCGAATCCACTGAGCAGACCTTGCTTATTTACTATTATTTTAATGACTTTCTGAAATCCAAAATAAGAATTTTGGATTTATGGAAAGATAAGAGTTTAATTGAATTTTAATTTAAACTCTGACATACATTTTTTTTTTACATTTGTCTGTAGTCGCGTTGGGATATTATATAGAAAAGAATATATTATGCTCTCATTACGATTGAGCTCTCTAGAGAGAAAAATGTAAATAAAAACGGTTACCACTTCTGTGACTTATGCATAACTCTTCAGCAATGAATTGAGTTCTTTCAGTGACTAGCATGTACATACACCACTTATATATAACACGCTTAAATTTCCCCTCTCTAATTCCATGAGCCTATAGCTTAGGGGTTAGCGACTGACTGACACCAAATCGGTCGCGTTTCAATCCTGGCCAGAAGCAAGTGGATGTCTAGCCACACTGATGAGCTGTGATACAGCGAAACAGGCTTGTATGTGGATGACGAATATATATAGTAAAATATGTAAATTGCATTAAAATTTAGGTTGCAAAAATTGTGGAAGAGTTCATTTTTACTGTTTGATATCCCAAACTTGTATTTTGGCTCATTTTTTTTGTGTATTTTGGGAAAAGGTTGTTTTTGTAATACTTTTGTAATATTTTTGTAAAGTTTAGTATTCTTGAATTTAAGAAGAAAAGCTTGGTTGATGTTTTTAATGCATGCATGATAGCAGTAAACGTTTGTATGTTGAGTTTTTGTTCCTGACCAGATGCTAAGAAGAAGGAAAGTCAAGATGAAGAGAGTGATAGAGTGAGATGTGTCAGCTGGTTTTTTTTAATGTCTAGACAGACTACTCGTAGCTCTATATAATGCTCTCTTTCATTGCATGAGGAGAAAAGAAGGTGAGAGAGAGTGATAATATGCATTTAATTGGAGTAGATAGTGTAAACTATCGCCCAGTTCACACTCCACCCACGTCTATTGAACAGGTGAAGAGGCTCATCCCTTGTTCCCTGTTTAGGATGTGGTTTCTGGCTTTCTCTTTTACAATCTTTTCACTCTTACGTAGCCCCCTGCGCATCAGTGGCGTTACCACCTTGCTCGGGGTGATATGATAAAAAAAAAAATGTCAAACTGGATGAGGCATACAGCCAAGTCTCATGATTCTCTAAAGAGTTAAAGCAACATCAACATGTGTTTATGCATTTTGACGACCAATAATGAGATCAACTTTGAATATCTTTTCTATCTTCTGGTTGGTCAATAAATAAGATACTGTATTTTGTTTTCGACAATGTCCACAAATGGTAAAAATGTGTAAGCTAATTATTTAATAAAAAGGTATTTTTTATTGGCTAATTCGTAAATACAAGTTATTTTCATTGGCTCCTGAAAACGTGTAGTTGTGTGTGTAAAGTCAGATTTATTAAGCAATCAAATATTGAGAAATCCAACAATAGACAATACCCCACCTCCCCAAGATTGAAGAAACATTAAAAATGTTTATGAAAATCTAATAGAATTTCTGAAATGTTTTGAACAGTGTACTTTTCTGCTAGATTTTGTGATTTTTTTTTCTGGTGAAATGTTTGATATATCATTATTTTCTTAAATTTTTTGAAAGAGGTATAAAATTCTCTGATGAACTATCAGTACAGAAAATATCTGTATAAGCTTGCTTTTAATCTGTTGATACTGATTGTGTCTTTCACATTATTTTTGATTATTGTGAAATATTTTTCATTTCTTAGTAACATGTTAAAAGTTTTTTTTTTTTTTTTTTTAAATCATTTCATCCCAAGCAAGGCAGAACTGCCGCTGATGTGCAGACAGTTACAGAAGAGGTGAGAGGAACAAGTTAATACAAGGTCTTGAATAATCCGGACATAGAGGTTTTTTGCAATCATTCCTTAAGAAAATGTATATATAAATATCTGTTGTGAACGCTCTTGGTGAGAAGATTAAATGTTTTATTTTTGTTTAAAGTTTTGAACAAAAGTAGTAGTTGGTTGAAAATGATTTGCATGTTCACAAAATTGTCTTGGTAATGTTAATGATGTACCGAAAACTATGTCTAATGCTGTGATAGTGATGTGTTTGAGATTTAAAATTTTAATGAATTTGCTGAAAAGTGTTGATTGAAATTACATGCCACATTCTGTTGTTATAATTGATTGACAACCAAAAATAGCAATCTAATCTTTAAAAACAGCTTATGCGGAAATATTTTTCAAAGGAACGACAACAGGCCATCTGGTGAATCTCTCAATGACCAGTAAAAGGTAAGAATGATTGTCTGCTTCATACAAAGGTCCAACTACATCCGGGGGTAAATTTGTGAATCTACTGTCTGGTAGGGTGAAATGACCAAAGGGTAAAATTTGCGTATTGGCCAACTTTGCTATTTTAGCAGTTTATACAGGTTTGCATCCAATCTTTTATATCTTTGCGCATGTTTGGCCAGACAAAATGATAAGGAATTAATTTAACTGTGGCTTTTCAATCAGAGTGTGAAAGATTATGAAAATATTTGAAAATTTGCTTTCAATGTGACAGTGGTATATAAAGTCTGGACTAGCCTGTGGTTATATCGCTGTATAGTGTTTTTGTGGTAAATGGTACAAAATGTTGCTTTAATGATGCATCTTCCTTAAGTTTCTCAAGTATAGTATCAACTTTCTGTTCATCAGCTAGTTTATCATTATTGCATTTTTTCATGTATCACAGGGTTTTTCTTCCAGTGTACTTTCAAGTAAGTCTACAATCTCAGAAGCAACATTGGTGGGAAGTTTTTCAACAACAAGAAATCTGCGATGTAATTTTCTTGACACTGAAAATGGCATTTAGTTGAGAGAACCATGTTTGAACATTTGTGAGGTTGTACATAGGTAAATTTAGTGTTGATTCTTCAGGATCTCCCACTGCCATATTTTAAGGGATTAAGTGTTTGTATCTTCTTTATATTCAATGAAAATTTTTTCATGGTTGCACTTGTCTTTTTTCTTTTTAAATTATTTCACCACAAGCACAGCAGTACTGCTACTGGTGAACAGTGGGTTACATAAGAGGAGAGTGAAGAGAAAGAGTAACAGGTCACAAGGTGTGTCGAAGAATGGGTAACAGAAGTATGGGAACACTGACGTGAAGAGAGCTGCATGAGAGTAGAATGGAAAGGGAAAGAACAAGGGCTGTCAAGGAAAGGATGCGAGTCAAGGAGATAAGAGACGGCAATTGACATTGCATTTAAATTCTTAGAGATGGTAGCTATCAGGGAAGCAAGTACGCAGAAGGGAGTTCCACAGGCAGGAAGTGCAAGAAAAGAAGATGCTAGAATAGAAGTTATTGTTACATTTGATTGGTTTTATTGTAAAAGAGTGGGTCCTAGTTGCTAGTCTAGTAGCTCAAGTAAATTTATGCAGATTTTTTTTGTTTTCTAAGCATATTCATGCCTTTGTTGAGTATCAGATGGTTTGTAGAATTTTGTTAATCGCAGGATATTTTTTGTTTCGTTCCAGCATCAGTGGATTACATAGTTGTTGAGCTGTATTTATGTGATCCAATTTTGTAGAGATAGGTGAAAATTTATCTGTATTTGTGTGTTCTTTGTAGGATCGCCAATCATGTAGTGACTAAAATTCTCTGCCTTGTCATCAAGTTATTTAGAGATTAAAAAGTTTCATGTAGGGAGATGAAAGTTCATCTGTGTGTTGTGTAGGTTGTGTAGGATTAGCATTCATGCAGTCTGTATGTTCTCTCCCGGGTCACCATTGTAAGGAGCATCGATCATGTTTGATTTTTTTTTATCCTTTGATGTTTGTTCAACCTTCTGATATTTTAAATATGAAGAGTTCGTTTATGTTTGGCACAAGGCCATTTTTAAAAAACATGATCAATACTCTATACAATGGATTCACTTGCTTTTCATTACTCACACTCCACAGAGAGATTTTGGGCTCATGGTTAGATGTTAGTTTCTTGGTATTTTTAATGTTTAAAAATAAAATTATTCTTGGAACAAATATAAAAAGAAAAGTGTACAATACATTGCACACACACATAGTCAGTTAAGTGCCATACACGCTTGGGCGATCATGTCTCGAAAGAGACATGACTGACTGGGCAGAAGATTATCCCGCAGTAGTTTGCCATTGCTTTCTGCGGTAGACTGGTTGCTGACCAAGGCTATAAAACCCAGTCTGTCCTGCTATTTAACCCATAACTGGAAGGAATAGATGGATAAAAATACCTTTCCCAAGGGTATTTGCGCATAAGTGAATACAATGGATGGATTCAACTGGAATTCGAACTCGGCTCCCCGGTTTCTCGTTCCGAGCAGATATCCACTGTACCACATTCAATATTCACTAAAAAATAATGATTTTTTTTTAACAATATATTTTCTTGAAGGTAACGAAGACTGAAAGTGTCCGTTTTTGTTTTTTAAATAAATCGAATATTAGAAGTTAAAAAAAAGTTAATGCTGAAATTTTCAAAAACAAAGAAGAATTTTTGGATTTATTTGTAAATACGGTTTTCGATAAAGTCTTAAAGTGGTAACCAGAGATTGGCAATTTCTGAATATTTGTTTTTTTCCATTTCCTGTACCGACCGTTTTTACCCGACCTCGCATCTCAAAGTTACATAACTTACTGTAAGTTATGTAACACTATAAAAAATAAAATAAACCAAAAGTGACGTTATCGCCGTGTCCCACAGGGATAAAATCGATAGGTGACGGAAGAAGATAAAAAAGAAAAAGAAAGATTATTTATTAAAAAAAATTAAAAAAATCAAAGAAAACATGAAAACTTTAGTTTTATCCACAACTCAATCACCAAAGCCAGTCTGCCATTTTTTGAGAAGCCGACATCAATAAGTTTAAAAAACTTTAAATTTTAATTTATCCTGAATTAAAAGTGACAAGGAATTAAAAAAATGTAAAGAAAAGCATTAAAAATAAAATCAGTTTTACAGTAAAAGTGAAGAGATTGAGGTTTTCAAGGAATGTTAAATTTTTTTTATTTCCTTAACGAGCGGACTCATAAAAAAAATCAGGTCTCATTTTTCATAATTTATTTTCAGTTCCTGACACACGATTATTTTGTTCTGTTATTGTATTTTTTTTATTTGAAATTATTATACATTATTTTTTATATAACTTTGACTGATGTAAAGAAACTGTAGCTAATAATTTTATTATTTACTAACTGCAACAATGCAACATCATTATGTCATAAAATAAAAAAGAACAGCCACAAAAATAAACTTAAGTCGCAAAAAACCTAACAAACATTTTAACGGGAAAAACTTTCTTTTTATTAAGTTTGTGACCTTTTTTTTTATTTTTCATGCCATGCTGTTTTTTTTTTTCAGCGAATTAGTTGACGTGCATACTTTTTTTTTACGTAATAAAATCGAAACTTCTATTTAACAGAATATGTTTAAAAAAACAAACAAATAATAATTTTAAATCTTCTTTCAGAATCTCATAGAATTTACATACCAGCAAAAAGCGACCGACCAGAGTGTATGAATCTGACGAAGGTCCTACTTCTATTGAAATTCCTTAAAATTAAAACCGGGCTCCGAAATTTGGAGATAAATTTAACACTAACAGCCAACATCTTTCACAGTTCGTCTGAACTTCCAGTGTGTTTAATTTCTCTTTATATTGTATTCAACTGCAGTCATCAATTGAATGAGGTGAGATGGTTACTAAAAGAATAAAAACAAGAGAGGTAGTAATTTAAATTGAGTTATTAACATAAAACCCTACTTTTTTTTTTCTTAAAAAAAAAACAAAAAAAAAAAACAAAGGAATATGTTCAAATGAATTTTTTCTTTTTATTTCAACGTTTGGCATATTTTTTGTTTCAGTTTGCAATGCATTCTTCAAAAAACATTTTTTTGTTTGATGAATCGGAATCCGAGACAAGATGATAATGAATGTATTCAATTACAAACAATGCAATGTATTGTATAAAAAAAGAACAAATAGGAAACAATCACAATAACATAATTCACTTTAAAAGCTTCTTTGAGGCAGAAATATTTATTTATTTATTTGTTTGTTAAATTACACCTTGTCCTGGTGATAATCACTAGTGGCGCGAGATTTGAAAGCCATTTTCGCCATTTTTCACCTTTAGGAAGCGACTAGTCACACCATGCGACTGCTGTTGGGCATGGGGAAACTTGAATTACTACTAAATAACAAATACAGAGAACATTTTTAGCAAGGAACTTGTTAGTAACGTCCAGTAATTAGCTTGTTATGTTACTTCGTTTTGGTATAATTAGAAGATAGCACAAACTTGAATTAATGATGTTTATTTTTGGTATAAAACTTTAGGTTTTTACATCAAGTTACAACCTTTAAATTTTTGTGTGGATGCAGGAGCAGACTAACTAAATTCTCTTCACTGTGGGATGATAGTAGTAAACGAGCCTATCCCTTCTGGACTCTAGTCGTCAACTGATTAGCGTCTTTCCTTTTTCAAATCTACACAAAACTACTGTCCTTAACTTCTACTTCTTACTCTTACTCTTACTTTTACTCAAAAGACACGGTTCCTTATTTTGCCGCCCAATTTTAAATTCTTGGCGTTAGTGTGTCTATCATTTTCTATCACCATTTTATAAACCATAACAAGCTAATTAGCAATTAAATGTAATATTAGGAAGCATCTTATTCTAACAATTATTGGCTTATTTCAAATTTACAAAGAAAGAACAAAAAATCATGAATGCACAAAAAAAATTAACGTTTTTGACCATAAAGTAGATAATTTTTAAATAATATTGCAAAAATGAGTTAATTTGCTTAATTGATTACAGAAAATGTAATTGTATAATAAAATTAGAACACAATTTAACAATTTTATAAAACTATGTATCAACAAGATCTGCATAAAAACACTTTACAAAAATGTTAATTTAAGAGAAAAAATTGTAGTGAACAAAACAAATTCTAGAATTAAAAATTCAAATCTAACTCATTGTTAGAAATAAACAAATTTTCTTGAATTTACAAACTTTGCTTAACAACACAAAACTCGCAAAATTTCACACCTTGATGCGAAATGTTTGTCATTTAATAGAAAGGCCAGAATGACATCCGGGAGTGAATTCTCAAACAAAATACAAGATGAGCAAGAATGACCGTCACTTCAGAAAGTTAAAATGACAAACAATTAGCACATACCCTTAACAAATGTCAAGCAATCGTTATTATAAGTGTCTCTATGTTTCTCTCATCTCTTCTTCATCGTTCACCACTCACCTCCTGCTTTTTCACCATTCACCACAGTGATAGCTTCAAAAACACTCCTACTCAAAGATAACGCTTACACATACATACACACACACACATACGTTCCTGCCTATGTACACTCATGCAAGGACTACTACGAACTCTCTTGATACACTTAATCTCTGAATACTATTTCTCTTGGAACATTTAACTTCTACCAATTCATGTTATTTTTTCTATCAATAAATTTCTATTCAAAAGGTGTCCTTTATTCTTCCACAAATCCACACATTCCAACTTGCTGACATCCTTCTGATAATTCTGGATAAAAAATTGTATGACACTGTGGAGATACCATCCTAGCAAAAGCAATGGACCGGATGTTTGCACCCTCACAACCAAAAAGCAAATGACCAAAACTTCTTGGTGCGCAGCCGGATTCGCGCAGATGTTCCGGTTGAAAAATAAAAATTAATTAAATATTAAATTTCCCATTCGCAAGCCTATGTGAATTTTATTTATCAACCAATAGGAAGCCCAGAATCAAATACAAGTGTGAATCCCAAATGATCTGCTGCGATCCAAAAAAAAAGATATAAAAAGTCGTAACAGACAGACCCACACAGACTGACTCGAGAGAGAAGAGTGTAATCAGTATCACCCTTGACCTACGTCAAGCGGCTTACTGTCCTAGCCTCCCTTACCCCTCTCATCTTATCTTTCACTGTCTCAAAACTACTTACTGACCCAAGGAGCGGATACATCCAAGACACTCCTTAATTACAACGCTCCCACATACCTAAGTATTAATTCTCTTTCCAGCATTTTATTGCCGTGAACATTTTAATGTCTGTTGGACCTATACTTCAAGTATTACTTTAATTGTAAAAACGTTAATTGATATGTGTATATATGAAATGTTATTTTTCAACTCAATCTGCTTTTCTTGATTTATAATCATTTTATGACTTATAGTGGGCTATCTTCAATGAGGCCAAATTCCGTTAATCTGTAACAATATACAACTACCCTTCGCTAGAATGGACTCCCACTATAAACTGGAAAAGAATGGATAACCCGCTGTAACACAAAGCTGATTCAAAAAAACATTAACCATCTACCTACGTCTTCACAATAACTCTAATAATCTTTACAAAATTTGTTATGATTTTTGTTACATGCACAATTTGTTTCACAGAAGATAAGAAAATACTTATTTTGCTATGATACAATAATAAATATTACCTGTACACTGTTCTAAAAATTAAAATCAATTTATATTGACAAGAACACAAAATTAACAGGATGATGTGGAGAGTCAACTAATTAAATATGTAAAAAGAGGGAAAATTGAAAAAAAAAATCAAGTATCCTTGTGGTATCTTCCAAAAATGTTCATATTTTTAAAAATAAAAAATAAAATATTTCGATATACTTGCTTTCCCTGTCAGCTGCCATCTCTTATCTCCTTGACTTGCATCTTTTCCCTGACAACCCTTGTATCATGTTCTTCTTCCTTTCCACTCTACTCTCATGCAGCCCTTTTCACACCTGCATTCTCATTCTTCTCTTACTCATTCTCTGACACCCCCATAACTTGTTCCTCTTTCTCATCACTCACCTCTTATGTAATCCCCTGTGCACCAGTGGCCGTTCTGCTTTGCTTGGGGTGAAATGATTAAAAGAAAATAACAGCAACCTGATACTACATTCCATCTGACTCACACATAGAGGAACAAATATGCTATATTTACATGAATATACATATAAACAGAAGAAAAACTCTTTATAACCTGAACACAACAATACATATATAATAATGAACATTCACATGAATACCACAATGACTTATACAAGAAACATCTCAAAGACAAAAAATACAATAAAAAAGGAGAGAAATGATAATCATTCACATATAATAAAAGATGTAACCTTATGGAGTGAAGAGGATTTTAGTCCTTTACAATTTATATTACGATTTGTCCAACAAGAAAAATAAAAACAACTCCAATTTGTAACCAATAAATTAAAATATATTCAATAAACAAAACAAGTAATATCAGTATACATAGAGTAAGAGAAAAGAGTTGTTCCCCTTTAGCTGTTTGTCGACCGAAGTAAGAATGTAGAAAGTTTTTTTCTTGTGCTGAAAATGTTTGTTACAATTGTTAGCAAGATTTTCATGTAAGAACAAATAACATAAAAAATACAATTATTTTGAATGTAACTGTGAGTGATACAAATTTTGGTCAAGAGTTCAAAGATCAAAAGTTCTTGATGAAATTGTTCAGACAGAAGACAAAGTTCTGTGTCTGTCTGTGTGTTAGGCGAGGAATGAGTGGAGAGACTTACGTGTGGTGTAGTCTTTAGCCAACCTGTGGGTCTACTGACAAGCTTGCGAAAGTCACCGCTTATAAGAGGAGAGAGCGGATCAAACAGCAAGCGCGGAAAAAACTTTGTTTACATAAGAAAAATATGTGACTGGCTAAAAATTAACCAATCACCAACACACACGTGAAAGTTGCTTCAGAGGTGAATGGTTACAGGTGACTGCGATTGCTAAATTGTCCTATACAAGAACAGTAGTGATTTATTAACCAATCGCAGACATGTAAATTTAAATTAACTTTCTGTGACAAAATTCTTAATAATGACATATTTTTGTGAATTTCACTGTTGAAAATAATTGCATAAAAGTAAAAAAGAGGAAGGCAATATTTATGTGATAAATTCCTTAATATGTGTTAATTTTTATTTATTTTTCAGTCAAAAACATAACATTTTTATTTGTTTATATCTTCTTTTTATTTACAAAGAACAAAAATTCAACATACTTTTTAAAAATACCTGTTATGTTAAAGAAAAACATAAATTATTCATAAAAGATTAATTTTATATTTATTATGGTCATTGTTGAAGAAAAATAGAGAAAAATATTAAATTTAAATTGAATTTGATAATATTTTGGTACCTCCACTTATTTTTGATACCTAAGTTTTAAAGTGAATTTTTAAAATTAAAAAGCTTAAAGCTTTCATTTTAGCTTTAATTGAAAGCTAAATTAAAATTACTATTTCCAGTAAGCAAAATACCCTGGTGTATTTCAAATAGAAATTATATTGATTAAATCTCAACTTTTTGAGAGTTTTTAAAAGTTATCATTTTTTCATCCATTTTTTTTTTTACAGATTGACAAGTTTGTAAACAAAAGTTAATTCTCTGTTTTAAAAATCTTGCAAAAATAAAATATAGATCTGTGACATGTTATTTTTGGAAAATTAGCAAATTTAAAGTTAAATTAATCTGCTTGAAACAAGTATTATTGCATGAAATTCATATCTTTTTCATGCATGAAGTGATTGATGACAGTCAGATGACAAGGTTGACCAGAATTGGCATAAATTTATGAAACTTAAATAAAGATTTTGTAAGGAGAACAGCCCTTGAAATATGTGATCTTTTAATGATATGTCTCTTATGACAATCCATAGTTTTAAAAAATGGACAATTCTACACAAAAAAAATTGTAATTATTTTAAAAATCTTAGTTTGAAATGATTTGTATTAAGCTTTACAGTTTTTGATTAGTGAATATAGTTTTACTTAATAACTTAATAACAGAGAACAAAGAAAAAATTAAAACAGTTCTCGTAAAAATTTATTAATCATCAGAATTTTTTCTTCAGAATATTATATCAATAATATATTTATAAAAGTACTTAAAAGCTTATCTAAATTAAAAAATGGCATAGTTTTATTGCATTTTTTTATTTTGCTATTCAGAGCAGATTTTCAGAAAAATAGCTACTGTTTGAAAAAAAAAGATTATTTACATTCCCCAGTATATACAAAAAATAATTCCCATAAACTGAAAATGAATCCTTCACAAGTTTTGGCAGGTTTTAACCACTGAGCTGTAAAAGATATGCCTTTGTAACAAAATTTATATAAGTCATCTGCTCTACATAAAAATACACTTCTCTCAAAAGAATGTGAATTAAAAAGAAACAACCTTGATGATTGTATATTTTTTAAATTTCTTAACCAATTTAGTTTATTGAAAATTATTTTTTTAATAGTAACATATTTATTGAAACTTTTATACACAAAAGAGTATATTAATTACAAGATTACTTTTATAAGAATACATTTATAAAAAAAATTATGCAAAAAAGTGCATATTAATTTATTGCAACAATTTTTATAAGAACACATTTACAAATTTTTATGAAGAAAAGAATATATTAATTTATTGCTAGTTTCTTTTTTTTTATAGAAACATATTTATAGGAAATTTTATACAAAAAGGGTATATTAATTTATTGCAAGTTTATTTTTATATGAACGCACTTATAGAAAAATTTTATACATATCTGTTTCATTGTTAGCCAATGAATTAATTTAAAGAATGTTATTTAAGCACTGGTTGCTTCATTTTTTACCAATATTCTTTAGTGTACTTTTAATTAATTGATACTTGGTTTTAATGCCTTCAAAAAGTAACCAAGATAATATTATCTGGGCATAAACTTCTACAAAGGTATTATCCATAGAAATGTTTGAAAACATCTCCAATATATTTCCAAAATATTTGATTTCTAAGAATAAAACACTCAGTTTCAAAGTTGGTAAGGTTTTGTATTTAAAAGGAGATACTTTTGCCTTAAAAAAACTAAAGTAAAATTTCCATTTTGAATAATATAAGCTGTTGTGAATATGGAATTAAAAGTAACTCTCTTCTCTTCATTGTTTACAAATTTCACAATCAATGTGAAATCTAATTTTGGCCAATAAGAAAAAGTATTGACCCATAATGAAGGAAAAAGATGAAGCCAAATTTTGCAATCTGGTGTTAATTTTCTAACCAATGAAAGGAAGTGATTTACAAAACTGAGAGAAATTCACAAGCCAGTATGAAAAAGTCTTTTGCTATAAAAACAGAGAAAGAAAGTTGAATCAGTCAGATGGGAGTGGGATCAGATACAACACGATGTGACAAAAGAAATTTCAGTCCACTGAACTGCTGAACCGAACATGCCTCAAAGATGTGCATTCTCTCTCCTTGTCTTTTTTGTGTGCTATTTTCCTTTACCTCTTCTTCTTCATCTTCACCATTCTTATCGTCAACAAAGAAGAAGAAGACAACAACAACAACAAGGCACTTCAACTGACTTCTAAAAATTAACGTCAATAAGTAGAATTTTCTTTTATTGCTTTTCCTTCCTTTTCACTTTTTTTTTCTTCACCAAAAGAAAGAAAGAAATGCAGACTATATTACTACTCTGTTAATCTTTGTCTGCGTACACACATTTTGCGACAACTACAAACTCTGAATTCATTTAACTCTGTACTACATTTTCCCTTTGAACATTTACACAATTAATAATTTCACTTCCTACAAAGTTGATGTTATTCTGTTCTGTTTATAAAATTTCCATTTAAACAAACAACCAAAACACTTATATTCTTGCAATCTTTCAACCTTCTGATGATGATAATCCTAAGTTGTAAGGAGTTTGGTGGTTATGTTTGGCACAAGGCCAATTTAATAAATATTGCTCGAGCTCCTTATTTCAAAGCCACAAATCCATAAGCTTTTTTGAAGGCATTGCAAAATATGTACAGGTCTGCAGGATATGATTCATAACCAGGACATCTGGGAAATACTAATAAATCAAGTAGAATTAAATCTTTTAAAAAATTAGACCAAGCATTCTGATTTTTAGCAGAGATAACAGCATTTCAATCTATTTTCTGATGCCATAACTCACTAACAAGTATTCTTCCTTTAACTGTAATAGGCAAATATAAAGATAAATGGTCATATATATCAGAAATTTGAGATAAGATGTTTTTGTTTTGGCATTTTCATTAATAGAACTTTGAGAAACTTGTATGGTGTCCTTAGGAGGATTAGATCTGTAACCTAATACCGTCTCTAGGTCACAACTATTTCCATCTTTTATAATTTGAGTTTCTAGCTCTTCACAACTGTTATCACAAAATCTCAAACCAAATTTTCCTTTATTTATTCTATCTACTACTTCTTGGTTAAAATGTCTTTTTCAAGAGAATTACTAGTTTTCTCCAAGTTAACATGAAAATTCTTTAACATTTCAGTGTACTCAACTTCTGGCAATTTATTGACATGATGGACAGACATTAATTAAGATTGTGCAAAGGTAGCAAATCAAACAAAATCTATCTTTATCTTCTTCTGAGTAGAAGAATCTTGTCTATTTGTTCATATGGAATAACAACAATTCCAATATGTTTTCTGTTATGGTGAAACACACCTATTCCTCAGATAATGGACTCTCCCTCCTATATTAATAAAAGTTAACAGGAAGTTAACTCAAGTTCTTGGGAAGTTCTTAGGAGTTCTTAGAAGTTCTAGAGAGTTCTTTAGAGTTCTATTAAAGTTCAGTAGAACTATTAGTTAATTCCAGTTTGGACATCATTGGACTAAGGCAGTTGATATTAGTTGACAGTTAGCCGAATACTAAGAAGTCAGCTGTCAGTGGAAGATTACCAAGTTCCTCACATTTAGGGTGAGTTAAGTGGATTAGCAACCAACATAGCACGATTATAACTTTCAGTGTGTAAACTACTCCACAACAGTAACAAGGAAAAGTGAGGAGAAAGGGCTAAACACAAACTTCAAGAAAATCGAATGCATGATCATCAGCAAAAAGAGGTCCCCAAAATGCCAACTACTTGTCAGGAACACTAAAATTAAACAGGTATAAAAGTTTAAATACCTAAAAATACATTCTAACAGAGGATGGAAAGTGCAACACTAAGATCCAAAGATGCATTTCAAAGGCTGAGCAGTGTATTGAGAGACAGGAAGATTACATTGGAGACAAAGAAAAGAGTACTGAGCTGTTATGTGATATCTGTCTTCCTATATGACAGTGAATACTGGACAATCTCCTCAAAGATGAAGGAGAGACTTGGAATAACAGAAATGTTTTTCTACAGAAGGACACTGAGGATATCATGGACAAAACATGTAAGCAACAACAAGATTTTGGAGAGAATGCAAATGAAAAGGAAGCTTATACTTGGCATCAGGAAAAGACAACTGAGGTTTTTGGGACACATAATAAGGAGGTTGTGGTGCAGTGGATATTGGCTCGGAACAAGAAATCGGGGAGCCGAGTTCAATTTCCAGTTGAATTCATTGCATTCACTTATACACAAATACCCTTGGGAATGGTATTAATCCGTCTCTTCCTTCCAGTTATGGGTTAAATAACAGGACAGATTGGGTTCTATAGCCTTAGTTGGCAACCAGAAAGCAATGGCCACCTACTGCGAGATAATCCTCTGCCCAGTCAGTCATGTCTCTTTCGAGATATGATCACCCAAGTGTGTTTCACGTATGGCACTTAACTGACTGAATGAGGAGGGAGGCCTTGAAGAACCTAATGCTCTCAGAACAGATAGAAGGAAGAAGAGATGGGGAAGCAGTGCATGACCTACTTGATGGGCTTAAGCAAATAGATGGCAAAGAGAGATCTGGGAGAGATACCAAGGCAAAGGATATTAAGAGTGACAAGAGATAGGGACAAGTGGAAATCAATGATCGCCTACGTCCTGAAAGAACATGGCATATAAAGAAATAGAAAGTTACTTTAGTTTCCTCATTTGTCTTAAGTAAACAATTAAAATTATTTTAGTAGTTGTTTGGTTCTCACAGAGAATCTGTAATGTGATCAATCCCGACTTGGTAGCTACGATACAGTCGCTTTCTCACCGACGCAGCGTGGCTTCCCTGTGTCTCTTCTACAAATACTTTCATGGCTTCTGCTCCAATGAACTTAGCTCACTGGTACCCCCTATATACGAATTTCCTCGAGCCACAAGATTAGCAACTAGGTCCCACCCTTTTACTGTGAAGCCAGTAAATTGTAAATGCAAATTCTACTCCAGCAGCTTCTTTTCTCACACTTCCTGCCTGTGGAATTCTCTTCTGCATACTTGCTTTCCTGACAGTTACAATCTCGAAGAATTTAAATGTAAAGTCAATAATCATCTCCTGTCATACTAACTTACATCCTCTCTCTCATGCTTTTCTACATCCACCCCACTCTCATCAGTAATCACTTCCCTCTCCTACTCTCTTTCTGACACCCCTTGCATCCTCTCACTCTTCAACATTCCTCCTATGTAACCCCCTGCACAACAGTGGCAGTAAAATGCCTTGCTTGGAGCGACACGATTATAAAAAAAAAACCCAAAAAACATAGATCTACGTGGTATCCAAGTGTTATCAAATTTATCAGGAGAAGCACAATTCTGTACAATAATGGTTACAGCATGGTTTGAAGGGACAGATTTAATTTTTCATAATTCAGAAGCAATTTTACATACCAATTGTCTTTATGTTCCCTAAGTTTTTCATTTATAATAACATTAGTTGATATCTTATCAGCGTCAGAAATTTCAGAATTTTCATCAACTTCAGAAATTTCACAATTTTTATCAGCATCAGAAATTTTACAATTTTCATCAGTGTCTGATATTTCAGAATTTTCATCAGTGTCAGAAATTTCAGAATTTTTATCAGTATCAAAAATTTCACAATTTTCAAGCCTCCAGACTGACACTTCTGCTGTTCAGAATCATTGTTCCAGAAATTAGACCTAAAATACTTTTCATGTATTAGAACAATAGTTGGCTTCACAAATAATTCCATTTTTAATATCTTTCATGTCAAAATTGATATAAATATCAGTTATTTGATCCATGAAAGATTTTACAGAATCTAGCCACTTAAATATAACTTGTTCCTGTAGAGTGAAGAAGTATTTAGGGTTTTAATACCTTGAGAAAGGTATTAATCCATCTAATCCTTCCAGTTATGGGTTAAATAACAGGACAAATTGGGTTCTATAGCCTTGGTCGGCAACCAGTCTACCACAGAAAGCAATGGCAAACTACTGCGGGATAATCTTCTGCCCAGTCAGTCATGTCTCGAAAGAGACATGATCGCCCAAGCGTGTATCACGTATGGCACTTAACTGACTGACTGACATTTGTTTTAGCCTTTATTAAATTCAAGATAGTGTCAAGTCTAGGCTTGTATCCAGAACGTTTTTCTTCCAATATATAAACGCATCCATTTTTAAGATATAGTTGGAATTTTAGTTATAAATCTCTCTGATTTATTTCAGAACAGAATATTTGTTGCTTTAGCCTCAATACAGAATTTTCATTTAAAATGATTTATTAAAAATTATTGGTAAAATTTTATGCTTAATGGTAAATATATTGAGTGACTATACTGACTAGCAGTTCACTAGCAGAATAACTACTTCATGCAGCATGCAAGTCTTGTATTTGTTGATATACTATTATTCCCAACCTCTGTTTTGGTGATTGTTCACACAGTAACCTTTTAGGGTTGCAACAGATAGATAAAACCGAAACAATTTTATTAAAAGAAAAGAAAATTTTACTAAATATGTGAGTTATTGAAGTTCATGACATAATTCATTCATGCCTTTTTAGTCTTCATTGTATGGAGAGTATTGTTTTCGAACAGTACTCTGTCATGGAAATGACTATTTTGCTACATTAGTCAGGGTGAAAATGAAACTTAATTCTGTCTTGAAAGCAACAATTTGCTTGTTTAGTTTTCATTGAGGAGAAGGTTTTTTGAGTATATGCTTGGTTATCTATTCAGATATTTTTAGAAAGCATTTCCTCTCTGACCCCTGACGATCACATCTAACTACACCTCCTCATCAGGTCTCCCACCACTCACAATGGATAGATGTATTGCAGGGATTTTTAAAGCAAAAGGTCTGTTCCAATTTAGCTGACAAATTTTGGGTCCTGAGTATGACAATAAACTACAACTGGCAGCAATGCTTCTGATCAGGAGATTGGAGGTTTTGAGGAGTGTGGAACGACCTCTTAATTACTGTTTTTTCCAGGTCCACCCTGACCTTGGGTGGTAGCACTTATTAGGGTTGGCTGAACCCTCTAACTTTGGTAGGTAATCTTCCTAGAGATGGTATCTTAATAATAACACTGAGTTTCCAGTCTCATAAACTGGTTGGTGTTAGTAAAGGCATATAGCTGTAAAACTCACTCCAATATTTTCATGATGGTTTAATTATGAAGCCATCTAGAGAACCCTGTCCAACCCATGCTAGTATGGAAACAGACATTAAACAATGGTGATGGTGGTGGTGAGGAAGATGATGATGAACACAAGTTTTTCAGATATCAACCAGCTTGAGTAGCCATTGATTAAAAAATCACATTTATCAAAACAACTTATTGTAGTAGAAAAAACACTTCTATTTTTCTTTCTTTTTCCTTTACTTTTGTTGAAGGAATGGGTGACCTGGAAGGCAGAACTGTAGCTATTGCTGTTACTGCTGTAGGGTTAATCATTTGTTGACCTCAGCAATTATAAATTCAGGAAAAAAAGAATACATCTAACTTTAGGTAAATAAGTGTATAGTTTATTTACATAAGTAAAAAACATAAACTTCTATTCAGTGCTGCCTACCATGAAGAGAGATGAAGAAAGAAAAGAGAAGAGAAGGCAAAAGACCTGTCAGCTGATGTCCTGTGTCAACAGCAATGCTGATGGTGAGGGGATGCTCAACCCCCAAAGCTATATCTCTGCATGACTCTGATGTTTGATGTTCGATTCATGCCAGGTTTTTTTCTAACAAGACTAAAGTTTGCATAGACTTGTTACTTTTTCTCAGTTTCTCTTCTTTTATTGGTTATCTTTTCAGTAGAAAGGCGCAATCCCTTTTTCTATTGGTCAATATTTTTTTAAATCAGCTCACTAAATGAGTAATGAAAAATAATTGTTTTCTTATTGAAACATATGCTTTGATCCCATGCACAGAACTCAAATCCATTATTCTACTTTGGTCCCAAGCAGTCAACATCCTGTTAAATAGAAAAGTGTAAGAAACAGGAAACTTTCAGTGGACTTCTCACCACTCCTTGGTCAAGGACCTTTGCACTCAGGCTGGCAAAGTTCAGGTTTCAGTAAATTATTTTTATTAGCTTCATGCCATGGTTCCCAACCCAGAGTAAATTACCCCAGTGGGGTAATGAGCCCATATTTTGGGGGTAATTGATGTTTGGTTTGGGAAGAGGCAATCAGCTTATAATTTCACACTGTGTCCTTGAAATGAAGACCAAGAAATGTAGCACACTCAATGTGACAAACGGAGCCCCCAAATAGCCCTTTCAGTCACAAAGCCAAGAATAAATAAACTGGCACTGGCACGAGCAATACAAGCTCAACACTCACATTAAGAATCACGGCTAGGTTATGGCTACTATACCTCTCTGATTATTATAGATTGGTACTATTGTATTGAATAATTTCCATTAACTTTGTCTGCTTTTTTTTTTTTTTTTTAGTCATATCACTCGAGCAAGGCAGTAATGCCACTGATGCGCAGGGGGCTACGTAAGAGTCAAAAGATTGGAAAATACAAAGCCGGAAACCACATCCTAAACAGGGAACAAGGGATGAGCCTCTTCACCTGTTCAATAGACATAGGTGGAGTGTGAACTGGGCAATGATGTATGAAAATATAATTACTTCTTTTTCTATATTACGAGTATTTGTTCATTGGGGTAATGGATGATAGTGAAATTGTACTTTTGGGTAATCGCAGCAAAAAGGTTGGGAACCTATGAAGCCAAAATTTACTAAGAATGAGAAAAATAATTTTTAAAATAAAATAATTTTTAACTGCTTAGAACCCTTTTTATCATCTTTTCATCATTCTTCTTATTAAAAAATCTTCCAAGAATAAAATATACTTTTCTGGAACTTTAGTTGAGGAATATTAGCTGATTTAAAGAATAATTAATCTGATTTGAAACAAATATTATTTACTTTAAGTTGAAAATATCACAGAAATGCATTTATCACAGAAATGCATTTTTTAACCTGACAGTAGCATTTTTAATGTGTTTAACAGGTTGACAGCCTGATGACAGATTTAACATTGTTCTACAAAGACTTTATCTGTCAAACATAACTGAAGAAAATGACATGTCACCTTTTTTATATAATTTTTAATTAGTCAGTAATCTTAAAAATTTAGAAAAATATTCTCTATAATCTAATGTTTTATTGATTTTTAGAAATATTGGCTTAAATTTACTATTGTTATCACTCTTATTTTATAATAATGTTGTGTATGGTTGCCCGTACTTACAAAAATTAGTACATTTATATACATACAAAAAAATTCAAAATTCTTTTGAAAATATTAGTGTTTGATGAGTTGTATTAAACTTTTTCATTTATTATTAGTAAATATAGTTTTCACTTACAGAATTTTAAAAGATTTAAAACTTAATAAACTTTTCCAGTTAGAAATAAAAAAAAATTAAAATTCTTGTGAAAATTCATTATTCATTGAAAAAGAATTTTTCTTCAGACAATCAGTTAGTTAAATGCCATATGTGATACACGCTTGGGTGATCATGTCTTGAAAGAGACATGACTGACTGGGCAGAACATTATCCCACAGTAGGTTGCCATTGCTTTCTGTAGTAGACTGGTTGCCAGCCAAGGCTATAGAACCCAATCTGTCTTGCTATTTAACCCATAACTGGAAGGATTAGACGGATTAATACCTTTCCCAAGGGTATTTGCACGTAAGTGAACACAATGTATTCAACTGGAATTCAAACTCGGCTCCTCGAGTTGTCGTTCTGAGCGGATATCCACTGCACCACAACGCACATCCTCTTCAGACAATAGTTTCCTTAAAATATCTTATTTATAAAAGCAAGTAAAAGCTTTTCTTAAATGTCATAGTGTTATTACATTTTTTATTTTATGATTCAGAGCAGATTTTGTTAAATTGACAAAAAACAGATTGATGATTTAAATTCTCCAAAGAGTCTTGCTTTTAACTAATATAAATACGAAGAGGCTGAAATTTCAATTTCTCAGAATTTCATAAAATTAAGTGTGGGTAACGTAAACAAAAATATATTTTTATAAAGATTTTCTAAAAAAAATATTTAAAAAATAATTTCATTTATTTGTGAATAAGTCCTGAAAATTTCACTGAAATTTGATGATTATTTGGTTTTTGCAGTATTTTCCAAAACAATGTGTTTTTAACACCAAAAAGACACTTTTGCTGACACAAGAAAAACAAGATTTTTAACCCAAATTTCAAACATGCTTCTTACTTTTGTTATAAATTCTCAAAAATAAAAAAATTTATAAATTTATTTTCATCTGTTTAGGTTTAATTAAAATTCTAACCATTGTTTTTAAAACAATAAACATTGACAAGGAGTGAAAGTAGTTAAAATATTAGCAATGTCAAGGGCAAAGCAGTCCTTTTGAGGCAATGTTTTTGTGGATGCAAAGGTTAAATATTATTAGGTTTATATACTGGCTAGTGGTGACATCATCATTTCCAATAACAATATCTGTTGCAAAATAAATAGGGTCTATGTTGGATTACCAACCTTGGCTTAGAATTATAGGCCACAAAAAAGTTTGAAAACTGCACTCTTTTTCCACACCAACCACCAGAGTGACAATATGCATCTAACCTCTCACAACACACTAAAATATGTTTAGTTCATGCAAGCATAAACCTTATCAGTTCAGAAACTTCAAATAAGGATTAGTGTTAGTATTTAACAACTTCAAATGATAAAATTCTTTTCTTTCTTGCATAACTATTCTGACAAAACATTAATAATTTTTTTTAACTCTTTTGCCAGCATAAAAGAATCTAACATTGTTTAATATTAATACATGGTTCTAATAAATCAGTGAGTGTCATGTAGAAGTATAAACACCATCACATGTGTTTGAACACTGATCACCAGTGAAAGAATAATACAAGAAAAATGGATAATTCCACAGTAAATGAGGTAACCACTAAATATCTATAAAAGCACCAGACAGAAATATGGGTTGTTGTTGAACAATGTGTGATGAGCTTATAGTGAATAACCACTTGAGCAATAGTGAGTAATCAAAGTTCAGTGAATAATGAATCTATCAAGTGACCCAACTGTGAATCTACTTTGGATTAATTGTGTTATGAATAAGTAACTGAATATACCAAGACCAAGATATACAACCGTGTGATACCAACACTTCAGTAACCTTTGGGGATTCAATCTCAGCTAAACAAGGTTACAACAGAGATTATTTACATGTGGACTATTGTTGTTGAGGAAAATAGTCTTTATGTAAGTAATAAGTTATAGGGTGTATCTTATCTATTATTTTTCTAGTTGTAGTGGGAGTCTGTTCAAGTGAAGAGTAGTTGTATATTGTTGCAGGTTAACAGAATTTGACCTTGTGGTAGATAGCCCACTATAAGTCATAAAATGATCATAAAATCAAGAAAAGCAAATTGAGTTGAAAATAACATTTATATATACACATATCAATTAATGTTTTTACAATTAAAGTAATAACTTGAATATAGGTCCAACGGATGTTAAATGCTCATGGCAAATAATAAGCTGAAAGAGATTTAAGGCTTAAGAATTTGGGGAGCGTGTAAGTGAGGAATGTCTTTGATGTAGTCGCTCCTTAGGTCAGTAAGTAGTTTTGAGACAGGAGAGAAGGAAAGAGAGGTGAAAGGACGAGCATAGTAGCCACTTGACTTGGTCAAGGGAGATATTAATTACTCTCGCCTGTCACCATCAGTCTGTCTGCTGGGGTCTGTCTATATCTGCTTTTTATATCTTCTTTTTGGATCACAGCAGCTTGTTTGGGATTTCACACTTGTATTTGATTCTGGGCTTCCCATTGGCTGATAAATAAAATTTGCGTAGGCTCACAAAATGGAAATTTAACCAGAACATCTGCGCAGACCCGGATGTGCAACGATGACTTTTGGTCATTTGCTTTTTGGTTGTGAAAGCGCTAACATATGGTCCATCATTTTTGCTCAGTATCACCACAAAGTCCTCATCAGTGGCAGACCAAGTCTAAAAGTATCAGTTGACAGGAGACAACTACAATGTTATGATTTAATTTTCATAACATATAAAAAAAATTTTTAAAACATACATATGGGAAAAAGTGTACAATTAAAATTTTTTTTGAAAAAAGTGTGTATTTCTTATTAATTAAAATGTACATGTACTATACATATTATTAATAGGTACCATGGGCAATAAAGTAAAAACAGAAAAATGAAATAAAAACACAAAATAAAAGAAAAGAAAAAGAAAAAATATTAAAATCTCCCAAGAGGCCACTAACAGAAAAGACCATCCATGCATGCAATAGAGAAAGAAGGCTTCTTGGCATTAAATAGAAACCAAGGAATCTCAGTCCTATTTAGCTGGGACTCTCAACGAAACAAGACATAGCTTTTGCTCGGGAAAATTCTACCTTCAAAAAGATTATCCCCACCTTGTGAATAAAAAAAATCCTAAAATATCTCTAGTGTCTCTGTCTTCTTTTTCCTTTGCTTATTTTCATTTTCAGCATCTCAAGGTGTATGTTGTGTGCATTAACTGGCCGTAAGTTAGTCACACCTGAGTCTGCAACTGTTTGCTTCCGTTCCGCCCCCAAGTGATTGAGGATGTCAAATGATCGGTTGAAATCCTTCACTTTCTCTGCCATGTTATTATTTCTGATCTCAGAGAAGTTAAAGACCTGAGGAAAAAGGAGCAGTCGTCTTCATGCTGCATTCCTCAGCAACTGAAAACAAGAGGTGTTTGGATGCATATGCAGAATAAGGGAAACAGAACAAAAAAAAGTAACAAGACAATAGCGAAGGAAAGTCTATGTGGAATAATGATTATATTGCATTTCTTTGTACAGCAAAAGAGAGAAAGTAAAAAAAAAGAATTAAAAGAAAATACGGTAAATTTTTGTTGCAAGTCCCAACAATTTTCCCCTTCAAATTTATCCAAAATAGCATTATTTCTGTGCAAATGTATATGCTGAACCCAAATCAACTGTTAGTTATTCAAGAAACTTACCTTTTTTTATCTAAATATCCATAAAAAAAATGTACTATATCTTGCACTTTTTCTCTCCTGTAACTCTCACGAAGTCATGTAATTAACTGCAGAATGGCATACTGTGCATTTGAATGAATTTTGGCAGATTTTTTGTCGATTTTTCTTCATTTACTGATACTTCCGGCAATGTACTTCCAGAAATTAAAGTAATGCGCTATTGTATTTCTATGCTTGTTACTCTCGTAACAGGAAGTACATCACTGGAAGTTTCAGTAAAAGAAGAAAATTAGCCAAAATTCGACAAAAAATTCTGCCTACGTAGAATGTCATTCTGCAGTTAATTACATGACTTCTTGAGAGTTATGGGAGAGAAAAAGTGCGAGATATAGTTTGTTTTTTTATGGACTTTCAAAGCAAAAAAGATAAATTTCTTCAATAACTAATTGTTGATTTGGGTTCAGCATATAAATTTGCACAGAAATAATGCTATTTTGGATAAATTTGAAGGGGGAAAAGCTGTCGGCACCTAAAACAAACATTTACTGAAAATACAATCCAACTATTTCATCGTCCACAAATTACTGCTGCTACTATGTCTGTTGTTGTCAGAAGTAATACAATCTTTATGTTCCTCTCCCATCAAGGTTCTGCTTATAGGCGGTGTTCATGTTACTAGTGTGTTGAAAAGAGAGAGAGAGAGATAGAGAAATTTTTCGTGTTTTCACTCCATGCGTTCCCAGTGATACCTGATGTTTTCTGTGGCGATGTTAGCATCATTCTAACTTGATTTTCAAATCCTTTGTCTTTTGTTGAAACTGTTTCAATATGAATATATTTCAGAATGTCTCTCCATTAAAATTTAACATCAACTTCGGGTATCTGGCTTAAGTCACTTACCTACGGTTTTGAGCTGATGTCTGAAATCAGGAAGCCTAGAGATACGATTCTGTTGACTTTATACATTCACCTGTTAGTGTTAATTAAAATTCTATCCTTACATGGGTGGTCTTTTTACCAAAATCAGCCGATAATTTCCACTTTCAGTTTATCCTTTATTTCTTTCTCCAAGAGAGAGAAAAGGAGAGCAACAAACAAACAAGGAAGAAAGAAACAGAATTCTCTTCCTTTTGCAAGGCCATCTTGTCTTTGTTAAATTGTTATCAGTTGATGTCATTTTCGTGAATGCCTTGTGTTTCATCTTTCTTCTATCTCCCGGGCACCTCAGCGCTTATTTTCCTTCTTCCTCTCTCTCTCAGCTCATCCTAAGAAAAAGACAAAAAAATATATACACACAGAGATATTCTTCAAATATCTATTCCTGTGTTCGAATTCAGGGTCATCGATACTCATTTTAACATGTGTGCATACGGAACACTTACTGTGTTACATAAGAGAAAGAACTAAAACCAACACAGCAAAAATCATCACATCCATAGTACCAAATATAAATACATAATATCATAAAAAATTTTTAATTATGTTTTTGATTTTAAGTAATTGGTTGCTATTTTTAAATAGGTCATGGCACAATTAACATTAACAGATAGTTCAAAAGCATAATAAAGCATTGCATACAATCCACTATATTAAAAGCAATCATTTGTGTTCATGAAATGAGTATTCAAATCTGCTAATATTTGCTTCTGCATTCAGTTCATCTAACAATTCCTTTTCAATGGATAGCAACACGTATGATTGCAAATTCTCCTCAAAAATCAAATTTCTTAACATTGTCATTATGATCTTTAGTATTGAAAATGCCCTCTCACATTGAACTTAAGTAACTGATAGTGTGCAGATGACTTTTTTATTACTAAAACAGTTGTCTGTGTTTGTTTTTTATTGCATTTTTGCTTGATACAGGAGGCCAATTTCCTCAGGGGCCCATGTGGCCAATTCACCACTGACCCTCATCCCAGAAATTCAGACAGAAATCACTGATATATTTAGCAAGATGATAACAACAACAAAGATAAAGGCATTAGTATAATTGTAAATAATGATAATTCTTTATCCCAGAAATTCAGACAGAAATCACTGATATATTTAGCAAGATGATAACAACAACAAAGATAAAGGCATTAGTATAATTGTAAATAATGATAATTCTTTATCCCAGAAATTCAGACAGAAATCACTGATATATTTAGCAAGATGATAACAACAACAAAGATAAAGGCATTAGTATAATTGTAAATAATGATAATTCTTTATCCCAGAAATTCAGACAGAAATCACTGATATATTTAGCAAGATGATAACAACAACAAAGATAAAGGCATTAGTATAATTGTAAATAATGATAATTCTTTATCCCAGAAATTCAGACAGAAGGTAATGGCTTGACTCAATTTAGAATAAAGTCTACAGTAATACATAAAGCAGGTATTTTATCCTGTTCTTTAAGTTTATTTATTTTTTGTGAGGAGGAAAAGCAATTACAATGGCTTTTATCAAAAAATAATAAAAATCCAATTGACAGAAGAGTGATTCCAGTATGTTTCTATAGAATCCCTAAAGTGCATAAAATTAAGGACAAGGATAAAATACCCCCAGTAAAACCTATTGTATGGATTTATATGAACCCCTTTTCCTAGGGGCTAGATGACCCAGATGAGTTATCCATGGCACACTAGAGAACAAGTTAGAGTTTAGAAAATGGTAGAGGTCAGACATGTCCTAGCTAAAGCCAAGAGGTGGTGAATAAGAAAAAGATATTAAGTATTGATCAACAGCCTCACCTTTCCATAAATGTAACTATTTTCTCTAATTTTTATTTTTTTTTTTTTAGTCATATCACCCCAAGCAAGGCAAAAATGCCACTGATGCACAGGGGGCTACGTAAGAGTGAAAAGATTGGAAAAGAGAAAAACCGGAAACCACATCCTAAACAGGAAACAAGGGATGAGCCTCTTCACCTGTTCAATAGACGTGGATGGAGTGTGAACCGGGCGATAGTTTAGTCTATCTACTCCAATTGAAAAAAAAAATAAAATAAAATAAAAGAAGAGTGAAAAGATTGGAAAAGAGAAAAACCGGAAACCACATCCTAAACAGGAAACAAGGGATGAGCCTCTTCACCTGTTCAATAGACATGGGTGGAGTGTGAACCGGGCGATAGTTTAGTCTATCTACTCCAATTGAAAAAAAAAATAAAATAAAATAAAAGAAGAGTGAAAAGATTGGAAAAGAGAAAAACCGGAAACCACATCCTAAACAGGAAACAAGGGATGAGCCTCTTCACTTGTTCAATAGACGTAAATCCCATCATTGTATCATATTCATATTTTGTTCTGTTGTGTTTCTTATATTTGTTTGTGTTAATAAAATGGTAAATGTTAATTTATACACCTTTTCTTTATTTCTCTTGGTACTTTGAATTTATATGTTTAGGAGCTCCTTGAAATATGGAGCCTGTTATATCACATGCAAATGAAGAGACTAGTATATATAAAAAGAACTTGGAGAAGTAGAACAGAAAATAGCCTGTCACAGAGGACATGCAGAGCTGTGCTATGACTGCTGCTGCTCTCATTGATATGCAAAACATAACAATGGTGTCGCTGACAGGATCCATGATTTCACTGGACAACCCAGAACACATAGAAACATGGATGAGAACTTTTGTGACATTTGTAAGAGTAAAGAAATTAAAAAACTCAAAGACTGATAGAGGATAAAATGAGATAACCAATTTATTTCTTGCTACAGTGGGATGTAAAGTTGTGAAGAAAATTTTGACAATGTTTTATCCAAGTGAGTTAGAAGAAATGACATTTGAGCAAATCGTGAAAGTTGTAAAAAAAACATAAGACCAAAAAAAGATTAGTAATATCAGAAAGAACCAAGTTTTTTGAAACCAGACAAGCACCACAGATATCTATTACATAAATTGAAAGAACAAGTAAAGTATTGTGAATTTGAAAAATTGGAAGCACATGAAATGGCTAACCAAATTGGAATTGTTAAATTGGAAGCACATGAAATGGCTAACCAAATTGGAATTGTTAAATTGGGAGCACATGAAATGGCTAACCAAATTGGAATTGTTAAATTGGAAGCACATGAAATGGCTAACCAAATTGGAATTGTTAAATTGGAAGCACATGAAATGGCTACAGAAGATTAATTAATTCTTCTTAGATTTATTGAAGGATTGCAAGACCAAAACCACAAGCACAAAATACTAGAATGTCTGCAGAGTAGCAGAATAAGTGTGGAAGCTAGCACCAAGCTTTTGCAACAAGTTGAGTTGATTAGAGAATTTAATCAACCAAAAGAAGAATTTGAGACATGTAGGACAAGCACTACCAAATCCATAATTAAATGTAAATATTGCAGAAAAAATCATATGGGAGTCAAGTATAAATGTCTAGCTTTGGGAAAAATATGCTCAAATTGCTAAAAAAAAAAAACAGGTAATTTTCAGAAGGTCTGCAAATACAAAAAGCAAATAAGAATAGTAAAAACTGTTTAAATCTACTCCAAAGAAGAAGATGGAGTATTTACAATGAATACACAAAAAAGAAGTAGAGAAAAAAAAAGAGTAAATGGCCAAGCATTTGACATGCAAGTTGATATAGGCAGTGAAATTGCACTAAATTTTGGGGATTTCTGAATAATATTAGTGTTATGTCGTGAGTAAATAAATAACTCAACAACAGGAATAGGTTAATTGTTGTATTCCATGAAAATAGTATTTACAAAGGTTATTAGTATCCAATACAAGAATAAAGGTTAATCGTCTCAACCGTCATAAGATGTAGTATGACCAATGGGTACTTCCGGGTCGTCACCGGAAGTCTACGACTGACTTGTCAATATGGCTGCTCGGCACACTCTCTACGTCTACGTAGATGCCACCATTACTTTACATAGTAATGGAATAGTCCATTATAGCCGAATAGGCGCGGGCGTCCCAACAATTAGGACAACCAAAATGAAAAAAGCAGTATACAACTAAAGCAATTGAACAACCATGCAAACAATGGGCACTTTTTAAGGCAATTTTGAAACAACAAGCATTTTGAAATAATTCCCATTACAGTTGTGGCATGCAAAAGAGATCATGGATTATTAGGGACTGATGTATTAAATGTAGACACAGTGAGACTAATCAATTCTATGGAAACAGAAGGAAATGCAGTAGGATTGTTGAAAGGCTATAAAGCAAGCATTCAACTAAAGGAGAACTATCACCCAAAGTGTGCAGAGTCAAGAAAAATTCCAGTTCATAAACTACCTTTGGTAGTAGCAAAATAAAAGAAAATGATACAGCAAGGATGTGTGTTGTGGTGCAGCGGATATCAGCTCGGAACAAGAAATCAGAGAGCTGAGTTCAAATTCCAGTTGAATTCATTGCATTCACTTACGCGCAAATGCCCTTGGGAAAGGTATTAATCCATCTCTTCCTTCCAGTTATGGGTTAAATAACAGGACAGATTGGGTTCTATAGCCTTGGCTGGCCACCAGTCTACCGCAGAAAGAAATGGCAACCTATTGCGGGATAATCTTCTGCCCAGTCAGAAACATGTTGAAATGGCAAGATGTAACTGTAAGTTATATGCTAACAGTTTCTTCTCTCACACTTATCATGTGTGGAACTTTTTTTCCACCTTCTTACTTTTGAAACATGATTGTCCAAGCGTATTTCACGTATGGCACTTAACTGACTGATACAACAAGGCATACTAGAAAGAGTAACTCACGATGATAGCAATTGTGAGTCACCGATAGTAGCAATAAGTAAAGCTGACAGAGATTTAAGGATATGTGATGATAATAAGATAGAGGTGAATCACCAGACATGTTTAGACTCATTTCCATTGGCAAATATCAAAACTGCAAGCCACAAGTTAGCAAAAATGGAGTACTTTGTGAAAATTGATCTCAGGTCAGCATATAACAAATAGAAATTGACAAGAAATTCAAGAAAATAACCACGATAAACACCCCTACAGGCTTATTAAAATAGACGCACCTACTGTTTGGGATAAAAGCTTCCAGCCACATTCTTCAAAAAGCAATTGAAAGAGTCTTACTGGAAAAAAAAAATGATCATATGGTTCTTTTTTTATTATTACTTTACAAAATTTTACAAGGCAGCCAGGAAGCCTTTGCTTTGGCCAACCAGTAAGAAGAGACTAGCATGGGAAAGAGAGCACAAAAACTGGACACCAGAACAGTTCATTTGATGCACATATTATTGCGCAGTATTAACAAAAGAACCATTCTATTTTCATTTAGAATTATCCACTTTTTTTTAAAAAATCATTTCACCCCAAGCAAGGCATTCCATTGCCACTATTGTGCAGGGGGTTACATAAGGGAAGGTGAAGAGAAAGAGAGGTTAGATACAGGAAATGTCAGAAGGAGGGTGATAGACGGGTAAGGATACCGAGGCTGAGGGTTGGGCAGATGGGAAGGGTGTTTGAGAGAATGGATGTGAGTTAGTGTGCTAGGAGGTGTCTGTTGACCTTACATTTAAACTCCTGGAGATTGTAGCTGTCGGGGAAGCAATCATGTGGAAGGGAATTCCACAGGTGCGAAGTGCAAGAAAAGAAGCTGTTGGAGTAGAAATTGCAGTTACATCTTATCGGTTTCACTGTAAGAGAGTGGGACCTAGTTGCTAATCTAGTATCTCATGCAAATTTGTACCTAGGGGCCACCAGTGATCTAAGTTCATTGGAGCTTGGCAATAAATACTAAAAATAGTATGAAATACATTATTTTTTTTTTTAAACTGGGGTGGCTTAATAATTATGGCTAGTAGTGTAGGTTTTTTTTTGATAATTTTCCCCCAAGCAAAGCAATAAATATATTATGATGCAAGAGTGTGAGAAAATATGAGAAAAAGTAAACATTATTAAGGAGAGAGAACAATAAAAGAACAGAATTTAAGAAGACATAAGAAAACAATTGACATTGTATTTAAATTTTTGAAGATCAAAATTAACTGGAAACTAAGAAGGTGAAAAAAAAGTCCTACGCGTGATAAGTGTGAAAGAAGAAACTGTTAGCATATAACTTACAGTTACATCTTGCCATTTCAAGTGTAAAATGAGAACTTACTGTCAATCTACTAATGCACTTGAATTCATAGTCTAATAATAGAGAAAAGTTCATCTTAGAATAATTACCATGAAAATATTTATAGAAAAGGCATAGGAAGCTATGCTATGGTGATAAGAAAGTGACTGAAACAGAGATTCCAGGTTAGGACCAATAAAATTGCAGATTCTTCTTTGGATTTTGTCTAGAATTTCTAAATATATAACAAAAACAACAGACCAAATGTGGCAGCAATATGGACAAATAGCAGATTTATAAATCTGCAAACATTTTGGAAAAAAAATTGTTTAGCATGGAACAGTGAGCCAACTTTCCTAGAAGCAAACCTAACAACTGATTCAATATGATCTTTTCACTTCATTTTAGCAGAAAACATTAACTGAAGACAGTGCAATGCATCACCCTCTCAGAGGTTAGCATGTCATACTGATGGAATAAAAGAAAAATGTGAAGTATAACATGATTCAAGAAGAGCTTGAATGTACTTGTGCATTTACAGATAGCTGAAAAAGGGAAAAAACATTTAGAGGTATTGGTGTTTAAAAAATATATACGTGATGTAACCTGAGGTTGGCTAAAATAATGTGGCGGAGAAGTCCTGTTGTTTTTGCTACTACTTTCTGAAACAAAAGAAAGGAAGGAGATCTACTGAATTGTTCTTTTATATTCCTAAACAGTGCCACCTAGTAGGTATCTTGGCAGTCAAGGTGGAGATAAACAGATTTTGTCCCAAAATATAATAATTGTTTGTGCTTCCTTACCAGTCTCGATCAATTACAACCTTTCTTACATCAGTAAAAGTGCTTTTCTTTAGACCTAAGGATTGCTTGGCTCTTTGTAGAGAAAAATGAGTGGTATGTCCTGGGTCTGAAAAATGAGTGGTATGTCCTGGGTCTGAAAAATGAGTGTTATGTCCTGGGTCTGAAAAATGAGTGTTATGTCCTGGGTCTGAAAAATGAGTGATATGTCCTGGGTCTGAAAAATGAGTGGTATGTCCTGGGGTCTGACAATAAACTAAACCCTGTCTGAAGTTATTAAACAAATCATGTAACTTCAAATTTGGTCTGAAAACAAATTGTCAACTTTTAAGCAATCAATTTAGATGTCTAAAAAAGCCTGAGTTCAAATTTTAGGTAATATGGTGATACCAAGCAAAGCGAGGGACTGGATGTTTGCACTCTCACGACCAGAAAGCAAATTACCAAAACTCATCGGTGTGCAACCCGACTCCACACAGATGTTCCGGTTGAAAACTAAAAATTAATTAAATATCAAATTTCAGTTTGCGAGCCTATGCAAACTTTATTTTTCAGCCAATGGGAAGCCCAGAATCAAATATGGATGTGAATTCCCAAATGATCTGCTGCGATCCAAAGAGACGAAATAAAAAGTCGATACAGAAAGCATCGCCAGACAGACACACACATACAGACTTGAGAGAGACGAGTGTAATTAGTATCTCCCTTGACTGAAGTCAAGCGAATAACTATGCTCGCCGCCCTTCCCTCTCCTTTTCTTCTTTGCTTTCTCAAAACTACTTACCAACCAAAGGAGCAGATACATCAAACACATTCTTTACTTACAACGCTCCCACATACCTAAGCATTAATTCTCTTTTCAGCATTTATTGCAATGAACATTTTAATGTCTGTTGGACCCATACTTAAAGGATTACTTTAATTGTAAAAACCTTAATTGATATGTGTATATATAAAATATTATTTCTAAACTCAATTTGCCTTTCTTGATTTATAAACTTTTTATGACTTATAGTGGGCTATCTACAACAAGGTCAAATTCCGTTAATCTGCAACAACATACTACTACTCTTCACTAGAACAGATAACCCACTATAGTAGTATCAATACGTTTTATTGAAGTTATTTGATGTATTTTAAAAAACTGCTGTTGAAAGTTAAGCAAAACCAAATAATCAGATTTTACTTCAATAGAAAGGTAATGAAATTATCAAAAATTGATCAACACCTATAATATGACAAATAACAAACCCATATAAGTCTTCAAATACTTTACATTTTAATATACTGACTCTTCTCAATAACAATCAGTAATCTATTATCCACTGATTTTGTTAATTTTTTTACTTCAGCAGGTTTAATTTCTGACATGATGTTCTTAATTTCATCTCATATCTGTCTGATGATTTTCTTCAGTACAACAGACAAGAAACAACACATTTCCAGCAGGTGTCCCGAGAAAGCCAAAAATACATATTAATTTTATTTGTAAAAAACCTTAACTGATTTATATGTATATAAACTGTTGTTTTAATTTACACTTTTGATTTTCTTGTTTTATACCCCTCTTATGGTGGGCTATCTAACTAACAAGACCAAATCAAACTAATCTGTTTCAACAAACATACACACACACACACACACACACACACATCACTATAACTGATAATCCACTATAGAATCACCTCTTAATTGCTGTTGTTTCCAGGTTCACTCTGATCTGTGGTGGTAGTATGTTAGAGTACCAACTGTGGGCAAATAGTGATCCCCCAAAACTTGAGTCAAAGCATTATGAAAATATCAAAATACATTTTCATAGTAAAAAAATTGTCAGCAATAGATTTTTTAATAAAAATTACACAATATCTGTAGAAAATAATATTTCAGCATAAATGACCCATAAAGAGTTAATATGCCATTAAACAAACAAACAAGAAGTAGTTGTGCATTGCAAGTTGTAATGTGAGTTTTTTACGCTTTTGCATTGTGGCCCTGACATTGGACTTGCGAGTCTGATTTTTGACCACTTGAGATTCTTAAATTTCTGTGTTGTTTGTTTTGATTAGTTCTGTAAATGTCATGTGTTCATTTTTATGATTTTGATTGATTGATTTGTTTTTTATGGCTTACCAACCTCTTGCTGGTTATTTAAAGCCAGAAAATATTTAGATTGTCTTTTTGAGATAATAATGATTTGTTGATAAAAATCCTACTAATTAACCCATATTTGGGTAGAGAATAGGTGGATTCATATCTTTTCCTAATTGTATTTGCCTGTAAGTGAATGTAATGAACCTAACTAGAATTAGAACTCAACTCTCTCACACTGCAACACCCTTGATGTGTGGGATGCAGTTGAGCAAGAGAACAACAAAACTCCTAACACCAAAGATGAACAGAAGGCAAGGATTATGGCAGCATTCACCAACTTAAACAAGGAAACCATCCAGAGAAGTGCCAGAAGATTCCAAATTTTGGCGATTTTCTTGAATAAATTTACTCTGCATTATTTCAAGATATTTTTATGTAATTTTTGTAAATATATCTGTTAAAATGAGATGTCAGTGTTATTTTTATTTTTGTATAATTTCAACGACAATTTATCCATCACATTCTGTTTATAAGGAACAGTTAGTATGGTACATTTGTCATTGCAGTTGATGTTGCTTAACTTTGGTGATCAGAAAAGAATCTGTGTTTCAATGTGGTCTGGCCATAAACCTTTATTTTTATGGCATCAGTATGTATATGTGTATTAAATTTTTAAAGGCAATCCAAGTTCAGTATTTTTAATAAGACTATACTGGCAGACAATTTCACTGTTAAAAAGACAAAAATAGTTACTCAATCACTTGTATTCACAAAAATAATGTTTACAGTCATAGGAAATAACACACAGAGTTGAGATTTCTCTCCTGTAAAATAAACAAAAAACACGGTACCAACATCAATAACTTTTCTGAAATATAAATAAAACAAAATAAAAATGTCAAATATTTGAAAGATATTGGAATGGGTGGTGGATACATAAATAATTTTTTGTTTTGTCAATTTTATTCTTCCAACAATAAAGTAAAATTAAATTTTATTCAATTATATATTCACCATTATTTGAAATCAATTTTTGCCACTTATTAGGCAGCACTTTCCCACCTTCTATTCTATACATATATGAAATTCTGTAACTTCTATTGGTCCATCCATCCATCAGTCAGTTAAGTGTCATACGTGATACATGCTTGGGCCATTGTGTATTTTTTAAACATGACTGACTTTTTTTTTCTTCTTTTTAATCGTATCACCCTGAGCAAGGCGGTAATGCCACTGATGTGCAGGGGGCTACATAAGAGTAAAAAGATTAAGTAGAAGAGAGTGAAGAGGAAGACGAAGCAGAAAGGAGCAAGAGAAGGATGGGAATACAGGTGTGATGACAGTTGCAAAGGTGGAGAGAAAGGAAAGGATATACGGGGTGGTGAAAGAACTAGAGTCAAGTGGTTAAGAGATGAGAATGACTGGGTAGAAGATTTTCTCACAGTAGGTTGCCATTACTTTCTGCAGTAGACTGGTTGCCAACCAAGACTATAGAACCCAGTCTGTCTTGTTATTTAATTCATAGCTGGAGGGAAAAGCAACAGATTCTTACCTTTCCTAAGGGTATTTATGTGTATGTGAATGCAATGAATTCAACTGGAATTTGAACTTGGCTCTCCAATTTCTTGTTCTGAGCTGATATAATCTGCACCCCAATGCACATCTTTCAGTCAGTCAGTTAAGTGCCATACGCGAAACACGCTTGGGCGATCATGTCTCGAAAGAGACATGACTGACTAGGCAGAACATTATCCCGCAGTAGGTTGCCATTGCTTTCTGCGGTAGACTGGTGGCCGACCAAGGCTATAGAACCCAATCTGTCCTATTATTTAACCCATAACTGGAAGGAATAGACGGATAAAAATACCTTTCCCAAGGGTATTTGCGCGTAAGTGAATACAATGGATGGATTCAACTGGAATTCGAACTCGGCTTCCCGGTTTCTCATTCCGAGCAGATATCCACTGTACCACATTCAATATTCACTAAAAAAATAATGATTTTTTTTAACAATATATTTTCTTGAAGGTAACGAAGACTGAAAGTGTCTGTTTTTGTTTTTTAAATAAATCGATTATATTAGAAGTTAAAAAAAAGTTAGTGCTGAAATTTTCAAAAACAAAGAAGAATTTTTGGATTATTTGTAAATACAGTTTTCGATAAAGTGGTAACCAGAGATTGGCAATTTCTGAATATTTGTTTTTCCATTTTCTGTACCGACCGTTTTTACCCGACCTCGCATCTCAAAGTTACATAATGCAAGTGAATGCAATGAATTCAACTGGAATTTGAACTCGGCTTCCCGATTTCTCGTTCCGAGCCGATATCCACTGCACCACAACGCACATCCTTCACGCCTTCTAAAATAGCCACTGACTGACCAAAACCAAATATTGGGGAGAATTGCAAACAGGTAAAAAGTATAAAAGTACAATTGGTTTTATTAAGGTGCGTAATTTAGTACAATAAATTTTAATTCATTTATTTTTTTAAATTAAGTTTTATTCTTTGTTATGGTCCCCTACTACTGCTATAAATAATAATAACCAGTGTGACTTTCGAGTGTGCAGCTGTGAAACAGTCATAAGGCAGTTGAGATGCAGCATAACTATACCATTTGAACTACACTTCTATTTTGCTAATTACTAACACTTTAGTTTGTATATATATTCTTGTTATTCTAATACACTGTTTTGAACCTACCTTCTTGTTTCCATGTCTTTCTTTCTGGCCCAACAGGCCACAACAATTTGGCAATGAAAATTTTGCCACAACTCCATAACATTCTTTAACATACAAAATACTCTATTTTAAAAACAATTTAATCAGTAATACTAAATACTGTGAGGATTTCAACACACATTAATGTGTTACAAAAAATTCAACTTTGAATAAAATTCCACAGATTTTAAGTTGAAAATATTTTTGAGAAAAACTTGATTCTGGTTTTCATTCGAAGAATTATTCCCTATCAAACCATTTAGAAGTGACTGAAAAAAGTAAACATCAGTTGGTGTAAAGTCAAGTGAATATTGTGGGTAGGGGAGAAGAACAGACTGAGTTCCAAATATTTTCCGTTCTTAATTTTGCTGTATGCAACCTTGTTTTGTCATGGAGGTAAACAACATTTTTCTTATTGATAAGTGAAGGTAACTTCTCAGTCAAGTATTTTATTGACATATTACAGCTGCTGGATGTATAAATGTGCATTTGATGTTTCATAGAATTTTAATAATTCTAAACAAATCCCACCTAATGATTCTATTACACACACAACATTATCTTTCTTCCATGGGGCTCAGTTGTAGAAATTTATCCTTATCAATTCACTGCTGGTAGAAAAAGTTTAACCAACAATTGTTGTAAAACTGATTCAAGATATAAAAAAACCTGAAAACTCAAAAAGGATTGGTTCCGTGGCCAGATGACTAGGAACAAAGTGTATCCAACAACTGGCTCATAACTCTAGACAGAGGCAGTTTCAGCCATTGGCTACTGCTCCAGCCAGCCATCTCCAACAAACCTACAGCTTCAGTCAGTCATCTTGCCAGCAGCAACAATATGTGATAAACTGTCCTTTTCATAATACTTTTCAAAAATTACGAAAACTGTCCTCAGAACAATAATCTTTTCACCCTCTACATGCAGAGATATTTTTTGCCTAGTGCACTGTAACCATATTTTTGTTGCTGTATTTTCTTGGATGTGCATTTTGGTGCATTGGATATCAGCTTGGAATGAGAAATCGGGGAGCCAAGTTCGAATTCTAGCCGAATTCATTGCATTCACTTACATGCAAATACCCTTGGGAAAGGTATTAATCCGTCTATTCCTTCCAGTTATGGGTTAAATAACAGGACAGATTGGGTTCTATAGCCTTGGTCGGCAATCAGTCTACCGCAGAAAGCAATGGCAACCTACTGCGGGATAATCTTCTGCCTAGTCAGTCATGTCTCTTTCGAGACATGATTGCCCAAGCGTGTATCACGTATGGCACTTAACTGACTGATTTTCTTTAACAAAAATAAACTTGGCAATATATTATTTTACTCAAGTTTCCATTTTGTTTGTTGTTGTCTTCCATTATTTTAATATCTGTTTGTGGGCCAACAGTAAGAGTTATAAACATAGGTGAATGAAAATAATAATATTTGTGAGCAAGCAATTTATCTACATATTTACAGAAGCGAGAATGAATTAAACAATGGTTTGTTCATATAAATGCATATTAGGAAATATAAAAAAGCAAAGTGAAATGGTCATACATTGTATCAGTGGTGAGACTCAACCATGACAAGACAAGAAAAAATAGTTTTGAGAAGCTTGAACCACTGGGATTTTACATTTCATGCCTCTAACTTGACTCATGCAATGCTTTTCTTAACCCTTGAAATGTGCATAAATTATAGCTGACTCAAGGGCAGATAATTAAGTGTCTTTAAAAATCTACTAAATATCTGAAAAACTGTTTTATTTGTATATTTCTATATCTTTTTAAATATGTTTTTATAATAAAAATATGTTATGCTAAAATATTCAAATAAATTATTTGGTAATATCCAACTTGATATTTAATTTCAGTAAGTTTCTTTTCAAATTTCAGCCTGAAATAAAGGGATTAATTTCATACTAGGAGATACTTACAGAAAGGCTCAACAGATATTTTGTGTTTGTGCTATTTAATAGAACATGTTTGAATAAAACAAGGCTGCCTAAATATTCTATATTAAATGTATATGAATTTGGTTCTTTCTGCTTTGCTGATGATAAGATTTTTTTGTCCCATTTAAAATATTACCGTAGAAAATATATTCACTTTAAATATGCAAAGAGTCTGTTACAGCTCATCCAAAATTTGGATTATGATTGTAGGTAAAAAAATATTTAAAATTAGATATTTACATCAGAATTTGTTTCAAGTGAATAGGAAGCTTAATGAATATTAGTGATGAGCGCAAATTGACAGTTCAAGATCACACATTTTAGAAATCCAGCGTTCTTGGAATTTGAATTTTCCCAGCCAGAATTTTTCCTGTTACAACACATGATGAACACACTATTTAAACTAAGTCAGTCAGTTAAGTGCCATATGTGAAACACTCTTGGGCAATGTTACATTATACGTATTCCATTCATGCTGATGGATTCGATATTAAGAAGGAAGGCAGGGACTCCGGTTCTGACATGTTTTATTCATGCTCGGTCATTACAGGAAGTGCCAAAACCAAGGGCAGATTATAAGCCCTTGTCTTAAGGGATCCTGCTAAGGGGAACAACTTATCTACTTATCATGACATCTCCCTTTCTCAATTGAGAGTGGGCTCATTTAATAATTCTTTTTTTTTTTTTTTAATTTCTCTTTTTTTTTTCTTCTAGTTTTTTAAGATTGCTACTGGGGGCTAGAGTCTATATATTTGTAGGGGGAATCTTTAGAGGTCTAGCCTCTGAGGAGTCTTTACACACCGCATGGATCGTCTCGGCTTTGGGACGGGTCTGTAGTGCCTGCTGACGGGGGGTTCAGAGGTTGGCTGTTTTACCAACATGGGTTGTGCTCGTTCCTCTGATAATATTCTTTGGTTGGGTTCTGTCACTGATGAACTCTGCTGAGTATACTGAAGTAGTGGAGTACTGACACTATTATGTGCTCCTTTTGCTTCAGTTGTAGGCGGTTGGTCATCATTGTTCCTTATTGGGTCTCCCTTAGCTGGTCTGATATATTGTCGATTTCTTCTGTGGATATTACCACTTTCAGACTCAACTGTGTACGACCTTGGATGGGTATCATGATGACGGATCATCCCAGGCTCCCATAGCCTTGTTTTCTCATGCTGGACATAAACTTTTTGTTCAGCGTGTAGACGTGAATGCTGTCTACTATTCTGCCTGTTGTAATATTCCCTTGATTTTTCTTTTTGCTTTAGAATTTCCATTCTTGTTTTTCCTTTGAGGCTTGATCTTGGCACTGGAATGGGTTTTGTCTTGTGTTGGGGTCGTTGAGCATCCCCTGACTGTACTGCTGTAGCTGGAGTGTCTGATTTCACAGCTAAATTTAGGGTTACTAACCCCAAATCCCGTGAAGATTTCAGTCCTATTAACATTGGTCCTTGAGAATTTACAACATGGAATGTTGTGACGATATGTCTGTCTCGGAACCTTACCCCTAATCGACATGTCCCTTCCTGATTGATTACTGATCCACCGAAAGCAATCAATCGGACTGGAGACTTTTCCAGTTGAATGCCCGTCAGTTTTTTATACAGCGTCTTTGGTAGCAGGTTGCTCATTGCTCCTGTGTCTATTTTCGCTTTTACAATTATTTGTCCTTGTTTGTTGCCGATTTTTAGTTTGGCATATGCCTCCGCAGCGTTTGTTGGTAAATTTTGGATTGAGTGAAAGTAGTACTCTTCATTCGAGTCACTATTTTCGTCCTGAGTTGCTGTGTGGATTCTTCTGTTTTTATTCCACTGTTGTTTTGTTCTTACATTTTTCCTTTGCTTCTTGGTTCGGCAAACGTTCGCAAAATGTCCTTTGTTGTTGCATAAGACGCATGTTTTCCCTTTTGCAGGGCACTCTCCACGAGGGTGTTGTCTGCCACAGCATCCACATTGCGTCTGTCTATTTTTTGCTCGTATCATGTGCGTGCTACTGTCTTCCAACGGGATACGGATAGCCTCAACTTGTTTACAAGTCACTTCCTCCGTCTCTGCTATGCGTAGAGCTTTTGCGACGGTCAGGTCGCTCCCTTCCTTGATTAAGGATTTCTGTGCCGACTTTGAATAAATGCCGAATATGAAAAGGTCAACTACGAGTGTGTCTTCTACCACTTGCTCGTATTCATATTGTTTGGCTATTTGACGAAGTCGTTTCAAAAATGAGTGTGCAGACTCGTCTGGGCTTTGGCGACATTGTAGTAATTCGTGTCTGGCCACGCAAAAATTCGAACGAGGGCTTACATACTGCTTAAAATGTGTAATATATGCTTCGGCAGTTCTTTCCTCGTCGTCCCTAAAAGAGAATGTGTCACTTATCTCTTGTCCTTCGACGCCAGTCCACAGAAGGAGATACCGTAACTTGATATCATCATCCACGTCTCGCATCGGACCATCAAAGTGAAGCCTGACTTGCCGGATAAATCTATCCATTGCCTTGGATAGGTTCGCACTAAACCAATCTATCGTTGGTGGAGGTATTTGGAATGAAGCTGCCATGGTAGTTCCGTTATTTCTCTTATTTTTTTGAAATTATAGAGAAAATTCTCTTACCTTCGTTGGCAAATGCGCATGTGTTGACGCTCCCTTTTTTTTTTTTTTTTAAGAGTTGTCCCAAAATTGGGCTAAATAGTCCTTTTTCCTCCGTAATATTCAAGTCTGTTTTCCGTGTGGGTATTTGTAATCCCTTTTTCTGACACCATGTTACATTATACGTATTCCATTCATGCTGATGGATTCGATATTAAGAAGGAAGGCAGGGACTCCGGTTCTGACATGTTTTATTCATGCTCGGTCATTACAGGAAGTGCCAAAACCAAGGGCAGATTATAAGCCCTTGTCTTAAGGGATCCTGCTAAGGGGAACAACTTATCTACTTATCATGACAGGCAATCATGTCTCGAAAGAGACATGACTGACTGGGCAGAAGATTATCCCGCAGTAGGTTGCCATTGCTTTCTGCGGTAGACTGGTTGCCAGCCAAGGCTATAGAACCCAATCTGTCCTGTTATTTAACCCATAACTGGAGTGAAGAGACGGATTAATACCTTTCCTAAGAGTATTTGCACATAAGTGAATGCAATGAATTCAACTGGAATTTGAACTCGGCACCCCGATTTCTCATTCCGAGCCAATATTCACTGCACCACAAGGTGTGCTTAAAAATTAATATAATGCGTGAGTGAGTGAGTGAATATATTGATTGTACAAGTGAGTGAGTTGCAACTTTGGTATGTGTGTTAAGAATTACTTAACTTGGCAAAATTCAACAATTCGTAGTTGCGTGGATTTGCGTGGCACTAATTTGACATTCAAATTCTCACTGAGGATTTAGTCATAGGTCTCCTCCTTTTATACAGATGAAGTGGATCAAATACATGTTGAAATTTTTGGCAGGATATGTATCTAAACATGTTCACTGACGTGTTCTCACATGTCTTCGATTTATTGACCAATCAATGAAGACTAATGCAAATTTCAAACTTAATATTTTCCAATCCAGCATCTGTGCTAAAGAAATATGAGTTATAGTTCTGAAGTAAGTTTTGTACTAACATAAATTTTTTTATCTGGACTCACTACATGTGTGATATGTAAATTGTTGTAACTACTTTTTTAATTAAACTTTGCAAGGCGGGTTTCACAAGCTTTGCATTTGGCTCTTTTCTGTTGCTTAGTTGTTGCTAGAAAGGAAAATAAGTTATGAAAACAGATATTTGTTTCAATTTAATTCAAATTGTGTATGTAGGTTTGCATGAGGTGAGTACATAAATATTTCTACAAAATTATTTTTAAAAAAATAATTTTATTTATTACTGAATAATTTCCTCCAAATTCAATAAAATCTTATAATTATTTGATTTCTTAGTATTTAAAAAATTAACTTTTTTCTTTCCAATGTTATGATTTTATTGCTCAGCCCAAAATGGAGTTGTCCAAACTGATTGGGTAGAGAATGCATTCCAAAATCATATTTTATTTCAAATTCAGTCAAATTGTATGTGTATTTGTGTATTTGCGTGTATATGAAATGACAAAAGAAGCACATGTAAGTCACTCATGCACAACATAGATATACACACACACATATATATATATATATATATATATATATACGAGCATACAACGACACATGCAGAGAGTGAGTATGACAAACAGAATCAGTTTGAAGGACATGATAGTTTGTTTAATTGCCCCGTCCCCATCATATATATATTTTTTAAATTAGTGGAAATAAATTAAACGGGAAAATACTGTAGTATAGGACAAACAATTTGAAGATTAATGCGAAAATATATTTAAATAAAAACAAAAATGTTTCAATTTTTCTCAACTGTGGAAAAAATGTTTTCTTTTTCTTTAATTAAATTTTGTAAATATAATAAATTTGCATAGTTTCGTATATACCACCAGCATCCGTGATCGATGTTTGTTGTATGACAAGTTAAAATTCATAGATTTAATTAAAAGAAATGGCGCAATACAATCTTTCCGTCTCTAATGTAGTCTTGTAAGTTAAGCTTAGTGCAGTAAAAATATATTATAAATTAAGTAATTAAAATTACACTTTTTTTAAAGAAAAGCATTTCATTTTATCATTATTCATTAAATTTTAATGTTGCGATTCGTGATATACCGATTTTATATTAATGCGACAAGAAATCAGTATAAGTGATTCTTTTATTAATTTTACAAACAGCAAAAAAATATATTTTCGATTTTTATTCAAACAGATGTTATACAAAAATCGAAACAATTTAAAAGGCAGTTTCTAGTTGACAATAATTGCTTCGAAACTGCGGCTGTACAGAAAACTCACATGACTCTGTGGCTAGTCGAGCAAGGTGAGCGAGACAGACCTTGGTGGAGGTCGGATGACAAATGATAACAAACTATTTTTCTTTCCATTTGTCATTCACATGTCTCCTGTCGACATTATTAACTTTTTCTTCCTCTGAAGAGTTTGTGATCGTCATTAAACCTAACAATATCTATCCTGAGGGGTCATTCTGTCCTCCGTTTTTCTTTACACTCGTGTAATGCTGCGCGTAACTCTTTTTCCCTTTTTCGGAGACCGGCATTTCATTTATTTTCATCCCAAAAGTTACCTGGATTTTTAATTTTTAATATATCTGAAACAAAATATAGAAATCAGGGACAATTGAAAAACAAAATGGAAATCTTTACGATACATTATTAAGCTAAAAAGGACATTGTACATGAGATAAAAACTAAAGGAACTAAGGAAGCAAAAAAACGAAAAACAAACAAACAACTAACTGGTAATAATATGTTAGTTTCACTGATTCTTAGTTCTAATATTCGTAAACCTTGTAAAGGTTTGGATCGGAATTAATCAGTTCTTTTTCTTACAGTAAGAAAAAACAAACGTACTTGATGAAACTAATCATGAGAAAACTAACTCAAAGCTTATTATCACGTCTTAGTATAAAATCCTCCGAAAAAAAACGTGTTCGAGGAGTAGCCGAATGTCGAGGTGCGCACAAGTTTTTACAACGTTCCGGTTTTTTACCAACCAACTATAGCAACAACATCTTTAACAGCAAGAGATTTCTAAGACACACAGCTCGACCTGTTTTTAGCGGACCCGACAGTGTAGAAAACCCTCGTTTGGCGCCTCTTCAAGTTACCTCTATTCTCAAGGTAAATGAACTCAGTGTCGACATCAATGAGGGAGCCGTAAAATATTTTGAATCTAATCAACTTCAGTCAAACAACCCCATTGAGGATCGTCGTGCAAATGTGAAATTCGTGGGGAGTCCCAGATTTTTGTTTGGGGTATTTGACGGCCATGCTGGATGTGCCTGTGCCCAAGCGATAAGTGAAAGACTTTTTTATTATATCGCTCTTATGATCTCACCTCCCCAGATGATAGAAAAAATCGTGCATATGCTTAGAGACCGTAACATCGACATCCACTCTACAGGTATCCTTAACTGGTACAGAGGTCAGCATGATTATGTTAATAAAGAACTTTCTCCTATGTACAGTAAAAGTCTAGTCAAGCTTGCTCACGAAATTTTGGCTCTCTACGTTGAAGAATCCTCGGTGGAAGATAATCTACTAAGCGCCTTTTCGCGGTTAGATCAGGATATTGTACAAGAAGCCCTTCCTGACTATTCCGCGACGTTTAGTAGTAATTTTGAAGCTATGCAAATCGCTTTTTCTGGATCATGTGCCTGTGTTGCTTTTGTTGATGGCATCAATTTGTACGTATCTAATACTGGCGATTGTCGAGCTGTCTTAGGAGTTCATGTCGGAGACGACCAGTGGGAAGCTAAGGAACTGTCTAACGATCACAATGCAGATAATGTCCACGAGATAAAACGGTTAACCAATTCCCACCCAAACGAGGGTACACACCTTATTCGCAACGGACGACTACTCGGAGATCTCGCCCCATTAAGAGCCTTTGGCGATGTACGATACAAGTGGCCTGCTTCAGATCTTAAACATGTACTTAAAACCATGGCTTATTCGACTCCCTATGGAAACAACTTGATTCCCGCCCACTATCACACTCCACCTTATTTAACAGCAGAACCGGAGGTGATACATCGAAGACTAACCCCTAAGGATAAATTCCTTGTGCTGGCCACTGATGGTCTGTGGGAAATGGTATCGCCAGAAAAGGTAGTGAAGATCATAGCCGGACATATGGAGGGTAAACAAGTACATGTCAATTTTCGCTTGCCTTACTCGGAAATTAATCTATCAGAAATCAATCAAATTCTTCTAAAGAGAAAGTCTAGCTTGGCTAACAAAGCCGAGGATTCTAACGCCGCCACCCATTTAATCCGAAATGCACTGGGGCCCGAGCATGGTCGGGTTTCTGCTATGTTGACATTACCTATACACATCTCCCGGCTCTACAGGGATGACATTACAGTCACTGTGATATATTTTGATAGTGATTATATACGTGACCATTTTCAACAGTCTTCTACTGAATATGACTATTGAACAAGCCTTTCCATAGAAGAAATATACAGCCTGACCTTTTGTTTTAAGGCACAAAAAATTAAATACTTGGATGCTGTCATATCACGGGCATCTTTATTTTTTTCTTTAAACATTTTTTCCTGATTTGTTTAAAAGAAAACAAAAAAATTATATTTCTCTTCAAATTGAAGATTTTTTTAAATTATTTTACAATTACAAAAGTGAAAACTAAGTTTTAAATCAATATAGCTTGGACTTCGTAACCTTGTGAAGGAAAAATTTAGAAATAGGTTTACCTTTTTTCTTTTTTCTTTTTTTTGTAACTACTCAAAAATGAAAAATATTTGTAAAAAAAAAAAAATAATGCAATGTTTGTTAATAAATTTGTTAAGAGTCAGCTATTATATAAAACAAAGAATTTTTTCCAGTGTTTGAAATTTTTACTAGGAAATAGTGTTAGAACTTAAGAATTTCTAAATAATTAATTTTTAATTGTCAGAATTGTACATTTTTGCTCATTTTTTTTTTTTTTAAAAGGCTTTCTCATGATATGACTGTATTCAAGTATTTAACCATAAAAATGTGTTATTACATTATTTTATTTAGAAACTAATTTTTTTTATGAATATGTATTATTGTTGTTTCTTTATGTGACATGATAAAGAGCTGATGGGTATTTCTCTTTATCAAAAGAAATGTTATTCTCTTTACCTCATTGATTATATTTCTTTGCTTGTTTACATTTTCCTTGTTTTTAGACATAATTTCCTTTTTTTCTGTAAAGTCCCCCCCCCCAACTTTTTAAATTTTATTTTATTTTTTGTGGGGTGAAAGTAACTCCAAATTCAAATAATTTGTGGTTGTAATAAAAGAATCTCTTGTATAATAACAGCAACAATTATAAGCTTACTTATCCTGTTTAAAATAAATCACAATAAAAAAGAATTTGTGTCCAAATACTTATGCACTAATCATATCATAGATGAAGAATATGCAACTTCAATTTAGCCTAAATTACAAGTTAAGAGAATATTACACAAAGTTACAAAATATTGCCATTTTTTTTTAAATCCACCCCAAGCAAGGCAACATTGCCATTAAGATGCAAGGTTTTATTAGGTGGGAAACAGAATGAAAAGAATTTAGTTAGAAGGAACAGGAAAACCAATCCTAAACAGGAAAGAATGGATAAACAATCATAAACCTATACTCCTGTTCAAAAGATCATTAAGGAATGTGATAGGCAAACATATCTACTATTACTGAGGAAGAAAAATAAATAAATAATAAATAAAATTTCAAAGTTTAGGTGAAAATAGAGTTGAAGTAGACTTTTTAGAAACAACCGGAAACCCAATCCTAAGCTGGGAACAAGAAATAAGCCTCTCTACTTCTTTTCTAAAAACTCTGAAGAAGTATGAGCCAGACAATAAGTAAAGTTATCTACTACTGTTAATATAGCTTCCTATATTCTTTGTTTAGGTCACTTCAACATGATGTAATTGTTAGCAAGCTTGTCTTGCTAGATCAATTATGACTGAAAAGTGATTTCAATCCTTACTGGGTGTACTCGAACTTGCAGCCTTTTGCCACATCTAACCTATCCTTAGAAAATCGCCAAATCATTTGGTTAATTTTCTTATCAAATTTTAGGATAGTGAAGTATAATGTAACCTTATTTTTATTCTGCTATAGTTATTTATTATTACTAATTGACTAACAAATTTAGTAGACTTGTACAATACCATAGTCACTGTAAGCAGAAATAATCACTTTGTTGGTTTTGGAGTTCATACTCCTTTGTAGCATAGTTGGCCTTTGGTTTAACAAAGTAGAATGAAGAAAGCAGTCTTGGAGGATGAAGTCAGCCTTATATTCCCCCCCCTCCAGAGGTACTTTTCAACTAGGGGTACCAGGAATATAACACAACATTAAGGTTTAAAATGGGTTTACTGGCAATACCATAGAAAAATTGTCTAAGCTCCCATGGCATTTCCCTTTTTAGGAATACCTCAGTCAATGGGAAATAAACTCAGCCCACTCCTCAAAGAGAAATACTGCTTGCAGGGTGAGATCCTCTGAGACTTGGGCTTAATATTTTTTTAAACTTCCCATATTTGTATAGGGATTTGTAAAAATGTAAAAAAACATTTAATTTTTCCATGTTCCATTTTATGAAAATTTAAAACTGATTTAATAAAAAAAAAAGGTCTCAATTCAAGCAAATTTTGTCTACTATTTATTTAAAAAAAAATGAAATCATAATGGGACTTTTTTGTGCAACACATAAACATTATTAATTTAATGGAATTATATGAAATATTTCGTAGTTCATTTCGTTGGACTGAGGGAGATCTATTTTCATGAAAGAATTATTTAATCTAATATTTTTAATGCATAAGCTAGCACTATAAATTTTCTTTAATTTTTCAATTGCTTTCGGTTTCTTCTAAGATCTAATTCAACTCTATATTTCTGATGTCCCCACTTGAGCTTTGAATTTTTATTCACTAATTATCTTTTTAGGAGTAGATATGTTTGTCTATCATCTGTTTTACACTCCTTCCTGGTTTTTTTAAGAAGTTGTTTATTTCTTGTTTCCTGTTTAGGATTGGGTTTCTGGTTCCTTATGTCTACTTCCACACTATATTTCTAACTTCTCTGATTGAACTCTCAAATGTTATTCACTAATTAAATCTTCACCTTTTGAAATTAACTGTTATTTTTCCTCTCCGGCCACAACAACTTCACTTCATACCCTTTCTTAGATTTCTTCAACATCACACAGTAACTCTTTACTCGTGTTCAAAAGATGAAGAAAGGGTGTGAACCAAGCAAATAGGAAAACTTAACTGCTTCTATTGGGGGGAAAACAAAATAAATAGTTAATAAAATTTCTGAGTTTGTGAAAACATTAGAAGTATAGCATTGAAGTAAACTTTAGAAGGTAAGGAAACCCAATCCTAAACTGTAAACAGGCGATAAACTTACTCCTGTTCAAAAGAGCAGAGAGGAGTGTGTACTGGATGATAGGAGAACCTATGTACTCCTATTAGGGAAAGAAATGTAAATAAAAGCTCAGTTTTAAGAAGTTAGAAATATAGAGTTAAAGTAAACTTTAAAGAGAACAGGAAATCCAATCCTAAACAGTAAACAAGGGATAAATCTCTACTCCTGTCCAGAAAACAGGGAGGGGTGAGTACCGGACTATAGGCAAACATATCTAGTCGTATTGAGGAAAGAAAGAGTTTTAAGTTAAGATGTTAGAAGTATAGAGTTGAAGTAGACTTTAGAAGGAACCAGAAACCCAATTCTAAACAGTAAACAAGGGATAAACCTCTACTCCTGTCCAGAAAACAGGGAGAAGTGAGTACTGGATGATAGGCGAACATATCTACTCTTATTGAGGAAAGACATGTAAATAAAAGCTCAGAGTTTTAAGTTAAGAAGTTTGAAGCATAAAGTTGAAGTAGACTTTAGAATGAACCAGAAATCCAATAAAAAGGGAACAAGGGATAATCTTCTACCCCTGTTCAAAAGACCAGGGAGGTGTGTGAACTGAGCAACAGGCAAACCTACTCCAAATATGACTTCCTAAGCATGTAAATTTTCTTTATTCTTCACTCTCATGTATAGATTTGTTTTAAGACAAGATGCTTTTTTTTATTCTGAGAGTTTTTAAAAGATTGAATAAGTTAAGAAGTTTGAAGCATAAAGTTGAAGTAGACTTTAGAATGAACCAGAAATCCAATAAAAAGGGAACAAGGGATAATCTTCTACCCCTGTTCAAAAGACCAGGGAGGTGTGTGAACTGAGCAACAGGCAAACCTACTCCAAATATGACTTCCTAAGCATGTAAATTTTCTTTATTCTTCACTCTCATGTATAGATTTGTTTTAAGACAAGATGCTTTTTTTTATTCTGAGAGTTTTTAAAAGATTGAATTCATTCTTTGAATTCCTTTTGTTGTTACTGCAGGTTTTCAGCCTATCCATTCTACATCCATCTTCAGTAAAGGTGGTTAATATACCAATGAGCTCAGTAAGTTTAAAAAAAAAACATCTTGTTATGGAATGATGGTTAGTGAGCTAGTAAAGGTTAACCATAACTACTAAATAAGGAGTTCAGTCTTCACTGAATGCTCCATATATGTGATCTTGTGCCAAGTTAAGCTTAGTAAATACCAAATAGCTTAGTATCTTAAATGATGCTGGTATTGTTTGAGAAGTAAAATTAATTAATTGGCATATGGTTACCTTTTTTTTTCCTATGGTGACCCTCTCTTTTTCTATGAAATAAACACTTACAAATACCTGAAAAATGGTTTATCTAAAATGTAGTAATATAAGCAACACAAAAATATCTAATAAGTCTTCTTAAATTGACAGATACCATATTTCACTGCATATAAGACACTCTGATACATTAGATGTCTCCCATGTACACAGATTTTGAAGGAAGAAATAAAAGTGTTTTCTTTGTACTACATAGCTTTCTCCACTATCTCCGATTGTACTCACTTAATCGCATATTTCAGCATGAAAACCTGACTAATCATAAATTTATTGCAGGCCGAGAAGTACCAAATTTATGGTAACTATTTAGAATGTAATATCTAGAAGAGAAGTTACATAAACACCAGTGAAACCTGATCTTATTGCAGTCTGACATTCTCATTAATTGTGATAGATTCATCACAAACCAGGATGAAGCACAAATTTTAAATTAGATACATGTAAATAAATACTTTCATGGCTTCTGCTCGGATGAACTTAAGTCACTGGTGCCTCCTCAACAGGTGTTTACTCGTGCAACCAGATTGGCAACTGGGTCCCATCCATTCACAATTAGGTTAGCCAAATGCAGATGACAATTCTACTCCTGCAGCTTCTCTTGCACTTCCCGCCTGTGGAACTCGATCCCATATTCTTGCTTTCCTGACGGCTACAGCCTCCAGGAATTTAAATGCAATGTCAATACTCATCTATTAACCACTTGACTCTAGTTCTTTCCCCACCCCTTATATCCTTTCCTTTGAAACTGTCATCACACCTGCATTCTCATCTTTCTATTGCTCCTTTCTAACTGGTTCGTCTTCCTCTTCACTCTCTTCTAATTAATCTTTTTACACTTATGTAGCCCCTGCATATCAGTGGCATTACCGCCTTAAAATCTGATATAAAACTTAGCTCACACCCCAAACCATCAGCAGCCTTCAATTTATAGGACATGGTGATTTTTAGAGTTATTTTATGTGGGGTTGGGGTGGGGTAAGTAAATGCAGCAATTTTTTCATCTAAAGGCCAGTGATGATTCATCTAAAAATTAAAATACATTTTTTAAGGAAAAACAGTTTTAGTCTTTTAAAGTTAGATTTTTTACTTTTATTAATGGAAAACAATTAAGAATTATATTTGCATTTGTATTTTAAAATTTGGAATATACTTGTGCATTGTGGGTAATTTTCAAGTGGTTATATTACATAGATACTAAGATTATCTTTTTTTAAATTGTATGCATTTTTTTGCAAAATAATGAAATTAAAACCATTCTATCATTCTTTTTAACATAAATATATTTATTAAATTAAAAGTAAAAAATTCAAATTTTATTTATAAGGTGTATGTTAATAATAACATTGTTTTACTAAAAGTTAAAAAAATAACTATTAATAACAGTACTTGACTATCACAATTTTGTGTGTATATATATATATATATATATATATATATGTAAAGTAATTATGCTCTTGCCTGTTGATTGAGCACTCTGGAAAAATGGTAGACTTTAATAACAGTAGCTACTCACTGCTGTTTATGCATCGTTCATTCAGTAATGAATTTGAAGACTCTTGGCTAGTGGTGAGTATTTACATTGTGTATATAACATGCTAACATCTGCCTTCCTCCACTGTGTGCCAATAGGTATGAGGTAGACTATCTGACTGATGTCATATCAGTTGGGTTTCAATCCTGGCTGGAAACAATTGAATGTCTAACTGTACTGATGAGCTGTGATACAGCAAAACAGGTCTGTCTGTGGATGACTATATATATATATATATATATATATATTTTCTCTTTTCCAATCTTTTCACTTTCTTTTTTGCTTTTTTTTTTTTTTTTTTTCAATTGGAGTAGATAGACTGAACTATCGCCCGGTTCACACTCCACCCACGTCTATTGAACAGGTGTAGAGGCTCATCCCTTGTTCCCTGTTTAGGATGTGGTTTCCGGCTTTTTCTTTTCCAATCTATTCACTCTTACGTAGCCGCCTGCACACCAGTGGCCTTACCGCCTTGCTTGGGGTGATGTGATTAAAAATATATATATATATATATATATATATATATATATATATATTTGGTGGTCCAAAAGTAGGTGGACAGTAAATGATAAAGTTTATTTTGAGATTACATATACAATTATAATTACTAATGTAATTATTACATTGACAATTTAAATAATATAGCACAAGTACTATAGTTATAATGAACACCATTGTAATAATATAACCAATACACAGACCTATTCCACCTACCTTTGGCCCATCCTGTGTATATAGACAGATCTGTTTCGCTGTATCACAGCTCATCAGTACAGTTAGACATCCGATTGCTTTTTAACCCAAGATTGAAACCTGACCCGAGTCGGCGATTCTACCTCTGAGCTATGGGCACTCGGTCTTAGATATGAACAAAAATGTAACATGACATCTTTTCTGTGTTATATTGCCATGGACACCAATATTTATACATTTTTTCTCTCTCTTATTTTTGTTTTCATGGAATATGACAGACAAGGAAAATTTGATGAATTTTTTATTTAGTTTTTCTACCTAATATTCTTACATTTTTCTGTTTGGTTGGAGTAAGAGAGTGTAACAATTTGTTGTTCCAAGTGCTTTGGCCACTATAGCCATTTTCAAGAGGTTAACAGGGTGTGTTCCTGCTTGTTTTTAAAAAATTACTATCACAACAAAATGCAGATTTTATTAGTTACAATAACTTTGTCTTTGTAATTTATTCCTGGGGAAGATTTAGGAAAAGATCGAAAGTACTTGGGTTAGAAAAAACTACTACACCTTTGATGAATTTCATCTTAACATCAAGAAACTGATTAGAGAACAGGAAAGAATCATAAAAATGTGAGAAAATATGAAAATTATGAGAATTTCACGTTTTATGTAAGAAGAAAAATTAGCTGGTTCTAAATTTAGACCTTGTGATATTTCTAACGAAAATTTAATGTGTTAAGAATTTGAAAGTTAGAATTGTTCTCTCAGAACAACTATGAATATAGGCTCTGATAACAAATTCAGTCGATATATCTGATCTTGAGAAACATTACAATGCAGAACTCTTGAGTCAACCTACCAAATAAGACCCTCGACTGTGTCTTAATTTATTGAATAAATTATATATACAGTATCACTGGTCACCCTTAAAGCAATAATAGCACATTGTAGTATACAAATTAATAGTTGGGGGGGGGGGATCTTCTGAACAGCTTCAATACAAAAAAAAACCTTTCTGACTGTAGCATCAGATAAAGATATTTATTACCTCTTCCTTGCTGAGGTCTAATGGTTAGAAAGCTAAGCTTACCATGAATAACATAGTGACTTTGATCCTAACTGGGAGAGTACTGAGTTACATGAATTTGCACCATAGTAAACTAAGCACCCACACCTATACATACACTTTTGTTTTGGGACTAACAAAGATTAGAAAAGATTTTCTTTCTTAGTTGCAACGAATACCTACTTACCTATATATATATATATATATATATATATGTTTTTTTTCTTCAATGCATTTTTTGATTTTTTGTTTTCCATGTCAACAAAAACATATATATATATACACCAAATTAGAGAATATAAAAAATCACTAAAAGCCACCCATTCTCACAGAAACCAGAAAAACTTTCTCAAAAAATGCATTGAAGAAAAAATAATTCCCAAAAGCTCATATATATATATATGATAATGTATTTTTAAGGTATGCTATATTTTTAGATTAAAGTATTCAATACCAGGGATAGTGCATTTGTAAATATAAAAGGAGACATTGAAGTCAACACCCATTGACAACAGCTCAAATCAGACTGTTCAGTCTCCACTTTTATATTAGATTATATATATATATATATATATATATATATATATATATATAGGATTAATGTAGAGAAGTTTATCACTTAACTGAGCAGTAATACAGACTTTGAAGTTTCATAAAGGCACCATTATGATTTCCTTACTTCTCGGCTTATTTTTTCAAGAGTGAAAAATAAGCCCTGTGGAGTGAGTGTAATAGTCCATTCACGAAACTTTGAAGTCTACATGACTCTGCTCACTTAAGTGACAAATTTCTTCACATTAATCTTATTAAGATTCTATCTTGAGCACTTTACACCAAAAAACCTGCCTGCCAAAATATCTTTTATCACTAAACCACTGAAAGAACAACCACTTTGGCACTAAGCATCATCACAACTCAACACTGTAAGTGCGTATATATATATATAGTATTATCTATGTATAGAGCCAGAATAGTATTATCTATGTATAGAGCCAATTTGAAAAATTTTTTTAAGTGGGAAGAAGAGGCTCATCCCTTGTTCCCTGTTTAGGATGTGGTTCCCAGCTTTCTCTTTTCCAATCTTTTTACTCTTTTCTTTTTTCTTTTTTTTTTTTCAATTGGAGTAGATAGTCTAAACTATCGCCCGGTTTACACTCCACCCACATCTATTGAACAGATGAAGAGGCTCATCCCTTGTTCCCTGTTTAGGATATGGTTTCTGGATTTCTCTTTTCCAATCTTTTCACTATTACGTAGCCCCCTGTGCATCAGTGGCGTTTCCGCCTTGTTTGGGGTGATATGATTTAAAAAAAAATATCAATAAATCCCGAAATTTACAATATGTATATATATATATATATATATATATATATATATATATATATATATTGTAAATTTCAAGATTTATTGATATAATATACATATTTGGCTCTATATGTAGATAATACTATTTGCATCGGGCCCTCCACCTGGCTCATTTTTAATATTGATAAAATTAATAGGATTTTACCTATATATATATACTTCCTTTTTGGGATTTAATATATAGCCTGGCATTGCTTGGGTGTAATGAAAGCTTTAAAACTAATCCATGGTCCTGGAGCTCAGACTCTTTGGACATTGATACGAAAGACTAAAAAGCAATAGTTGTTTCCAGTTAAAGCGAAATCATAGACTGAAAGAAAAATGAATGGATGTAAGTCAAATTTTGATTTCCTGGTTTCAATATCAAATAAGTTTTTTTCATCATAAACTGAATTTTGAAGGCTAAATAAGTCCTCTGAGTAAATGGTATCATGGCTGAGACTAAGAACTACAATTATACCTATTTAGAGCCAAACCTGAAGCAAAAACTAAAATAAAAGGGCTGAAAAAAATACAGACATACAGGCAAATAAACAGACACACATACACAAACATCTTGCCTTTTATATATATATAATCGATTTTCTGCACTATTGTAAGAACAGCAACCTTGAAACTTCTGAATATCACTTCTTATGTCTTTGTCTATGAGTGTATCAAATTTGATTAAAATTGAACCACTCTTTCTATAACCCGATTTTTTCGATTATCGATTTTCGATATTTATTGGGAGTACCTTGACACAAAAACTTGGTAAGAATACTCGCAGGCACTTATAATACAGCTGTGTAAATTTTCAAGAAAATCGGTTCAGCTGTTTCGGAGTCTATAGGTAATGGACACACACACACAGACAAATTGAAATACCTTGAAATTTCAAACAAGTTTATTTCAATATGGGGTAGGACTGCCTTTGCCAGTAATTACAGTTTGAATTCTGCATTGGATCAACTCATGTAGTTTAAATTGTTTCCAAGTAAAATTTTATCCATTCTTCAGCTAAAACATTCTTCAATTCATTCACTGATGATGGGGGAGGATATTAACTTCTCACTTGTTTTTCTAAAATGAATCATAAATGTTTAATGATATTTAGATCTGGGAAGTGTGGTGGCCAGATAAGATGTTCTACTTCACTAGAATCTTCCTCGTCCCATTCAGCTACAACTTTAGCACTATGAACTATACATTATCATCCTGAAAGATGCCCTTTCCCACTGGAAACAGTTCCTGAACCATAGGATGAAGTTGATCACTTAACATTCTTAAATAGTCCTGACTGTTGATTTTAATAAACTTATTTAAATAATATCTGTAAAATAAAACGTCAATTTTACCAAAAATTAAGTACTACTGATAATCAACAAACATAAAAATAGACAAGCTTTTGACAGTTTAATCGAATTTTCCAAATTATATTATTACAGTACTAGGTGTTTCCATTATTTTGTTCACTATAAGTAATGTGTACTTGGGCAGCAACCTTTCTTTCATACATCTTTTATTAAATATGGCCGACAAGATTTAATTCATTTTATATTAAGTTTTTCCTGCATCCTAACATTTTTTATGTTTTGTTGGAGTTAAGAGATATAAAGATTGTCCATAATTTTTATCATCTCAAGTACTTTCAGCCACTTCTATAGCCATTTTCAAGGAAGTTTATGTATTTGGTGGTGCTATTTTTTATGATTTTTTGACTGTTATGTAGTAATTTACTTTGTCGTTTTTTTTAAAAAAGGAGCATTCATTCGAAGCCCTTACATGTTGCGCGCAACTAGAATTTGCATAAGCATCTTTCTATTATAAAAAAAAACTTTCAATACTCCATTTTTACTACTAAATAATGTAAGGTTCACACACATATTCCCAAAACACGTTTTGTTATGAATAGCTGAAATTGACATATTTTTATGTATTTGACCACACCTTCACCTCCTTGTCGTAACCCATATTTGATGTGTAGCTCCTCAGATTTCAATTATTATGGAATGTTGTGCATGATTTCATTTTTTGTCAACTCCACAAATTGAGGGGAAAGATTCCTAAATGGATTTATATAATACAGGTCAGGAACTAATCTTGAAATTTCCAATTGTTATAAATTTTTACAGTTTTTATATACTAATAAGAATTTAACAAGTTCTCTCAATATAAAGAAATACAAATTCCAAACAATTTACCAAAATTATCAAAAATATTTATCTTGCCTTTGAAAAGTAATAAAAAGAAACCCCAGCAATTGTTAAATTTCTATTAAAATTGTTAATTATTAAATTTCCATCAAAATTCTTCAATAACTGAACATATAAGAGATTATTTTATTGTCTGCGTAGTTTTGTTATATATCGCCGTACGACGACAAAATAACGAGAACACGCATATATAAAAATATAAGGTTATATTTTTATTCTTGACGACGAACCCGTGTGGAATAGAGAATGGAAGAGTGAGAGCGCACATAGAATGGGTCGACGGGAGTGTAGTCTTGACTGAGGTGTCTCTCTGCTTCCACTGGCCGTTCTCTGCTGGCGAATCCGTGTGTCGAGGTCTTTTTATAGTCTTCTAGATCCGGGACTTTCCTTCCGGTTTTGCCTCGCCCACGCAACGCCTACGTAATTCCAAGAGACACCTGTTCTGTTTGCCTCCGTAGTCATTTCCGCTGCTGTTGGAAATAAGGTCAAATGACATCCGCTCTAGGCCCCGACAGGATGTATTTCTCAAACACCTGTCTTGTCGTTCGCCGACCCCTTCACCGACGGGAAACACCATCGCTTGCATCAACCTTCCTCGGGTGGGGCCAGATTGCTATATTACAGTTTGAGATGTAAATGTTAGAATTCCTGTAATTTATATAGCATTTCTGCATTTATAGCATTTTAGAGCAAGACTTAATTGAAAGTTTTCAAAAGCTTTATATATTTTAAACAGAAGGGTGTTTACAGAGAAAAAAGCTCAGCATTTTCATTTTTAATCATGTCTATAGGTGATTATATGAAAAATAATTGTCAGCTGAAATATTCACCACAAACACTAACTTTACAGATTATATATTTCTGTATCTTGGAAACAGTATTTTATTTTAAGTTTATTGGTTAACTAATAATGTCTTTTGGTAAAATATAAACATTGAGTAAAATAATTTTAATCATTTTTCTTTTTCTTTTTAAACATTGAATGACAATATTAAAAAGTGACTTGAATACATTTTGAGGAATTTTGTTTTCAAATATGATTTAATATTTTGTATATCATATGATTAGAACATATTTTTAGTTAGAAATGACTTGAATTTATTTCAAATTGGATTACAATCTATAATATAAAAACAATGTGAATTTCTGTTTATTGGTTATGTAACCTAATCTCTGTTCTTTATTGATGAGATCTTTGTTATGCTAGCACCAAAAGATAAACATGCCTCATGTTACCATAACAACAGAATGACTCATTAGCATATAGAGGAGATTAGGCTGCTAGTAAATAAATTGCTTTTTTGTGTTAGAATTTTTTGGATGTTTGTACTTTTAATGATTTAAAAAAGCAGAATTCTTTCTTAAATGCAGTAATAGGATTAATTATATAGATAAAAATCCTGCATTACTCATCTAAGAAAGTAACCAATGCAATTGTGAAATTAAAAATAATGCCATCTCTTTTTTGGAGCAGTACGGGTAAACTATTAATGTATATTATTATTTTTTAGTTTTTAAGAACTTTTTTCTCTCACTCTTTATATATATATATATATATATATATATATATATATATATATATATATATATATTATGTTTTAGAACATGTACATTATTTTTTAATATATGTCGACAATCATATGTTTGTTTCAACGTTGGGTTTTGCTTTTACCTCCCTAAGAAAGTACCCAACATTGAAACAAACATATGATTGTTGAGGACATATATTAAAAAATAATGTACATGTTCTAAAACATAATTTATAATAAATATTCACAGCTCTATACATCATATATCAAGCACTGTTTTAAATTAATGTTTTGAATGGAAAAAATTCTTTCTTCGTTCTGTACCCACTCAGATATATATATATATATAGTGTGTGTGTGTATATGAGATAACGATATATATTTTTATATATCAGGAACAATGTTGGGGAACATGTTTTGTATAACAAAGTGGAAAAAGTTCTCTTGCGACGTATCATCCTTTTGGACTTCATCAGACTAAATTTATTATGTTGGTGTGACTACATGTGCACAAACCAGGGATGCTGAGAATTTTTTAAAATCTTTTTAATTTTTTTTAAAATGAAATTAGCTAGATAAAAAAAATAATTAAAGTTCCCAGCATTCCAGGTTCATGTGCATGTATATAGTCACCAACATAACAAAGTTGATCCAATAAAGTCCTAAAGAAAAAAAAACACATCACATAAACTTTTTCCAATTTTGGCATGCATATTTCCCCCATATATATATATATATATAACCCATTTGCTGTGGGTAAACCTAGAATTAATGTTGGTTCTTTTCTTTAAAAATTAAAAAAAAATAGACAAGGCCAGTAGACAAAAACTTTTATACTGTTCATCTATTATTGAACTTGCAAAATTTTAAAACCTGGTGGTATAGTTAATTAAAAAAGGTGACTGATACTGGGAATAAATTTTTCATGCTTTGTTCCCATTTTTATGTGCTTGTAAAATCTTGTGTTATGACCACTTAATTCTTTAAAAATATAAGCCTTTCATATTAAGTGCATTTGTAAAATCCACATTACTTATGGGATTTGAATTGAGACTTTCACTTAAAAATTTCTGTTTCTGAAATCTGAAGCAGATGTCTACTTCTTTTATATTTGTAATTAGTGTTGATTTCCCCCAAATGTTTAAAATGTCATTTCTGATGAAAATAAATGTAATGTTTCAGCTAACCTATTTTCTGAACACAGACATTTGTCACCAAAACTGATGTTGACAACTAATAATGTTGATGTTTATGAAAAAGAGAAAACTTGAGATTTGATATTCACAGAGCAGCAAGATTTAGTGTCACAAAAATCATTTTGCTTGTATGTGGCAGATTATATTAATAGATAAATTAGAAAATGAAATGAATATTCCTTTAAAATTGAATAGTTGAGAATCTGATTTTCAGCAAGAGACTTCAATTCTCTTGTGACTGCATGTTTGTATGTTTGATATGAGTCTGTATACTATCTAAATGTCACATGTACGCACACAAACACTCACTTACCAATCAGCTAAGTGACAAACATTATATTTGCATTAATTATATGTGTGTGTGTGTGTGTGTGTGTGTGTGTGTGTGTGTCTGTTTGTGTGCTTACACACACACACATATAATTAATGCAAATATAAAGTTTGTCACTTAGCTGATTGGTAAGTGTGTGTGTGTGTGTGCATACATGTGACATTTAGTTTATATACTATAAGTATGGTTGCTGTATGTGTGTATATCTATTTATCTATCAGCATCTATCTATCTATCTATCTATATATATATATATATATATATATTCAATAAATTAAGGAAAGTTCAAGTGACTTATGCTTATGTGGTTAGCCATGATGTAATAATACTATATCTCTAGTTTGTGTGTGTGTGTGTATATATATATATATAAATATATATATACATATACACAGCCACTTCAAAAAATCAAGACAAATGCAAATATCTTATCTAGTTAGCCATGACATAATTTACATGACATTTTTTTAGTTGACTTGTGTGTGTGTGCGTATTCATTCCTTTAATTATTACAAATATAAAGCTTATCACTGAGCTGATTTATTATATATATATATATATATATATATATATATATATATATATATATATATATCAGTATATCAAGAAAAGTTCAAGTGACTTATCTTGTTAGACATGATATAATTTACATACTATATTTATAGTTGATGTGTGTGTATATATAAATCAAGGAAAGTTCAAGTGACTTATCTGGCGAGCCAACTCAAAAAAATTATGTATCATGGCATATATATACGTGTGTGTGTGTGTGTGTATAGCACATGTATGTTTAATTTAAGGGTTGTTTTTTGTGTATATATACGCAAACATATATATGTTTGTGTGTAAGTAAGTTTATGTATCATGAACCAAGATGAATCCTGATTAAAAATGATTTAGTTATCTTAAATATCTTAAAATTATTTTCCATTTCAGAACAAAATGTGATTTTAATTTTCAAAATCTTGTAAGGTATTATCAAGAAAAATTAATTACTTTAATTCAATGTCTATTTGATACTAAAACAAAGTAGAATTATTTTATTTGCCTTCATATGGTTTCAAAGAGCCCTTTAGTTGAGGAACAGCAACTCATTCAAATCACATAGCTGTTTATTACAAGCTTCAGTTTGAGCACTTGAGTTTGAGCGGATCTGGTGTAATGATTAGCAAGCTTGTTTTGCTAGATCAATTATGACTGGTGGGTTCAATCTTTACTGGGTGCCTCCTTCTTTTGGCCCTGTGCCACATCTAAGCTACACTTAAAAATTATCATTTCAACCTTCAGTAGAGAAGCTGATAAGTAACATATGCATATTTTAAAATTTATTTATGTGTGTCTTATTTACCAGGTAAATGCAGTATTGTACAATTTGATTGAATCAAGTCTGTACATGACTTTTTAATAAGAATCTGCAACCTTTTAAAAATATTTCTGTAGATTAGTTTCTCTTGTGGGTTTTTGTACCACCTCTTTTCAGAATATTACTGTCAATGTAGTTTTTTTTTTTTGTAAGTTTGTGCACAGTGTCTTGATAGGGAGAAAATGGAACAGACTTCAAATTTGCATTGCTTGTTATTTTACTTGGTGAAATATTTTTTTCCATCTCAATTCAAAAGCTTCCAAGAATTGTCTGTGATTAGAAAATTCAAAAATTCTATGAACCTTTTCTTGTGATTAATTTTCAATGAAATATTTTTCAGAGATTTGTCTATACTTCTGTGATGAAGTATTATTTATATTATTTACATTGTTTGGACTGTTGTCCTAATTTCTATTCCCATATTCACAATATTTCACCCCAGTCATCAAAATAAAGAGCTTTGTTTGAAATTTTGATCTTCTGAAGAAGGTCAGAGCCTATAACAGACAAAACATGGTAAATATGACAATACAGATGAGCACAACAGTCTGAACAATGTAAATAATCTTTCATAGATATTTTTGATTTCTGTCTGAATTTCTGGGATGAGGATACATTATTATCTATACTTGGATTATTCTGCTCATTTTTGTTGTTATCACAATGTTTCGACCTCTGTGCCCTCCAGCTTTCATCAGGTGTTTGATAATCCACATAATCTTGAGGGAATTTCTGACTAAACCCTTTATTTAAGCTATTCTCAGCTGTCCATGTCTAGGGATATCTCTTCTTGTTCTTATTTAAATATTAAATTTAAGGTTCTAAGTTTCACACTCGGGATTTTTTTTTTTAATAATCATTTCACCCCAAGCAAAGCAGAACTGCCACTGGTGCACAGGGGGTTACAGTGAGAAAATAAAAACGGTAAAGGAATATCAAAGAAAAGATAAGAGATGGATGAGAATCAAATAGGTAAAAGATGGCAATTGGCGTTGCATTTAAACTTTTTGAGATTGTATCTATCAGGGAAGAAAGCAAATGGAAAGGAGTTCCACAAACAGGAAGTGTGAGAAAAGAAACTGTGAGAATAAAAGAAGCGGTTACATTTAACTATTTTGACGGTAAAAAAAGGGTGGGAACTTGATGCCAATATACTAGCACGAGTAAATATATGAGGTCGGGATATGAGAAAAAAAAAGCTTTTCAGAGCAGTTGCCATGAAAATACTTGTAGAAAAGACAAAGGAAAGCTACATCATGTCAGTGAGAAAGTAACTGAAGGTGGGCTGTCAGGTCGGGATAGATTATATTGCAGATCCTCCTTTGGATTTTGTTGAGAACCTCAAGATGAATAGCAGGAGCACGTGACTAGATATGGCAACAGTATTCAATGCACGAACAAATGATAGATTTATAAATGTGCAAAATGGATTCTAATGAAAAAAACTTCCTGGAACAACACAGTGACCCAACCTTCCTAGCAGTAGATTCAGCTATGGATTTAATATAGTTATTCCATTTAAGAGAGTGAGGCCAAGGTGGCGCAGTGTGTTGCTCTCTCGGAGGCTAGCGTCATCCATACTGATGGCAGAAATGTTTCTCTATAGTGGTTAAAGAATGTATGACAGAATAATAGCCTAATGGATTAAAACACTGGTTCATGAATTTATGAAGTTGTTTTATCACAGGTTAAGCAGTGTTGAACCCAGTCACTACTTAGATGGAGGACTGCTTGAAACACTGGCAACCTATAACCTGAAATATATTTCAGCTTTAAATAACCCACAAAGGGTTGATAAGTCATAAAAATTCAATCAAGCATAAATTTGTGAGTTCAATCCCTGAGCTGGGTAGTGCAGACTTATACCAACCAATAACTGAGTTGTATTAAATAAGAAAAAGACAACGAGAACAATCTATCCTTGTAGATTAAATAAAGGGTTCAGTTTGAAATTCCTTGACAGTTACTCAGTTTGGCCAGTACTTTACATGAAGGCCAGAGTACACTAAGATCAAAACATGATAGCAACAAAAATGAGGACAATAGTCTGAGTATAAATAATGTACATAATTTTGGTTATCTGTCTATATTTCTGAGATGAGGTAACTATTTACACTGTTTGGACTGTTCTTCTCAACTTTATTGCCATATTCATTATTGGCCAATGTACACTCTGACATTCTTTGTGTGATATACTTTGGAATTTCAAACCAAATCCTTTATTTAATCCATGGGAATAGATTGTTCTAGTTCAACATGCCATGCTTTTTTTTGGATATCTCAGTATCAGTTCCCTTTAGTAACTCAACTTTCTTAGTTTTTGTTCCCTCTACTGTGACCAGGTATTGAACTTACAACTCTTTGGATTAAGTCACTTTTTGTATTACTCAACTAATGATTTTATCCACTGGGACGTATGTCCCAGTAAATATCCTAAAAAAAGTCATGGCACATGGAATTAGAACAATCTACCCCTGTAGATTACAAGGGTTCAGTTCAAAATTTCAACCATTATCACCTGAAGAAGGTTGGAGCATTCAACAACTAAAACATTGTGAATATGGTAATAAAGATGAGAACAACAGTCTGAATGATAGTGTAAATACTTTTGACTAGTAATTGATATTTCAAATCTGCATCTGTGGAAACTTAGACTATAATTTGAGAACAGAAGATTTTGATAAAATTTGTTTGGGAGACCATTTTTGCAATCTGGAAGTCTGTTATCTCTCAAATCTTTGACTGATTGATATTTTTTTTATATCCCTATAAAATGTTTACTATTTTACTAAAATATTTTTTGTTTCTTGTTTTCTAATTAAAATTTATTTTTTAATTTTGATGAATCATTTTTTTAATGTAATTTATTTTTTTCAATATAAATATTTTTCTATCAATGTGTATGTACACATATATTTAAGTTAGAAATAAAAATAAATTTAAAAGTCTAAAAAAAATAATTAATCTTATATTCAAATTCTAATTAAACTGAATAATTCCTTAATTTATATCCATAGTGGTCAGTTAATGTATAAATGACCCTATCAAATGACCCTATTATCTCCCTTGGATCTTGCTTGATGAACTATTTGATTAGTTCAAATGGGTATGTTCTTTGTTTTTTGTTTTTTTTACATGACTTGTTCACTTTGAAAATTTTTGTAAAGTAATTGTTCAAGTCTTTTTGGGGTAAATTTTTAATGTTTGAAAAATTGGTCTCAATAATATTCAGGGTTGCCAGATTGAGCTATAATTAGTGAACTGAATGGCATTTATTCACCCTGCTTATGGCAATATCACGTTGAAACACTGGTTCTTGTTCGATACCGGTTAAGCAACGTTGAACCTGGTCAGTACCTAGATGGGTGACCACTTGGGAATACCAGGCACTGTAAGCATGACTGCGGGTAGTGTGATGGTTAAAGCTTGGAATGAGAAATTGAAGAGCAGAGTTCAAATTCCAGTTGGGTTTATTATATTCACTTACGTTCAAATACCCTTGGGAAAGATATGAATCCACTTCTTCTCTTTCCAGCTACTGGTTACATTTATCAGAAAAACATTATCTCCAAAAAATTCTTTCAACCCAAAAATATAATTTGGCTTTAAAATCACCTTAAAAAGGTTGATAAACTGTAAAAAAACCAAATCAATCAATCACTCAGCTTATTTTAAAAGCAGCCCTAAAATATTACAGGTAGCAAAATTACTGGGCTTTCAAAAGTCGTTTGATCTAGTAACCCTATTGGTTTTAAGTGATTTAATCTATGATTTAAAAATCTTTTAAGACTTTTCTCAGAATTTTTATTTTAAAAAAAAATTTGTTTTACAAAGAACAAATATTTATTACCATACAATCTTTTGCATATGAATTTTAAATATAAATATTTTATTTTATTTTGTTTTTTTGTACTTATTTTCTTTATTAAAAGACTAAAATAATCAAAATTGTTTAAATTAAATCATTAAATTTTGAAAGCAATGATGCATGGTGGAGTAATGGATGGCGACTCAGAATTGAGGAATTGGAGAGCTGAGTTTGAATTCCAGTCAAGTTCATTACATTCACCTCTGTACTAATACCCTTGGGAAAGGCATGAATTCATCTCTTCCTCCAGCTATCAGTATAGTCTGAATGGCATATGATTCTTAAATATAAATCTTTTTTTTTGTTTTTTGTACTTGTTTTTATTTTTATTAAAAGACTAAAATATTCAAAATTGTTTAAATTATTATGAAAGCAATGACGCATGTTGGAGTAACGGAGAGCTGAGTTTGAATTCCAGTCAAGTTCATTACATTCACTTACGTACTAATACTCTTGGGAAAGGCATGAATTCATTTCTCCCTCCAGTAATCAGTATAGGCTCTATATATGGCATATGAATTTTAAATGTAAATCTTATTTTATTTGGTTTATTTGTATTCATTTTCTTTATTAAAAGACTAAAATAGTCAAAATTGTTTAAATTAATTTATTAAATTGTGAACCCAATGAGGCATGGTATAGTAATGGATAGCAGCTCAGACCTGAGTTTTACATTCACTTGTGTGATAATCCCACTGGAAATGCTATGAATTTAATAGGGGTAAATAATAATTAATTTGGCACTATGGCCCTTGTTGGCAACTAGTTTAGGAGAAGGAAGATGAGTTGAAACCAGCCTTGATAGAGTTAGGTTCCATCAGGCTGTCTATAGCTGCAGCACATCTATCTGCCCATATGGCCCTACAGCAGTGGTTCCCATACTTTTTGTTTTGGTCTACATTTTTCGGAATGAATGTTTGCCTCACCAAATTTTATGTGATAAAAGTGCATTTAAAAATAAAAAAAATCAGCTACTAATAGTATGTTAAATCTATATATATATGAAAAGCAATCTGTGAGTCTGTGTGACTGTTCCCTATGTACACCTACATTTTTTAAGCTATGCCATTCAAACTTTCTAGGGACACATATCTACAGGGAAGCCAGGTTGACACATACATTTTGAGTTTAAGTTCAGCAATTTTCCCTTTCACACTTTTTCGCCAATTGAGCTGATTGTTTATATTTGCTCTGTAAAACATCTAGGATCTAAGTTGGTTGCTAAATTACATCACAGAAATCAAATCATACGTGTCATGTGATTAAAATATTTTTTTATAAAAAAAAAAATGAGCCTTTATATTTAATTTTTATTCAGACATTTTAAAAATTTATTTGGTCAACAAAAAAATGTGAATATTTTTCCCCGTAATTTTGAAACAAAAGAAATATTTTTTAAAAAAGTGCTTTTTCAAACAAAAACAAAATATGTAAAAAAAAATGTGGCATCTTCTCCTATTACTAAAATCTTCTGAGTTGCATGGGCAACGCCGGGCTATGATGCTATTATAATATATAACACAAATAACTTATGATTAAAGTACACAATGATAAAATTAGTCAATAATTATTTATAACTATTCTGGTACTCATTGAGATGCTGATGTCAGCGTGAACAAACATGTTTTTTTTTCATTGCTCAAAGAAGGCAATGTCATATTTTGAAAGGGAAGTTTGGGATTTTTAATTATCTATTTATTCTGATATTTTTCATTGTTTATTATAATTTTTGTTATATTATTACGTATTTATAATCTTTAATTATTAAAATACATATTTATTTTTAGGGGAAGCCACCATGTGATCTGGCGCGTCTTAGACCTCTCGACCACAAATGACGATCAGTCTAAACAAAGTCAAATTAAGCCTATAACAATATGTGAATAGGAGTCACAAGTTCAAATCCTGCCGAATGACACATTTTCGGAATAAAAAATTTATCGTAAATAATCAGGCTGGTAGAAAAATATATAATACAGTGATTATAAACAGAATATCTACTTAAATACAAGTATCGATCAAAAATAATGTTCAAATGAATCATTTCAAATTGGTTGTTTATAACCAAGTTTCGTTAATTTTCATAATGTTTTGTTTATCTCTCATTATACAGTATTGTCAATTTCCTTCCCTATCATTTATTAAGCATTTTTTTTAACAACATTTTCCTATAATTTTACTCTTTTATTGACTGTAATTTTATTGGACGAGGGACATTTTTTTTTTTTTTAATCATATCACCCCGAGGAGCAAGGCAGTAACGCCACTGATGTGCAGGGGGCTACGTAATAGTGAAAGGATTGGAAAAGATAAAGCCAGAAACCACATCCTAAACAGGGAACAAGGGATGAGCATCTTAATCTGTTCAATAGATGTGGGTGGAGTGTGAACCGGGCGATAGATAGATCTATCTACTCCAATTGAAAAAACAAAAAACAAAGTGAGAAGATTGGAAAAGAGAAAGCCAGAAACCATATCCTAAACAGGGAACAAGGGATGAGCCTCTTAACCTGTTCAATAGACGTGGGTGGAGTGTGAACCAGGCGATTTGTAAATTTGTCAGAAATGTGTTTCGAGTCATAACATTATTTATTTTCTCATTGCTTCAGAATAGTCAATTTTTAACAACAAAAAAAAAATAATAGATGTTCTCATGTAATTGAAGAAAATTTTACTTATATTCTTTTCTTCTTTATTTATTGATGACTATGACTAGCATTTAAAATATATATAATAATATTTCTTAAAGTGGTACATTTCACTCCAACATCCAGGGTAAAATATATATGTGGGCAGATATATGTCTGTCATATGGATAGACGGGCATCACTGGTCATTAAACATCTCTGAAATCTCTTACATGATGGCTCCAAATTGCCATGGCCTGGTAAACTGTTTGAACTATTAGACTGAACTTACATGAAAGAGTGGTGTTAACATGACACTACTGGGGAAGAACCTTGTTGACATGGGTCACCAGTCATGTCAGAAGGGTTCCTCAGATGAACTACAATGGCTACGTGTTTGTGACCAAGACAAACCTTCTAGTTGGAGGACATAGGTTGTGGTCTAGCCTGGAGAGAAATGGACTCACTGTAGCTGCAGTACTGTGGTACCTTTATGACCATGGGGAGTCACAGAACTCTTAATCACGATTATTAGACTCATGCATGAAATTACAAGTAATCCATAATAATATTTTAAATTTTTAAATCATATTTATTTTTGGTATATGAATTTTTAAAAACTATTTCTAGATCTTTGTCTTTCAATCATTCTGCCTTGCCTGATATCCTCTTTTGCCACACTTTTGAGGTGCACTGCACCATTCAAGAATCACTGGTCTCAGGCAAGATAGCCTGATGAGACCCATTTCTGTTCAAGCTGGTTTTGAATTCAGAGTTGTCATTCTAGACTGGTGGCCACCCAAAGCTAGAGATCTGAAACTACAAGGAAAATGAGATTCAACTATAATCTGAGGAAAGCCAGAGGGTACATGGTCGAAATGTTGTGACATAAACAAAAAAATTTATCTAAAGAAATTATATGCAAAGATTAAAACTTAATCAAAATTCAGACAAGAAAAGTAATATTTATTTTCATCTTTTGAAATATATTACTTTTATTTTATCTTATTTAAAAATTAAAGAGAAATATTCAGAATACAATTTTGGTGCAGAAACAAACAGTTGAAATTGTAATACTATATTAGTGACCTTTGGTAATTAATTTAAAAAAAAGTGTTACTAATCAAATTTATTGTTAAGCAATTTGAATTACATAAACGTTTTGGGTTCCTGTGGCTACCGATGGATTATAGGTCAAACCCTTGGTTTCCGTAACAAGTCAGTCTGGATAGTCTTCAAAAATTTTCAAACCATTATTTAATCTATGAAAGATTAAATAAAGGGTTCAGCATGAAATTCCCCTCAGCTATTGATTGGTGGAAATGGCAAGCAATAACTGAGCAGTACTAAATAAGAACAAGGCGAGATATGCAAAGACATGAACAGTCAAATGAGAACTATCTACCCCTGTTGATTAAATAAAGGGTTCAGTTTGAAATTCCCCTTGCCTATTGATTGGTGGAAACAGGGCAAGCAATAACTGAGCAGTACTAAATAAGAACAAGGCGAGATATGCAAAGACATGAACAGTCAAATGAGAACTATCTACCCCTGTTGATTAAATAAAGGGTTCAGTTTGAAATTCCCCTTGCCTATTGATTGGTGGAAATAGGGCAAGCAATAATTGAGCAGTACTAAATAAGAACAAGGCGAGATATGCAAAGACATGAACAGTCAAATGAGAACTATCTACCCCTGTTGATTAAATAAAGGGTTCAGTTTGAAATTCCCCTTGCCTATTGATTGGTGGAAACAGGGCAAGCAATAACTGAGCAGTACTAAATAAGAACAAGGCGAGATATGCAAAGACATGAACAGTCAAATGAGAACTATCTACACCTGTTGATTAAATAAAGGGTTCAGTTTGAAATTCCCCTTGACTATTGATTGGTGGAAATAGGGCAAGCAATAACTGAGCAGTACTAAATAAGAACAAGGCGAGATATGCAAAGACATGAACAGTCAAATGAGAACTATCTACCCCTATTGATTAAATAAAGGGTTCAGTTTGAAATTCCCCTTGACTATTGATTGGTGGAAATAGGGCAAGCAATAACTGAGCAGTACTAAATAAGAACAAGGCGAGATATGCAAAGACATGAACAGTCAAATGAGAACTATCTACCCCTGTTGATTAAATAAAGGGTTCAGTTTGAAATTCCCCTTGCCTATTGATTGGTGGAAACAGGGCAAGCAATAACTGAGCAGTACTAAATAAGAACAAGGCGAGATATGCAAAGACATGAACAGTCAAATGAGAACTATCTACCCCTGTTGATTAAATAAAGGGTTCAGTTTGAAATTCCCCTTGACTATTGATTGGTGGAAATAGGGCAAGCAATAATTGAGCAGTACTAAATAAGAACAAGGCGAGATATGCAAAGACATGAACAGTCAAATGAGAACTATCTACCCCTGTTGATTAAATAAAGGGTTCAGTTTGAAATTCCCCTTGCCTATTGATTGGTGGAAACAGGGCAAGCAATAACTGAGCAGTACTAAATAAGAACAAGGCGAGATATGCAAAGACATGAACAGTCAAATGAGAACTATCTACCCCTGTTGATTAAATAAAGGGTTCAGTTTGAAATTCCCCTTACCTATTGATTGGTGGAAACAGGGCAAGCAATAACTGAGCAGTACTAAATAAGAACAAGGCGAGATATGCAAAGACATGAACAGTCAAATGAGAACTATCTACCCCTGTTGATTAAATAAAGGGTTCAGTTTGAAATTCCCCTTGCCTATTGATTGGTGGAAACAGGGCAAGCAATAACTGAGCAGTACTAAATAAGAACAAGGCGAGATATGCAAAGACATGAACAGTCAAATGAGAACTATCTACCCCCGTTGATTAAATAAAGTGTTCAGTTTGAAATTCCCCTTGACTGCTGATTGGTGGAAATAGGGCAAGCAATAACTGAGCAGTACTAAATAAGAACAAGGCGAGATATGCAAAGACATGAACAGTCAAATGAGAACTATCTACCCCTGTTGATTAAATAAAGGTTTTAGTTTGAAATTCCCCTTGACTATTGATTGGTGGAAACAGGGCAAGCAATAACTGAGCAGTACTAACAGAACAAGGCGAGATATGCAAAGACATGAACAGTCAAATGAGAACTATCTACCCCTGTTGATTAAATAAAGGGTTCAGTTTGAAATTCCCCTTGCCTATTGATTGGTGGAAACAGGGCAAGCAATAACTGAGCAGTACAAAATAAGACCAAGGCGAGATATGCAAAGACATGAAACAGTCAAATGAGAACTATCTACCCCTGTTGATTAAATAAAGAGTTCAGTTTGAAATTCCTCTGACTATTGATTATAAAACAGTGCTAACAACTGAGCAGTACTAAATAAGAACAAGGCGAGATATGCAAAGACATGAACAGTCAAATGAGAACTATTCACTCCCTGTTGATTAAATAAAGGTTTTAGTTTGAAATTCCCTAAGACTATTGATTGGTGGAAACAGGGCAAGCAATAACTGAGCAGTACTAAATAAGAACAAGGCGAGATATGCAAAGACATGAACAGTCAAATGAGAACTATCTACCCTGTTGATTAAATAAAGGGTTCAGTTTGAAATTTCTGCTCTATTGATTGGTGGAAACAGTGGGCAAGCACAACTGAGCAGTACAAAATAAGAACAAGGCGAGATATGCAAAGACATGAACAGTCAAATGAGAACTATCTCACTCCCCTGTTGATTAAATAAAGAGTTCAGTTTGAAATTCCCCTTGACTATTGATTGGTGGAAACGAAATAAATAACTGAGCAGTACTAAATAAGAACAAGGCGAGATATGCAAAGACATGAATACAGTCAAATGAGAATCATTCTACTCCTGTTGATTAAATGAAGGGTTCAGTTTGAAACTTCCTTGCCTATTACTGGTGGAAACAGGGCAATAACAACTGAGCAGTACTAAATAAGAACAAGGCGAGATATGCAAAGACATGAACAGTCAAATGAGAACTATCTACCCCTGTTGATTAAATAAAGGGTTCAGCTCTAAATTCCCCTTGCCTATTGATTGGTAGAAACAGGCAAGCAATAACTGAGCAGTACTAAATAAGAACAAGGCGATATAAAAGCAGAGCATGAACAGTCAAATGAGAACTATCTACCCCCCTGCTGATTAAATAAAGGGGTTCAGTTTGAAATTCCCCTTGCCTATTGATTGGTGGAAACAGGGCAAGCAATAACTGAGCAGTACTAAATAAGAACAAGGCGAGATATGCAAAGCATGAACAGTCAAATGAGAACTATCTACCCCTGTTGATTAAATAAAGGGTTCAGTTTGGAAATTCCCCTGGCTTGCTGACTGGTGGAAACAGGGCAAGCAATAACTGAGCAGTACTAAATAAGAACAAGGCGAGATATGCAAAGACATGAACAGTCAAATGAGAACTATCTACCCATGTTGATTAAATAAAGGGTTCAGTTTGAAATTCCCCTTTGACTATTGATTGGTGGAAACAGGGCAAGCAATAACTGAGCAGTACTAAATAAGAACAAGGCGAGATATGCAAAGACATGAACAGTCAAATGAGAACTATCTACCCATGTTGAGTCAGAATAAAGGGTTCAGTTTGAAATTCCCCTTGACTATTGATTGGGTGGAAACAGGGCAAGCAATAACTGAGCAGTACTAAATAAGAACAAGTAGATATGCAAAGACATGAACAGTCAAATGAGAACTATCTATCCCTGTTGATTAAATAAACGGTTCAGTTTGAAATTCCCCTTGACTATTGATTGGTGGAAATAGGGCAAGCAATAACTGAGCAGTACTAAATAAGAACAAGATGAGGTATACAAAGTCATGAACAGCCAAACGAGAACTATCTACCTCCATAGATTAAATAAGGGGTTTAGTTTGAAATTCTCTGAAGACAGACACCTGAAGAAAGATGAAGTGCTCAACAGTCATAACTGTGTTCATAACAACAAAGATGAGGACATTAGTCCAAGTGTAAATAATTTAATGCTAACTCCCCATTCTAGAAATTTACACAGAGTGAGGGACATACATAACCTCATTTGCATTGAAAAATTTACTATACCACACTTAAATGATAGGTATTGAACCATTTACCTTGTTCTCTCCTGTTAGTGATATGTAGAGGTTTGGTGATGTCTAGGGCCAACAACTTAATTGTATACCCCTAAGACTCAAGTAGTGAAACCTATAGGGCCAAATACTGAAAAATGTGAGAAAGGAAAAAATTTTAAATATGTAAATACTGATGAAACATCAAATAAACACTATTCAAATTAAATAAAAAGTAAATTTTTATTTCACTCTTTAATTGAATGTCCTCTTGATATGTATGCCTAGGGCTGTTGCACCCTCTATTACCTCTTCTGCATGCTACTGTTTTTTTTTATGGATCCACATAACCATTCAATGAAAAAAAAAAGGCTTATTTTATTTTTTTACCAATAGATAACTTTAAGAATTGTATTATAGAAATACTAATTGTATATGCTTTATTTTGAAGTAAAACTAATGAATATAAACTTGTATTTAACAACTAAATTTGATAGAACATTGAAACCATTTTAAAGTATGTGGGTAATTAATAAATTTGTAAAAAGTGTAAATTTATTCAATGCAACCCTGGTTGATGCTGCTTCACAAGTTTTTTATATTTGGCCCCATTGATGTCAATCATAGTTAAATATCCCCTTTTCACAATATCAAGTTTATTACTATTTTAATTTATATTAATATGTTATTTTATTAATATTTTAAATTAATATTATTATTTATTATTAATATATTAAGTTGATTTATATAATTAATTACGATATTTATATAATTTTATATCTATTCCATTTCGTTTAAGCACTGATTCTGGCAATAAAGAAGTTTTTGACAATTCTAAAATTAAATACATTAGAAAAAGGTAAACTCAACACTAGTTTAGAATCAGTCAGTTAAGTGCCATATGTGATACACGCTTGGGTGATCATGTCTCGAAAGAGACATGACTGACTGGGCAGAAGATTATCCCGCAGTAGGTTGCCATTGCTTTCTGCGGTAGAATGGTTGCCGACCAAGGCTATAGAACCAGTCTTTCCTGCTATTTAACCCATAACTGGAAGGAAGAGATGGATAAATACCTTTCCCAAGGGTATTTGCACGTAAGTGAATGCAATGGATTCAACTGGAATTCGAACTCGGCTCCCCGGTTTCTCGTTCCAAGCCGATATCCACTGTACCACAACAAAACTACATTAAAAACAAGGTAGGCAGAAATAAGCAGAAATCACATAAAGGTAAGATTATTTGGTTTAACCCACCCTTCAGTCATCACGCCCAAACTAACATTGGTAAACTATTCCTTAACTTAATTCATAAACACTTCTGCCATTAACTCATACTAAAAAAATATTCAACAAAAACAATGTCAAAGTTAGTGATAGTTGCGTTAAAAACATAGATAAATACATTTCACAACATAATGCTATAATATCAAATAAATATTAGGTTGTCCCAAAAGTTCGTAAACACTTGCAAAAATTGAATTTTTATGCAATTTTGCATTTATATTGTTATAGTGATCTTCATCTTTGTATTCCAGATGGCAACTGATAAAACTGAGCTGTGAATTTTGATTCATTACTGCTGGAAGTGAGGTCTTTCAACCAGAAAAGCTGCAGAAGAGATTTGTGCTGCCAAAGGTGAAAGAACAATTGCATATGCGGTGATCTCAAAGTGGTACAAGCGTTTCGATTCTGGTGACATGAGTCTTGAAGATAAGCCTCGTTCGAGCCGGCCATTAAAGTTGGTTGATGGAGACTTGCAAACTGGGTTGGACATTGTGCCTTCATTGAGCACTCGAGAATTGGCTGATGAGCTTGGAGTTGGCAAATCGACAATTCACCAATATTTGAAGCAACTTGATTTTGTTCACAAAACACCGCACCAAGATCCGCACAAACTCACCAAAGCACAAGCCAACAAGTTGAAATTTGCCGTCAATTGCTCAGCAATCCATTGGACGAGTGTTTTTGGAAGCACATTGTGACAACTGATGAGAAATGGGTTTATCTTGTCCAGCACAATCGAGACAAGCAATGGGTTCAGAAAGGGCAAGAGATACCGTCAGTTCCAAAACAAGATCGATTCGGCAAGGAAGTCATGTTGTGCGTTTGGTGAAACTTTGAAGGAATCATGCATTTTGAGTTGGTTCTGAATGGTTGTGTCATCAGTGTCAAACTTTACTGTCAGTAACTTGGGCGAGTCTACGAAAATTTGAAGCAAAAGTACCCGGCTCTGATCAACCGAAAACACACTTTGATGCAGCAGGACAATGCCAAGCCACACACTGCCAGGAAGACCAAAGACAAGTTTGAAGAGCTGGATGGCATTGAGGTTCTGCCACATCCAGCCTACAGTCCTGACTGTGCTCCATCAGATTACAGCCTTTTCTGCTCAATGCAACACTTTCTGAAGGGCTGTCGATTTGACTCATTTGATGAAGTTGAGGGAGCATGTCAAGAATTCTTTGATTTAAAGTCGGCTGAATGGTACTTTGACCAGATCCAAAAGCTTGCAGATCGATGGTAGAAAGTCTTGGAAAATGATGGTCTTTATTTTGAACAATAATTTTTGTTGTTTTTGAGAGTAAAATTTCAAGTTTTTGCAAGTGTTTTCTGGTAACCTTAGATTACTTGGCGAGTAAAATTTCAATTTTTTGTAAGTGTTTACAAACTTTTGGGACAACCTAATATTTGGCCCACATAAACATCCGTCACCCAACTAATAGCAAAAATTACCCTTCCAAAAATAATTGAAACTGCTGAAAAAATAAAACCTGCCTATTGAATAGCCAGTGTATGTGTATGTCTGAAAGTATTGTTTATAGAGCTCGAATTCATTCAAATGATAATAATGTTAAATTTTACTTTGGAAGTACTTCTAACAAGTGGAAGATAAGATTTAACAACCACATGTTGTCTTTAAACAACAGTAAACACAGCAAAAGTACTGCTTTATCCATACATTATTGGAAATTAAAAAAACAACAATAAGAACCAAATTATTACCTGAAATATCGTAGCTAAGTCCAAACATTACAGTGGAAAAGAAGATAAACGTAATCTATGCCTCTTAGAAAAACTTGTCATCTTAAACTATATCAAGAATCCAAATTTACTTAATAAAAAAAGTGATTTAATGACCACATGCTGTCATAGAAAAAAATACTTAAATTCTTAGATTCAGATTGCTATAGATCCCTCTTTTTATGTTTGCCTATTTCTTTCTTTTCCTTCCCGCAAAATATTACTTTTAACAATTTTGAATTAAAAGTCCTTTTATTTTTGCTCCTTACATTTTTAATTCTTAATTCTAAATTTTTCTTTTCTTTTATTTTATCTTATTTTTATTTTAAATTTTATGATCGCAAAATTTTAATTTTCCCTACACTTTTATGCACATATAATATTTGAATATTTAAATTTCCAACACTCATGATTAACGCCCCTTTGATTTAATCTTTCGGCATATTTTTTATTTTAATTTTTCTTGGTAAAATGGTAAATAATAGATATCTCATTATAATTGGTTCATATATTTTTATTATGTTGTAAACATAAAAATTATTCTTGTAAATAAGCAATCTACTCAATAGTGTTTATTATTTTTGTTTCAATTCTCAAGAATAAAGAAAATGGTAAATAATAAATATCTCATTATAATTGGTTCATATATTTTTATAATGTTGTCAATATAAAAATTATTCTTGTAAATAAGCAATCTACTAAATAGTGTTTATTATTTTTGTTTCAATTCTCAAGAATAAAGAAAATGGTAAATAATAAATATCTCATTATAATTGGTTCATATATTTTTATAATGTTGTAAACATAAAAATTATTCTTGTAAATAAGCAATCTACTAAATAGTGTTTATTATTTTTGTTTCAATTCTCAAGAATAAAGGAAAATGGTAAATAATAAAAATTATTCTCATTATAATTGGTTCAATATAAATTTTTAAATAATGGTTGTTAAACATAAAAATTATTCTTGTAAATAAGCAATCTACTAAATAGTGTTTATTATTTTTGTTTCAATTCTCAAGAATAAAGAAAATGGTAAATAATAAATATCTCATTATAATTGGTTCATATATTTTTATAATGTTGTAAACATAAAAATTATTCTTGTAAATAAGCAATCTACTAAATAGTGTTTATTATTTTTGTTTCAATTCTCAAGAATAAAGAAAATGGTAAATAATAAATATCTCATTATAATTGGTTCATATATTTTTATTATGTTGTAAACATAAAAATTATTCTTGTAAATAAGCAATCTACTAAATAGTGTTTATTATTTTTGTTTCAATTCTCAAGAATAAAGAAAATGGTAAATAATAAATATCTCATTATAATTGGTTCATATATTTTTATAATGTTGTCAATATAAAAATTATTCTTGTAAATAAGCAATCTACTAAATAGTGTTTATTATTTTTGTTTCAATTCTCAAGAATAAAGAAAATGGTAAATAATAAATATCTCATTATAATTGGTTCATATATTTTGATAATGTTGTAAACATAAAAATTATTCTTGTAAATAAGCAATCTACTAAATAGTGTTTATTATTTTTGTTTCAATTCTCAAGAATAAAGAAAATGGTAAATAATAAATATCTCATTATAATTGGTTCATATATTTTGATAATGTTGTAAACATAAAAATTATTCTTGTAAATAAGCAATCTACTAAATAGTGTTTATTATTTTTGTTTCAATTCTCAAGAATAAAGAAAATGGTAAATAATAAATATCTCATTATAATTGGTTCATATATTTTTATAATGTTGTCAATATAAAAATTATTCTTGTAAATAAGCAATCTACTAAATAGTGTTTATTATCTTTGTTTCAATTCTCAAGAATAAAAAAAATATATAAATCTATTTTCATATATTTGAGTCTTATCAAAATAGTAATCATCACTTTTTAAAACAAAAATCATTGCCAAGGGAGTCAAAAGGGTATACAGTAATAGTTGTCTGAAGTGAATAACTGTCCTTGAGACAGCATTTTTTGTGTAAACAAAGGTTAAAAATTGCCTGTTTTTCTTTCTATTCAGATTGTTACATACTACCGCTGGAAAACAATGGGAAACATTTCAAAGATACGCACCATAGTGGGGGTGCTAGAGGGTGTCGTCAGTGATGTCTTTGCGTGGATCACTAGGGGGTTTCGGGTCTCTCAACATCATAACCCCTCACCGTGCCGACCCGACCAGAGATGATCAGTCTCTGGTCCACACTCAATAAGCACTTTCAGATACTGGAAAAAATTTATAACGTTTGGGCATGGTATGAAGTCTTGCAAACGCTTCTGATTGGCGACAGACAGAGCCACTTTACATTAAGAGGCGAACTGTACATGAACTCATCCAAAAATATATGAACCAATTTACTTGTCAAACAGCTATTAAGAAAAAAACAAAAAAAAAAGAAAACAAAAAACTCTCTAAAAATAAATAAATATCTACAAATATATAGAATTTTTAAGTCATTTCTAAAAAGTTATGAAGATAAAACTCGTCTAAGAATTTATCAAAAGAAAAAAAAATCTGTTTAAAAAAATACAAGTATCTACAAATATGTATAAATTTAAAATCGTTCCCCAAAAATTAGAAAAATAAATATATATATACAAAAGTACTTTAAAATGTTTTTAAACCACACATAAATATATAATAAATTATGTACAAGTAAAAACCTTAATTACAATTAAATACATTAATTTAAAACATATATATAAAAATATAACTTTATCAGTGACACTTCTGTGGAGCATGAAGGCAAGCCGGAGAGAGTTGCACACCCAAAGGAGTTGCCGGGAGTTGAAAGCTAGGAAGAGTCTCTCTTTCTTCAGCCAAAAATTCTAGACTTTGTATAGTCTTACAATTTCCATGCATTTTTGCTTTTTCGGGTTGTTGCATTATCGACGTCATTTATGGCCAAATATGTTGATCAACTACACTTGTCCTTGGTTGACTCTTATCTATGGCTGGACGTATCTGTCAATCATATCCTTGCCAGTTATCGCTTTTCAAGCTGGTTGTCATTTGTTTTTTCTTTTGTTGTTGCATCTGTTGACATTATTCATATTTGTTAACCACACTTATGCTTTGTTAACCTCAACCACGGCCAAATGTACCTGTCAATTGCCACTGACAGTCAAGGTAATATATTACATTTTCAGTGTGAATAAAAATTAAATTATTGAGAAAATAAAATACAAGATGTTACTAAAATGTTCAAATAATTTTAACAGAGTGTGAGAAACAGTGTTTCAATAGAAGCTTAAAGGAGAAAAGTGTAAGATCAATGCATACATTAGAAAAGCAAACTAGTTTAAAAGATAAGTAATGTAATTTCATGGCAAATTTCACCTGAAGTATTTCAGGTGAAATTTGACCTTGTATATTTCTGGTTTTAATTAAATATTAGGTTGTTTTTCCATAAAATATTCATCTTTATAACAATCATCAGTTTTAAGACAAAGTTTTATGGAAATTTAAAGTTAAAGCATTCATCTGATATAGAATTAGACAGAACTAATTTAAAATAACTGTTGCAATTAATTTTATGTTTACATAGGTGAAGAAAAAAGTCATCTCTTCATAGTGTAATGGTTAACAGATGACTGAGTCATCAGTTCAGTGCCTTTTACCAAATAAAGTTGAGCTTAGTAAAAACTAAAAAAAACTTGCCTTAGTTTCTATCTGAATTTTTCTCATGAGGAGTTATAATTATTTACATTTTTAAGATTTTTTTTTTTTTAATCACATCACCCCAAGCAAGACTGTAAGGCCACTGGTGTGCAGGGGGCTATGTAAGAGTGAATAGATTGGAAAAGAGAAAGCCGGAAACCACATCCTAAACAGGGAACAAGGGATGAGCCTCTACACCTGTTCAATAGACGTGGGTGGAGTGTGAACCAGGCGATAGTTCAGTTAGGACTAATATTCCCATTCTTCTTATCACAGCATTATTCCATTTCTATGGTTATCTCATCTTGTTCTTATTCAGTACTACTCATTTATTGCTTGCCCTGTTTTCACTAGTCCTGGGTATGATGATAAACTATATCCGGCAGCAAGGCCTCACTGATCAGGAGACTGGAGATTTTGAGGAGCATGGTACCACTTCTTAACTGTTTTTGTTCCCAGGTCCCTCCTGACCCAGGATGGCAGCACCTGTTAGGGTCTCAGCAATGAGCAAATAGTGAACCCTTCCCCCACAAACAAAAATGAAACAATGAAAGTAATTTATGTTAAGGATTAAAACATTAATTAGTGACATTTTGAAAATTATTTTTAATAAAATAAATCATAAAAAATTTTTTTTTAATAAAGTAAGAATATTCACTAATTAAGGTTTTAATCTTTCATAAATTACTTTTATTCAGTTATAAAAAGTTATGTTTTTCTGGTGCTGAGTTGTTGCAGTCCTGAGTTCTCCTGGCGCTCAGTCGGCGGTGTTGAGTTGTCCTGCACCTCATATGAAACTGGCATTAATTATAGATATCTATCTATACTCCATTAATGCCCATCAACCCTAAAATGAGATGGTGAACATTAATGGATTAGCCATTTAGTTATCAGGTTATGTCCTTTATGTTATAAACATGTGTGGTGACATCAACAACCAGCCAGGTGTCAACAGCTGACATGCTGGCCACATTCTACTCCAATCATTTATGAGTCACTTATGAATTCGAGCCGAGTTCGAATTCCAGTTGAATTCACTTACGCGCAAATACCCTTGGGAAAGGTATTAATCCATCTCTTCCTTCCAGTTATGGGTTAAATAACAGGACAGACTGGGTTCTATAGCATTGCCTGGCAACCAGTCTACCGCAGAAAGCAATGGCAACCTACTGCGGGATAATGTTCTGCCCAGTCAGTCATGTCTCGAAAGTGACATGATAAGTAAATCAGAAGGAGATCTAATTTGAAGCAAAGTATAATGTTAATCAAGTATGGATCACATTAACGACTTAACTATCACATTAGGTCTTCATGTTCTTCATCATTTTAGTATAAGATGAAGTTTATAAATACAAGAATGACCAAAAGAGATTTATCATAATTTGAAATCAGTTTCATATGTCTGTTGTATGCTGTTGGAACTCCAATTCTTAAGCTCAGACAGAAGTGCTCACTTTCATATTCACAGCCAATATAACAAAAACATACCTTAATTTTGTCCTCTTCAAGAATACTGACCAAAGGTACCAGAGTCATAACTCGTCTTTTTTGGTCGATCATTAAAAAGCCCATACGTTTTTTAGCAATGGACCCCATAGCAGGCACACTTAACCGGGTTATCAGTAATTAAACCAAGTTTCTTCCATCAATAGTGATGTATTCAGCTAGCAACAAAACCATCAGCAGCAGTAGAGACAAACTCTCAACTACCACAATGCAATAATTCATGTAATGTTTCTCTCACAAGTCTATCTCCCTCAATGGACCCATTAGCAGGCACACTTAACCAGGTTATCAGTAATTAAACCAAGTTTCTTCCATCAATAGTGATGCATTCAGCTAGCAACAAAACCATCAGCAGCAGTAGAGACCAACTCTCAACTACCACAATGCAATAATTCATGGAATGTTTCTCTCACAAGTCTATCTCCCTCAATGGACCCATTAGCAGGCACACTTAACCAGGTCATCAGTAATTAAACCAAGTTTCTTCCATCAATAGTGATGCATTCAGCTAGCAACAAAACCATCAGCAGCAGTAGAGACAAACTCTCAACTACCACAATGCAATAATTCATGTAATGTTTCTCTCACAAGTCTATCTCCCTCAATGGACCCATTAGCAGGCACACTTAACCAGGTCATCAGTAATTAAACCAAGTTTCTTCCATCAATAGTGATGCATTCAGCTAGCAACAAAACCATCAGCAGCAGTAGAGACAAACTCTCAACTTCCACAATGCAATAATTCATGTAATGTTTCTCTCACAAGTCTATCTCCCTCAATGGACCCCATAGCATGCACACTTAACCAGGTCATCAGTAATTAAACCAAGTTTCTTCCATCAATAGTGATGCATTCAGCTAGCAACAAAACCATCAGCAGCAGTAGAGACAAACTCTCAACTACCACAATGCAATAATTCATGTAATGTTTCTCTCACAAGTCTATCTCCCTCAATGGACCCCATAGCAGGTACACTTAACCAGGTCATCAGTAATTAAACCAAGTTTCTTCCATCAATAGTGATGTATTCAGCTAGCAACAAAACCATCAGCAGCAGTAGAGACAAACTCTCAACTACCACAATGCAATAATTCATGTAATGTTTCTCTCACAAGTCTATCTCCCTATGGTGGTGACCCTGATTGAGTCATAATGATGCATGAAATGTCATTTAGTGATTTGAGATATTGAAAGAATTAAGAATAATAAGTAAATAAAAGTAAGGAAATTAGTTGACCAAATTAGAACCTGATGAAAGAAGGTTTAGTTTAATTGATTTCTTAAGCATTGCTTGGATGTGGCACAAGGTCGAAAGTATGGGGTGCCCAGTGAAAAGATTGAACTCACTACTCATTTGTAATAGATTCTAGTGAGACAATCTTGCTAACCATTAAACCATGTTGAGATGCCCTAAGACGTTTTGGTTTAGAAATCTTAATCAGAACCTACAAAATGCTTGTTAAATTATTATTATAATCTTCTTAAAACCAGATTTTCTTGTGATTCATGTTACACAAATTTCCACTATTGGCCAGATGTGAACACTCCAAAACCCAAGACTGAACTAAAAACTTTGTCAATGGTGCATTGGCTCCACACATAGATTTTGTTTTACTTATACACTCAAAGAGAAATACAATCCAGAATTTCCACCCAATAGCACCCACTCTCACCTAAAAGAACGAAACAAAAATTTAAGCTGATCTGAGCTTAAGAAAAGGACATAAAAACCCATCAAAGAGAATTCTGTGGCAGTCAGTTGGCACACCAGCCAGGATTCACAATGCTTGTCAAGACATCACCACCCATCTTCAAAGGACACCTGCTAAAGACTGTTGCTGCAGTATGGCACTTAACTGACTGACTGAAATGTGGATCACGTGCAGTACATTTATTGAAATTTTGCATGCAATTATATGTTCTAATGTATTCTCATGTGCCTATGATTAATTAACTAATCAGCGAGGGTTATTTTTAAAATTAGCCGTCTGACCCTTTTGGCATTAAGTTTGCGCAAGTCTTTTTTCTTAGCTCACGTGTTATGCGAGGGGTAAATTGTCGTTTCTGCTTTTTTAATAAACTTTGACAGGCAGATTTCACAATATGTTAGAGGACTTGAATCCTTTTAATGGACGGGGAGGTTGAATAAATAAGTTAATCTTGCGTGTCAAGTTTAAGTGTCATGTCATCTTTGTGTTGCTTCAACTTTTCAGAGGCTAGTCTCATATAACTTATCTTTCCACCCTAAACCCAGTGGAACAGAATTTAAGCACAACACTAGACAGGCGTAGAATACTCATCAATCTACAGTTGAGCTGGCTAGAAGTAGCCATAAGTTCTATGCTAACAATTTTTTCTCTTACGCACGAATAACTTTGGAAAAGGTATGAAACTAGTATATGAATCCATCTCTTCTCCTTCCAATTATTGGTTGAATAGCAGAAAAGATATATAGCCTGGTTAGCAACCGGACTACTGCAGAAATAAATGGCAGCCTACTGCAGGAAAATCTTCTGTCTGGCTCGAAAGAGACATGATCACCCAAACATATATCACATATGGCTCTTTTAACTGACTGACTGATTTTGCATATTGGAAATATTAAATTAATCTATAAACTTGAAATTAAAACTAAAATAGAAGCTCTAAGAAGGATTTTTTATTTATAAAAATTGATTTTAAATCTTAGGTATCGAATTTTTTGTGGAAATAAATAGAACAACGAAAAAAGTTTTAAATGACAAAGAAGCGTCTTTTTTCTTTCAATGTTCGCTGCATATCTATAAAATTTAAAGAAAAAGAACAAGGGAGATCACTTTTAAATAATGGGTAGCCTCCCTTATCGCACGATGAAAAATTATTTACACACGATATAGTAGTGATATCGACTGGTGGTTGACGTGTATTTTTATTATCAAGTCTCCAATTATATTGATATTGATATGACGTAGTTTTTACCTACTCTTGGTTGCCTCTTTCCATAACAATTTAATAAGAAAAATAGTTCATATCATAATTCAAATAGAATGTAAATATTAACTATTAAAAATAAATAAACAAGAAGAAAACTATATTTGAATTTGATATTTAGGAAAGAAGAAGAAGAAGAAGAAGAAGAAGAAGAAGAAGAAGAAGAAGAAGAAAAAGAAGAAAAAGAAGAAGAAGAAGAAGAAATAATAATAATAATAATAATAATAATAATAATAATAAGGCGGCAGTAAATACAAACAAGAATTACAGTTAGTAGATTCTGTAGAAAAGCAAAACAGTAGCCAAGAACCAACTATTGCGGCAAAAAATATGAAAATGAAAGCCAAAGATAAAGCTCTTGAAAAGATGAAACAGCGCTGGCAGGACAAACCTCTGCATGGCCAATATCCAGTACGTGCCAATAAATCCAATGTTGACAAAGTTAATACTCATCGATGGTTACGTGCATCTGGATTAAAGTCTGAAACTGAAGGATTTATACTTGCAGCACAAGACCAAAGTCTTTTCACGAGAAACTTTCAGGCAAATATTATGCATAATAATATGGATCCAAAATGCAGGTTTTGTGATAAACACCAAGAAACAATAGACCACCTAATCTCAGGCTGTTCTGTGCTTGCCCCAAACGAATATAAAAATCGCCACGATAGAGTTGGGCAATATTTACATTGGGCAATGTGCAAACATTATGGAAAAGCTGTAAACAAACACTGGTATGAACATCATCCAGCACCGGTTACAGAAATAGAAGATGTAACCATTCTATGGGATTACACCATCTACACAGACAGAAAAATTGAAGCAAACAGGCCAGACATTATTGTTAAAAACCAGAAGGAGAAAACTTGTCTATTAATTGATATGGCTTGTCCAGCGGATTGTAACATAGCAATCAAGGAATTTGAAAAACTGTCAAAATATAAAGACCTGGAAATTGAAATAGAAAAAATGTGGAAATTGAAAACAAGAGTTGTGCCAGTGATAGTAGGTGCACTTGGAATGATAAAAAATGGAACAAAACAACACATTGAAAGAATCCCTGGAAACCCCAGCTTAAGAGATATACAAAAAATTGTATTATTAAGTACAGCCCACACACTAAGGAAAACGTTATCTATGTAATGCTGGGGATGATAGGGAGGATAGAAAAACATGAAATGGAGTCATAACAACACGCCACTACCTGCCTTAGGTCTCCCCGCAGACTTGGTTGGTAGTGAGACCAATGCAGAAATCTAAATATGATGAAAAATGACATAATAATAATAATAATGAATGGGAATCAAGTAGATAGAAGATAGCAACTGACGTTGCATATAAACTTTAAACTTTTGGAGATTGTAGCTATCAGAGAAGCAAGCAAATGAAAGTGAGTTCCACAAACGGGAAGTGCGAAAAAAGAAACTATTAGAGTAAAAGAGGAGTTTTTACATTTAACTATGTCAATGGTAAAAACTTGATGCCAATCTAATAGCACCAGCAAATACATGGGGTCAGGGAACCAGGGAAAAAGCTTGTTTAGTAGTTGCAATGAAAATACTTCTAGAAAAGACAGAGGGGAGCCACATCACGTCTGTGAGAAAATGACTGAAGGCAAGCTGCTAAGTCAGGGTCGATCATATTGTAGATCCGCCTTTGGATTTTGTCGAGAACCTAGCGATGAATAGCAGGAGCACTCGACCAGATATCTCAACGTAGGTACCTCCACTAAATCGCTGAAAAAAAAAAAAAAACAGTATAGAGAAAAAAGCCCCCAAACTTAATAAAAGCGAACTTTTTCCATCAAAATGTTTATGTTATTAAGATGGAAGATCAAATTATTATAATAAATTAATTATTAAAAAAAAAAAAATCCCTTTTAACATGTTCGAAATTTTGGTAAATAATCTTGTTTTTATTTTAGTCAGCGGGTAACCAAATCGTTTTACGAGAGTTTACAATGGAGAACTTAATTACGTAATTCATTTTTTTTTCGGTGACAAACACATTAATTTGGAAATTCTTGCAAAAATCAAATAACTATCAGGATTTATTCACAAATGAATGAAATTATTTTTTAAATAATCATTTAAAAAACTCTTGGTAAAAATATTTCTTACATCTGTTACCCACCTCCACTTAAATTCATGAAATTGAAAGAAATTAAATTTTGTTGTTAAAATTGGTTTTAGTTAAACACAGGGTTCCCAGTATTCAATGCACAGACGAATGGTACCTTTCACACTGACCGTTTCCTTGGGGGTGATAAGGCGTTGTCCGGCTAGTAGCAATCCCGAGATTGGTGAGATATTCACGTACTTCCTTTGATAAGAAGGATGCACCCTTATCCGAATGGATGTAGGATGGCATGCCAAATACTATGAATATTTGACTTAGACCCTGTATTACAGAGTCTGAATTAGTGCTTGTACATGCGAAAGCAAAAGGGAAACGTGAGTACTCATCTATAACCGTTAATAGGTAACGGTTTTTCGAAGTTGAAGGAAGGGGCCCCTTAAAGTCAATGCTGAGTCGTTCCATTGGTTGTGTAGCTTTGACTAGGCGTCCAGCTTCTGGTGTATAGAAGCGTGGTTTCCATCTGGCACACACTGCACATGCTGCACACACTCTCTTAACCTCTTCAATAGAGTACGGAAGATTCCTTACTTTAACAAAATGAGCTAACCTGGTTATACCCGGATGACAAAGATGTTCGTGTATTTCATGCAATCTTCCCATGTTGTCGAGTGCATTGCACTGGACACGCGAGAGCGTATCGGCTGGAATATTGTTTTTCCCTGGTCGGTACATGATATCGTACTCGTAACACCCCAATTCCATTCTCCATCTTTCGATCTTGCTGTTCTTGATCTTTCCATGCCTTCTTGCATCAAACATGAAATTCACAGCTTGTTGATCTGTGACTATCACAAAACGTCGTGCTGATAGATAATGTGACCACTTTTTAACTGCCTCTACTATTGCACAAGCCTCCTTTTCTACGGAAGAGTGTTTTCGTTCTGTAGTCGTAAGTGTGCGTGAAAAGAATGCTACTGGACGGTTTGCTTGATTGAGAGTGGCTGCAATAGCAGTATCAGAGGCATCGGTTTCTACTACAAGAGGTATCTTTTCGTCGACTGAGTGCAATAAGGCCTTTTCAATTTCCTCCTTGAAGATTTCAAATGTTTTTATCGATTCTGGATCAAGGGGGAATGAATTAGCTGTTATCAAGGGTCTAATCTTATCAGAGAATTTGGGTATCCACTGGGAGTAGTAAGAGAATAATCCAAGCACTCGACGCAGAGAGGTTTTGTTCTGAGGAATAGGTAACTCTCTTAATGGCCGTAGACGTTCTGCATCAGGTCTAAGTAAGCCCTGTGATATACTATAGCCGAGAAAATCAATGGATGTTTTAGAGAACACGGACTTCTCTTCATTGAGAGTGAGGTTATACTGGGTAATAATCTTTTTTAATTTTTCTAAGTTCTCATCATGGTCTTGCTGATTTTTCCCGACTACGACAATGTTGTCTACATAGGCATACACTCCCGTTAGATTATTTTCCTTAATAATCTTGTCTATTATCCTTTGGAAACATGCAACACCATTGGTCACTCCAAAAGGAATTCTACAAAATTGGTAAAGTTTACCGTTAGCTTCAAATGCTGTATAAGGCTTATCTTCTTCTTTTATTGGTATCTGGTGATATGCACTCTTCAGATCCAATGAGCTATAAACTTTAAATTTTGATATTTCCTGGGCTAAGTCATCCATTCTTGGTAATGAATAAGCATCCAATCTAGTAAATCTGTTAATTGTTCTACTATAATCGACTACTAGTCTCTTTCTTTGACGTTCATTTGTTACTATTAAAACCTGAGCCCTCCAAGGGGAAGTACTTTCCTGAATTACACCCTCTCTGATCATTTTCTCAATCTCAGTCTGTATGAAACGTCTGTCACCCTCTCCACACCTTTTAGATTTAGTTGTAATAGGTTTACAGTCTGGATCAATGTTGGAAAATAAAGATGGTGTGTCCACTAATGCCGAGGGCACACTACAGGAGATAGGATGAGAGATTTCAAGATCTTTCTTAGAGCCACCGAATGCAAAAGATATAGTGGAATGTTGTGACATGAAATCTTGGCCAAGAATAATATCAGAGCAGAGGTTGGGTAGAACTGAAAGTTTTACATTTGGATACCACTCACCCAGAAGGTTCAAATCCACCGTACACTGTCCTTTGATAGAAGCTTTAAGTGATGATGACGCCATGGACACGTTACCAGTAGCAGGTTTTATTTGTATTTTGTGTTTCCTCACATAACTGAGGGAGATAAAGGATCCTGAGCTCCCCGTATCCATTAGCGCCGTACCGGCGCCATTTTTCCCGACCAATACGTATAATGCAGCCTGTTTTAGGGATCCTAAGGAGGCAGACGTAGTGTTGGATATCAACATTGTCGCGAGTCTGTGAGAGCATGTTGCAGCAGATGTCGTATTTGGGTTCGAACGGCACATTTTTGAGAAATGGCCTTCTTTTTTACATTTAAAACAGGTAGCGTTTCTTGCTGCACACACACTTCTGTTATGACGAGGTCCTCCACAAAAAAACACGTATACTTGGTGTTAGCCGAAGCTGCACAACAAGCATTAATGGGGACCGTTGACTGGACACCGGTACAGTTATTTTCCTGAGGAACTGCACCCACAATTGGTGTTTGAGTGTATGTATATGCTTCTGAATTTTTCTGAGCTGCATGGAGCGCTCTAGCTTGGTCGATAGCTATATTTAAATGCAGTGTTTTGTTTTCAAGTAGCCGTTGTCGAATAACGTTTGAACGTAAACCTGTGATGAATGCATCTCTGACACAGTCGTCTCGGTTTTGAATCGCATCAACTGGTTTAAAGTTACATTCTTTCGCTAGTAACTGTAGTCTTTGCACGTATTCGTCAATATTTTCCTCCTCTTTTTGGCCGCAAGTGGCAAGTAAATGCCGGGCGAAAACTTCGTTCGGGGGTTTTATGTACAGTTCTTTCAGACGGTTAACTGCACTATCAAACGTATCACATTCAGCAATGTATTCGTATACCTCAGAAGAAATACAGTTTATCAGTGTATCGAGTTTATCCAAATCAGTATGGATGTTAGGGTCAACAATTTTACGTAGGAACGACGAGAAACTTCGAAGCCAGTGATTAAAGTGCTTACTTGAGGATGTTGTATTAGGAGGGGTGCCCAAACGTTCTGGCTTCAAGTATTTATCCATACTGTTGAATATGTTTTGTTGATTAAATTGAAATGAGTTGACAAGACTGGTTTTCCTTAACAAGGATTTAATCAACAAAACATTTCCTGACTAAGCAATTCGTCAACTGGCGAATGCAAGTAAGGGAAGTAATTACACTAACAAAATGCCAAGGGCAGATAAGTATAGTACAATCAGAATAAGGCGACCCGCCTGCTTCATGATCTCTTCTTTCGGGGTGTATGTAGCTGCGATCGAGGAGACGCACTTTTCGACCTCGACGCTTGTGTGTTGTCTATCGACTTTATTGTCTATTTCATACGGGGACCCGCAGGCCAGAGGTCTTTCCTCGCTAGTGAAGCATATCCTGGGCGAGAGTAGAGACCTTGTTCATGTTGATGTTGAGGACGATTGATTGTGGCTGATATTGCCGTAGAAGGTGGTTCGTTTCAGATCATTGCTCTTAATGCACTCAACGACCAGACTAAGACTGGTTTTCTCGTCAGCTGGGTCCGTTCCTGTTGGATCCAGCGCGCCTAGTCTTAAAAAGGGGAACTGGAATGCCATACTGGACCACGACCACCGTGACTGGACCCCAAAATAGATCGGATGAGGAGATAGCGAGAAGGTGAGTGACCGCAGCCTGGTCGATCTGATCGGTGACTCTTGTCTAGTCGATAGATACCGGTTCGATCACCCGCGAGAGCGAGGGCGAGGGAGAGGGAGATTTTAACGTGGGCATATGTGGCTGTCTATCCGGGTGGTTAGCTACCTGGATAGAATGTTAGTGAGAAGGGTCGATTTAGATCTGCTAGATTATCTTACGTTCTAATCTACTGATTAGGCTACACGGATAACAAACTTGTTTGTGTCCACGTAGCATTAGACTTTAAGGCCTAGACTGGCTGGACACTGGAAGTTCAATTCGCCCTTACTGGACAAGCGGTACTTTCGGCAACAGCTGACTAGTTTAGTGTAGTGGGAGTTAGCGGTGGCAGTTACGGGGAATAGATGGTGGGAGAGGCTTAAATATAGTAGGTCTTTTACCACTGACGATAGCCAATGACTCGCTCTGGATAAGGCTAAGAAGGTGCAGGCACTCAAGGATAGTCTGTTCCGAGCAGTGGCTGGGAAGTGAGGGGAATTCCCTAGAAATAGGACTAGCACGCTACCAGGATCAGGTTGATATAGGTCAAGCAAGACGTGTAACAAAGCTGTGAGATCCTAGAGAAGACGTGCTGATCAATTTGTGTCAGTTCAAAGCATTCGATAGTGTCGACCATCGCTTCTTGGCTTCTGTTCTGCAGACCACCGGCTGCAAAACAGATTTCTGCAAGTGGATCAGCCTTCTGTATCACTCCCTCCTCAGTGCTATGATACAGGTAAACGGGAAGCGGTCGAGCGCTTTTGCACTGTCACGGTCGATTCGCCAGGATTGTCCGCTATATACCCGACTTTACGCTTTGACTTTGAAGCCTCACAGGGACAGAGCGTGTAGTCCGGCTCTCCGTGCAATCAGTGTTCTTGGCAGAACTCGAGTAAGCCTTTCTGTGTACGCTGATGACATCAGTGTCTTGCCGCAGCGACATTGAGGTGATGCAGAAGGCGGTTAAACAGTACGAAAAGGTCACGGAAGCTAAGGTTAACCGCCACAAGTCTTTTGCCTTGCGGTTAGGTGCATGGAAGGGAGTTGCTCTTCTGGAGCCCTTCAGTTGGACGGTTCCGTCCGTATTCTTGTAGTGTGGTTCAAGCATGGCCTTGTAATATTTTGGTATCCTTGTGGGTATAATTGACAAAGAAGTGGATACAAATATTAGCGTTGAGAGGAATATTTTATTTCTTTATTTTTACATACTTTCGTGTTAAGTGTCTGCTGGCAACAGAACACATGTTGCCTGCTTAGAAGCCAGAAAGGGACTGGCCAATCCTTTAGGTCAAGCATGGGTCAGGGAGATAGAGAGAGTAGGGGAAAGAGAAATAGTAGCAGAGAAAGAAAAGGGAATAGATTTGGGTATCTTAGTTCTTGGGAGTTATTTAGAGACAGAGAGGATAAAAGAAACAATGTATTCTCTGCATGGTAGTAGTATCTGACCTGAGGTCATTTTGGTTCATTCCTACAGCCTATATTTGATGAATAATTGGTTGGAGATACGAGTAAAGGTCGAAGCGGCAGTCCAGACTTAGCTCCGAAGGCGGTTGTCCTTAAACGGTAGAGCTCAGGTCAGCTCTCAGTACATCTTTCCCTTCATCCTCTACCGGTTGGCGGTACTCCCTCTCTGCAAGAAACGTAGCTTTATTTTCTCCCTCTTGTGGGGTGGACGCAAGCTAAAGGTCAGCAAAGAAGCCTGTATCCAGCGTCCGTGTCATTATGGTGGGTGAGAGGTTGGTTTTCCTGCGCCGCGTGTTGACGGAATATTCGCTCTGGGCGAGGAGTGTTCGCGACGCTTTCCCTAGCCTTACCATCACTCCTCCCAGTTTCGGGGCGGAATGCCGACGTAGGCCCTCGTGCTCGAATGTCGATTGACCTTGCGGGCTACTCCGCAGTCAAGTGACCTTTCACAGTCCAGGAAGATATTGTATTGTGATCTAGTGGAGAAGGTCGCGTCAGAACCGCTCAGCAAGTAGCTCGGCTTGTCGGCAACCGAGTTGCACATTTTCTGGTCTTAAGCGCAGGCGGCGACTTAACTCGGCGACTATGAGTTTTTGCCTATCTGGCTATTGATTCGGGATGCTCTCTTAATGATTTGGGTTTCAGAGCGGGCTGGGCGGATTGTCATTGGTTTAGAAAAAACGACTGCGCACTGTCCTCAGGTACGCCTGTTCTGGGAGCATTATCGGCAAGTTGACGGTTCGTATCGATACCGAACATCTCGTGTCCATTGATGTTATATACGCGTGCAATAATGTAACACCGCCGTTGTCTAGGGTGAAACAGATAGTGTTTCTGATGCTGCTAGCCGTGGTAAGAATTGTGGTATGGACGACGCGGTGGAGGGAGTCTTACGATACGAACGTTTCTCATCAGAATCTGCTTGGAGTCTTTCGGCATCAGCTCAAGATGAAGATCAGAACTGATAGAAAGCGTTTGCTATCGGCAGATTTCAACGAAAGGTGGGTATATGCGGCGAAAGGTGGGTAAATCAAAGTTGGCCCCGTTCACGCAAACCAGGCTAGTTTGCGTGCACGGGGCCAGCCTTGATATTCCTTTTTAGTAATCTGTTATTGACACAGAGGTGCGGTTTCCTATAAGACCTCTCCCCTGGTTAAGCTTGTTTTCCTATGAGCAATTGTTGTTCCTGGACTGATCATAGCATTCTCTTTCGTTATGATCCATGTCAAGGTTCTCTAAACCTCCCCGGTTGTTTTTTTTTTTTTTTTTTTTTTTTAACTCCCTCTTTTTACCTCAATTGAGTCAGCTTTTGTTTTACCCACTTCACAATTTATTTTTTCTTTAGTGAGTGAGCGTCTTGATTTTACTTACTGGCAGAATATAGCAGTCATTCTCACTTTTTTTTTTCAGTGGGGTGGACGGGTCTTACTAACATATATTGTTAATGTTATATTTTATTTTTGAATTTTTGTTATTGGGTTCAACCCCAGCTTCATTTCATGCAATATATTTTTATAAATAAGATAAAAAAAAAAACAAGACAAAAAAGAAAGAAAAATAAAAAAAGAAAGACACACACACACACACACACACACACACACACACACTTTTGTTTTGTGTATCCGGTACTGTGGTGGTGCATATCGGATGAATCATAAGAATTGATTTGAATATGTATTTATTTATTTAATTCTTAATCTTGTGGTATTTCAGTAAAATTTTAATGAATTAATGGGTCACGAATCAGTTTAGCTAGGTTTATAGTCAGTGACGACTAACCTCACTCCACTCCCACTTCGGCCTTGTGCCACAATTGTATGCTTTATGTAACACGGATCAACGTTTAAGTATGTTTCAACAGCAGCCGACAGCCAGCCCGGGTTACGGCCATCAGCAGTAATTCCAGCTAGCCAGCCATCATCATCGCCAGCTTGCTATCGACTGTCGTTCCATCCATCTACAGTAGGCATCCAGTTCCTACCGCTCCAGCCATGTCCAGTGGACAAATTTTCCAACTAGCTCCGACGTGCTTTCTGCGCCAGCAGCAACAATATGCACGCAGTAAACTCTCCTTTTCAGGACAACTGCTCTTCAGCAATCACGAAACTGTCCTTCTAAGGACAACGCTATATTTTCACTCTCTACACGAGCTTGCTTGCGGAGTTATCTTTTAATGCACGCTAACAATAACATTATTTTTTTCTTTAACAAGAATAAACTTGTCAATAATTACTCATCGTTTTGTTTGTTGTTTGTCTCATCTATTTGTTTGTAGGTCAATAATATATACCACCCGCAACACATGTATCCTATTTCCCCTTATATGGCCTAGAGATGGTTAAACAGAAACAGTTGTTGTTTGTGTCCATAAAATATTGAACATAGATGGATAAAAATATTAATGGTAACAGAATTATTACAATCACCGGTTGGCGAGCAGACGTCTTGTGTAGAGCGCGTAACACATTAACAGGAAGAAGGGTTGGTTGAAGGTTGTGGTTGGTTAACGTTGAAATTGAATATATCATTTCGACCGTCATCTCTTCTGGCTAACATCTTCTTCAGTAGTAAAAATAAAAAAGCTACCACATAAGGTAAGTAAAAATTATACAAACACTTTTTTAAAAAGAAAGAAAACAACCAGTGACAAGCAATAATTCGTGTGTGAGATTCAGTTAGAAAGTGTTTTTTTGTTAATAGTGAATGATGTTTCAATGGAAAAAGTTATTTAATAAAACATGAAAGTTTTTGATGTGCGATGAAGTAAACAACAAGCCGGCCTGCAATTTTATCGCGCGCTCTCGCGTTTTCTCAAGATTGCGTTTTTAATGAATAAAAAAAAATAATCCTTTTCTTTGCTTTGCCTTGCCACATGGAGAGGTAATGAAATGAACTTTATTTACCTGACCTCCCCAGGATGTAACACAAGGTAATTTGTTTTTATGTGGGCTGCCCATGCGATTTTTTTTTATTTTTAGGCTAGCTTTTTTAGACTAGTTCATAAAAAATAAAATTATTCTCTCTAAAGCTGCTTCAAAAAAGTATTGGCTTATTTGAAAAATATCAGAACGGATTTAGTGATTTGAACCCCCGCACGTTTTTTCTCATTTTTAAATTTTTAATTATGTAATTTTTTTATTCTTCATCTGTAGATTTCTCTAGTAAATATACATAAAAAACAGTCACTCTCTTGAAGAGATACACTTCAATTTTTCTTATTTCCCGCGGAGAAACCTCTCTCACTTTCACATACACAAACACACGTTTCATCATTTGCCTGTGATTTTAAAAACATTGGTTTTGCTAAGCATAGAAGTGAAAATGAAATTGAAATACCAATATGTTGGTTACGTTGGATACTTTTTTTTTTGTAGTGTTAAATTGGTGCTGTCTGTGACCCACATTTCTTGTTGCTAAAGTTAGATTCTAGAATATTGGTTGCTCTAGACTCTATTATGGTGAAAATGATAAAATAAGAAGAATCTAAAAGACAAATATGTTTTTGTTTTAAAATCAGAACGGCATCGAAATTAAAACGAAACAAAACTTCTTTTCTTCTTCAGATTGAAGAAATGCTAAAGTAAACAATTTTCAAAGAATACGCAAAGGAAAAAAATATTCTAAGAAAAAAAAACAATGTCGCTTGAAAAGAAATTTTATTTTTAGTTCTATAAAAAAATATTTTTTTTAACTTCTGAAATTTCTAATTTTTAAATGTTTTTCTAGTACTTAAAAAAGTTAAAGGATTTTTTTCGGTTTGAAATAATTGCTTTTACGATCTACAGACTAAAAAAAAAAAAAACACTGTCGTGGACATATTCTCTCTCTCTCTCTTACACTTTTGAAAAAGATTTATTTATGTTTGATTTTCTTGCATAAAATAAAACTAAAAGGTCGTGCGTTAAAAAAACATTGAAGAAAATATGAGACCAGGTAAAAAATGTATCCTTTTATTTATTTATTTTTCTTTTTCTTTTAAGGTCAAAGTGCAAACTGCAAAATGAAAGAAATCAAAAAATTTAATTAATTTGATTTGAGTTTTTTTTTTTGAATTTACCAATTATTTTTTAAAGTTCTGTTTTGTTTTTTTTTCAAAGGAGAAGGAACTTTTAAACTGTACTTCCACAAATAAACAAAACAAAAAAAGCATATTTTCCTGGTTAGTGTTCTGTTGTGAGTTGTCATGGTATAAGTCCACACGAACGCAATCATTACACTTTCTTTGCACTTTCCACGTCATCACAAGAGTCCACAACAATAACATAGCAAGCTTGTCTCGCTAAATCATTTACAATTGAAGTAATGAATTCGATCCTCACTGAGTGCTCCGTACTTTTGGCCTTGTGCCACATCTAAGCTGCGATTAGAAAATCACAACATAGAAATGAAGTATGAACGAAATTGAACATGTAGTGGACTCTTTTGGTGACATAGAAGAAATAGAAAATTTTTACGTTTGGTTAAAGAAGATTAAAGAAGAAGCTTGATAAATTAACTTTACAAAACAACTACCTGATTTATTTTAAAAATTTTATTTTGAAGTTAAAAATTGAAGATAAATAATAATAAAAAAATCATTAAAGGTGTTTTTAATGACAGGATGGTTAAGTTTTATTTCTTCCAAGCCAAATTAAATCCCAGTTGCCTATTGTTAGCTTGGAATTTTTTTAATACATTGTTGTTGTTGGCAATAATTCAATAGTGTCCTTAGTGTAGAGATATATTGTGTGTAGGAAACTCTTAAAACTCCAAGGAACTCCTTAAAATTTAAAAAGTAAAAAAAAAGTATGCCTAGTATTTTTTTTTAAGTTAAAAAAACAAAACAAAAAAGCAAAACAAACTATTATTGATTTCCATTTTTTAGCACTGACCATGAACTTGGTTAACTTTTTTTAACAAAAAAATATATTGAGTGGCATAAAGGTTTAATAATTTAACAATTTAACTTGATGAGAAAAGTTTTACTGACTTTAGAGCTTAAAACAAATTGATGTTTGATGCAACCACACGTGCGCACGAAGGGGAGAATGTTTAAAATTAAAACAAAAAAAATGTTTTGGAATTTTTTATATATTTCAATCATTTCGTTTTTCTTCTTCTTTGTTTCCGCCACTTTTTGTTGTTAAAAATATTGCACATTGTGATAATAGAAGTTTCTATTGAACATTGTTCTTGTCTTGATACAAAAAAAAAAAAAAAAAAATTTAAGCGTTTTCCCAATACTACTACTTACTACTTACTTGCTAATAAATAAATTAAAAACATTTTTGTTCGTCACCGTTTGGTACAAAACTATGATTTTCATGCACGCGATAATCGCCAGGCACCAACTGAAAACAAAACTTTTTCAAGAATTTTAATGCAACGTCAATTTCCATCTTTTATCTTCTTGTATCCCATTGATACTTTCTTCAACACCCCCACCCATACACACACTGTGCACTAGTGGTGGTTCCACCTAGCTTGGGGTGAAATGATGTAAAAATATATAACCTACTGTTATAGTGGAAAAGTGCATTTACTTATAAAAAAAATGTGTTTGTTCTTTTTTTTTTTTTACACCCAACACTGTTTACCACCAGTACTCACTGCACATATGTGTGTGTGCTCTTTGACATATGAGGGTGCAATAATTCAGCTCCTAAAACTGAACAGCCAGACAATATACATATGATTTGATTATAGCTGGTGAAGGCTTGTGTACAACCATCCACACTTTATGGAAGAAGACAATACAGAGAATAGGTCCACATAATATGCAATGAAGACTCCAAACCACCCTCTTCCAGATTTGAATTCAGAGTTGTCCTTTTCCTAGACTGATTGCCAACCAAAACTAAATACCCCAGTCTGCTCTTCTATTTATTCCATAGCTGGGGAAGAAGAGATTCATAAGTGAACTCAACTGGAATTCAAACTTGTTTCTCTGATTTCTCATTGTAAGTTACTAATCATTACACCATCCATGAATATATATATATCATTTTTTTAAAACACTGGGATGGCCAAATAATTATGTCCAGTAGTATATATATCTAAATCTAAACTTATTTATAAATCAAACTTTGTGTGTGTGTGTGTCCGTTACCTATAGACTCCGAAACGGCTGAACCAATTTTCTTAAAAATTTACACAGTTGTACTATAAGCATCTGCGAGTGTTCTTAGCTAGGTTTTGTATCGAGGTACCCCCGATAAATATTGAAAATCGATAATCAAAAAAATCGGGTTATAGAAGGAGTGGTCCAATTTTAATCAAATTTAATACACTCATAGACAAAGACATAAGAAACGATATTCAGAAGTTTCAAGGTTGCAGTTCTTACAATAGTGCAGAAAATCGATAATATATATATATATATAAGGCAAGATGTTTGTGTGTGTTTCTGTTTATCTGAATGCCCTTTATACAAATTCACAATTTTTATCTGATTCTCACCAAACTTCACACAAATATTCTTTAGGCTGAGTTTGAGCTCCAGGACCATGGATTAGTTTTAAAGCTTTCGTTACATCCAAGCAATGCCGGGCTATACTGCTAGTATATATATATATATAATATATATATATATTATATATATATATAGAGAGAGAGAGAGAGAGTGTGTCAAATCGTAATGGTGTTTAGTGCCAAAATTGTTGTTTTTTTTATTCAGTAGTTTACTGGTGAAAAGATATATTCGACAAGCAGATTTTTTTTGTCATAAAGTGTTTAGTAAGGTAAGGACAGAGCATTAATAGAATTAATGTAGAGAAATGTGTTGCTTAGCTGAGTAGTGTTATATTGTACTTCAGGATCATTTGGTTTTTCTTAGAGAAAAACTAAATGACCCTAAAGAGTGAATATGTTACAATAATGCCTTTATAAAACTTAAGCATGACTGAAATAATCTCTCTCTCTCTCTCATATTAGATATAAAAATTATTATTCTAGTATCAAACCCCAAATAGACGTTCCCTGCTGGCAATTATTTAAAATATTTCTTCCCAGGACATTTTTATTTTAACCCTTTCTGCTTATGATATTAACAGCTTCTTTTATGTACCATCTCCTTTCAGGATATGAGTAATCATAGCTCTCCTCTGCTTCCTGTCCTTGCATTGTCATTTGTTTACATAAACTCATTAGGTGGGCTATTCAGTTTCCCTCTGCACCTTAGTATATCTTGTGAGTGTCAAATTTTCTAATCATTCTTTCTTCATTATGTGTTAAAGTAATTTCAACTCTCACTTTGTGAATCAAAATTGAAATGTCCTTTTTGTTTCCATTTTCCTTAAAAACTTCCTTGTTGCTCATTCTCAGCATCCTTTTGTAGAATCACATTTAAAAAAAAATTATCATTTCAAACAAAATCTCTTTCATTTCAAATCTCGTTTTCATCTTTGGGGAAATTGTCCAGCATTCACTATCGTATCATAACATCTCTATACTATTTACATCATTCAGATTGTTATCCTCATCTTTATTGCCATATTCACAACATTTTGGCTGTTGTAAATTCTGGCTTTCTTCAGGTGATATACATCGGAATTTTCAAACTAGCCCACAGCAGTAGATTATTCTAATTTCATGTGTAATACCTTTTTTTGGATATCTCTTTAGTAATACAACTCTCCAAGTTTTTGTTTCATCTGTTGTAGTCAGCTATTGAACTCTTAACTCTTTGGGTTACTCAACCTTTTATTAAATGTGACATTAATGAGTGAATTTTTAAGACTTGTAACTCTAATGTCTCAGTAAACATTTTTTTTTACCAGAGTTCATATTATAATTTTTTGTCATTGTTATTGCTAAGTCTTTGTATTACTGATTCTCATATTGTATTCATGTCTAAGCTTGACCAGCTTAGGAGATTTTTTAACATATGTGCTGACTCCTTAAGTTTTTGTATATTCCAGTGATGTTCTCTGTCTATTATTTCATCCCATTGAGGATGGTTGGTTGCTTGGTTCATTTAACCAGCATATCAACCTTCATTAGGTCATTTAATGTTGAAAATCGTTTTGATTTGTTTTATTTAATTTATTTGTTTATTGATTTTGTTTTGCAAGATTCATTGGGATTTGTTTTTAAGGGCAGGGTCCCCAAGTCCTACTCTTGTTATTTAACCCATAACTGGAGGGAAGGAACAGATTAATACCATTCCCAAGGGTACCAGTGCTTAAGTGAATGCAGGGTATTCAACTGGAATTTGAACTCAGCTCACTGATTTCTCTTTCCGAGTTGATATCCACCGCACCACATTTGTCCATAAACGCTTACAGCACCTGGTATTCTCAAGCGGTCACCCATCTAACTACTGACCAGGCTCAATATTGCTTAACTTCGGTGATCGAGCGAGATAGGCTATAAGCATAGAGGATGGTGATCCCTTTTTCTTCTATATATGATCAGCCATGCCTGATTTTTCTGTTTCCCCTCATTATGGCTTCATAGTCTTCCCGCAGTCTTATCTTAAGAAGGCAACCGGTTTCTTTATACTTTTTTTTTTTTTTGCCACAACTACATGGAATGGCATAGTACTTAAATCATGTTCTCCTCTATGGGTGGTTTTATTCAAAAGAGATGTCTGCATAGTGTTGAATCACTCTTGAAAGTTGTCCTGATGTTATATAGATCACAGATCCTTTGTATCTTTTTAAATAACATCCTCACATAAGGTAGGCAGACTGAGGATGTTTTTTTTTTAAGTTATTCACTTGTACTTCTCTATCCTCATTTGCAGGACTGCTGTCATATACCCAGGGTAATTATGTTGTAGGGTACTGCTTATACTGACCATTTCTTGTTCATATGTCTCTGGTTGCCATTCATGATTAGTTTTTACTTAATAATAATATAATTTAAAATGGTGATATTAATACAGAATTTAAAAAGATTTAAAACTTAATGAATTATTTAAACTGAAATTTTAAAAAGAATGAAAAAAAAATTCTTGTAAGAATCTATTTTCTGTCAAAAATATTTTTCTAAAAGACAATATTGTCCTTAATATATCTTATTTATAAAAACAATTGAAAGCTTTTTTAACTAAATAATGTCAGTTTAATTTCATTTTTTATTTTATGATTCAGAGCAGATTTTCAGTAAATGGTGTTTCTGTTTGACAAAAAGAAATTGATGATTTAAATTCTTTAAGGAGTTCTACTTTTGACTAATATAAGTACAAAGAGAGTGGACTTTCAATTTCTCAAAATTTTATAAAATGAAGTAATTGGGAGAAACAGATCAAAAAAGAAGGTTTTAAAAATAATTTCATTATTTGGGAATAAGTCCTGAAAATTTAATTAAAATCCGACAATTATTTGATTTTTGCAAGAATTTCCAAAACAGTGTTTTTTACTACAAAAAGATGCTAAATTTCCTATACTAATCCTTGGTTCAGCTAAGAAAAACAAAATTTAACCAATATTTTGAATGTGCAAAAAAGAATTAAAAATTTTAATAAGATAATCAGAAAATACTTTTTTGATCATTCCTCTTAATAATGACATAAACATATTGTTGATAAAACTTTGTTTTTATCAAGTTTCGGCCTTTTTTTCATCATGATATGCTCTTTTTTTTAGCTAACTTTTGAGAAACTTGTGTATATATATGTAAGTTTCTCATGTATGTATATATGGATGTGCATTGTGGTGCAGTGGATATTGGCTCAAAACAAGAAATTGGAGAACTGAGTTCGAATTCCAGTTGAATTCCTTGCATTCACTTACGTGCAAATACTCTTGGGAAAGGTATTAATCCGACTCTTCCCTCCAGTTATGGGTTAAATTACAGGACAGATTGGGTTCTATAGCCTTGAATGGCAACCAGTCTACCACAGAAAGTAATGGCAATCTACTGTGGGATAAACTTCTGCCCAGTCAGTCATGTCTCTTTCAAGACATGATCACCCAAGCATGTATCACGTATGGCACTTGACTGACTGATATGTATATATATAATTAATAAGATTAAATTGAGATTACCAACATATAAGTGTGTTAAAAAAATTGTATAATGACTCATATAGATATCAATGTGTCAGTAAATCATATTCAGATTTTGTTATGACAGCTCTAGTACAATTTGTCAGAAAGTGTATTTTCTGCTTTGTTGAAATTCTTTCGCTACTCAAAATTGTTTTGTTTTGTTAGTGAGATTGTCACAAATGTCAATGTGAAAGAAAATGTCATGCAACTATAAACAACCTTTATCTTTGTGACACAATTTCTGTACAAGAATGCATACTCCTTCACATTTTTTAATACATGAATTCACACTAAACATTTTTAGTTGTAGAGATACCACAGTACTGTAGTAGAAGTGGTGTGTCTTAGGGAAGATAGCTTGACAGAGCCCAACCCTCTCTTCAGAGTTTTTCTTCTCCTAGACCAGTTGCCACCTTAGGTTATAAGACATAGTCTGTCCTGTTATTTACCCAAACTAGGGGGAGAAGATATAGATTCATAGCTTTCTCAAGGGTCTTAGCACGTAAGTGAATCTAATGAATTCAACTTGAATTTGAACTCAGCTCCCTGATTCCTCAATCTGACCCACTAACCATTACTCCACTGTACTTCACTTTTTTATACTTGCATACTTTTATATTTTTCTACATAAAGGAATGTTTTGCATTCTTTATACATAAATGAACACTTTTTCCTTGTGATATGTAAATGCATATTTTTTATGCAAAAATACCCACTTTCACATTTTTAGGACCTGGGTATGACAATAAATTGCATCTAGCAGCAAGGTCTCTGATTGGAAGGTTGTGAGGAGCATGGAACCACTTCTTAATTGCTGTTGTTCCCAGATCCACTTCAACCCAGTGTGGTTGCACCTGTTAGGGTCCCAACTATAGGCAAATAGTTTATCCCCCAAACTGGGGTCAAACAATATGAAAGTATAAAAGTAGACATTTTATAGTAAAAATTTCAGGAATACATTTTTGAAAGAAAAAAAATATTACCAGTAATAAATCTAACTCTCAACAAAAACCACTTTACAAAAATACTTCAAAGAAAGCTGATCTACAAACTTATTTATTACAAAGAATATATATTCTATTCATACAAATCTATCATAAAAATTGAATAACCCAGTGAGGTTGATATGCCGTAAAACAAACCAAACCAATTCACATTTTTATATATAAATGTATGTTTCACATTTTTTATGCATAAATGCATATTTTTCACATTTTTATACATAAATAATTGTTTTGCTTTTTTATACATAAATGAATGCATCCTTTCCACCTTTTTGTACATAAAGGCTCATTTTTCACTTTTTTACATGTAAAGGCACACTTTTCACTCTTTTTACACGTAAAGGCTCACTTTTCACTGTTTTTACAGGTAAAGGCTCGCTTTTCACTGTTTTTACAGGTAAAGGCTCGCTTTTCACTGTTTTTACAGGTAAAGGCTCGCTTTTCACTGTTTTTACAGGTAAAGGCTCGCTTTTCACTCTTTTTACAGGTAAAGGCTCGCTTTTCACTCTTTTTACAGGTAAAGGCACGCTTTTCACTCTTTTTACACGTAAAGGCTCACTTTTCACTCTTTTTATTATAAAAAGTGTCCAAAAAGTCTTTTAATTTCACCTAAACAAGCTGGTAATGGCACTAGTACACAGAGGGTTACAGAGAGAAAAAGTGAGAGAAAAAAACTGAGTACAGGGGGCATTAAGGAAAGGACAAAAGATGAATGGGATTCAAGAAGACATAAGATCGTGACTGATATTGAATTTAAATTTTTTTAACAGGGAAGCAAGAAATCGGAAGGGAGTTTTGTAGGTGGGAAGTGTGAGCAAATAAACTGTTGGAGTAGAAGAGGCAGTTGCATTTAACTATTTCAACATGTAAATGGTGGGACCTAAATGTCAATCTAGTAGCATGCTTAAATTCATTTAGTTCAGACACCAGGAAAAAAAAGCTTGTCAGAGCAGTTGTCATGAAAATATTGGTAGAAAAGACAGAGGGAAGCCATGTTATATCAGTGAGAAAGTGACTGAAGTTGAGTCTCTATTTTAATTAAACACATTCACATGGAAAATTATTGAATAAAAGATTAGTGACAGTGAATTATAAAGAGTAGAATTCAACATGGCAGATATTAGTATTTCAACATATGAGGGTCAGTCAATAAATAAGGTGAATTTTTCGGTATAAGGACTTTTAATACAGATAGAAGCTTACTTTTGTTTTTCCTTTACTTCTTTTTCAAAGGGATTTAATTTTTTTTGCAGATTGAAAAAAACTTTGAGAATTTTGGTGATTAACAAAGATTGATGACCAAGAAGCATGCTCCAGGATTGAACAGCGGTCAGTTATCAAGTTTTTGGTTGCTGAAGGGTGCAAACCAGTTGAAATTCATAGGAGAATGTCAACTGTGTATGGTGCCACATGTTTCAGCCAAAAAAAAATTGTCTACAAGTGGGCTAAATTGTTTAAAGAAGGACGGAGCAGTGTTGAGGATGAAGACAGGCCTGGGAGGCCTACAGAAGTGAGATCTCCTGAAGTGATCAAATCAGTCAATGACCTCATTCAGTCTGACAGAAGGATGACAGTGGATGACATTGCAAGGACTTTGAGCCTATTTGTTGAACAAACATAGGGGTCATCAGTCACATGAAGTCATCTTGCATCAAGACAATGCAAGGCCTCACACACCAGCCCAAACAGTGCAGACCATCAACAAGCTATGCTGGGAACTGCTCCCTCATCCCCCTTACAGCCCAGACCTTGCCCCTTCAGACTTTCATCTGTTTGATCCCTTAGTGTTCATGAGAGGCACAAAGTGACAATGAAATCAAAAGTGCTGTGAGCAATTGGCTGAGACATCAGTCCAAAGATTTTTACGCTGAGGGAATACGGCAGCTTGTGCACAGATGGGAAAAGTGTGTGACACTGCTGGGAAACTTCGTTGAAAAATAAAAAAAAGTAAGCTTCTATCTGTATTAGAAGTCCTTATACCAAAAAATTCACCTTATTTATTGAATGACCCTCGTAAATCATTCTGTAGCATTTCAAAACACATTCATAAGCATTTGTTGCATTAAGTTATCAGTAGCATTCATATAGATTCCTGTAAATTGTCCAGTAGACTGAAATTTGATGTAACCCAAGGCAAAGGGGTTATATTTAGTTATCAAGTTGGTCACAGTTTGTTAATTCAATCTACCAATATGGAAACAGTTCACATAATCTAAAGCCAATTGAAATTTAAGGAATTGCTACATTTCAAAATAAATTATTTTTCTAATCTAAAATTCCCTTTTACACAAGTGCCCTTTGGGAAGTCATCAATCAGTGGCAATTGTGGAACTCTGAAATTGGGTGGGGTCTCTTAGGGGCCCGAGAAGCAGCGTCTTCATTTTAATACTACACTACTATTGTATATACACAACTTAGGAATGAGTATAAATATGTTACTCCACTAAATTAAACAAAATAACTTTTCATTCATAGTAGTGAAGTCCTAATCTATTTTTGCCCTCTTTTCCACTCAAGCTTTTGGAACATAAGAGAGGTTAATTTCAAAACAAAATAAAATCTAATATCAATATTAGCAGAACAGTGTGATTTGTCTGCTTTGATTTTTTTCCTCTAAAAAACTCTATGTGTCATTAAATAGCTAAATGAAAACACAGAGAGAGAAAAGGGCTGAAGATAAATTTTATTGAAATCAGAGACTGATCAGTTTCATAAATTTTTTAAGCTTATAAGGGTGTAGGGAGCAACTGAGGTTGCCACCCAAGGCTCTAGAACCTGGTTTATCCTATTTACCTATAGCTGGAGGGAAGAAGAGTTGGATTCATACCAAAGAGTATTAGCATGTAAGTGAATGTAACGAACACAAGTGGAATTCGAACTTGGTTGTCCAATTCTACTTTAGACTATAATTTTGAAATAAATGAAAGATAGCAAAATTATTGTTCTTACCTTTAACAGCTTAGGCATTATAGGTAACTAAAAGTTACTTTTTGTCTGAATTTCTAGAACGAGCAGTTATTATTATTTACACATGGACATAGTAATTATGGATTCAATTTCTGGGCTAGGCAGTGTAGACTTAGACTGAATGGTTTGGTTTGGTTTGTTTGACAGTATATCAACCCATTGGGTCATTTAATTTTTTTTCTTGATTATTCTAATGTCTTTCCTAAATATGTCAAGGTTGCCGAGCATCTCTATCAAGTTTTTGTGGCATACTTTGCCGAATGCCTTTGCGTAGTGTATGAAACACAGGCACACATTCTTCTGCATTTGTATTGACCTTTCTGATAACATTCTGAGTACAAATATCATGTTCCTTGTTCTAGTATCTTTGACAAAACTGCACTGTTTTTTGTTCTATATCTGACCTTATTCTGTTGCACACCTTATTCATCAGAATTCAGATTATGAGCTTTATTATGTGACTCATTAAGCTGATTTTTGGTGGAGTTCATTTCTTTTCTCCTGGCTATGAAATAACCAGGAGAAAAGACAGTGCTATGAAAAGACAGTGCTATGAATAGACAGTGCTATGAAAATCAATTTGTTTAGCTCTTTTGGTATATCGCCACTGTTGTAGATTTCATTTATTATTTCTGTAATTTTGTCTACTCTGAAATAGTCTAAGGCTGTCAGCATCTCTATTACAATACCATCTGGTCCTGCTGCTTTGTTTCTGTTCAATTTGGCCAGTGCAGATTCCAGTTTGGTTTTTAATATTTCCAATCTGTCAGTATTTCTGTGTGTTGTTGGTTTCTCTCTCTTGTCATGGAAGAGATCTCTGATATATTTGTTCCCCCGCTTAAGTATTTTCTCTTTCTCTAATATGAGTGTTCCATTCTTGGATTTTATATAATCTGTGGATGAGCATGTCTTTTGTATTGTTAATGCTCTTATTCTTCTTCTGTCTGCATTTACTCCTTATTTCCTTGTGAAGTTTCTTGTATTCTATTCCATGTCTTTGTATTGTTTTCTGTCTCTTTTGCATCATGTCAAGAATCTCATCTGTGATCCACTCATTTTTTCTTCTATGTTTGTTTTTCTTTGGGATAATGTCATTTGTTGATATTACTAACACTTCTTTTAGTATGCCAAATTTCGAGTTTGTTTCCAATTTGTCCCTCATATTTTTTTTTCTCACTGTCCATATATTTTTCCTGTAGGTTGAGATCATTCACGAGTCTGTTGTATTGCAGTCTGGGTGCTGCACTAGGCTTCTTCAGTCTCCAAAGTTTCATCCTTAGTTTGTATATAACCAGGAGATGGTCGCTTCCGCAGTTGGCACTTGGATAAGTTTTACAGTGAACCTCTGCACTCCTGAATCTCTTGTTTATAGTTATGTAGTTGGTTTAGTATTTTGTGTCTCCTCCTGGGCTTCTCCGTGTTCATAATCATTTTGAGTATTCTTGAAACCAGGTGTTGGTTATTAGCTGCTCATTCAAGTGCACCATTTAACCAATATTTCTTGGCAATTATTGTGGTTTCCTAGTCCAAGGATGTCAACTGTTACACCTTTCCACTCTTTGCCTACTTTGGTATTCAGGGCTCCCATGATAATTCTAATTTCTTGTGGTTTACACTGAGACTTGGCATTATCCAGTATGGAGTAGAAAGATTCTATTTCCTCCTCAATGTTTTGTGTTGTCGTTGCTTACACTACTATAACTGCTATGTCGAAGGGCTTTCCTTTCAGTTTGACCACAAGAACTCTTTCAAATAATTAGCTGTATCCCAGATCACATTTCATGTCTTGGTCCAAATATCAAACTGACTCTCTTTGCATTGTTTTTACCACCTGCATATATGATCCTGTGGTTGTCACTGATGAAATCTCTGTTGTTTGGCCACCTAGTTTTGCATATGCCTTAAATGCTGATATTCAGTTTGCTCATCTCCTGCTTGACGTTCTTCAGCTGTCCTACAGTTGTTCAACATGTGGCAATGCATGTCCCAAGAGTTATTTTTTGTTTGGTGCAAAAGTCACAGGATAACAGTTTGGTGATGCCTGTTGTTCATGTTTCTTTCTGGATGTTACGTTCTCTAACAAAAAGTAAGATCGTACCCTGCTTTGATAAACAGAAATGATCTTCGGGATTTCCAATCTTGAAATGACAAAATGCGTCGCCATGCAGGGGGATCCACGAATTGTTCTGTCTACTTGATCACTGAGTCGTGACCGTCAAATCAATTTAGCGGCCAATCGCAAAATCTCCCGTGGGACAAAAAATGGACTGCTCATAGAGCCACTTCGAAGATATAAAAAAGGGAAGAAATGACAATCAGGCAGTCTTCCTCCCTCACCCGCTAAGGGAGATTCGTGCTGCTACTATCAACAGACTTTCGACGCCCTACCACAACACTTCAAACCTAAGTTAAGTGTATCGTTCTGTTGTTTATATTACTACATAATCACTTGTATGAACCCTGGAACTGCTTTCGTCTTCCACTTTATTACTGCCTTTGTTGTTCAAAACACCAAAGAGAAATAAATATTTTATGTGTATATTTCTCGCAAGGAATTGTCATTATTCTTCATTGTCGAGTTGTCTGAATCTGTTTTGCAACTATACATATTTTACTCTGTTTAGATATATAACATGGATGAGTTATCAGTTCTGAGGAATTGTATTCACTTTAAATCATTAATATTACAGTAAATAATAAGTTATTATTAATAATAATATTACAGTCAATAATAAGTTTGTAATGTTTGTAGTAGTCTTGATTGATGATCTGAAATGATAGGAATTTACTGCAATTACCACAATTTAGAAAACTACATCTATTTCCTATTCTATGCATGCAATTTTCAAGTTACTGCAATATCCTTCTGTAAAGATCAAGTCAAGTAAAATCTTTGATAAAATTTTGGAAAAAGTGATTGTTAGCCATAACAAATTGTATAATAAAATTAAGATTTATAGTAAATTAAAAGCCTTGATGGCTGAGCTGAAAGGACAAAGATTATTCCAATTGGTTCTATTAATTGCTTAACATGAATTCATCTCACGTAAGTAAACATTGGGATGATTTTACAAGTATAAAGCAGGTTTTTACTATACCGAAGTGTGATGAAATGTTCTTAACTTCAACCCAGAAGTGGGGTTACAGCTATATCATGTTGAAACACCAGTTCTTGCAAAATCATTGAAGTAAAGCAGCATTGAGCCTGGTCAGTACATAGATGGGTGACCACTTGGGAATACCAGGTAATGTAAGCTTGGGTATATGAGTGGTGTAAAGAATAATGAATCAAAATTAGAAATTGGAGAGCCAAGTTTCAATTCAAATCAATCAACCAAGAAGAAATTACGAAAACTTTCTGATATTTGATTGGTTGCCCAAATTTTAGAAGTGGATTGTGCCAAGTACTGTATTTGACAGAATTTTGATGCACTTTTAGCATTCAATAGAATTTGATACCTTTTTTTTTTGTATTTGGCAGAAGTTTGACACTTTAAAAAATAGCTAAAATATCACTGTCATATATGAAGTTGAGGCCTCCTCTGTGTTAATTTTATCCGCAACACTCATTACTCTAGGTTATGATTTTACCTATGACTGTCACATTTACCTAGCCTGACTTTGTCATAATATTTACTCAAATTATTATATTATAATTCTGCTTGTTTCTTAATTAACATGTACATTATGTCCTACAAATATATCATAAATAATGGAGTATTCCATTTTGATCACAAAGAAAGATGGAAAAGACACTTTTTGGTTTCAGTGAAAAAAAGGAAGACAATAATGCTCTCATGTGTTTAATGTCTGCTTCAGTGAAATGGAAAAACTTCTAAGTTTTAATTTTTTCATTTGTACCCCCTTACTACTTCAATTACTTGTATTCATTCTTATTGTTATCGTAATATTTTATTAGAGTTGTTAAGCTCTAACATTTAATGAGATAATAAGGTAATTTCCATGGTTACCATTGTCATAGAACTCATCATGAGCTTATTCAATTTTTAACTGAAGAATTATGACACCTCAGAAAACTCAAATAGAAAAACCATGAAATTTTCATGGTAACTATTCTTAGTAATATCAGTAGTAACAGTAATAGTGTAAAAAAAAAATTATAACAAAGTACTGTTGATTTTTGTCAGTACCAGCTGATTGATCATGATTAAATATGCTTCAACATAACTCCATTAAATGGTAGGAAAGTACTGAAGAAAAAAAAAAGAAACTGAAAAGAAATAGTGTTCATGATAAAAATGAACAAATTTCAGGAACTTATTTTGGTACAGAATATATTAACTAGTTGTTAGATACTGAAGCACCTTGCTTGAAAATCTTAATCAGCTTAGGAAGATCTTGATTACAGCTTCTCCTCTCCAAAACAATGTATGTATCTATGTACTTACACCCTTGTGCAAATTAATTGAAAAAAAAATGAATAATGTCATCCTAGGATCTTACACATTTTCCCTGAGCATATATACATCATCTCTTGGTGTTGTTTTTCTCTCTTTCGATCGCATTTTCCTTTAAGTTTTGGACTGATGGATCCAGTTTGTTTCTTTGCCAATATGACACGACTGACAGTTGAAAGACTGACACCAACAATATCTGCAATCTCTCTGTAAGGCTTGCCAGTGTGTTCATGCAGCATTACAATTTTCATACACTTCCATTGGAGACAATGGCTGTAGAACAACTAATCAGCAGTCGAAACAATAGTTTCTGGGCGTGATAAAAAATCTGATGCAATATTTTCAAAACAATTTTCATCATACACCCCAAAAATAGATTGTTATTACTGCATACCACTGACAATGATCTAATCTGAGGAAAAAATAGAAATCAATTACATCCTGTCACTCCAGTTGGTCTAAAACTCACTGTATGGTGAAACAAAGGAAACTAAAGCAATTGTCTTAATTAATTTGCACAAGGGTGTATAAAAGCTGATAACCAAGTAGTATATGTTCTTCTTTTATGTGCCATGTCCCTTCAGGACGTAGGTGATCATGGCCCTCCACATCCCACTCTCCTCTTAACACCTTTTCTCTTGGTATTCCTCCCAAACCCTGTTCTGCCATCCACCTGCTCATGCCCATCATGTCACAAATTGCTTCCCCCTGTCTCTCTTTCCCTCTATCCATCCTGCAAGTATCAGATTCTTCAAGCCCTCCTCCATCATTACGTGTCCCAAAAACTTCAGCTGTTTCTTCCTGATGTTATGTATAAGTTTCCTTTTCATTTCTGTCCTTTCCAAAACTTTATTGTTGCTCACATGTTCAGTCCATGTTCAGCATTTTTCTTTAGAACCACATTTCAGTTGCTTCAAGTCTTTCCTTTATTTTTGACTAGCAGTATAGCCCGGCATTGCTCGGGTGTAATGAAAGTTTTAAAACTAATTCATGGTCCTGGAGCTCAGACTCTTTGGACATTGGCACGAAAGACTAAAAAGCAATAGTTGTTTCCAGTTAAAGCAAAACTGAAAGAAAAATGAATGGATGTAAGTCAAATTTTGATTTCCTGGTATCAAATAAGTTTTTTTCATTGTAAACTGAATTTTGAAGGCTAAATAAGTCCTCTGAGTAAATGGTATCTTGGCTGAGACTAAGAACTACAATTATACCTACTTAGAGCCAAACCCAAAGCAAAAACTAAAATAAAAGGGCTGAAAAAATACAAACATACAGGCAGATAAACAGACACACACATCTTGCCTTTTATATATATATATATATTATCGATTTTCTGCACTATTGTAAGAACTGCAACGTTGAAACTTCTAAATATCATTTCTTATGTCTTTGTCTATGAGTGTATCAAATTTGATTAAAAGCGGACCACTCCTATAACCCAATTTTTTCAATTATCAATTTTCGATATTTATCGGGGGTACCTCGACACAAAACCTAACTAAGAACACTCACAGATGCTTATAGTACAACTGTGTAAATTTTCAAGAAAATTGGTTCAGCCATTTTGGAGTCTACAGGTAACACACACACACACACACAAAGTTCCATTGATAAATAAGTTTAGATTAGATGAGATTGTCCTGCATTTGCTGCCATATAGAAGGACAGATATCGCATAACAGTCCAGTGCTCTATAGATATACTTATGCTATGAAAATTAATGACAAAATGAAAAAATTTTTGTATGATGCATTTTATCCTTTAAGACTTCATCAGGCTGAAGTGATGTTTCTGTTGATCTAACTATACATACACATGAAGGTTAGAGGTCACTGAAATTTTACATTGTTCAGACTGACAATTGTCTTTATCTTTACTGCCATATTCATGATGATGAGGATAATAGTCTGAACAATATAAATAATGTAAATAATTTCTCTTCTCAAAAATATAGACAAATATTGAAATTTTAAACTTTTAAATTTAAATATTATTTAAAAACATTAATTTAAATTTTTTAAAATTCAGCATCTCTTTCTTTTTGCGTGCATGTGAAGTTATTTTAAATTTTAAAAAATGAAATTTAAAAGTTGAAAATTTCAGTGTCTTCCGCCCTTTGTCTGCATGTGTACTTACATCAATGGAAACATCATTTTACTTTGATGAATTGGCTTACACCTATATCACATTGAAATACTAGTTCTTGTATGATCACTGAAGTTAAGCAACATATACGTGGTGCTGTAAGTTTGGATGTGTAGATGGTGTAATGGATAACTGATTGGAATTGGAAATCTGAGAGCCAAATTCCAATTTCACTTGGGTTTGTTATATTTATTTATACCCTTGGGAAAGGTATGAATCTACCTCTTTTTACCCCCCCCCGGGTTAATTATTATAGTAGGATTTGTATCAGTAACACATAGCTCAATAAATCTCAGGTCTAACTAATAAAACAACAACTTTTAGGCAAAATTCAACTTTATTCATTAACATAGTCTCCTTCTAGGGTGATGCACATATTCCAACTCTTTTCTAAGAATTCGATACCTTTTTTATAGAACGATTTATCTTTGGCCTCATAATACACCTTTGTTTCCAATATCACTTCTTCATTGGAGCCAAATCTCTTTCCCTGAAGCATTCTTTTGAAGTATGCAAACTGACAGTAGTTGCTGGGGGCCAGATCTGTAGAACAGGGTGGATGTGGAAGTAACTCGAAGTGCAATTCATGTAGTTTTGCCATTGTTGCGATTGACTTGTGACACAGTGCGTTGTCTTGGTGAAAGATCACTTTTTTTCTTCATTTGTGGCCGTTTTTTGGCAATTTCTACCTTCAAACACACCAATAATGCTATATAATATTTATTATTCATGGTTCTTTCTTTCTCAAGGTAATCAATGAACAAAATATCTTGCACATCCCAAAATACAGTGACCAAAACATTGCCTGCTTATGTTTGTGTCTTTGGTCGCTTTAGATGGCTTTCACCTGCTACTGTCCACTCAGCTGACTGCCAATTTGACTCCAGAGTGAAATGGTGGATCTATTTTCACATATTTATGCAAAAAACACCTTGTTGCATTGAAACAGTTGCAAACACTGTTCTGAATCGTCGACACATTGTTGTTTTTGATTGACTGTGAGCAAACACAGCATCCACTTTGAGCATAGCTTTTTCATTGACAAATGTTCATGCAAAATGGTGAATACACTGCTTTCTCATATGCTTAACTCCTCTGCAATCTCATGCAACTTTAATTTACGATTGACCAAAATGAGTTTGTGGATTTTTTTGATGTTTTCTGGGACAACTGCTGATTTTGGGCAACCTGCACCTTCAGCATCATTTGTGTCTGTATGACCACATTTAAATTCAGTATACCACCTCTTGACCATTGTTTCCAAGAAGCAGAGTTCAAATAACACTTATCAAGCCATTGCTTGCAGTATTTTTTCCTATCAGAAATCAATGCTTTATCAACACACAAAATTCAAATTTTTCCATTATTTTGAAAATTTGCAACAGTAGCTTCACTTGAATTACTGTAACTTGTAAACTAATAATTCGTTTATGCCAAAGTTTTGTCACATGCCATTTGATGGTTAGTACTTCATAAAAATCATATGGATTTTTTAACAGAGGCATATGTCAGGCCCGGGATTTATTGAGTGATGTGTTGAATCATTATCTCCAAAAAATTTCTAACAATCTAAAAATATTTATGGCTTTAAATAACTTGCAATAAACCATAAAAAATTAATTAATCAATCAATCAAAATTTAATCTGATAAAGTCCTAAAGGATGAGATACATCATACAAAATTTTTTTTCATTTTGTTATTAATTTCCTAACATTGTTCTAGTATAGAAGTAGATATGTTTGCTTATTGTTTGGTTCACTCTTTTCTCAGTCTTTTGAACAGGAGTAGAGGATTATCCATTCTTTCCTGTTTAGGATTGGGTTTCTGGTTCCTTCTAAAATTTTCTCATTCTCTTTCATTCCCAGTAGTTCATTGCACCTTAGTGGCATTATTGCTTTGCTTGAAGGTGACTTGATTAAAAAATTTCTTCCATATACTTATATATAATGTAAATGAAAATAATGACTAAATTTTTTCTTCTTCAGACAAATAAGTCAAACAAAGTACTCAAAATGGTACTAAAAACCAAATGGTACATAAAGTACAATATTAAATTACTTTAGTTGTTTAATATTTCTCAGTACTTTAAGTATTTTAATATATTTTCAATATCAACTTTTTGGCATAGTACACTTACATGTAACATCCACAACACTATAGAGGTCTTTAGGGAGCTGTACACCCCCCACTTTATTTTTTGCTAGAACTGAAATTAAACTTGAGGTTACACCTGTCCATTTGGTCTTGATCTATAACAATTACAACAAAAAATAAGTATAAACAAACAGACAAAAAATGTGTATTTAAAATCAAAATATTAAAACATTCAGAATTAGATAATAAATCTAAAAACTACTCTTTTAATGAGTGGATCAGATAAAAAATACATATCTGATTAAGTTTCACACTTTTATTATTTGCTTCAGCACCCCTTGGCTTTTTATTTTGTGCTGTTCCTGTGTAAATGTAACAGATTGCTAATAAAACCAGAAAGTCGTATTAATGAATTTCTGGGTCTTTGTAACAAATGTCATGATAATAGAAATGCTATTGTAGATATTTGTTGAATCAATTTAGCTTGACATATGACTGCATTTCTGGAGCATTTGGTTAAGATCAACGTTATTCTCAATGACTTGCAAGATGAACACTGTTACATCTTTATTTCTATCACACTAATAACCATTTGTAATATTTTTACATGAAATATGACACTGACTTACTACCATAATTTAGTGCCTACATAAATGTAAGATAGCAACCCATGCAGTTGTTGGCGGGGGGGTAGGTTTACTGCTGACATCTACCTGGGTAGCTCATTACATTTGTTTTTGTGACAGAGCAGAATATCAAATAACTCTCTCTTGTTCGCTCACACAAATCACCTGTCGATTATGATGGGTGTTCAGAAATAACTTACCTCATTTGGATACACTTGAAGTTTTTGTACAGGTGAGAAAAGAAGGTAGTTCACCTAGTAACGACTTTTCATTTCTTTTCTTAGTTCTTTTTAGCTTTTTATGTTGCCATAGAAATAAAACTTCATCATATTTGCCACTACATCATTCCTAAATGTCTCAATCAATTTGGAGAAGCAATAAACAAGTTAGTCTTGTAAATAATATTACCAAATACAGTTTAAGTTTCTCCACACTTGTTATACTAGGCCTTACTAAATCTTGGCTTTTCAGGATGTGGGCAATCATGGCTCCCCACAACTTCCCAATTTTTGTAGCTTTTAACAAGGATTGTTTTTTCATTATACCTCCCATTCCATTCTGCCATCCACATAAACAAGCTTGTTAGCTAGGTTACTCATTATTTCCCTCGTTTTCAAATTATCCTATGAGTGTCATATTCTCCAAGCCCTCTTATTGTCTCTTAGAAATTTAAACTGTCTGTTTTTAGGTATAAGCATTCTTTTGGTTTCTATTATCCTTAAAACTTCCTTGTTACTCACATGTTGAGTCCATGGTATTTTCAGAATACTTCTGTAGAACCACATCTCTATTGCTTCAAGTCTTTTCATCTTTAGTGGGATTGTCCATATAGCATGCCCAAATATGGCAACAGTACTCCATTTTTGAGCTGATCTGACCCTTATAAAGGTAGAAGATAGTATGAGGAGTCAGGTACTGACTGGAGCAGTACAGGGAGCCAATCATTTTATTTGCATCTTTAGCAATGAATTGGATATAAGAGTTCCACTTAAGGTCAGGTGTGAGTTTGAAGCCCAATATTCTCTCAAGGCACTGTGCCTCCCCAAGGGGACCTCTGTACATTATGTCTGGTGGCAGTTTGGGGTTTGATCAACTGTAATGCAATATAACTAGTGTAGCTGCTTTGTGGAACAGACTCCCAAGAGGTTGATTCCCCAATCACTACAATATTAAACCATTCCAGTTGAGGACTAACCATTATTTCCACATATAATTTGTGTGCCTCTTACTCTGTAACCCTCTGCCTCAAGTGGCCCCCAGGCCTTGTACAGGGTGAACACCACTGTAAAAAAACAAAAACACACACAGAAAAAAGCAAGCAAACTTCAAGAGTGATGGACCCCCAACAGGTCTACTTGCCCAAGATAAACTATGGATGAATGGATATCCTTTCTGGCCTTCAAGGGAACCATGGTGGGAACTGGTCAGGTGGTCTACTGCACAGCAACTTTATGACCACATCCGTTCATGGGACTTATGATGAATAATATTATAATTAGCTAATTTTATATTAGCTAATTATCAAAGTGTTATCAATTTGGCAAATAGTTATATTATCCTAAATCAGGTGTGTTTTTACCAATTCAGTCATTGAGGTCCTTATAGCAAAGTAAAACTAAATTATCTTTTTTTAAGAAATTTACATCTCTCACTGAGATTTTTCAGCAACTATTTTCCTGGTCAGCATCATATAAATAATGAACTATTCTGTTTTAATATTAAGGAATAATGGAGAAAACAAATGAGGGCAATGTTTGGTTTGTGTGAGAGAAAGAAAGAGAAAATTGTGGTGATAATGTTGTTAGATATTTAATGTTTGCATCAGTGAAATGGAAAGTGTTAATTTCAAATCTTTATTTGTACCCTCTTACTTCTTTAATGACCTACATTCATACTTATGATTGTATCATGTAGAAAGAAGTGTTGACACTGACACTTGTGGTTAAATGCTGATTTCCAGATAACAAGTAAAACTATAAGGATGGATTATTCCACTGGGATCATGTGACCATGATAATAACCTATATTCAACACCATCTGGGTGAATGAACTGAGGGGAGCAACTAAATTAGAAGCAGCAACAGCAGTCGTACTAGTTACTACTAAGTAGCAAAGTGTGATATTACTATTTAGTCCTTGAGTAAATTACTCAGAACTCCCAAGAGAGTATGTATTATCAGGAAGAATCTCTTAATACAGTACTAATTGCGAGATACGCAAATAACTCTCTTGAAAATAGCAAGATACTGGAATATCACCTCTTTGTAATAACTGTTATTACAAATCCATGAGTAACTGAAGTAATATACCAAGACTCAAGACAATATAATCATGTGATAACACACCACATCAGTAACCTTTTAGGTCACAACATATTGCAAAATTTGGTTAAAGTTAATCTCAAATATTTAGTGATGTGGAATTTTCAAATTTAGTTTTTATTTTGTAAAGCTTTCAAGAATTTTAACTCTGTGTGTGTGTGTGTGTGTGTGTGTGTGTGTGTGTGTGTGAGACAAATAAAGGCAACCACAGATGATTTCTTTCTGCTTGAAAACAAAATTACAGCATTGTCTACCATTCACTTATGCACAAATACTCTTGGGAAAGGTATTAATCCGTCTCTTCCCTCCAGTTATGGGTTAAATAGCAGGACAGATTGGGTTCTATAGCCTTGGCTGGTAACCAGTCTACCACAGAAAGCAATGGCAACCTACTGCGGGATAATCTTCTGCCCAGTCAGTCATGTCTCTTTCGAGATAGGATCACCCAAGCGTGTTTCACGTATGGCACTTAACTGACTACCATGATATCCAATTTGAATACTAAAATGGTATTTCTCTGCTAGGAAGACACAAATGACTAATTAGGAGCTTTACTTGTTATCATAAAGGATAAGTCTCTTCATCTCATTGTGCCCAATGTCTCTGCAAAGCAGTCTGTTTTGTTTCAGCAGATTGAACCATTTCTGATGACATTTTGTTGAGTAGTTCTAGGGGGCAATTGGAACCCCATCCTTGACCCTGTAGTAGATCGAATACGACAAAATGTGGGTACTAACAACCCGGATGTGAAGTAAGTTTGAGACTTTATCAACAAGTAAGAATGTGATGTTTTAGTGCAAGGAATATTGTATAGCTTGCTTGGGTCAGCATTTGTGTCCAGCTAAGCTATTTTAAAACAGATGAAGACCAGCCTTCCCCATTTTTTGGCCTTGTGCCACACTTATATAATAATAATTAGGAACTTTGCTTGACAGTATTTCTTTTCCATTGTCAAAACCACAGCTGTGACATTCACAATGACTCAAGCTCATTCTATAGATTAAATTTATAAATAAATAATTATTTTGAAATGGCATAATTGTTTTTGATAAATTGGATGTTAGCTGAGAATAATCCACCTTTCCTGTACTTTTGCTCTTGTTATATCAAGCATGACCTATAAAAACATATATTACTAGATTAGCAATTACTATGAATATTCTAGTTTTGTTATTTAAATTTTCTGATGAATCATAATTCTCAAGGTAATGACTGAATAAACTCCTTGCAAGCTCATCAAATATAAAATAACGAGAAAGTCTGCATTGTTAAATATTTGAGCTTAACTTTAATCAAATATAAAAATTTACTTGAGCCACAAGATTAGCAACTGGATCCCACCCTTTTACTGTGAAACCAATAAAATAAATACAAATTCTACTCCATCAGTTTCTTTTCTCGCACTTCCCGCCTGTGGAATTTCCTTCCATTTACTTGCTTCCCTGACAGCTACAATCTCCAAGAATTTAAATGTAAAGTCAATAGTCATCTCTTATCTCACTAACCTGCATCCTCTCTCTCATGCTCTTTTCTCCATCCACTCCACTCTTATCAGTATTCTCATCCTTCTCTTACCCACTTCCTAACACCCCTTATAACCTGTCACTCTTTCTTATAACTTTCCTTCTATGTAACCCCCTGCAAAACAGTGGCAGTAAAATGCCTTGCTTGGGGTGATATGATTAAAAAAAAAAAAAAAAAAATGAAAATTTAAAACTGAAAAGGTTTTCCATTTCACTGCTGCAACTGTTAAACACATAATATTATCAGATATGTTTTGAAGAATCTTAATTCTTTAGTTAATGATTGAATAAGCTCCTTGTGAGCTCTACAAATATAAAATAACTGTGGAAATTATGTGTGGTTAAACCTCTGAGCCTAACCTTCATCAAATATTGCAATAACAATTATAAGTATGAATTCATTAAAGAAGATGGTACAAATGAAGATTTGAAATTGACACAGTTTTCCATTTCACTGAAGCAGATGTTAAACACATAAGGGCATTATTATCTCTACTTTTTCTTTCTTTCTTTTTCTCACTGAAACCAAACAGTTGTTTTCTGTCTTTACTTGCTGTCAAAACAGAATAGTCCATTATTCATGCCTTAATTATGAAGTGTAATGTATGCACTAAGGAACGAGCAGAATTGTGAGGATATCAAGTATGAGCTGTAAAAATAAAAGCAAAGGAGATAGAGAGAAAGGGACATTCTCCTCCTTTTTTATTTATTTACTTTTTTTAAAGTTTTTTAATTTAAAGGGGGAAGAATTTGTTCTCTAAGTATTTATACATTTCTTCATGTGTAATAAAAAGACATGGCATGAAGACAGATACTAACACAAGCATTTTGTCTTTTCAATTAAAATGCCATGAATCTCTGTGCTTTTTCTATTTATCATGATGATGTCTTTTCATGAAGTTATTACAGCTATCGGATGCACGTTGTGGTACAGTGGATATCGGCTCGGAACGAGAAGCCAGGGAGCCGAGTTCGAATTCCAGTTGAATCCATTGCATTCATTTACGCGCAAATACCCTTGGGAAAGGTATTAATCCATCCCTTCCTTCCAGTTATGGGTTAAATAGCAGGACAGATTGGGTTCTATAGCCTTGGTCGGCAACCAACCTACTGTGGGATAATCTTCTGCCCAGTCAGTCATGTCTCTTTCAAGACATGATCGCCCAAGCGTGTATCACGTATGGCACTTAACTGACTGATTACAGCTATCATCTCTACTATAATAAAGACCCTTGTGTATTTTCCTCTGTGTGTGTGTGTGTGTGTGTGTGTGTGTATATGACATTAAATAAATTGCAAACATCATATCTGCTTATTTTTAATAAAATCTGTTTGTATTCGCTAATAATCCTTCACGTATTATAATCTCTGAGTACAAAGGAATTTTATTAAAAATAAGCAAACAATATTTGCAATTTATTTAATCTGACATGCCTAAAAAAGAATTTGCTGCCTAATTAAACAAATTTTAATATAATATATATATATATATATATATATATATATATAGTGAGGTAAATTATTAAATATACATATGAGGGTGCATATATGTATAGTATTATTATTCAGGTGTTTATAAAACAGTACTCAATGTATTAACAGAGCTGTATTATATAATGTGTGTGTGTGTGTGTATATATATATATACACACACACACATTATCCTATGTCTATGGCAAGGTTTGTAGTTTCATGCATTATGCAATCATCAGGTGCATATTTCAAACTGACAACTTAATAGAGTTGAATTTATGTTCACTTGATGTTCAAGGGAATTAAATCTTATAAATTTAAGTTACTGCTTTTTTAATAACAAGATTAAAAAATTTAAATATTCTACTGCTACATGTAGATAAAAAGTTGAAATTTAAAATTAAAATAAAAAATATTAAAAGTAATAAAATGCAGGAAGAAATCAAAGGGACATGAAACGGAAAAATGTAAATATTCAAATATTACATTCAGATACAATTTTAAATAAAATAAAATGAAAATAAAAATTAAGAATTAAATTAAAAATTAAACGGTAAATTTTTTATTTATTCCCCGAAGGCCTTTACCCCTTCAAATTTTTCTAAAACCTTATTTCTGTGCAAATGTATATGCTGAACTCAAATTGATAATTATTTATTGATGTTAACGACCAGAAAAAAAAAAATCAAACTTTATCTCACCCCTTACTACCATTCTCATATCTAATTTAGTGCAGAATGACTTTAGGCATAGGATGCTTATTTCAGCCTGTTTACTTCCTTTGTGCGATTTGTTTGGTTTCGGAACTCAATTTCCGCTGAAAGTTGCATGTATTTGCGTTTTTTTTTCTTTTTTCTTTTTGGGCTGTAGAATTTTTTTTTAAGAAAGGGGTAAAGGCCTTCGGAAAATAAATAAAAATTTACCAATTAAACAATGTAGGAAGCAAAAATAAAAGGGGTATAATTCATAATTGTTAAGAGTAATATTGCAGGGAAAGAAAGAAAGAAATAGGGAAAGAAAGGGGCAAACATCTAGAGGAATGTATATCAATCTGGGTCTAAGAATTTATGTATTTTTTCCTATGACAGCATGTGGTCATTCTATCATTTTTTTTATTAAGCAAATTAGGATTATTGATATGGTTTAAAATATGTTTTTTCTAAAAGGCATAGATTACATTTATCTCCTTTTCCATTGTAAGGTTTGGATGTAGCTACAATATTTGGGTTGTTTTTTAATTTCCAATAATGTATGGATAAAGCAGTATTTCGCTACCATATGAGGTATACGCACCAACTTTTACAGTGTGAAATCCTTTCTCCAAGTCAATTCACGTGACATCCTAGCCTTCTGCGAAACTAAACTTGACCCTTCTATTCTCTCTTCTGAATTCTATGTCCCTGGTTACCTTCCCCTCTTCAGAAAGGGCTTCAATGTCTACATGCATGGGCTTGGTGTTTACATCAGTGAACACCTTCCTCTAGCTAGGGTGATCTCTCTTGAATCAATAGATCATTCTTATATGTGTTTCCGTCTCTCCTTACTAAGCTCAGTTAGCTATCTCTTCTTCCTCTACCGCTCCCTCTCATCTGTTCCATTCTTGATAGCATCTCCAATAATATTGACAAGGCCATTTCCTCTCATCTGTCTGCCCATATATTTGTGTTTGGCAACTTTAATGTCCACCATGCAAAGTGGCTGAAAAACTGTCACAGATCTTGCTGGTGTCCATACCATGAATTTTTCAATCACTCAGTTTCTTACACAAATGGTGGAGTTATTTCCTGTGTGACATCTCTTGGAACAAAGTTTTTAGTCTTCTTGTTGAAGACTGTGTGGCTGAGGTCTCTTCTTGGGTTAAGGCTGGCATTGAAGCTTTCATCCCAGCCAGAGAGTTGATACTTAAATCCCACTCATCCTCTTAGTTCTCTCCCACTTGCTCGGCCGCCATTGCCCATCGAAATCAGTTCTTCCGGCTTTATCGGAGTCATGCACTGGACCATAACAGGCGCCTCTTTGCCTCTGCTTGCAATGAGTGCAAGAAGATACTTAAAGAAGTCAAGCTGTTGTTTGCAGCCAGAATGAAGCAGTGCATAGCATCCCGTAAGTCCGGTTCCAAAGACTACTGGAGGCTCTGTAAAAGTGTACTAAACAATAGCAAATCCTCAATTCCCCCTCTCATCAACAAATTTGAGGTCCTTACCTCTACAACAGACAAGGCTGTGTGCTTTGCTCACAGATTCTCCACCAACTCGACACTAGACTATTCTGGAGCTGTACTTGACTTCCCATCCTGAACTGAGGCCCAACTGAATGACATCCACATTATCCCCTCAGTGGTCTCTAATGCCATTTCAAAGCTTGACCACCATAAAGTGAGCGGCGGCGACGGAATCCCAATCATTGTCCTGAAGAAATGTTCCCCCTGAACTCTTCTCTGTTCTCTCCAAACTCTATAACTACTGCCTTTCTACTTCTTGCTTTCCTGCCTGCTCGAAGTTCTCCTCTGTGGTTTCAATATATAAAAACACTGGTGAACCCTCTGACCCCTCTAATTATCACCCTATCAGCCTCCTACTAATTTTTGGTAAAGTGTTCAAAGCCATTATCAACTTCAACGTGGTTCAACATCTCACAGCCTATTTTCTGACAAACAGTATGGTTTCCACTTCACCAGGTCTACTGCTGATATGCTCACGACCATCACTGAATATATACACCAGGCTCTTGACAAGAACGGCAAAGCTCGAACTGTTGCCCTAGATATCTCCAAAGCGTTTGACAGAGTCTGGCATGCTGGCCTCCTATGAAAGCTGCAAGGTTATGGTATAACTGGACAATTGTTTGACCTTATCCAGTCATTCCTTTCAAATCGCACAATGAAGATAGTATCGGGAGGCATATCCATTTAATACTATCATACAAACACGGACATCTCTCAAGGCTCTATTTTAGGTCCTATGCTTTTTCTTATCTACATTAACAATCTCCCAGATGTAATAAAATCCCAGACGACACTACAGTTTACTCTCGCCTCGATCAAAAATCTGCTGAGGCTGTCAAAGCAAACCTTGCTGCCAAGCTTGAAAAGACCTCTGATCCGTGGCGAACTGGGGTAAGAAATGGCTTGTGAATTTTAATGCTTCCAAAACAAAGCTGCTATCTATTAACCATCACAGACAATTGCTCCTACCCCCCCACCCTTTGCATGGATCGGGCTAGTCTCCCTGAAAGCAAAACACTGCACCTCCTTAGCTTAACTGACAACAGACCACAAGTGGAATGAATATATATAGAATCCATAGCTAAATCCGCTGCTAAGAAAGTTAGTTCTCTGTATAGAACCAGGAAGTTTTTTCCGCCTGAAACAATCCTGCATATATATAAATCTACCATCTGCTCATGCATTGAATACTGCTGCTATATCTGGTCGGGTGCTCCTGCTATCCACCTGGGTGTCCTTGACAAGATCCAGTGGAGAATCTGTAATGTGATAGATCCTGACTTGGCAGCTCAGATACAGTCACTTTCTCATTGGCGCAATGTGGCTTACCTGTCTCTTCTACAAATTTTTTCTCATTGGCGCAATGTGGCTTACCTGTGTCTCTTCTACAAATTTTTTCATGGTTTCTGCTCCGATGAACTTAGCTCACTGGTGCCTAATATATATAAATTTACAAGAGCCACAAGATTAGCAACTAAGTCCAACCCTTTTACTGTGAAAACAATAAATTGTAAACGCAAATTCTACTCCATCAGCTTCATTTCTCGCACTTCCTACCTGTGGAATTCCCTTCTATTTACTTGTTTTCCTGACAGCTATAATCTCCAAGAATTTTAATGTAAAATCAATAGTTATCCCTTATCTCACTAACCTGAATCCTCTCTCTCATGCTTCTTTCTCCATCCACTCCACTCTCATCAGTATTCTCATCCTTCTCTTACCCACTTCCTGACACCCCCTATAACCTGTCACTCTTTCTCATAACTTTCCTACTATGTAGCCCCTGCAAAACAGTGGGAGTAAAATGCCATGCTTGGGGCGATATGATTATAAAAAAAAAAAAAAAAATTGCTGTCATAGAAAAAAAAATAGATAAATTCTTAGACCCAGATTGATATACATTCCTCTATACATTTGACCCTTTCTTTCCCTGCAATATTACTTTTAACAATTATGAATTAAACCCCTTTTATTTTTGCTTCCTACATTGTTTAATTGGTAAATTTTTTTTATTCTGAAGGCCTTTACCCCTTTCTTTAAAAAAAAAAAAAAAAAAAAAAACACAAATACATGCAACTTTCAGCGGAAATTGAGTTTCGAAACCAAACAAATCACACAAAGGAAATAAATAGGCTGAAATAAGCATCCTATGCCTAAAGTCATTCTGCACTAAATTAGATATGAGAATGGTAGTAAGGGGTGAGATAAAGTTAGATTTTTTTTCTTTCTGGTCGTTAACATCAATAAAGGTAGGTTTCTTTAATAAATAATTATCAATTTGAGTTCAGCATATACATTTGCACAGAAATAAGGTTTTAGAAAAATTTGAAGGGGTAAAGGCCTTCGGGGAATAAATAAAAAATTTACCATTTTATTTTCATTTTATTTTATTTAAAGTTGTATCTGCATGTAATATTTGAATATTTAAATTTTTCTGTTTCATGTCCCTTTGATTTCTTCTTCCTGCATTTTATTTTAATTTTAAATTTCAACTTTTTATCTACATGTAACAGTAGAATATTTAAGTTTTTAATCTTGTTTTTAAAAGAGCAGTAGCTCTTATATAAATATAAGATTTAATTCCCATGAGCATCAAATGAAGTTAAATTCAAATCTATTAAACTGTCAGTCTGAAATATGCACCTGAGATATATATATATATCTTAACTTATTTATAAATGGAAATTTGTGTGTGTGTGTGTGTGTGTTATCTATAGACTCCGAAATTTTATTTACTAAATAAAGCGTAGTCTTGCATAACAATTTGATTTGATTTTTAGTGTTTATTGTATATAAAGCCCGTTAGGTGATTACAGAAAGAGAAGATCAGTTAACTGGACTTGAATAGGTTAAAATTATAGTGATTTCCACTAGCAGTTTGTGGGAAGAGATGGCTCCAGTAAAACTTACATTTTACTAATGGTATATAAAAGAAATGGTATGGGAGTGGTGTGGCACACTACATTGTGTGTGTGACATGCCTAGTCATTGAGAGTTTGAACTGGTAGAACTAAAGAATATAGTTCATTGAACACTTTCCATGGAAATAATGAGCCTGACTGGAACCGAAAGTCAGAGCCAAATTCCAATTCCAAGCTCTATTCTATTAGACCACTTGTACATCCAAGCTTACAGCAGAGAAATCTAATATACTAAAAAATTATTTTATGAAGTATCCTGTAGGGAAATGGCTAATTTCACCATTATTAATGTAAAATATTAGTTGGGTTTATTTAGTAAATAAATTAAAATTTTATTAAGACTTTCACTGCTACCTTGGATATTTGAACCCTTACATTGCATCATCTATTCTTGAAAGATGTACCAATGAGAATTGGCTTACAACCATATAACCTTGAAACACTGCTTCCTGTACAATCACCAAAGTTAAGCAATGTTGAGTCTGATTAGTACCTAGATGGGTGATCACTTGGAAATACTAGATGCTGTAAGTTTATGTGTTTGTGGTGTAATTGATAATGGCTTAAAATAGTTAAGAGGAGAGCCAACTTTCAATTTTATTTGAGTTTGTTATATTCATTTTTTTGCAAATACCCTTGAGAAAAGGATAAATTCACCTCTTCTCCTCCTAACTACGGGTTAATTAGTAATACTTGTATTACTAAATTATCGCCTCCCCCATTCTCATAATCTATAGAAATCAATCAATCATAGATTATCTACGCAAGCATGCTTTTTAGATTTATTTACATTATGTTCTAGAGAATGTAAATAAATGTTAAAACTGAAGCAGTCAAAGTGAGGGGGGGTCAGTTTATATATTGTAATATGAAATTGATTCCCTCACTTTATATCTAATGTTTATCAAATCCTGTTAGCTTTGTATTATTTAGTAATTGTATCACTACTCCACCCACGTCTATTGAACAGGTGAAGAGGCTCATCCCTTGTTTCCTGTTTAGGATGCGGTTTCTGGTTTTCTCTTCCAATCTTTTCACTCTTTTTTTCTTTCAATTGGAGTAGATAGACTAAACTATTGCCCAGTTCACACTCCACCCACGTCTATTTGAACAGGTGAAGAGTCTCATCCCTTGTTTCATGTTTTGGATGTGGTTTCCAGCTTTCTCTTTTCCATTCTTTTTACCCTTACGTAGCCCCCTGCACATCAGTGGCGTTATGAGTTTAAAAAAACTTACAATCTAAATATATTATCTTGCTTTAAATAACCTGCAAAGGGTTGGTAAGCTTCAAGCTCTTAAATGGAATACTAGGGTATTGTTATTTAATATATATATATATATATAAAAACACTTCCCTTCACCCTCTGTAACCCTTGCTTTAGTTTATGGAGAACATTTTTTTTTAAAATATCATTGCAGATTAGTCTTCCATTTTGCTCATACAGGAAGATTAATAATTAGTGTTAAGTGGAGATATATAATATACACATGAATAATTTTCTGCAATGTGTATTTAACAAAAAGATTATAACAGAATTTCAAAAATGGTTGAGAATTCTTGACCCATCATTAAGAAGCAAAGTTCAAGACTTCTCCATACAGCACAAAGTGTACATGAATTACTTCCCTTGTTACTTAGAAAATTATTAGTGATTGTAAATAATCTCACTTACAAAGCTTACACTTAAAACACCAAGAGGAGACAGATGAACTTTCTAGGGCATCTAAGAAAAGAAGGCTTGGAAAATTTGATGCTCACTGGACATAGTGAAACAAGAGGGACAGAAGATAACATAGCATAACCTTCCTAGTGAGCTTAAGTGGATGACAAGACAAGGTTTAGGAACGATAACAAAAAGACCTCATTTATTAAGATCTACAAAAGACAAGAAATTGCAGAGAACCATAATCACCAATGTCCTGAAGGGACATGGCACAGAGAAGAAAGTGATGCAGTAACAGGCTGTTTTAAAATGTTTTTTTGTTTGTTATATATACATGTGTATAAAAATTGTCCATTTGCTTTTAGTTTACCAAAACACCAATTTTAAAATTCTTTTCAAAGTTTATCTTCCATCTTATTGTTTTTTATTGCAATGCTCAGGTTGATTAAACAGTATGCATCAGAAATAAGTCTGATGCCATATTTAAACTTCTATCATACCTTATAGATTTCATCATGGAAAGCCATCAACAATGATTTTATGTTATATTTTTGTTTCCCCAATACAAGGCCAAAGAGCCATTCAAAGTAGTGTTACTGTGTGGTGTTGTATGAATATAAGAAAAAAACAAGTGAGGTTCATGAAGTTGGCAGAAAAGATAATCCTAGATTTGAAGAGGTTAAGTTTAGGATTGGGAAAACATTCTGCAAGGGATCTGTTCCACAAAGCAGTAGTTCTTAGAAGAAGCTGTCCAAATGGAACTTATTTCTTACTATAAAAATATAAAGGGAATAGGGAGGATTTATCTTTGTGTATGTGGCAGGACAGGTCCCAGTTATGAAAGTCAGGGGTACCAGGACTAAGGAATGTAGTTTGTCAGAATACATGCCAACAGTGAGAGGTTAACAATGTTTTGATTATAGGAAAGGAGTTTTAGAGTGAAAAATATTTTGTCACTGACAAGGCCATTTTTGAACATCACAATACTTGCACAAATACTCTTGGGGGAAAGGTATTAATCCATTTTTTTCTCCCTCCAGCTATGAGTTGAATAACAGGACAGATTGGGTTCTATAGTCTTGGCAACCAACCTATTGCAGGAAAATCTTCAGGGATTGAAAGACATGATCACCTAAGCATGTATGGCACTTGACTGACTGACTCCCCTTTTTGGTCGGACATGGTTCAGTATAGCAGGGGGAATTGGATACTTGCTGCAGTGGTACAACTAACCAACCATTTTTCCACCATCTTTAGTAACAGATCAGCTATAGAAGTTCCCTGAAAACACATACACACACAAAAAAAAAAAATATATATATTAATTGGAAGCTCACACAGGAAAAAGTATTACAAGTCCAGGCAGGTTTACCAGGCAAACCAAATTCTCACTGCTCCTCGACACAAACAATCCCCCTTAAATGAGCATAACATATTTTATACACTTAACCTGGCTACCACTCAGCCAATGAACACCCATAATCAGTCAATAAAACGGCTACAAGCAACACCAATATCTCTATGCACACAAAGTGCTGTCCAATTCACCATCCGTCTGAAGCCTGTTGAGTCGTAATCTCCACACTCCCTTGCAAAACATACATGTAACTCTGGCCCCTTTTAGGTCACCGAGCTAAGTCACTGCCACAAAGTCCCAATAGGCATTCAAGACAAGGCACCTCCTTGAGAGAAGACCCATTTTGGTTTTGACCATATTGAATTTTATAAGCCAGTCCTTCCCCTGTTGAGCCACATGGTTAAGAGATACAAAGGACAGGAAATTGTATGATCGCCTGTATCCTGAGGGGACACATCACAAAGAAATTATAACCTCTCCTAAAATTAATAATAAAAATACTTCATCTAAACTTAAACACCTTAGTGTAAAATTTTTCTCAGAAGAGAAATGATAGTTTTTACAATCTCAGAGATAGATATGCAAAAAAAAAAAATTGTTTTGTGTTAATATTTCTTTTTCATAGTAGGAGCAAAAATGTTTTTTGGAAAAAAAGCCATTATATAACATTTTTAAATGTACTCTCACATCCAGAATAATCAGGTATCAATGATTATTATTTAACTAAAAGTTTCAGTCAATGACTTTTTTTTTTGTTTTAATACTTATGGGAATAATTTATGAAGTTCCCTTAGTAAATTTTCTTTTAGTGGAGAAACTGCAGTAAGGACTTAAAAATCCCCCCCCCCACTCTTTCCAATGATTAAAAAAAAATGCATTTTGAAATTATGGCAATTTTTTTAAAAAAACATGCTGAAATTGCAAAAAGTTAAGTACAGGACAAAACTAAATTTCATTAAACAAACAAATCTTCCATTAAAATGGAATGCACTGATCCTGTACTTATTTCCACTTTGTGAGAAATTTCCTGGATTGTGTCACAACAGCCTTCCCTGACAATACGCTGATCTGTTTCAATCAACTCCTTGTGGATGACCTGCTTGAGCATGCCTCCATCCCCACAAAGTTGTGGCCATGTTTGAAACATTTGTATTACTCTGACATACAAGTTTTGCCAATAGTATCATCACTAATGGTCTGATTCTTCTGGATGATTTGAACTTTAATACTAAACTTTTGGCAAAATGTCATACAAATGGTCATCTTGTGTGAAAACAAAAGATTCAACAAGTGTACATTACACATCTGTACTCTAAGCATAACCCCCTGACATGAAAATTTTCAGTCATGCACAGGAAGGGTGGTATCACCTACCATCAAAAGGATTGTGTCCATACTGCATTAGGTTTGAATGTGAAAAATAAATGTACACTTTATTCTGATTTTAATTGTACATTTGTCTTGCAAAGTATTATGCAAATAATTTAATAATTACAAAATGAAAATTAACAACTAGATTGTGTTTATAGTGGTATGTTTACAGATGTTGTCAAATATTTATGGACGTGCATTGTGATGCAGTGGACGCTTGGAATAAGAAATCAAAGAGCTGAGTTCAAATTCCAGTTGAATTCACTTACGCACAAATACTCTTGGGAAAGTTCTTTATCCATCTTCTCCCTCCAGCTCTGGGTTAAAAAGCAGGACAGATTAGATTCTATAGCCTTGGTTGTCAACCAGTCTACTTTGCCTGGAGAATAAAGGAATTTTACATTGGGTCAACACCCACTACCTATAAAAAAAAAAGACAAGTTACAAAAGCATTGACAACCCCCTCAGTGGCTATTCACATTGACATTAGCAAAAGGATATAGTAATAGTATTTTGGACTGGTGTGCAAAACTTCTAGGCCATCTTGATAAATTACTTTTAATTTTGCTCTAAAATTAAAGTGATTAATAGTATGCTTTTCTCTGTACAGTTTATGATCAAGAGCCAGAAAACAACTACATTTTTGATGTATGGTGGCAGATAGAGCATTTTAAGTGGAATAATGGGGTGGGGGTAGCAAAAAAAAAAAAAAAAAAAAAAAGCACACACACGCAGTCCTAAAATGAAAATTTCAAGTTTCAGTTCTTAAATTTAAAGTTAAAAAAATTCACAGAAAGTACAAAATGTGCATTGTGGTACAGTGGATATCAGCTTGGAACGAGAAACCGGGTAGCCGAGTTCGAATTCTAGTTGAATCCATTGTATTCAGCTTTAATCAGTGTATATTCTGTTACACAGCACCTATGAAAACAACTTATTTTCTAATCTTCAAGGTCCAACACTGATAAAAAGCATATGGCTAAACAATCTTTAAAAAAGGTGTAAAATTGGTTTATGTAGTTGGGTCAAAATTTTTGCACACCAGTTTGTATTAGTCATATTTCCGGTAATACTGTCTGGATATGTAGCCAAGTTATGATGTTAGTATTTTAACCGCTTGGTTGTGTATGGTTTCGAATTTTCTCTTATTGTCAAGGTGTCAAACAAACAATTTTAACAATTTTTAGAGAATAATTCTTGTCAAACAGGTTATAGTTTTTTTTAAAGTTGGGCAGAAAATGATAAAAGCAAAATATATAAATTTTCTTTTCTTTTTTTTTATTAAAAGAACTTACAAAATATTTAAAAATGATGTTTTCTCTTGTGTATTTTAAAGAAAGAAACAAAACTTAATGGGTTGAATTTAATAAAGAAAAATAAAATTTATCAGTTATGAAGACCATGTTTCAAGAGACATGTGGAGTTAAAGAAGAAATCTATCAGATTTGTTATAGACCTTTTTTCTCATTAAGTTAGAGCATATATATAAAATGCTGTGTGTATGATTGAGTGGATTTTTATATTTGATATTTCATATTACTATGTTATTTTTAGTGGGCACGCATTTGCCCCCCCCCCCCCCAAACCAGACAATGAAAAAAAAAAAAAAAAACTATATATATATATATATATATATATATATTCACACACACAGGAATTTTAAACTTCTCTAAAATGCTTTCAATAGAATAAATCTTAAATGAAAAAGTGTTTAGGAGAAAAATAACTTTTTTACATTTATTTTTCTTTGTTTCATTATACCTGCTTATTAAAATGCGGTCAAGTATTCATTAAATATATATTAAAAAAAAAAAATGAACAATAAACTTATCTGCTCCAAGTTTCCAGTTATTTATAATTGGATTTTTTTGTTTTGTTTTTTCTTTATTAAATATAGCAATATCAACTATTATAATTTTGACTAGTATTTTTTTAATACTAATTTGCTCTCCATTGAAACTATTCAGACTTATCCATTAGTAAGCAGGATTGATCAGAAACAATCAGTCAGTGACTAAAGGTTTTCAGTGATGAGATAAAAAGCAAGTAACTTTACTATGAAAGAAATATTAGTAAACGATGATGCTTGGCTATTCTTATTCAGTTATTTGAAAACTGGACTTTTTTTTTTCTTTTTTTCTGGAATGAGAAATTATAGACTTCTTTAAATCATTTTAGGTCCATTTTTGTTACTTCCAGTCTTCAAGAGCCTGTTGCATTTTATCTTTAATCAAACCTTTTATTCATTTCTCATCTCATTGTCAGAAAATCAAAGAATTTGTCCATGATGCTAATTCATGAATTTCACTGCCTGATCACAAGACTTTTGACCATTTGTTTATAAATACTTGTTGCAAAATATAATCCTTACATTTACCTTGATAATGTCTATCAGAGGACGAAACATGTTGGCTAAAATAAAATTACATATATAAACATTTTTATACAGTTGATTCTCTTCCATAGGCATAGCTTACCATTGAATAAAGAGAATTTTGAGAACCTAAATGTGAAGGAGTTTCCTTTTGTGAATAGGATGGTGTACCTCTTGAAAGACTTCCGGGGTTTTGTGCCATTGAATTGAAATAGTTCCGAACATTAAAACTTCGGTCAGATTCATTCAAAGAACCAATATCTAAATCTTCAAAGGGTCTTGGTTTTTGTGGTTTATCTAAATGGCTACTATCCTCCGTAGATTTATTACAGAGCCATTTCAAATGACCATTCTTATTGGCCCATCTCCAGAGAATAACACTGCAAACACAAATAATAACAACAAATGCTATTGAGCTTGCAACCACAGCCAAAATAGTTGTCAAAGAAGTTTCATGATCTTTCTCTCCAGCATCACAGCTTGTAATCTGTTCGTCTGTCAGCCGTACTATTGCCTTTTGATACAATGATAATGGGGACGTGCACTCAAGAGGAGGACATTTCCCAAACAGTCTTTGTTGAGAACAAAAGAACTTTTCTTTAGTTGTTGGTAAGTTTAACCAGTCATGCAAAGATTTAATGTGACAATCACAATTCCAGTAGTTACCCACCAAGTTAACTAATTGTAACTTGCTAAAAAATTTCAACATGCTACTAGGAATATTTTTAAGATAATTCATTGAGACATCAAGTTTTTGTAGACTATTTGGTCCAGTCATCTGGTCTAAATGCAAAATACGTAGTGAACAGTCAGACAGATTTAATTCCTGAAGTCTGTATAATCCTTGAAAAGCATCTGAAGGGATTTCACTGAGAGGGTTCTCAGCCAGACTGAGATATTCCAACTGGGGAGCAGTTGGTCGTAAAGAACTACCAGTTATTGTATCAATTACATTTTCAGACAAATCCAAGACTCTGGTATTAAAATACTTAAATGTCAAGTCTGATATTTTTCGGATTCTGTTTCTGGACAAGTTAAGAGTATCCAACTTCACACCAGAGAACTGTAAATCCTCCAAATATGTAATTGTGTTATTATATAAAGAAAGTGATCTCAAGTTTGGGAGATTCTGTAGAATCCTTGATGGCAGAACTTGTTGGATTTGATTACTGGAATAATCCAGAGATCTCAAGTTGCGGGTGATCCCAAAGAATTCCTGGGGCATTTGTGACAACCAACAATTACTAAGTGATAAGTTGAGCAAATTTTGCAACCCTTGGAAGCTGTAACTATGAAGATTCTTAAGTTTGTTACCGTCGAGAATTAGTACTTGAAGTTTTAGTTGGGAACGAAATATTCCAGTTAACAGATCATTCAAATCATTCCAGGCTAGAGATAAAAACTCCAGTACGCGTAGCTTGTAAAACATTTTATCCAACTTTGAAATTCGGTTGTGGGATAAATCTAAATCAGTCAGTTGGTAGAGTCCAGAAAATGCCTCATTATCAATATTTGTGAGGCTATTATGGCTGAGGTCCAAGTGCCGAAGACGGGGCATGCTCGAAAAAGCATTGGTTGTAATTGTTGATAGACGACTTCTGGTTAGGCTAAGCACTTCCAAATTTGGCAGGTTGCTGAAGGAAAGTGGCCCTGATACATATACAGAGGTCATGGTTAGTTGCTTAGTAGTTGTTGACACCTCTTTTACAATTGCATCAAGGCTGCCACCATGACATTTTACTGTTGAAGTTTCTTGAAAACAGACACAGGTACGTGGGCAACCATTGACAATATGGAACAGTAGAAAGAGTAGCAACCTAAACAGCAGAGGGTTGTTCATCACACAGGTTTCTGAAACAAACAAAAATAGAATAGTGGTAGTAATGATATTGGTGGAAAGCATTTAACTGAAACTAAATTTGATTACATATTCTGCCTTTCTAGGCTTCATCAGATCCAAAAAGCAAAAGAAACGTGTGTATGTGTATTTGTGTCTATGCTTTATGAATCATAGTAAATTTTTCTCTAAGCTAGCATTTTTCAGGATTAACGAACAAAGAAAATGAGAAAGGTGAAATCAAATCTAATTTCAATTACATGTTTACCATTTGTCAAATTTCTTAAGTTTGTTGAGATTATATATCATATTTTAAACATATCTTTTATATAAATAAAACTGAAGGTGGATGAGTGTGTATCTTCACTAATTTTTATTAACATACACTTCTGCATTTTTTATCCGATTCGTTTTAAAACTTACACACCCCTTGCAAATTTATTCTACACAAAAAGAAATTGCACATGGCCCTCATTTTAATTGTTGTTTTAATTTCTTATTTCCAGGTATTTTTTTTTTGTTAAAGTATCTCCTGTATTTAATGTACGCAGATGTGGGTCGTATAAAAATAAGAATTCTTACTCTTCCCATCCTGTGCCGTGCTGGCTACTTACTGCTTATATAGATATAGTCATCCGTAGACAGATCTGTTTCGCTGTATCACAGCGAATCAGTACGGTTAGACTGATTGCTTTTAACCCAGAATTGAAACCTGACCGAATTGGCGTCAGTCAGCGATTCTACCTCTGGGCTATGGGCGCTCGGTAGAAGAAGGCAGACTTTTTAGCGTGTATATTATCATTATACACGCCCAATTGCTGAATGAACGATGCGTATTTGCTAGAGTAGCTATTGTTTATCAAACACACACACATATATATATATATATTCTCTATCTCCACAGACAGGCTTGTTTTGCTGTTTCACAGCTCTTCAATGTGGCTAGATTAACTGTTTGCATCAAGCTGAGACTGAAACCTAATTTGTCACCAGTCTGAGATTGACCCACCAGGCCATTGGTGCACATCAGAGACTGGCAGATTTCATAGCGTGTAATGTATTTACATTTCGTAACACCAACAATTGAGTTTTCAATCTTGTAATCACATTCAACACTGTAACCAGAGAACATAACGTAAATATATATAATGATCAATAACAACTATCCTACACAAAGGAAAAAAGCAAACTATAAATTCTCAAGGCAATATTCATTAAAAAAACTTATGCCATCAATTAAGAAAATCAGCTATGAATACTGTAATAATGCCCTTAAAAAAAAAAAAAAAAAAAAAAAAAAAAAAAAAAAAAGAAGTTTATTTTCATTCTTTGACACATGCATGACCATGACATTACAACATATAAAAAGATTCCATTTTAGATAATTTTCATGTTTTAATGAGCACTAAGAAATTTGTCAATTGTTATATATGAAGCAAGAAAAATTTACAGTAATTTTTAGCGACAGTTTTGCGGTTATTCTTTGTTACTGCAACTCACACACCTGAAGATGATCTTAGAAAGAGATTGAAAGTACTTGGGAACATTGACAGATGCTATCATTCATTTCTCAATGTTACAGCTCATTTCTGACATCTTTCAATTATAATATGCAAAAGATTAGAAAGACCTGCAGATTATGTGTGCAAGTTTTATGACAAGGTTTATTAACTATTGTGGGACTCAAATATCAAATGATTGTACACAAGGACAGGCAAGTTTCCAACATATGTAACACAGACAAACTTTGTTTGCCACATAATTAAGAGGTTGTAAAAATGAAGCAGGCCTTAAAAAAAAAAAAAAAAAAAAAAAAAAAAATTTCATGTGTGTGTGTGTGTGTGTGTGTGTGAGAGATGTTTGCTTAATTCTTTGTTGAAAACTGAACAATTAAATTCAATTTGTAAAAATATGTTAATTTTATTTTAATATAAAAAGAAAAAAAATGTTTATATTGCTCTTAAATCCTAACTAGCTGATTTTGAAATATTTGAGTTAAAAGAATCAGTTAAAAAAATTTTTTTCAAACTACATATTTAGAATATAACAAACCTAAGGGCAGGCAGAAGGTACCATATTCCAAAATTGTAGGGTGGCAGATTATCCTGATTAAACCGGTACAATGAACAGTGAAACTGAGATTTGATTAATAAAAGCAGTTTTGTTGATGACTTAATCAGTTTTTCTGCTATACAAAACTTCATATTAATAATTGTTACAAGGCTTGTTGGATTTATGTCTTAAGAAAATGTGACAAGTACTTGGATTTGGAGTAAGAATTTGACATGAAAATTTTGTTTTCCATGTTATTAGCTATTATAATTTATATTTTCTTTAAAGTAATATAAATGCCTAACATTAAGTATAAGAAAAAATTTAATTATAGAAAATTAATTATAAACAAATGAATAAGGTATTGTTCATGGAAGATGAAATCCCAAGAATGAATGTATTCAAATCTTGAAGGCTTTTTTTTTTTTTTTTTAAATCATTTTGCCCCGAACAAGGTGATAAATTCATGAAGGAGCAAGAGGTTACTGAATGTGAAAATATACGAGAGCAAAAAGAAAAACATTAAGAAAGAATAAAAAAACATGGATTAAGACAAAAGTTAATCATTGACAATGTTTTTACGATCAAAGTTAACTGGAAAGAGAGAAAGTGCAACAGAGTCCCACAGACAATAAGTACAATAGAAGAAACTATTAGCAGAATAATTTACATCTAACCATTTCAACTAAAAAGAAACCCAGCTACTAATGTAATACTGCATGTAAATTAATCAAGTCTAGATACTAAAAAGGAATGCTTATCAGAACATTTACCATGAAAAATAAACACACACATATATATATATATATATATATCTCCAGGTGAAGAGAACCAACAGTTTTACAATTCCGAGTTCTCTAGCATTTACTTTTTATAAAAGCGCTCAATACAAATATTGTAGAGCATTTTATATATATTTATAAAAATAAATAAAAGGCATGTCACAGTGGTGGTGGGGAGTGACAGAAGTTGATATGCCGGGTCAGGACCAATAATATTACACATTCTTAAAATCAGTGTAAACTAACCTGGCTGCTGCAATAAAATGCAACAAAACTGAACATATTAAATTATTAATAAAAAGAAATAAAAATTAATCAGGACAATGCTTGCTCCAAGAACTTCAGCAATTCTGCTTACTACTTGGTGTAAACAAACAATATAGCAATTATTTTGCTTCTGATGGCTCTCACTGCCGTACAAGTCAATTGATAATATGGTGCAAGAATATAGGATTCATGCCTTTCCCAAGAGAATTAATGTATAGGTGATATAAAGAGTTGGATTCAGGACAAGAATTAAGGATTATATTTTTCTTCTTATTAACCATTATAATAGATTTAATTTTCAGTCAGTTAATTGTTATACATGATACACGCTTTGGCGATCATGTCTCTTTTGCGACATGACTAGGCAGAAGATTTCCCCCCCACACTAAGTTGCTATTTCTTTCTGCAGTAGATTGGGTTCTATAACCTTGGTTGGCAACCAATCTGTTTTATATTTAACCCATAGCTGGCAGGAAGAGAGATTAAAACAGTTTTCAAGGGTATTTGTGTTTAAATGAATGAAATCAATTTGACTGAAATTCAAACACTGCTCTCCAAGTTTTCATTCATCCCAAGAAATATAAGAAGGAGAAGGAAAGAAAAAATGCATCATAAAATTCATGTAATTTATGATGATATTAGCCCGGTGAGGGAGAAGTGGAAGGAGTGGGGGGGGGGGGAGTAAATATGAAAAAGTTGATCAACCAGTCTGCAAACTGGTTTTACTTCTAAGTAATCATTGAGAGAATATTCACAGAAGGTGCAGTTGGCAAAGCATGACAAACACTTATTCAAATTGCAACACTCATAAACAAACTTGTTTAAGACAAGTGTTTGCACTTGGCAGAAATAACAGATTTGCATATAGAAAGAAGCAAATGGTATTGGTCACTTTTTTGTATAAAGAACAGAAAAGTATAGGAAATACATGCACATTGCATGTGGAGAGGGAGGAAAAAAAATTGTATCAAAAACAAATTAGTTGTTTGAATTCATAACTCAAATATTAGTAGAGACAAATCTAAAGTCTGGTAGTTTTTTTTTCATCCTTAAGAACATATGGCCCAGTGGATATAGATGTTGGTTAGTTTCTTTGACTTGACCCAAAGAGTTGTGAGTTCAATACCAGGCTACAACAGTGGTGAACAAGTAACTCAGAGGGTTAGAGGGAGATAACACATGACTACCAAAAGAGGCTCTATGCAAAGGATGAGAATGATATACCCCAGTGATTGTAATAAAGGGTTCGGTACAAAATTCCTAGCACCTGAGGAAAACAGCCGAAACATTGTACAAAGACGAGGACAATACTCTGAATAATGTAAATGATAGTTTTTTGTTTTTTTTCATTTTATTTATACCATATTGCAGCAATGATCTTATATTGTCTAAGCTCATGCATTGGCAGACAAATCTAATTTTGTATTAATACCATATTGCAGTAATTTGAAGTTTTTATTTTCTTGGATTAAGTATAGATCAAGCAGAACATGTAACCAATGAAATTGCAAAATTATTTCAATATTTTTATCACATTTGTTATAGTACCAGTAAACTTGCTTTTATATATACAGTGAGATTCAAAGTCACATTGCAAATACAAAGGAATGCAAAGGCAACTGAAGGATATAATCTATAATTAGACCCATAACATTTCCAAAGGATATATTGTTATAGATTATTCCTCTTTGTAAAATATCAAATTTATACAGGTTTCTTTATATATTACAATAATTATTACATTAAGTGAGTACATGGGTTGGAATTGACATTCCTGTTTCTTAAGTGTTTAAAAAAAAAAAAATCTTACATAAAGTATCAAAGCCTTAGTAATTTTTTTTTTTATATATATTATTCCACATTAACTTGTACAGTTTAAATTTTATTACAATATGATGGCTTATAAGACACATTCATAAGGGGGTGGGGGAGAGGAAAAAAGTGAGGGTACTAAGACAACATGCTTCTACGGCAAATTAAAATATCTGGTAGGCTAATTCTTACATCTTTGACAACCAGGAGTTCTATCTAACCTAACTCCAAAATATTGTTATCTCTACTTAAATATTATTGCTACTACACCATTATTAATGGCACTTTAAAATTTTACTATAACTTCAATTTTGATGAAAATTGGATGTTCTACAACAGATTTTTTTGTTTATCACTTACCTTTCTATACAAATATTAGTGTTTCCACACACTATATACATACATATTTTTATAATCATGTCCCCCCCCCCCCACAAGCAAGATGGGACTGCTACAAGTGCATGAGGTGTGTTATAGTGAAAGACTGGGCATAGAGGTATTGAAGAAAGGATAAAAGATGAATGGGATTCAAGAAGATAGGTGGCAATTGACATTGGATTTAAAATTTTTGAGAGTGTAGCTATCTGGGAAGCAAGTAAATGGAAGGGACCTTCACAGGTGGGAAGTGCAAAAAAATTTTTGGAGTAGAAGTGGTGGTTACATTATATAGTGTATTTGGGCAACAATCTCTTTTATACAGGTTTCATTGAAAATGACAGACAAGGTATTAAGCTTTTTTGATATAATTTTTCATGTGTGTATAATTTTTCTTCTTTCCGGAACTCAAATTATATAAGAATTGTCAGGAGCTTTTGTACTTTCGAGCGCTTTCAGCATAAATTTTCTACAGGTTTAAAGTAAAACAAAATTAATTCTTCATAATGGCTAAAAGTATAGCCAAAAGCACAAACGCTTTGGACAATTCTTATAATTTGAGTTCTGAAAAGAAAAAAGATTATACAAACATGAAAAATATAAAAAAAACTTAATACCTAGTCTGTCATTTTCAATGAAACACACATAAAAATAAGTATATTTTTTGTCAGAAAATAAATATATATTTTGTATCATTTACTTCTTCAGAACTTAACATACAAGAATAAAATTAATTTTAATTATTTTTCAAAGGATACAAGAATATTTTTTCACTGATTTTACAAGCATTTTTATAAAGAAAAATACTGATTAGAAATGGGTCTAACATTTAGGAAGAACTGACTTATGTTGCATTATGCAACGTTCTTCAGCTACTGAGTTGAACAAAGTTTGACTTGGCTAAGAATTGAATGCTTTCAGTTACTGGTTGTTTACATTCTGTGAAGTCTGCCTTTCTCTGCCATGCACCAATAGCTTAGGGGTAAGATGATAAATCAGTCGGATTTTGATCCCGGCTTGAAGCAAACAGTTGATTTAGCTGCGCTGATGAGCTGTGATACAGTAAAACAGGTGTGTATGTGGGTGATTATAGATATTTGAGCAGCAATCCTTCTTTTATACAAGTTTTGTTAAAAACTTGTGACAAGGTCCTGTTGGCTTTCATCTGCTTCCTATCTTTTGTTCCTTTACGTAATTTTTACCCCTGAGCTACCTGGTCTTGTTCTTTCATCCAAACTTGTGAAATAGATTACTCGCTGTTTCTTCTTGCTTCTCTTACCCCCAAGAGGGCTTGATTCATTATGTTCCCCTACTTTGTGAGGGCTAGATTAAAAAATTCTGTGTCACAAATTTAAGTTATCACTTCTGATTGTTACTACTAGTTTCTTTGTTGTTCTTAAAATGACCTCATTACTTGAATAAGGTAAGATAAAAATCCATTTAGAAAATTCAATAAATGATGCTAGCATTTCAAAACTATTGGATTTGAACTCTGAAATGAAATATTTGTACATTCAGGCTACCTTCCTCAGCATACTAAATTCAAGTTCAGAAATAAAGCCATTTATTGTGCTCAGCTAAAGAACTAGCTAATCTGAAAATACAAAGAAAATAGATATACTTTGGCACTGTTTCTTAGGTAATATGTCTTGAGTGCTAAATTCAAATGTTCTGTATCAGCCATTTCAGTTGTCTCATTCTGATTGGAAGTATCAGTTTGAAGATCCTGTTCTTTTTAATTGCATAAAGTAAGATGTGTATTAAAAAAAAAAAAAAAAAAAAAAAAAAAATCAATAAATGATGCTTGCATTTCAAAACCAAGAAATTTTGTCTTTTACCAGCATGTACTAACCTTCAAGAGAAGGACTTTACAACTTCTCAGGCTAACGTTTTCTACTAACATGAAAGGGAAAGATTATATTGAAAATATTGCTAGGTCTGTGGTCAATATGGAATAAAAATGACTTTTCCTGTTTTTAAATTTGTGAGTGAGTGCAAGAAATTATTTTTGACCAATAGAAAAAAGAAAAAAGATCGTCTCAAGACTGAAGAAAAGACAAAGTTTAGCAAGCCCATGTGAAAATGTATTCTGTAAGCCTCCCTTTTTCATTAGTCAAACTGAGAAAAAGCAATGAGCTGATGTCAAATGGCTAAGAGAAATGAAGAGGGGGGGAGAGACAGAAAAAACACCCTCTCTTTCCTGTGCTGCTTTCTTTATGTCTCCTTCCACTTCACCTACTCACTATGCACAAAAAGAGAGGAACAAAGACTACTACTGGTTGAAACACAATGAAACAGACTTACCTTTTTCTGCACAAATCACATTTTGCTAAACAAACGAACTCTTAATTCTTTAGACTTTCTTAGATTTTCAGTTTAATAATTTCATACATACAAATTAGATGTTATTTTACTTGATAAATAAATTTTTACTTATACAAACAAGTTCTATCTTTTCAACCTTCTGATAATTTTAAATTGTGGAAGTTTGGCACAAGGCCAATTTGATAAACATAATCGAGATCCCTACATATTTGCTAAACCTTTTTCAAAGAAGGCACAAAGGAATTCTGATCTCTACAGGTTTACTGCTAAGAAAGTTGGTTCACTGTTGGTTTTCTAGCAAGAAAAGTGAGTCTACCAATCATCCATGCATTGAACATCACTGCCACAATATTATTGGAGGTTACCAATTTAGTGATTTTGATAAAATGCAACAAAGAATCTATGTTATTGGATACTGGACTGGCATCTTAGCTTCAGTCAACTTCAGTTTTCCCCTATACCTTTTCTATAAATATTTTTATGGTAATTGTTCTGATGAACTGTCCTCTTTAGTACCTAAACTTTATGAATTTAAGTCTACTATGAGATTGGAGGCAAAGTTTAGTCATTAGTTACATCTATCCATTTCAACTAAGTTCTGTTAATATTTTCTTCCCTGGTTCGTACAACTTTTCTGGGTTCTTACTTTCCAGTAAATTTTGATCTTCAATAATTTAAATGCAATGTCAACCATTATCTTCAGGTTTTCTAAGATTTTTTTCCTCACACTTAGTAACCTGTCTTGAGAGAACACTTATTAAAACCAATGTAATACTTAGACATTCACACTACATTTTCCTCCACATACTCAATTCAAGTAGTTGACAGAAAGAAAGCTAGTTGGTACATTTAGCTAAGGAATTAATTCTTCACCCAAAGCAAAAACTTTGGCACTAATTCTTTGATAAATCTAGATTACAGAGAAATCAAAATAGATAGGTTTAAAAAAAAAAAAAAAAAAAAAAAAAAAAATGAATCGGTCAAACACAAATGAATCTTAATTTTAGGGATCAGTGTGAAATATATTTGAATGTCTCAATTGTTTTATAGATGATGACATAGCAGTATTAGTGGTCAAAGGGGAGGGGTAGTTGCAGTCAGATCCAGTGTCTTTATCTCACTGCAGCCTAGTAGTGGGGCAGATTAATGCAAAATATCTCAAAATCTCACTTAATGACAAGCATGAAACTTTGGAGGAATGATCCATAGGCCTCACTTGCCAGAAAAAGCACATTAGCCATGTCAATTTCGACCTTTGTCACCACTTCCAGTCAAAACTAAAACCCCCGCCATTGGTACTTTTATTTTGAACAGTATATTCATTATAATAGGTCAATTTACATACCCAATTGTTTATTATCACATTTTTCAATCAAATGCAAGATATTATATATATATATATATATATATATATATATATATATATATATATAAAAACTTTCTTAAAAACACACATTTTAATGTGGTATTTCAAATTTTGTATTCCAAATATCAAAAAGAAAACCCCTACTCCTTACTGAAAAGTTGAAAAATCAGCTTTCTATTCATATCCTATCAAAGGCAAAATAATTATAAATTGACAAAAAGAAAGCGAACACATTCGGCAATCTTAATTATTTCTGTTGCTAATCCAGAATTTGTTTTTATTTGAATAATACAGTGAATGTCCAAGCACTACCAGGGCACACTGGTGACATCACTGCTGTGAACCTCGGCATGGTGCTCAGCAGCAGCTTAACTGTTTCATTATAGCCGAGTGTCCCAAAAGCTACCATACTAGCCCCTTCGATATTTTATAACAGTGTGGTAGCCACACCTGAATCAAGATTTGCCAGCACAGGAGAAACGAGCCAAGGGTAACAGGGGCTTAAGTTACCCGGAAGGTGAACAGATCACATGTGACTTAATTGTTACTGAATGAACAATTGGGCTAGATGTAGGACGATTTTTCAATTCAAACCTAGTTGTATCCTATATGACAAAGTGCTTTTCAACAATTTAAGGCGGTAAAAAAAATAAACTCCGCCTTAAATATTGTCCGTTTTCATTTTCGGGCTAGAAAAATGAGTGTCAACATCAAAGGCGACAGTATTAAAGTTTCCTTTAGAGACTGACAGACAACATTTATCCCAGTCAAACAGAAAAATGAGTTACAATTTCCACCAACACGTTATAATAGCAGTAAGGAACGTTATGGCTATGCTATGAAAGCTCACAATGTTCCTCTCTTTAAAAACAATCAAATGCTAATGACCATAGACCCAGCTAGATTAGACAACGGGGAAGGAATAGAGGAAACACTCAGACAAAATGAAGCTAGGTATCACCAAAGTTGCAGGCTTTTATTTAGCAACAGTAAACTCAAAAGAGCAAAGAAAAGACCAGCTAATTTAGCAAATTCAAGTGAGTGTCCAGTATCAGCTAAAAGTAGAAAAATGATCCTAGAAAATAGTTTTGTTTTCTTTGCAAAAAAGATGGACCAAAATCTGATCTCAGACATGCCATGATATTGGATCTTGATAAAAAGTTAAAATGTGGAAGAAACCCAGAGGATGGTAAACTTTTAGCTATACTTAGCAGAGGAGATATTGTTACCCAAAAGCTGAAGTTCCATTGCAAGTGCTTAAGGGCCCTTTACAATAAGGAAAGGGCACATCTGAACAAAAGAGATAATAGTAATAACTCTACAAAGGTTAAAGATTTGAATGCAGTGGTGTTTTCTGAACTTCTCTTATGTTGTCGAGACCAAATCTAGCTCTGATGGACATATAGTGTTCCGACTTGCAGATCTCATAAGTCTGTACAACCAGCGACTCGAACAGTTAGGAGCAGAAACAGTGTATGAATTTGACTTGACTGATAGACAAGTTACTTGTTGAAATTCCTAAACTGGAGGTCCATGAAAAGGAAGAGATATGTTGGCGTTCAAGCAAGATGTTGGTGAAGCCTTGTCACAAGCAATGGATTGTTCAGACGCTCTCATGGTAATGAAAGCAGCAGCAATATTACGCAGACATATGATAAAGCACAAATATACATTTGATGGAACGTTCAGCAACAAATGCATAGAAGATGCAGTACCATCTATTATTCAGTTTGTGTGTATGATTGAGCATGAAGCTAACATCAAATCCCAATTACGGTTTGGTGCCTCAAAAACTGACCTTACATAGCACAGTTGCTCAAGTATAATTGCTATAGCAAATGCGAGGAAGGTGCTAAAACATTCCAAAGATCGGGAAACACCTTTTCTAGTTTTTATTGGTATGTCAACATATGCCAAAACAAGGAAAAAAAAAAAAAAAAAAAAAAAAAGAATTCTCGTAGATATGCTGCACGAACATGGACTAAGTATTTCCTACGACGGAGTGCTTGTTGTGTCAGCTCAATTAGGAGATGCAGTTGTACAACAATACATAGACAAGGGAGTTGTTTGTCCATCTGACCTAAGGAGGGATCTTTTTACCACTGCTGCCATGGACAACACTGACCACAATCCAACAACCATTTCTGCAACATGGTACCAGCATTTCAGTATCTCAACATCCGACTCCAGATAATCAAGGTCAGACACAAAGAAGGAATATAGTCGATAGCTCAGCAAAGAAAGTGACAGAACTACCAGACACTTACAAAAATATACATCCTGCTTTCTTTACCCAGAAGCAGCCACATCCTACTACCATTTAAACTCCACTTGTACTTCCTGTGCTAGATTTGGATCTTGAATTTTACTAGTTACAAAAAATGAGAACAATAGAATCTGTTGAGGAAGATGTCAATGTCTCCTGGTTGTCTTACCATGCTTTCATGAAAAGAAGAACGGACTTTGAGATTAGTGTTTCCTCTCTTCTACCATTGTTACAAGACCAAGCTCATTATGTTGCTACCATCTGTCATGTTATGAACAGAATAATGGAAATAATTGTCCTTTTAAATTCTGGACAGGTGCCAGTTATAGCTGCTGATCAACCACTTTATGCCTTGGCAAAGCAAATTCACTGGCACTGACCAGATCAGTATGGTGAAGATAAGTTTATAATCATGTTTGGTGGATTGCATATAGAAATGGCTGCCTTCAAGTCCATTGGGAGCCTCCGGCAAAATAGTGGTTGGACTGGCATTCTGGTAGAGTCTGGAAGAGTTTTATCTGTTACTGCAGAATCATTTGTTAGCTTCAAGTGTGACAAGAACACACCAAATCCATCAGGTTACAGCTTGTGTTCTGTACAAGCTCCAACGTGAAGCTTTTAAAATATAACAAGGGATGATCAACAACCAATTTGAAGAGTGGTCTAAGTGATGGGAAGCAGCAGTCCACAATTCAAGTTCTGGAACCTTATCTTGCGCATGGAACTTACAGTATTTTTACTCATACGTTCATTTCGAGAAGGAAACTGATTTGTTCTGTTAAGCTCTTCATGAACTAATACCTTATTTCTTTGCAAACAACAGTGCAAACTATGCAAAATGGCTGCCTATTCACCTCAAAGACGTGCTATCTTTTTGGGAAAAACTGCCATCAATTGCAGCTGAATTTCACAATGGAAAATGTGTCATTCACAAATTAGCCCAGGAGTTTTCTGCTATGGCCATTGACCAAGTCCACGAACAAGCCAATGTCATCATAAAAGGTGACAGCAGTGTAATTGGTATAACAGAAGACCCGTCTGCACTCAGAAGATGGATGGTGGCAGGTCCAGAAGCCATTTGAATGCCCAGTATGAAGCATTGTTTGAAGTCAAAGATGCAAATGAACCAATGAAGCACCATTAACAGACCAGGCAGTTCCAGAAACTTTTTTATGGAGAAGGTTAACATGCTGCATGCAACAATATCAGAAATGGGTTATCCATTTTTGGATGATAGTAAAAAAAGATTGTAGCACTAGATACAAAAAAAAAAAAAAAAAAAATGTTGCTCATCCTACTGCTGCTGAGATAGTGTTTCATCATTTTGAGAAGGAGGAAAGAAACTCTGAAAGTTTTATAAAAAGTCTACAAGCTGATGAAGAATGTCAGTTTTATGATCCAATAAAGAATAAACTTTCGACAGAAACCAGAGTCATCATCGAAAGATCTGAAACAGAAAAACTTATGACTATGCTGTTTCCCAAACTATTCATCTCATGTCAGTTCAGGGAATGTGATGTGCAAGAATTTTTTTCAGCATGAAAACCAGCCTTATCCAGCTGCACTCAGTGTTGATGGCAACTTATATTCCTGTCAAAAGTTTCAACTGGTATCGATTCTAAAAGATAAGGTATTGCTATTAGACAATGCTCCAAATGATTAGGTTCTCATAGTTGATGGGTTTGCTTTTGTTAATTCCATTTAACCACAACTGTTAAAAACTTTTGAAGAATATACAACATAGGAGATAATACCAAAGATAGAGACTTTTGGATCAAAGTATCAGAGGTCAGATACCATGTTTGACGTATACAGGGCAGATAGCTTAAAAGCAGAAACAAAATCACGGAGAGGATATGGGTCAAGGACAAGGGTAAAAGCTAAAGGAAAGATCCTGCAAAACTGACAGAGCTTCCTTACAGACAAAACTGAGCTCTTTAGCTTTCTAGCAAACAAGATTGATCATGTTAGTACCGGCATTGTCACAGTCTCAAAAATGGGCCCTGTTGTGCACAACAGACCAATCAACACAGGACTTATCCCATGCAACAATGAAGAAGCGGACACCAGGATCTTTTTTCATGTTAAGCATGCTGTCGAGGAGGGTTTTAAATCCATCATAAAAAACAAATGACATGGACATTCTTGTAATTAGTGCATTCCCTTCCCTTCGACAGTTTGACTTGGAAACATTGTGGCTTGATTATGACCAAGGCAAAAATCAAAGATGGATTCCTGTTCACAACATTAATGCCTACATTGGAGATAAGTCTGTAGGATTGCCATTTTGCTTGATGGGTTAAATGGTTACATATTTATCAATGACACCTAGTGGTCAGGGTTCAAGTAAAGTAGACTTTCAGTTTCATTTTAGAAAAGTCCATTAAATCCAAACTCAAAAGACAATTTTTAACATTTTCTTTAATTTTTTCATGCAATAAAAAATTTCAACATGATATCTAGTCATATGAAATATAAAATAAGAAAAATAATGAATATGTAATATTTGTTGAAATTTTGACAGTGTTGTTCAGTGGTTTTGAACCCCTCTTTTCTTTTCATAGAAATACAAAAATCTGAAGTGGAGAGGAAGTCTCTTAAATTTATTTTAGGTATAATTTAAGATTACTGGTTATGATTAAACAAAAACTAGACCTAATTTACAATATTATATGAATGACTGGATTCAGATAGAAGGTGACCAGGTAATGATAAAGATGAGGAAAATAGTCCACGTGTAAATTATTTAAATAACTTCTGATTCCAAAAATTCAGATAATAAAAATGCATTTGCCAGGTGTGATGTATCAGCGTTCAGGGGTAAAGGTAAAAAAAAAACTGCATGGCAAACCTGGAATGTGTGTCCCGATGTGACAACAGTTTTTGCTAAACTCAACACATACCCCTCTGCAATAGGTAAGGATGACCAAGATATTTTGGAAATGTATGTCATTGTCAGGTATGATAAATCAAGTTCCACTTGAGACATCTACGATGCAAGACTTGATTTGTTCGATAGAAAGCAGATGTCTTATGAATCAATTCCTCCAACACGTCGAGCTCTTGTCGAACATATTAAGCAAACTACCTACCAAGCAGGCTGCATCTGGGGCCAAACCTTAATCTGTAATATGGAAACAGTGTGTCCTAGCAACTGGGAATGGTCTGAAGTGGGGAAATTGTTGGCAAGTTGTGTGGACTAAGCTAGCACCAATTGTGGAAAGTTGTCAATAACTCATCAAGTGTGGTTGTAAAACAGAGTGCTGTGGTCAGTGCAAAGGTTTCAAGTTAAGCCTGCCTTTGCACAGCATTATGTAGCTGGAATTGCGAACAATAAGAAAGGTTTTGTAAATATGCACCAGTGAAAATTACAGGCAATAACATTTGCATAATAAACAGTTTTAGATAAAAAAAAAAAAAAAAAAAAAAAACGAAAATAAAAAAGATTTTGTGTTGATTTTCCTCTTTATTTGTGGATATGTTGTGTAAGGAGGGCTAAATTTACCCAAACAGGGTCTTTAGCATTTGTATCGATGAATTTAATAGGCATGCTTTAAAAATCCATTTTAAGCCACAACATCTCTTATTTCTTTGCTAGAAATGTGTAGTTGATCTTTTTGGAAAATCCTTATGGCAGCCATCTTGAAAAAAATGGCCGCCAGTTTTAAATTTCTGAATGTGCTTTTTGAGTAACGTGCGTTGTGGTACAGTGGATATCGGCTTGGAACAAGAAACTGGGGAGCCGAGTTCAAATTCCAGTTGAATCCATTGTATTCACTTACGCGCAAATACCCTTGGGAAAGGTATTAATCCATCTATTCCTTCCAGTTATGGGTTAATAGCAGGACAGATTGGGTTCTATAGCCTTGGTCGGCAACCAGTCTACCACAGAAAGCAATGGCAACCTACTGCAGGATAATCTTCTGCCCAGTCAGTCATGTCTCGAAAGAGACATGATCTCCCAAGCGTGTATCATATATGGCACTTTAACTGACTGTCTAAAGAGTATATATGGCAAGTTTCATGCTTGTGTCATTAACTGAAAGATTTTTTTCACTAATTTGCCCCACTATAGCAGAGAATATGCAAGTAGAATCTTTGAGAATTCCAGCTAACTCCACAAACAAGAAACCAAATGACTATCATTCCCCAGATTTGTTAAACCTGAAAACAATTTAAGATAATGCAAGCAAAATATTTGAATTTGTTAGTGAATTGTCTGTCAATAACAATTTGCAAAGAACCACCAAACCATCTTTTTGGACTAGGTTTGGCAGGGGTGGGGGGACACTTGGTTAAAAGAAAAGGTGTGTGCTAGACTAACATATGGGATAACAATATATTAATTTTTATAGATCAAGAACAATCTTGGTTTGTAGTTTTAATTTGGAGAACTTCAGGAGTTGATTTGATTATGGACTAGATACCTCACAAAAAAAAAAAAAAAAAAAAAAAAAAAAAAAGTCGCTAAAAAACAGCATAGTATGAATAAAAAAAGTTCATAAACTTATAAAACAAACTTTTTCCATAAAAATATTTATATTTTTATTAAGAGGAAAGATCAAAGCAATTTTTAATTATTTTGAAAATTTTTTTGAATCCCTGCTAACATTTTCGAAATTGATAGAAAATGTTTTGATTTGAGTTAGCGGCTTAAAAAAAAAAAAAAAAAAAAAAAAAGAAAAGAAAATACGCCTTTATTATAATGGGTTACGTAAGGATGACACAACCCACTTTTTTCCCCCAGTAACAAACACATTAATTTGAAAATTCTCGCAAAAATCAAATAGATTTGAATGAAACTTTCAGTACTCATTCACAAATGAATGAAATTATTTTTGAAATTTTTTAATTTCTTGGTGAAAAATTTTTTTTTTTAACTGTTACCACCCCCCTCTACATAAATCCATGAAATTTTAATAAATTTTAATTAGCTGTAAAAAATTTTTTTATTAGTTAAATGCAGGACTCATTGGGGCATATAAATCATCTATTTTTTATTTTAAAGTGGACAACCTGGCTGAAAATCTGCTCCGAAGAGTAAGATAAAAATGCAATAAAACTGATATAATTTAATTTGATAAACTTTTAATTGCTGGAATAAAGAACATGAAAGTCTGAAGAAAAAAAATTTTTCGTTTACTAATAAAATTTTGAAATGATTGTTTATATTTTTTTATTTTTTTTATTATAAAAATTCATAGAAGTGTTAATATTTTAAAAACCTGTTATTTTTTATTTTTTATTTTTTTTATAAGCGTTTCACCCCAAGCAAGGCATGTCACTGCCACTACTGTGCAGGGGGCTACGTAGAGTGGAGAAAGGCTGATTAAATATAGGAAATAACAGAGGGTGGGTGATAGGCGGGTGAGGATACCGAGAATGAGGGTTGGGTAGATGAGTGTTGTGAGAATAGTTGGGAATTAGTGTGATAGGAGGTGTCTATTGACCCTACATTTAAACACCTGGAGATTGTAACTGTCGGGAAAGCAGACTTGTGGAAGGGAGTTCCACAGGCGGGAAGCGCGAGAAAAGAAGCTGTTGGAGTAGAATTTACGGTTACATCTTATTTGTTTAACTGTAAAAGGGTGGGACCTAGTTGCTAATCTAGTTGCTAAATTTTTATTTATTCAGAAGCCATATTTTACATTTTTATTTATTCAGAAGAACCATATTTTACATTTTTATTTATTCAGAAGCCATATTTTACATTTTTATTTATTCAGAAGCCATATTTTACATTTTTATTTATTCAGAAGCCATATTTTACATTTTTATTTATTCAGAAGCCATATTTTACATTTTTATTTATTCAGAAGCCATATTTTACATTTTTATTTATTCAGAAGCCATATTTTACATTTTTATTTATTCAGAAGCCATATTTTACATTTTTATTTATTCAGAAGCCATATTTTACATTTTTATTTATTCAGAAGCCATATTTTACATTTTTATTTATTCAGAATATTTTACCATTTTTATTTTATTCACCATTTTTATTTTACATTTTTATTTATTCAGAAGCCATATTTTACATTTTTATTTATTCAGAAGCCATATTTTACATTTTTATTTATTCAGAAGCCATATTTTACATTTTTATTTATTCAGAAGCCATATTTTACATTTTTATTTATTCAGAAGCCATATTTTACATTTTTATTTATTCAGAAGCCATATTTTATTTTTATTTATTCAGCCATTTTTATTTTACATTTTTATTTATTCAGAAGCCATATTTTACATTTTTATTTATTCAGAAGCCATATTTTACATTTTTATTTATTCAGAAGTCATTTTTATTTTACATTTTTATTTTATTTTTCAGAAGCCATATTTTACATTTTTATTTATTCAGAAGCCATATTTTACATTTTTATTTATTCAGAAGCCATATTTTACATTTTTATTTATTCAGAAGCCATATTTTACATTTTTATTTATTCATTTTTATTTATTCAGAAGCCATATTTTACATTTTTATTTATTAGCCAGAAGCCATATTTTACATTTTTATTTATTCAGAAGCCATATTTTACATTTTTATTTATTCAGAAGCCATATTTTACATTTTTATTTATTCAGAAGCCATATTTTACATTTTTATTTTATTTTTCAGAAGCCATATTTTACATTTTTATTTATTCAGAAGCCATATTTTACATTTTTATTTTATTCACCATTTTTATTTTATTTTTATTTATTCAGAAGCCATATTTTACATTTTTATTTATTCAGAAGCCATATTTTACATTTTTATTTATTCAGAAGCCATATTTTACATTTTTATTTATTCAGAAGCCATATTTTACATTTTTATTTATTCAGAAGCCATATTTTACATTTTTATTTATTCAGAAGCCATATTTTACATTTTTATTTATTCAGAAGCCATATTTTACATTTTTATTTATTCAGAAGCCATATTTTACATTTTTATTTATTCAGAAGCCATAGTCTGGCTATAAATCTAAACTAAAATTCTATAAAATATACTTGCTGAAAATATTGTTAAATTTTTAATTTTACTATTTAGTTACAAAAACAACAAAAAAAATATTTATATTTCCAAATGTTACGTTTTAAGCTACATTACTCAATAATGGCACTAAATTTAAAAAATTTTTTTTCAGCAGTTAAATTTGTGATTCCGAGCAATATAATTTCGGTTTGAACTAAACCAAGGTATTTTGCTTACTGTAATTAGTAAATTTAATCTCTTGGCTTTCAATTAAAGCTAAAATTAAAGCTTCAAGAAAAAATTTTTATTTTTAAAAATAAACTTTAAATTGAGGTATCGAAAATGAGCAGTGATTTTTTGGAGGTACCTATTATGGACTAATATCATCATTGGGGAATTTTGACATTTGGTATAGAACTGTTGAAATCTGATAGGTCGTAATAGAGTTTGTATATCTTAACATTTCTCTCCTGGTTAGTAATCTCCAATAATTTTTATGATTTTCAAGGATTCTACATCAGCATAAAAAAAAAAAACCTTAAAAACGCCAACATTCAATAATAACTATAAACGCAGCCACAATATGCTGACCATATTTGCAAAATAAAACATTCTTATAACTTTAGATGTAAGAGAAAATCCATATATTCAGTTAGAAGTAAAATAAAATTCATCTGTGATAATGGCTAAAAATATAGTCACAAGTGCTTGTATTATAAAACGTTTATGTCCTGGGAAAAAAAAAAATGAAAAAATATTTAAAAACTTAACCACACCATCTTGTCAGTCGTTTTTAATGAAACTTTTATAATGATATGGGATAATCATAAACAGATTTTTTATTTACCAAAAATCATTTTGGATGGAAAAGTTTTCATGTGATGCATTCATCGAAAATAAGTTTACATCCTGGTTCTTATGTTTCATCATTCTTGATAGATCTTCCGTTATAACAATGTGGGATATTTAATAACAAGGATGGAAAGAAAAAGAATCTAATTGGAACTGGACAGATTATATACCCAAAGCATTAATGTAAACAAATGTAATTCAATGAAGTACTAAAGGATGAATGCGTTACTAAAATATAATATACTTGATAGTGAACCAGTTGTGTAAAAGAAAAGGATGGGTTAATCCTGAAAATTGTCTAATAAACAATAATAAAAGAATTCAATCTAAATGAATTCAAGATGACAGCTGGTACTAGACTGAATCATAGACAGGGCCTGCACATACTATCACCCAAAAAACTTCAAACAGCAGGAGAGCTTAATTGGAGCCCTGGGTTGTGCTTTGTGACCCTCACTACCTGAACATTTGCTTTTTTCCTACCTATATTTATATAGGTTACAAATTAAACTGACAAAGGATGAAAAATTTTCATGGATTTTAACATTCTGGAGGTTTTTTTGTTTTTTTAATTTCATCAAACTCAGTAAATTTGTTTTACTCCAGCTAAATCGCAAAAAGGCACTATAAAACTTACTATTATTATCCATAATATTGATGGTGTTAAATTTAACTTTTTAATAAGAAAAAAATCTCAAGTTGATATTAAAGATTGCCTTAAAACATTGATTTAAGATGGAATGATTCATTATATGTCTAATTTATATTTAGATTGTATTATAATTTTTTAGTTGAATTGTTCACCTATATTGCGTACAATACATTATTTTACATAATTAGATTACAATAAAATTTATATTTTAAGTGAATACTACCCTATGAAAATTGATAGATTGGTTGGGCTATACTATCAATTGATGGGGAGGGCATGACCCTTGCACTGGTTGTGACCAGAGATGAGGATGGTATTGACTGCATAATAATGTTGATAGAAGACCAGGTTGATTTTGTCAAGCCTTTCCCTCACTTAACCTTTAAACAACACCAGCTGGTATGGTTTTGTGCTTGAATTTCAAACGATTTAAGCTCAATTCCAGTGGCTTTCAGCATTGTTTTGAGTATCTTCAAGGATGGCAACCCTGTAGTCTTTTCCTTGAAATGAGCTCAGTGAATCAAACTTTACTTTTATTCTTGTCTTGTTCAATGATTTGTTGGTGCTTTCAAGAACTTTGGTGAAAACATTGTAAGAGTTAAAGTAAAAAGTCAGGTCAAAGAAAGTGCTGATAGTATGAATTTGTTTAAGGTGGACAACTTACCAGGAAGTGACCCATACATTTGATTTCTTAATCTCCTGCAGCACATAAGGAATGAAACATGCAAAATCCAGTTATGAAATTACAACAATTTAAATCTTTGGGGCTCGGTCACTAGAAATAATGAACTAGAAATATATTAGTCTCGTTTATTGTTTCTCTGTCAGGGTAAAGTATAATTTAGAGCAAGTCTGGGTGTATGAGGATTTTTTTTTTTTTAGGTAAAAAAGAAAAAAAAAATCAATTGCAATTAAATTCTGTAGAAGTGAAAAGACAGTTCACATAGAAATCAACAATTTATATAACCCCTATCTAAGTCTTTGAAGAATTATTTCATAAAAAATATATAGGCATGTAAATACCAAGTTAGGCAGAATATACATATATGACACTGATCCTTTAAAAAATTGTTCATTAATGCATAAATATGAGTGTGGCCAAGTGATCAGAGCATTAGCATTTTAAACAAGGGAACCTAGGTTCAAATCTCACCATGGTTGATTTGTCAATATCAACTTATTGAAAAGATTAACCTAGGAGATGTTTTCCAGCATATGGCATCATTGAGAAAATGCCTGAAAATCATGTATTGACAAGACTTGGTAGATAAAACTGTTTAGAAGTCAATGGTTGCATTAACATTAACGATTAAAAAGTTATTTTAATAATTTCATCCCAAGCAGGGTGATAATGCCACCAAGATGCAAGAGGTTACTGAGAGTAGGAGAAAAAACTTCAGGAAGACAGAAGAGGGCAATTGACATTTAAGTTTTTGAAAATTGTAATTGGCAGGAAAGCACGAAATCAGAGTTCCACAGGTGAGAAAAGAAACTAGAATATGGTTACATCTAGTTATATCAACAGGGAAACCAGAAAACCTAATAGCCAATCTAGCAGTACACTTAAATTCATGCAGTCAAGCTCAGTAGAACAACTGGTATCAAAATATACAAAAGATAGTAGAAAGCCATATCATGGTTGTTGGAAAGTGACTGAAGTCATGACCAAGGCTGTGAGTATACTGACCTTATTGATTGTACCAAATTGTTATCACTTGCACATACTGTTATCAAGGTTCACTCAGCATAGTTGCAGTATAAAACTACAGATTGGATCCGTGGGTGTTGAAGAAAGAAATGTGCTTGAGCAGGCATTTGTAATAGGGATTAGCCAACCACCTAAGCAGACAGACATACCTGGAAATAAATAACCATAATAATATGGGCTATGTTAATTTAAATATGAACTATTAAAAAAAAAGAAAAGAAAAAAAAAAAAAAAAGAAAAGAAATGGCATGGATAGGCCATCAATTCCAAAATTACTTGAATAAGTATCATAGACACTCAATGGAGTAGAGGGGCCACTGCTCTCAAATCCCACCATGGAGTAAGAGTGGGAGTGGGCTGCACGGCTCTAAGTCTCACTGTGAGGGGAGGCATAGTTCTCAATATTGTTAATACTAACTGGTTGTGAATTCAGGTGTCATCCTTAGCCTGGTTGCCAACTACAGCTAAAGAACCCAGTTTGACCTACAATCTAACCTATAGCTAAAAGAAGCAATCAATACCTTTACCAAGGGCATTTGCACATTGGTGAATGAAGTGTACTTGATTGAAATTAAAACTGCTTTCTCATTCCAATTCATTACACCACACACCTATAAATCCAGATATTATAAACTATAAAAGAGAAGGAAGCATTAAGAGAGAAATAATTGGTTCACTAGAAATAAGTTTTCAGGAAAGGTTAAATTAGTGATATCAGTTAACTTCAACATCTGAATATACATGCCTTGAGGGTTGATCAGCAAATGCCAAGTTATTGTGCAAATTAGGAAAAGTCAAATATTATCTTACATATATCTGATCATTTCCTTGACTAACTGCACCAGACATGTCACTGAATTGACAGACTCATACAAAAGAAATTCTATCTTGAGCACACTTTATTTATACTATTTAAATTGGCAGACTTGTCCTGATCTTTGTTGCCACATTCATGACATTTTAGTCGTCATACTCTCTGGCCTTCTTCAGATGATTGGAATTTTGAACTGAATATTGCAATGAAGACAGTCTGAGCAATGTAAATATTCACAGAAATATAGACAAACTTTGTGTTTTCTCCAATTCTGGAATGATATTGTATTGTTACTTATGAATGTATTTGTGTGGCCATTCCTTTCTGGGGACTTTTTATGTCAGCTTTACTGATTTTTTTTAGATGTACTTTGTATCTGTGCAAACAGAATCAGTTATCTCAATCAAAATGATTTTGCCAACATGACTTTCGCCATTGCACCAATAAGAGATTGATTTTTCAGTTAAAAAAAAAGAAAAAAAAATTGCACTCAGTAATATACTTATCACTGAGTGCAATTTTTTTTTTCTTTTTTCAGATACTAAAAATTAGACTCATATGCCTTACCAATTTGTCTTTTTAAAGCTAAAAAGTCAATCTAGGAAAAAGAATATGTACAGAAATACCTAATTTCTGCAGGTTTTTGCTTACAGACTTCAACATTTTACTATTTAAAAAAAAAAAAAAAAAAAAAAAAAAAAAAATCACTATCTTTATATTAGATACATTTAATTGAAAATATATTCAAACCATAAATCTAATTATGCATTTTTTAAACTGTATTCAATAAGTAAAATCTGTAAAAAATTGTGAGAGATTACAAAAAAAAGGACTACAATAAATAAGATTAGTTAGATCATAATAAAAATAAAAATAGATAAACGTCTATAACACCATAATACTGCTGGAAGAAATTATACAACAACATGTTTGAAATTTGCACTAAAATTACTGCACTGTTTAACATATTACATCATATAGCTAAATTGTTCAGTATAATTTCCCTTTGAAGTAAAGGGTCATTTTATTTGATGACAATGATTTCTTAATGTGCTTGTGCCATGCATTTTGTCCATAGACAATTTATCAAGCTTCATAAGGCTATGCTATAAGGCTTTCATTGATCACTTGAATGAAATTCCAACACTAATTTTTAATCTTTAAAATAGTTTTCTTAAAAAAAAAAAAAAAAAAAAAAGGTTACCAGTTATAAAAGACTCATTCAACTTTCAAATTGAGTTCAATACCAGTTTTAAAATTAACCTGCCATATTGCTCCAATCCATCTTACACAGAATTTCAAACACATACATATCATGTGCTGAAATAATGCACAATCTTACACCAAAATTTTATCAAATTAGAAAAACCATCTACTTTTATTATCCAGTTCCCACTCTTTGGTCTTTTGAACAAGAGATAGATGTTCATCTCTCATTTTCTATTTAGGATTGGATTTCTGGCTCCTAAAGTCTACTTCAACTCAATACTTCTAACATGTCTGCCTAAATCTGAAATCGTATTTAATATTTATTTTCGTCAATTAGGAATAGATAGGTTTGCCTATTGTCTAGTTCACACTCCATCTCTTGAACAGAAGTAGAGGTTTATACCTAGTTTCTTGATTACGATTGGGCTTCTGGTTCCTTCTAAAGTCTTCTCATTTTTTTTTTTTTTTACTCTCAGTAGCTGCGGGCCTCTTAATGGCATCATCAACTTGCTTGGGGTGAATTGATTAAAGAAAAAAATAAAAATAGTATTTTTAACAGTTCAATCGAATTCCTTTTACCAAATTAGCAGCATTTTCTGCTGATTGCTATGCATACTGCTCCACTTTAGTTCTTCCCAAAATTTACTCCATATTTCATTAGAAAGCAAGAAATTCTTTTATTATGAAAATATAAAAGAATATTGCAAACTGAATTTTGCGTATCAGAGGTAAACATCCATTTACAAGTGTTCATTACAATTGATATAAATTCATTAAGTCTCCCTAATGTCCTGTAGGATACAACTGAAATAATATATTAAAAAAAATTTCAGTAAGTCATTTCTAAACAAAAAATTCTATTTCAAAACACTTTTTAGGATAGTAAAAGATGCTTTTCAAAAGCAAAGGTTTATGGCCTCATTATGCTGGGGCTTCAATTACAGTATTATCAGCAGTTGAGCAATGTTGGGCCTGGTCAGTATCTCAATGGGTGAGCATTTGGAAATACCAGGTGTTGTAAGTATATGTGGTGCAATGCATAATGGCTCATTGTTAATCAGAGAGCCAAGTTCCAATTCCCATTTGGTTCATTACATTCCCTTACATGCCAATACACTTGGTAAATTTATGAATCCACCTCTTTTCCCCAGTTCTGGATTGATTACTAAGTCTTGTATTACTAAACCATTTTTATCAAAACTAGAAAAAAATTCTTACTATCTAAAAATATTTTCTGACTTTCAAATAACCTGCAAGGGTTGATAAGCTGCAAAAAGAAAGAGAGAGAGAGAGACACACACACACACACCTTCAAAAAGCTAAGCAAAGTATTAAGAAACAAGGAAAGTACTGAACTGTTATGTAATATAAATTATTTTAATGAGACATGAAGCAGCAGAAATACAGTTCAACAGAAGGTTACTGAAAATAACATGGGCCAAAATTGTGAGCAAGGACAAAGTTTTAGAGAAAGTGGAAACAAAAAGGAAATTTATCAGAATGAAAGAAATTTCTAGGGCCCATAATGAGAAAGGCTCAGTAAATTTGATACTCACAAGACATACAGAAGGTAAAAGAAACAAAGGGAAAGCAACAAATTACTTACCTAGTAAGCTTGAGTACAGCAGAAAAATGTTAAGATAACAAAAAGACAAAATTTATTAAAATCTATAAGGAACCGGAAATTGTAGAGAGCCACGATTGTCCAACATCTTCATGGGATACTACATACATAATAATAAAAAAAGAAAAAAAAAAAAGAAAAAAGTGTACCTAGTTTCTTGGAAATAAATACCACTAAAAGTCTATAGCCTAAGTATTTGTCTATAGCCTAAGTATTTATTTGTCTATAGCCTAAGTATTTATTTTAAAGAAAATATCAATGCACTTAACTCAAGACTTCTCTAGTAATGTTTATTTGATACATGCATGTATAATACCTTTTTGTTAGTATTCAAGAAAACAATATTGATAAAATTTTCAGGTTACCAAATAACCTACACCATATGAATTTATTTTTATATTGAAACCTGAACACTACAAAAAAAATTAAAATACAAGTTGTTTTCTGTGCAGAGAAGTTTGAGTTTCTCATCTGGCTCACTAAACTACCACCCATCCCCCCCCCAAATCTAAGTCATGTATTTACTCTAACTACTTAAAAAGGACCAGTTTGTGACACTCAAGGAGTCACGAGTGAGTAAGCAGGTAGACAGCCATAGAAACCACCAGTGGCCTTGTTCACCAACCCAATACACTTGTTTTCAATAGATACTGAATCCACCATCCTCCAAGGTCACTTCCCTCGGTCACAAGAATATTTCACCTTGCTTCTCTATATCAGCAATATGTAGAATTTTATTTCAACGTATCTTTTATCCTTTTCTTTCTGCCTCACCAGTGATACAGTTTTCATTTGTTCTTGTGCAATCATGTGTGATTTATCATAAAAGGACCATCAAATGAGAAATTGAAAATATAGGTAACATTAGAGCGGGGACAGGGGGATGATCTGAGGAGAGGTGGGGGGGGGGGAATAGCTTGATAATTAAACTTAAAGCTTTTAATTGTCAAACTTAAACTGAAAAGTGTATTCATGAAAGAAAATGACTTTGTATCATGCAAAATCTTAGAGAGAAAAAAAAAAAAAAATCCCAAATTTATGAAATGACCAAGTTTCTCTCATAGAAAATTGGTGGCCGATCATTATGCCATATAAATCAGACCATTGCAGGCCTCTGCTTTAACTGAAAACTGTACTACTAACCTTTTTGGGAAATATTAAGCTAAAACTGACAACCATTAAAAAGGTAATTTTCTTTTTAAACTTACTAAAGTGTACAACAAAGCCTTTAAAAAAAAAAAAAAAAAAAAAAAAAAAAAAGAAAAAAAGAGAGCCTTCATTATTAAATTTTCATTGTTGAAATTTAGTCTTTCCCAGAGTTCTAGTTATTCTATAAGTGTACCCTGGAAAAAAAAATCTAGATTGTCAAGGAACCTATACTAACATGTAAGATAACCGTTTTATATTTATATGGAACATTGTGTTAATCAAATGTTTTTTTAAGAGTTATGAATATTATGTTTGTAAAACCTGACACTCTCCAAAAGATTTATCAATATTTTTTTTTTTTTTAATTAAAATAAGACATACTGAAACTTTTTCTTTTGCTCATTTAAACAAGATTATCCTGAAAATGTCACCAATACTGATTAATACCAATTTAAGTATGGAGACATTCAGTCAGTTAAGTGCTATACATTATACACGCTTTGGGTGATCATGTCTCAAAAGATACATGACTGACTGGGCAGAAGATTATCCTGCAGTAGTTTGCCATTGCTTTCTGCAGTAGACTGGTTGCCAGCCAAGGCTATAGAATCCAATCTGCCCTATTATTTAACCCATAACTGGAGGGAAGAGACATTAATACCTTTCCCAAGGGTATTTGTGCATAAGTGAATGCAAGAAATTCAAACTTAGTGGAGACATTAATCTACATGATAAAGCCTAACAGTGTGTATATGTATGTGTGTGTGTGTGTATATATATATATATATATATATATAATCATCTACGGCCCTGCACACACAAAATCCTACATCTATGGCATGACTGAGTTTCATTCGTTATGGAATCATCTGGTGCATATTTCAAACTGACAGTTTAATAGATTTGAATCTAAGTTCACTCGATGTTCATGGGAATTAAGTCTAAAGTTACTTTTTTAATAATTAACAAAGTAAATATTCTAAGCTTCAGTCAGTCAGTTGAGTGCCATACGTGATACACGCTTGGGCGATCATGTCTCGACAGAGACACGACTGACTGGACAGAAGATTATCCCGCAGTAGGTTGCCATTGCTTTCTGCGGTAGACTGGTTAGAACCAAGGCTATAGAACCCAATCTGTCCTGTTATTTAACCCATAACTGGAAGGAAGACGGATTAATACCTTTCCCAAGAGTATTTGCACATAAGTGAATACAATGGATTCAACTGGAATTCGAACTCGGCTCCCCGATTTCAAGCCAATATCCACTGTACCACAATGCATATCCTAAGCTTACATGTAGATAAAAATTTTAAATTTAAATTAAAATATAAACAAAATATTAAAAATAAACTGCAGGGAGAAGAAATCAAAGTGGTGTAAATCAAAATATTCAAATATTACATGTAGATAAAAAAAAAATTAAAATTTTAAAATTAAATAAAATGAAAATAAAAGTTAATTAAGAGTAAAATTTGGTAATAAAATTAAACAATGTAGGGAGCAAAAATTAAAGAGCTTAATTCATAATTGTTAAAAGTTTGATTGTATGGGGGAGAAAAAGGGGAAGTAATGAAGACAGATGGAAAGAAGGGAGCAAAAGTATATAGGAATCTATCAGCCTGGGTCTAATAATTTAAGTATTTTTTTTCTATGACAGCATGTGGTTATTACATCACTTTTTATTTAGCAAATTAGGATTATTGATAAGGTTTAAGATGTGTGTGTGTGTATATATATATATATATATATATATATAAATAAATAAAAGATATTTACCTCCTTTTTCCATTCTAATTATCTACATGTAATATTTGAATATTTAAATTTTTACGTTTTATGATTTACACCCCTTTGATTTTTTTATGTATTTAATTATTTTTAATATTTTTTGTTTATATTTTAAATTTCTATCTACATGTAACCTTAGAATACTTAAGTTACTGCTTTTTTTAATAATATTAAAAATTTAACTTTAGATTTAATTCCCATGAACATCAAGTGAACTTAAATTCAAATCTATTAAACTGTCAGTTTGAAATATGTACCTGATGATTGCATAACGCATGAAACTCCAAGCTGTGTCATAGCTGAATAATACTATACATGTGTGCACCTTATATAATCTCAAATGCATTACATTTGATAGATTAAAATTTTGGTAATGTCTACAAAATTAAAAATTGTCCTTTTGACAGTTTTTCCCTTGACTATTATTTATCATTTACCAATTTACGAAAGAAAGAAATATGAAAATTATTCAGAAATTTATAAACATTAGGTTGTTACTTGAAATGATGAACTTTATAAAAAATGAATAATATGCTTCTGAAATGTTAAATGGCTAATTGAAATAGGCACCATATTGATGTTCTCCAATGTACCTCTAAATTCTTGACCAATCTAAAAAAAAAAAAAATTCTCTTCCTTTGATGTGATAAGGAGTTCAAATGCTTTAATTACCTGTTCCTTATTGGAGAAAGTTTTATTGTGTATGAAAAGCTCAAAATGCTTAAGTGATAATCAGTAGGAGAAGTATCATGTGAATATGGAGGATGATGCAAAATTTCATAATTCAGGCTATGCAGTTGTGGACAGTTGATTGACAAGAGTGTAACTGTGCATTGTTGTGCAGCAAAAATGCGCCATCCCTATTAAGTCTAGGACATTTATTTTTCAAATTTTTTCCATACTCAATTTCTTCACATTAAGAGGTTGCTATTATGGTTTCTTCCCTTGAGGCAAGAATAACTAAGGAATAACCCCTTTGAAAGACCACCATACAGTAACCATTAACTTTTTAGGGTGTAGTAGAGGTTTTGGGTATAGTTTTTAATGATTCAGTTGCATCTAATCATTGGTATACTCTCTCTCATATGTGCCATGTACCTTCAGGATGTAGGCAATCATGGCCTATGTCTCCCTATCCCTGGTAGCTCTTAGCATGCTTTCTCCTGTTACCCTATCCAAACCCCACTGCCATCCACCTGCTAAGGCCTGTCATATGTTTTCAACTGCTTTTCCCTGTCTCTTTTCCTCTGATCTGTGAGTATCAGATTCTCCAAACCTTTTCTCATCACATCCCAGGAACTTCAGCAGTCTTTACTTGATGCTCAGTATTAAGTTTTTTCCTTTCTAAAATCTCATCATTGCTCACATGCTTGATCCATGATATACACAACATCCTTCTGTAGAACCGCATTTCAGTTGCTTCAAGTTTTTCATTCATATTTGATGATATTGTCCAGTTGTTAAACATTCATTTCTCATCACATGTAATGATTTGATGTAAAAATGTAAAAATGGTTTTTCCCCAGTTTCTACTCATACATTCAGATTAATCAACACTGTTTCATTGGATATATGAGTAACAGTATATGGAAAGATTTTTTTATTTCTTATATACTAATGAGGTTACTTTATTAGATGACTGCATCAACAATCAACCCAAAAATATGTCATTTCATGTGACAACCTTATATTAAAATATACAAACCAGCCAAATGAACTATTACTTACCTTTGTTTAAGGAAGGTAGGTTTCATTATTTTCTTTTTAATCATTTCACCCAAAAAAGGCAATAAAGCCACTATGACAAAGGGTTACTGAGAGTGAAAAAGGAAAACTTCAGAAAGACGAAAGGGCAATAAAAGCAAAGGATTCAGGAATACAGGTGGTGGTCATTGCAGTTGCATTTAAATTTTTGAAGATGATAGGGAAGCAAAAAAAAAAAAAAAAAAAAAAAAAAAAAAAAAAAAAAAAAAAATATCAAAAGGCAATTTTCACAAGTGAGAAGTGTAGGAAACAAAAAAAAAATTTTAAAATCATTTTGCCCAAGCAAGACAGTTTTACTGCCACTGGTGTGGTGTGCAGGGGGGGTTATATAGGAAAGTTATAAGAGGGAAAGGTTATAGGGGATGTCAGGAAGTGGGTAAGAGAAAGATGAGAATACTGGTGCGATGAGAGTGGAGTGAACAGAAAAAAAGAGCCTGAGAGAAAGGATGCGAGTCAGTGAGAGAGATGACTATTGACCTTACATTCAAATTCTTTGAGATTGCAACTGTTGGGAAAGCGAGTATATGGAAGGGAATTCCACAGGCAGGAAGTGTGAGAAAAGCTGATAGAGTAGAAGTTGTGGTTACATTTTATTGGTTTCACTGTAAAAAGGTGGAGCCTTGTTGCTAATCTAGTGGCTCAAGTAAATTTATACATAGGAGGCACTAGTGAGCTAAGTTCATTGGAGCAGAAGCCGTGAAAGTTTTAGAATAGAACAAAGTTGTATCTAGTTAGTTCAACAGTAGAATAGGGAGAAACAGTTACTAATTTAGTAGGATGCTTTGTTTTTCTGATGTATGAAGGACTTTAATCCACTCAAAATTTTATATTTATTTACATTTCACCCTAAGCAAAATGCAAGGTGTTATGGGGGAGGGGAGAAAATGAAAAGACTTTAGTGAGAAGTGGGAGGAGGACAGTAAAGGATTAGGATTCAGGAAGACAGAAGCTGGTGATTGACTTTGCATTTTAAAGATTGTAGGAAAGAAAAAACAAAATAATCAGAATTTCCACAAGTAAGAAGAGTAAAGACTATTAGCATAGAAGATGGTGGTTGCCTCTAGCTAGTTCAACAGTAAAACAGCAATACCTAATTGATAATCTAGTAACAAATTCATGCAGTTGAAGCACCAAAGTGAAAAGTTCATGAGAACAATTGCCATGAAAATATAGAAAAGACAGAGGGAAGCCATGTCAGTGAGAAAGTCAAGATGCCAGGTCAGGATCTATTACTCCTGTTAACTCATTTGTTATTAACAGTGCAAACTGGAGTCTTAGTAAATTTATGTCTTAGTAAATGTCTTACAGGGAGTCTTAGTAAATAGGTCAGGATCTATTACTCCTGTTAACTCATTTGTTATTAACAGTGCAAACTGGAGTCTTAGTAAATTTATGTCTTAGTAAATGTCTTACAGGGAGTCTTAGTAAATAGGTCAGGATCTATTACACCTGTTAACTCATTTGTTATTAACAGTGCAAACTGGAGTCTTAGTAAATTTATGTCTTAGTAAATTTATGTCTTAGTAAATGTCTTACAGGGAGTCTTAGTAAATAGGTCAGGATCTATTACACCTGTTAACTCATTTGTTATTAACAGTGCAAACTGGAGTCTTAGTAAATTTCCTTATATATTATAATATATTATATATTATAAATTTATATTATATTATATATTATAAATTTCCTTATATCTGAAACTAGTCAGCCTTTTCTGAAATTTATAATTCAGATCTTGGAAAACACGGGTATTCCTTCACAGAAAATAAGTCATTATGTATGTTTTGCACTATTGTCCACTGTTGTCCTAATTTTTGCCATATTCAATGTTTCAGTCATTGTACACTCTAGCCTTCTTCAGGTGATATTTATTGGAACTTTCAAGCCGAACCCATTATTTAGTCCACAGGGATAAATTGTTCTAATTCCACATGCTATACCTTTGAATATCTCAGTTAATTTCCTTGATGACTACCCCCCCCTAAAAATTCAAAACATTACAGGGAATATTTTTCTAAGTTTTTAAAATTACTGGCTTATATATAAATAAACACACACAGTGCTCATGTTATATGTCAAGTAATTTTTACATTTGTTCCATCCACCCTGTAAAAAAATAAAAAAAATTTTCATCAATAAACCTGTAAACACTTACCTCCAAGTTAAAAACTGCATTTTTGCAATATTTCAAACTAAAATATTCATTTCAAATCTACTCAGCTAATATTCCTGAAATAAAGTCTTTTTTGAAAAAAAATGTAAAGTTACATTTGATGTGTTTTGGTGTAGTGGATATTGGCTTGGAACTGGAAATTGGAGGGCAGAGTTCAAATTTCATTCGAATTCATATTCACTAACGTGCAAATACCCTTAAGAAAGGTATGAATCTGTTGCTTCTCCAAGTTAAGAGTTAAATTGCAGGACAGATTAGGTTCTATAGCCTTGGTTAGCAACCAGTCTACCACAAAGTAATGGCAACCTAGTGCAGGAAAATCTTCTACCCAGTCAATCATGCCTATTTCAAGACATGATCACTAATGCGTGTATGGCACTTCACTGACTGAACAGATGTCTAAAAATGCCTAAAACCAATTTTTAGCAAAAATCCTTTCAATCAATTTACAATTTTTTTTTGCGATACCTTGTGCAAAGTATACAATGTGGCCACAATATGTTTGAAGATTGATTTAGAACAATTCAAAAGGGGAATTGAAATTATTTCATCAGAATAGTTGTCTTTATTCTTATAAATGCACTGATTGAACTATTTTATGCAATTTCTGTACTTAATTAAAGATGTAATGACTCCTTTTTAAAGTTAAAGTGATATATACCTTTAAGTTATTTGCATGAGCACAAGATTTTCAGTTCCTTTAACAAAATGTTTAGAAATCTGTCAGCTCTGGCTCCAAAGAGACTCACTGCTCACTTTTGATAGTTTTTGTGTGTGTGAGTGAGAGAGAGAGAGAGAGAGAGACACTTAAAAGTCAGTGAAATTACATTTCTGTAATTTCTTTTGTTTAATGACATTTATAAAATGTCCATGTCAGAATTTGTTTTATTTTCTTGAACGTTTTTTTTATTGTTTGCTTAGCAAGCTTCTTGAGCTGAATACAATGCCTTATTGCAAGTTTAGAGACTTTCCATTTCCTTGAAGTTTCTCTTTTGTATTTTTCTACTGTACATCTATCTCTTGTCTGCTATTTGTTTCAACTTGTCATTGATAAATATTGAAATGCTAAAAGTTTTATTCTCAATTTATATCTAATTGAAATTTATGTTACTTTTTATACTATAAAGTTTCATTTCCTTTTGTCCATTCTTCACTCACTGCTCAATTTCAACTGACCTTAAAATCAATGGTTACTTCCTTTTAAATGATAAGATTTACTTTGTAAGTTAATATTTAAATAGTGAACATAAACTCTTCAGTGATATATATATATATATATATATATATATATATATACACACACACTATTGTGACTGCTGTTTTAGTTTATGACAAACACCAAACTGTCAAAAAGAGTACAAAACTCCGATAAGTGTCATATGTCAGGTGCCACTTGTGACAGATGCTTGGATGATCAGGTCTCAAGAAAGACATGACTGACTGGGTAGAAGATTTTCCTGCAGTAGGTTGCCATTATTTTCTGTAGTAGACTGGTTACCAACCAAAGCTATAGAACCCAATCTGTTCTGCTATTTAACCCATAACTAGAGAGAGAAGAGATGGATTAATACTTTTCCTTACAATATTTGCATGTAAGTGAATGCAACAAATTCAACTAGAATTCGAACTCAGCTCACAGATTTCTCGTTCTGAACCTTAAAAAATTTGAATGCCCTTCATTAAAACTTTTACACTAAGCTAGCACCAAAGACACGCCTAGAAGTATGTATTCAGAACTATGCAACTCCCCACCCTTAAGAGTGATTTGTTACTGTCATTAGTTTATACATATATTATACAGTGGGCTAATGCACGCTTTTGGGTGAGGGCACCCAGAAAGGAATGACCACTAATTTCTTAATCATAAACTATTGATCCATTCTGATGTTTAACAATTAGTATTCTAGTTTCTAGGGATTTTGTTTTTATTATTGTAGTTCTGATGTGCCATTCCAAGACCCATTAACAAAATGTTATAAGCAAATTTTAGACTTACAGAAATCAAAGTTCTATCAAGTTTATAAAGATAAATCAACAAGTGTAACCCTGCCTTCAAAATATAAAAATTAGCTGAGCCGACACTGCCTTGCTATTGTTTCCCTTTCCATGAAAAAAAAAAAAAAAAAAAAAATCCATTATACACACACACACACACACACAAACAACACCTTTCATTATAATAAGTGATATTCACATGTGGGGAAAGTTGCAGAAGCATTACTTTTTTTTTTTGCAATAGTCAACAGTTGAATAATTTGTTTTTTACATGGTAAAGTTCACTCTGTACAAGGCCCAGGGGCCACTCAAAGTAAAGGGTTATGTTAAAGAGTAATTTATATGGCTAAGAGGGGATGATGACGTTTAAACTTGAACAAATTAAGATTTTAGTGATCAGGGAAATATTTTCTTGGAGTCATGGAACAGAGCAGTAGTTCATAGGAAGAAGTTGTTTGAGTAGAATTTATTTCTCACCAATGGAATACAGAAGGAATGTGGGCAATTTCCTACTTTGTAAATGGAATGGCGGATCCTAGCTGTGAAGGTTAAACAGGGCTAAACTAAGAAATATAGTTTCACCAAGCACTTTCCATAAAAGTAGTGAAAAGTCATCAAGTTATTTTTAATAATCCCAACAGGAATGCAACATTCATTCTTTTCTAATAAGTTATTGTGCTTTGATCATTTAAAAAAAAAAAAAAAAAAAAAAAAAAAAAAAAGTAAGGCTGTTTACACTACCAGTCATACCATCTTTTTTGATCACAATCAGTGAAATTACTTCAAAATTCCATACGCAAAGCACAACCACTCAACTTGACATCTGCAGCCTTTCCTTGCTCAAGTTTTAAGCCACAATTTTTCACAAAATCTCCAAGCTTGAACAGTTCTTAAAATGGCAGCTCTTGGATTGGGCATATTTTCTTTTAAAAATTCTGCATGTGAGATACACATACAGGCATGCTGTGTTCCATATGGAGCCAATAGCACACTGGCAGATGTCTGGTTAATTTCCCACACAGGGAAAAGATCCTCCAACAGGTGAGCATGTCAGGCATCTTTGGGAGTTCACTCTCACATCTCCATTGCATTTTACCCTGCTTCTCCCAGACATTTAGACCCAGCATGCAGGTACTATTCTTTATTTGCTCTAAATTTTTGCAGTACAGCCATTAATGGGATGGTGATTTTCTAAGCACAGCTTAAATGTGGCATAAGGCCCAAAGTATGGAACACCCAGTGAGGATATAACTCACTACACAATTGCAATCATTCTAGTGAGACATGTTTGCTAACCATTACACCACCTTGAGGTACCCCAGCCATTTATGGAATGAGGCCCTTGATGGATTCAAGCTCTTCAGGATATAGAAGTAGCTAACTTATCTATCCTGGTTTGCAGTTTGTGAGTACTTCCTCCTGAACTGCTTCAATGTGGGATACTATGGTGTCTGGTTCTTCAGTATGGGTGATTTTTGGTGACCAGGCTACTTCCATGATATAACTTAAATCTTTCTGTTCAGGTCATATTCTGCATGAAAGTTCAGCTCATTGATGGGATGGCTGTACACAAAGATTGGTCAAGTTGAGGAAAACTCAGATCCACTGCTGGTCACGCACACACAAACGTATCCTGAACTAGATCTGTAAGCTATTTCGGCCGCCTAACAGGTAGAATGTCAGAGGATAAATTTAATAAGAGTTTAATGCTAACTAGATCTGTCTCAAGAGTGGAAAGTGTTTCTGCATGATGCGTTTTGTTTTATGACAGACTAAATACTGGGCCTGTGCTGTCAAAAATAATGGCAACATATGTATATCAATATACCTACTTTCAACCATCTTATGTATAAATAAATATAAAAAAAATCCTTGAGCATGACAGAAGACATATATACACACACACGTCTGATATGTGAACACAGAAGGACAGATGTTTTTGAAAAGATTTTTTTCATCTCATTATTAAAAAATCTCATATTGGGATAATAGATCAGTTAAGAATGGTGAAGCAAAGAATTAACCTCAAGAAATCTAAATAAAGATAACATGAACACAAGAGGGATCTTTTACAAAACACTAAATTCATTAGTTGCTACCATACTGAGATCAATTAAAAAAAAACAAAACAAAAACACTACTAATTAAAAGAGAAAACAATTTAAAGATGAAAATGTTTAGAGTGTTTTAATTGTTAGATCATTGACAGTAAATCTAATCTGCACCCAGGTTCTTACATTTCACTATTCTTGGCAGAACTATTACCACAACGTAGGATATTTAATGGTGAAAATGTGAAAAAATGTAAATGAAAGATTATATATAGAAAATAGCAAAATCTTTTCAATTTTTCCTTTGAGTGCATGTGTAGTTGCAGCAACATAAAATCAATTTAGTTAATGTAAAAGACGAAATGCCTCACACAAAAACCATATTATACTCCCCCAGTCCCAAGGAAGAAAAAAAAAAAAAAAGTTTATTTATATATACACACACACACACACACACGAGTATAGAGTACGTATGGGTGGAGTAATATTCCTTGTAACAAAAAAAAAAAACCCTATTTTTAAAAAGTGCTCAATACAAAGTAGAGCTAATATTTATTCAGAAATTATAACATGGATATGTTATAATATCACTACAAAAGTAGCTATTTTGTTTCGACACTTGTGTCTTATCAAGTGATGTGGTTTATTTTCATAAATATAGATATACACACACACAGAGGGTGCAATGGATAAATTGCCTAAATCATAAAAAATGAAAAACACTAACATATCTTACCAAAATTACTTAAAAGTATCTTGTAATACTAAAGAGTAAATTTATTTGCGGTAAAAGTCAGCTTCAACCACAGCCTCCAGACAACTTCTGAATCTTCTACAACTCTCCTGAATGGTCTCCTTGTTTAAATTAGTGAATGCTGCCATAATCCTTGCCTTCAGTTCATCTTAGATTTTACAAGGAGGTTTGTTGATCTATCACTCAACTGTGCCCCACACATAATCAAGGGAGCTGCAGTCTGGGGAGTCAGGTGGTCAAATGTAAGGCATGATGTGGTTGCAGAAATTATCTGACCACCATGACTGGGTTCTCCTGCTTGTGTGGCATGGTGCAGAATCCATTTGTCAGTATTTTCCAGGCACTTAATGTAGGTGTCTGTGTTGAGCCCGAGGTAAGGTAAGAGGATAAATAGAGGCATAATGTTGCCATTACTAGTGATTACGCCAAATACCTTCGTAATCACCATTAGACTCGTCCACTTCTTTACAAAGTGTCTATACTGTCCACAAACTGACACCCAAACATTCTGAAATGTTTGTATTAAAGCTTTTGGCAGTATAGCATGCCTTTTCCAAATTGCTGAAGGAGTGAATTGAATCAAAGTGCCAAATATAAAGTGGCGACAATTTACCCATCGCACCCTGTGTGCACATTTCTTTACAGATTTTTTGTCCACTCAGGGAGATTATATATATATATATATATATATATATATATATATATATAATGTAAGGATTTTGATTTTGCAGCATGTATTTATAAACAAAATTAAAAAATATTACATTATTTACACAGTTTGAACTGTTGTCATCTTTATTGCTGTTTACATTTCAGCTATTGTAAACTCCCTTCTTCAGGTGCTAGGAATTTCAAATCAAACCCTTTATTTTAAATCACTGAGGTACATCATTCTCATTCCATGTGCAATACCACTTCCAGATGCCATGTAGTTATTTTCCTTTAACTATCTCAGTTATTCGTTCTCTACTGCTGTAGAACAAACAACTCTCTGGTTAGTATCTTGACCCTATGTCTATATCCACTTGGCCAGTAGATATATTGTACATGGAATGAGAATGATATGCCAAAATATTATTTGAATCTTACACTTGAAAGATATTGAGGAAAAAAAAAAAAAGTTTTACATATATCTGATCAACTATTTATGTTTAAAAGTGCCATGGAAATTTGAAATAAATTTCCAACAAAAGGTGTAAAATTATCCTTCATAAAACAAGATCTTAAACTGATTAACAGCCCTTTACCAAACAATAGATAAATGTACAGAAAAATTACAGTAAACCTAAATAATGCTTAAAAGTTAAATCCACTTTGGCAGGAAGAGAGACAAGCTATTGACACTGCTTAGAATACATTAAGCTTAGTTGAAGTCTAATATCTTCAGAAATTTGTTAGCCAAATATGCATGGTGAGTTCAACAGTCAGTATAGTGTGTGTGTGTATATATATATATATATATATAGTCCTATTCTGTAAGTAATGTTCACATTAATTACCAATCAGTGATGTTTGACATTTCCAGTGCATTCACATCATATAAACAAGAACCATATTTTGTCGTTGACAATATTTCTGTTCTTTTAATTTATTTTTAGCAATGTATTTATATACAATAGCTGCTGTCAGTAATCCTTGCCTTAATTCCTGACAGACTATTTTCATGATTTTTCAAGTCAGCAAATATATTACTTTAATACTAGTTTGACCCTATCTTATTACCTCTGTCTTAAGGTGGTATTGTATTCAGTCATGTATGAATATGGTCAAAATCTGAAGCCCTGCTTGATGGATTCAGATGAAACTTCCGGGGATTATTAGCCTATTGACTGGCATGAACTGATTAGTTTTTTTGGGGGGTTCAGTCCTATATGGGATAAAATTTCTAGTTTATTTTTCTGGTTTTATTAATAAAACCAGAAATTTGTGCCTTTCAGATGCCAAATACCAAATTACCTACCCAAGATCATTTTAAATATAGGATTACCTCATTGTTTTATTTTAAGTGTGCATTTAATTTTGAGAGCAGTGAAGTTCATTTCTTGTATTTTTACTTGAGAGTAAAGTTCATTGCAGTTATTCTCTCTCATTTTAATAGTCATCTCTTGCTAATCACAGAGATATCAGTATTGCCTTGGCAGATTTTTGTGGTCTTTGAATGCTCTAGTTATTCTAGTTATTGTTGCTTTCTCGATAAAATATTTCCACTATTATTTTTTTTGTTAGTTTTATTCCATGTTACTGCTGCTTTTCACCGATTTATGACTAGCAGTATAGCCTGGCGTTGCTCGGGTGTAATGAAAGCTTTAAGACTAATCCATGGTCCTGGAGCTCAGACTCTTTGGACATTGGCACGAAAGACTAAAAAAGCAATAGTTGTTTCCAGTTAAAACGAAACCGTAGACTGAAAGAAAAATGAATGGATGCAAGTCAAATTTTGATTTCCTGGTATCGATATCAAATAAGTTTTTTTCATCGTAAAATAAATTTTGAAGGCTAAATAAGTCCGCTGAGTAAATGGTATCATGGCTGAGACTAAGAACTACAATTATACCTACTTAGAGCCAAACCTGAAGCAAAAACTCAAAAGGACTGAAAAAAAAAAAAACTTGCCATATATATATATATATATATATAAAAAATCGATTTTCTGCACTATTGTAAAAACTGCCACCTTGAAACTTCTGAATATCGTTTCTTCTATCTTTGTCTATAAGTGTATCAAGTTTTATTAAAATCGGACCACTCCTCCTATAACCCGATTTTTTTCGATTATCAATATTTATCGGGGATACCTTGACACAAAACCTAGCTAAAAACACTCGCAGACGCATATAATACAACTGTGTAAATTTTCAAAAAAACAGTTCAGCCATTTTGGAGTCCATAGGTAACAGATACACACACACAAAGTTTCATTTATAAATAAGTAGATCATTTAAACAAGCATCCCAGATACTACTGAAGGTAAAGTTTCTGATGTCACCCTTACCACTTCAGCCATAGTTTGGTTATGTGATCAATCAATCCAGATTTTTTTACCATCTTTTTCAATAATAACCTGTACTTGTCATTTTTCCTATTCTTTATTCTATTTAGAGTTACATCTGTTGGCCATGACTGAATACTGGTTAAAAGGAAACTTTATTAAAAGAGAATATAATTGTTTTTGATAATCATTACTCCAAATAAGGCAATAATGCCACTGAGATACAAGGGGTTATTGAGAGTAAAAGAAAATGTTAGAGAGGAGAAAGAACAATAAAAATTCAAGAAACAAAAGATGACAATATTGAGGTTGCATTTAAAATGTGTTTTCAAATGTTTAGAATTTTAACAAAGCCTAAACATGAAAGCGAGTTTATACATTTTTCCTGTTTGTGAGAATTAGCAGTTGAAATATTAAGCACTAATTATTCATTAGATTATTTACAAGATAAGAACAAACTAAAATGCTGTTTTTTTTTTTCATACTGTTTTATAGGGAAATGCATAGAAAAAATTTTTTTTATTTATAAATTTATAGAAATGTCTGAAAATTTAACGAATTACAAATTATTGTAATTATAAATTTTGAAAAAAAATTTCTGAGCATCTCTTTCAATTGCTCTTGTCACACATTTCCTCTGAACAAAATTTTAGGTGACAATAATACAAACATTCTTTTTGTTCAGTTTACACTGATGTTTGCATTTTGAACATTTTAACGGATTGGTAAATAGGTGATGTTTTGCCAACCATTCCAAAGAACACAATTCACAGGCCTTATTTGCTTTGGTGAAGGTGCTTAATGTCCCTTCTTCACTTGCAGATTTTCTAAGCGTGCTTCAGGTAAATTTTTTGAAAAACTAGCAATGATTTAAAATTTTTCTTGTTCAAGAGTTTGGAGTCTCAAACCTTAGATTTCTCCGCATCATGATCCAAGATAAAAAATTCAAAATAATCCAAAGAGAAACCGCATGTCCAGAAAAATGTTTAAATTTTATTCTATAGTTCAGATATATTTATGAATTTATTAAAATTTGTTTTTTTATAGTTATTTATAAAATAGTAAATTATATTGTAATTGGCTCATTTTTATGATCTTGTAAATAAACAATCTAACAACTAAATAGTCAAGTGCCATGTGATACATGCTGGAATGATCATGTCTTGAAAGAAATATGACTGACTGGGCAGAAGATTTTCCTGCAATAGGTTGCCATTGCTTTTTGCAGTAGACTGCTTGCCAACAAATGTTGTAGAACCCAATCTATCTAGTTGTTTAACAATTAGCTGGAGAGAGAAGAGATTAATACATTTCCCAAGGGTATTTGTGCATAAGTGAATGCAATGTGCACAACAGGAATTTGAACTTGGCTCTGATCTCATTCCAAGTTGGTATCCACTATAACACAACACACATCCTTACAGTAACATTTTCATTATTAAAATTCTAAAGAAGTTTTTAAAAACATTGCTAAATAGGGAATAGCAGGGTATAATTAAAAAAACAAAAACACACACACACACACACACCCTTTGACAGTTTTTTGCGGGTACATAGGTTAAACCTTACCTATTTTTTTCTTGCTTGAATATACTAAGGCTTATTTGAATATTTGAATAAAATACCACAAACAAGGCTGATACAAAGCCTAATGAGTCCCTCCTCACCAGGTTTCAGTCATAACTTAATTATGTCCAATAATGGACAACATGCAATATAGGCAAACATTTCAACTGGAAGAATTGAAAATAAATAATGTATCTAAAGAAAAATTCATGTCATAATAGATAATTCCATCTGAACATTTTGAAGCATTTTTTATCAACATGAGGTTTCTCTGTTAAACTGAATTTAACATAACGTGAATTTTATAAATATATATATAATATATTTATTATATAATATAAATAAAATTCACGTTTTTATGTTAACATAAGCAAAACAAATTAGGGAAAAAACGTGGGGGCAGAATAACATCAAAATTAATGAAAATTTTTCATCCTAGACAGTTGTGCTTGGTTAATTTGTAAAGTATATAAAAATGTAGGGAAAAAAAAGCAAATGTTAAGAAAGTGAGTGTTACAAAGTACTGCCTGGAATCTCAATCAGCACCACAAATCAAAGTATACACCAGCCCTGATAAAAGTTTTATAAGGACTTACAATAAATCTCAGTTTTTATTTTTTATAAAATCTTCAAGGTACCTGTAATTTTACTACCTAAGCCCTAAATCATTATTTAGGTCCTTCTGCTACTGTTGTCTTGTATGCTGACTTTTCTATAAAAGGACCCAACCTCTCATCAAGTCATCTGGTTCATCCAATAAAGCTCTACATTTATCAAAAACATTTGACAGTAAGAAACCAGTTTTCAGATACTTTATTCAAATTAGATGTTTCTCTTGTAACGTTTGATTGCTTCAACATCTTCAGCCAATGTGTTTAAAATATCCTGCATCATTCAGATTTACGTTTACAACACCAACTTCAAATATTTCATGACTGGTTAATTCACATCCTTTGCTTAATATTTTTCATTTATTTTTTTTATAGTATTAAATACTTTTTTTTTTCTTTTGTTCTTGCCAATTTTTTCAATTTCTTTTAATTTTTGATCCTGGTTCAACTTTTTTCATAATTACTAATTTTGTGACACCCATAAATTTTTTTATTATTATGAACATGACTCATGGTTTTCATCTAAAATTTAATCATTTTTTTTTTTCATAATTTCACTCAAATAGGGATATAAACCCTCTTAGATACAATGTGTTACTGAGTGAGAGAAAAAAACTGGAATTAAGACAATATAACAACTGGTATTGTATTTAAATTTTTGAAAATCAAAATTGACTGGGAAGTAAGAGGTTGGAAGGTAGTCCCAGAAGCAAGAGGTGCAATAGAAGAGACTGTTAGCATAATTATAGTTACATTTAGCGATTTTATTTTGAGGTGTTTCAATATTGCTTTAATGCTGATCTCTTATTTGACACTTTGATGCAGTTTTTTTTTAATCATTTCACCAAGCAAGGTTATAAAGCCACTAAGATGCAAAGAAATAGTGGATGTGAGAGAATATGAAGAAAAAAAATGTAAGATAACAATTGAAATTGCATTTAAACTTTTGCTGGGAAAGAAACCAGAAGAGATCCACAAGCAAAAATTACAAGAGAAGAAATAGTTAACATTGAACTTAATTACATCTAGCCAGATCAACTGTAAATCGAGACCTTGCCACCAATCTTGTACTATACACACTTGACAATGTTTCATTTTAAAAGAGCTACAACTAGAAGTTTAATAAAACATAAGTGGATTCATCCATTTTTTTAATTTTTTTTTATTTGAGAATTGATAAAGATATTAAATACTATTAAATTACTTATTTACAAGAATACTCCCTATTATAATAAAGACCATTTTATGTGTGTGTGTGTGTATATATATATATATATATATACACACATACATATATATATATATATATATACACATACATACACACACACACACAATTTCCCTTATGTCAATCATAGAGAGGGAGAGAGACAGTAGTAAGATAATGTCAGCTCAGTTCATTCTCTTTACCAGTTATTAAGTTTTACTACCAGTTATGAAAGCTCTTGCCACACGTTTGTGCTTTAATCATTGCAAAAAAAAAAAAAAAAAAAAAAAAAAAAAAAAAAAAAAAAAAGCAAAAAAAAAGCACCGAAATTATATATATATATATATATATATATATTGGAAAGAATATTAATAAAAAGTTGAGTTTAAAAATGTAAATTCAAAACTTTATTAATATTCTTTCCTATACATATTAAGACAGTATACGTGGATGATCATCACTATATATATATATATATATATATAATCCTCTCAAACTATAATTAAGTACTTTTTCTCTAGTTCTTAAAATTTTAATAAAAATAACAAAGAAATTGTTTCCATAGTTATTTAGAAAATGGTAAATAAAAGTTGAGTGTCACTATATTTCTTACAAGACCAAAACAGTTACTGCATTTGTTTCCTTTTTATGGAAGAGTGTAGAAGTTGGTGAACTGAACATGGTTTGTGATTGAAGTATAAAATGCCAGGAGTTACAGTGTTAGGTGTATTATAAGAATAGCTGTAGCTGATTTTTTAAAATTTTTTATAAGCGTTTCACCCCGAGCAAGGCATGTCACTGCCACTACTGCGCAGGGGGCTACATAGAGTGGAGAAAGGATGATTAAATATAGGAAATGTCAGAGGGCGGGTGATAGGCGGGTAAGGATACCGAGAATGAGGGTTGGATAGATGAGAGTGTTCTGAGAATAATTGGGAGTTAGTGTGATAGGAGGTGTCTATTGACCCTACATTTAAACACTAGGAGATTGTAGCTATCGGGAAAGCAGACTTGTTCCACAGGCGGGAAGCGCGAGAAAAGCTGTTGGAGTAGAATTTACAGTTACATCTTATCTGTTTAACTGTAAAAGGGTGGGACCTAGTTGCTTATCTAGTAGCTCATGTAAATTCGTGCTTAGGCAGTACCAGTGCTCTAAGTTCATCGGAGCAGAAGCCATGAAAGTACTTAGTGCACAAGTTTATACTCAACATCAGTAGGGTCACTATAGAGAAGAGGTATGATAAAAGACTTTGCAAATAACATCACTGATTATGTGTACCAAAGCATCAAAAGAGTTTAAATGTGTCACAGTATTTTAAGACATAATAGCTGTAACTGATGAATGGCGCAAAAGTCGATATCTGTTCGTTATCAACTGCATCCCTGTAGAGAAGGTGAATGATTTTGTAATATCTGAAACCCCTAATGACCCATCTGTGCCAAAGCATCAAACAGATGTATTTAACAAAATTGCATATTGATTTTTTTTTTTCAAATTTGTGAATAAAAATTTTCTAATTCATTTCTTTATATATTAAAAAAAAAAAAAAAAAAAAAAATTAATAGGAAGAAAAAATAATTTTCTCTTAGCTAATTGATGTTATATTCAGCACTCCAACTTCAGAGTTTCATAAACAAACCTTTCTAATGGTTCAGCACACTCATCAGAAGATATCTACCAGTATATGACAATTTTTCTTTTGTTATTTTATATTAAAAAAAAAAAAAAAAAAAAAGCACTTTTTATTGGTGTTGATTTTTTCTTAAGCATGTGTAGAATGTTATTTCCACTTTACTTTTACTCACTATTTTTAATTATAATAGTGTACTTGGTTCACATTTTTGTAATCTTGTAAATAAAATTAGTTAAGTAATCAAAAAGGTGTATACAATAACAGCAGTGTCAAAGGAATAACTTCTTTTGACAAATTGTTCGTGAGTACAATGGTTAAACATTGACAAAATTATTGTAAGTTGGTATTTACACGTTAAGTTTACACCCAGAATCATGTAAAAGATCAACTTTTGTAAAACTATTATAATGTGAAATATTTAAAATTGATAAAATAAGCAGTAAAAAGCTGAATGAGATCAGCTACGTTGCACATATAAACATCAGATGCCAGAAATTTAAAAACTAAAGTTAAAAGCATCTTTGTATCTTCAGTGTTTGTTTTTTTTCAATGGAGAATTATAGCCAACATTTCATTACTCTCCTTCATATGGTTTCATAAATCAAAGACATTCTGAAAAGTCCTTTTGATAAATGAAATGTATAATTAGAATATTTTCCATTCAGTTGCCAACACACACACAGACTCACACAAAATGAGTTCTCCATATTTAAGGCATAAACCATGAGAAAGATTTAATCTGGCCTGGGGATTTTTTTTTTTTGAGAGTGAAACTGGAGTTGTCCGTTTTATTTTTGTAGTCTAGTAAGATAAAGATGAATGCAAATGCAAGATGAATGAAGATAAAAAAAAAAAAAAAGAAAAAAAAAGTCAACTCCATTTTCTCCCCCTTAAAAAAAGGGGCACCAGGCAATGTTCAATCTTGACACTTGTGATTTATGCCTGAAATATGGAGAATTCATTGAGATTATATATATATATATATATATATACATACACACACACTTTATTGCTATGAAAGGTTTTTAGTAGGTACACACATTTCTATCCCTGTTTTTATTCTATTATCAAACTCTGAAATTAATAAGTGGCTGAAATTGAGAAGTCCAACTAAGTAAAATTGTGTTTCCATCATGAATTAAACCTGCATTTAAAAATTGTATGTACGCACAATGTACACACACACACAGGAAAAATATCAGTCAGGATCAGAATGGCTGCCATAATGAAAAAGTCAGACAGAAGACTGACATAATTATCCAGATTGGAAAATGAAAGCTAAACTGGTTTGGCCATGTAATCAAAAGAGAATTAAGCTTTGTTTATGGATCCGACAAAGAAGTCCCTCTGGTAAAAGACCACATCAGAGAGGAAACTGGAAAGGATTGTCTTTGATAGGAAGAAATGGGAAAGTTACATGAACAATAAGATTTTTTTTTTTTATTATTTCATCCCAAGAAATGCAATAAAAATCAACTAATGATACAAACGCCTACTGAAAGTGAAAGAAACAGACAACAAAAGAATAGGAGAGATCATTGACATTGCATTCAAAGTTTTGAAGATTGTACTCAAGAAAGCGGATGTGCGTTGTGGTGCAGTGGATATCGACTCGGAACGACAAATCGGGGAGCAGAGTTCGAATTCCAGTTGAATTCCTTGCATTCACTTACACACAAATACCCTTGGGAAAGGTATTAAGCCGTCTCTTCTCTCCAGTTATGGGTTAAATAATAGGACAGATTGGGTTTTATAGCTTTGGCTGGCAACCAGTATCTCAGAAAGCAATGGCAACCTACTGCGGGATAATCTACCCAGTCAGTCATGTCTCTTTCGAGACATGATCACCCAAAGCATGTATCACATATGGCACTTAACTGACTGACTCAAGAAAGCAAGACAAGAGTTTCACAAATGCAAGATAAACAATTAGCATAAAACTTATGGTTACAACTAACAATTTCAGTGAAATTATAATACCTAGTGGCCAATTTTAGCAATTCATGATGTTCAGGTATCAAAAAGGAAAGCTCAATTACCATGAAATATTTACAGAAAAAGCACAGGTAAAACTACATAATGAGAAAGTGACTGAAGTTGAAATGCCAGATCAGGAGTTCACACTCCTCTCTAGCCTTTTGAACAGAGTAGATGTTTATTCCTTGTTCACTGTTGAAAATTGGTTTCCAGTACCTTTTAAATATTTTTTTCATTCTCTTTCACTCCAAATTACCCCTTGTGTCTTAGTGGTATAGTCACCTTGCTTGGAGGTGAACTGATATCTAAACTTATTTATAAATGGAACTTTGTGTCGCGCCATTACCTATAGACTCAAATGGCTGAACAGATTTTCTTGAAAATTTACACAGTTGTATTATAAGCGTCTGTGAGCATTCTTAGCTAGGTTTTGTGTCGAGATCCCCCCACCCGATAAATATCGATAATTGAAAAAAAAAAAAAAAAAAAAAAAAAAAAATCGGGTTATAGAAGGAGTGGTCAGATTTTAATCAAATTTGATACACTCATAGACAAGGACATAAGAAACGATATTCAGAAGTTTCAAGGTTGCAGCTCTTACACTAGTGCAGAAAGTTTATTATATATATATATATATATATATATATATAAAAAAAGGCAAGATGTTTGTGTGTTTATCTGTCTGTATGTCTATTTTTTCAGCCCTTTTTTAGTTTTTGCTTCGAGTTTGGCTCTAAGTAGGTATAATTGTAGTTCTTAGTCTCAGCCATGATACCATTTATTCAGAGGACTTATTTAGCCTTCAAAATTCAGTTTATGACGAGAAAAAAAAACAAACAAACAATTCTTTGGATTTTGTCAAAACAGAACTAAGATGAGCAAAACTTTTTCATAGTACTAGTTTTTAATCTAATCCAAACAAAAATAAACTAATATTGATAGTGTTTCAAAAGCTGACTGGTAATAAACAGTCAAAATACTATATTTAAAAAAGCATTTTAGAATTACTTAGTATTTATCTTACTGCTATATATTTTTAAAAACAAACTTTAATGTCAAGTACTAAGATATGGTGAAGTAATGAGAAAAATAGAAAATAAAATGCCTTTGAAAATTTTTTTTACCTGCAATTTCAAAAGGTAGGACACAAAAATGGTACCTTTTGAAAGTACCACTATAAAAGACTATCTTTAAATCTAAAGATTTACATTTAAAAAAGGAGATTTCATACCTTTATCAAAAACCCACAAAAAACTGCTTTCCTTATACAACCTTTATTAGTCAGGATGTTATCTCACTTATCTGTTCATTCAGAATTCCAAGAAAGTAAAACTTGGTTAGTGAAATCTGCCATTAGCTGTTAATAATGGCCAGAGTTCAGAGGAAAAAGGAAGTCATGGGAAAAATCAATTTTTAACCATCAAGTAACCTACTCTATTTTTATATTACAAAATTGAAAACATACAAAACATTTTTCTCTAAAGACTTAGTTTGAGTATAGGCCCAACTCAGGATCTTTAGCTAAAAATCTTGAGGTTGACTTATGTGTAGCAGTTTACTAATTATTTCTATATTAAAAAAAAAAAAAATGAAACAATTGTAAATATTTTCACATTTTTTTTTAAAACTTTACTTACCTTGTTACAGTTTGTCCTAATTTTGAAAACCAAATACTTAGAAATTAAATAAAGTAAGTACCAAGTTTTTTTTTTATTAAAAAAACCAAAAAAAAACTTGATTTTAACTTACATTCTGCATATATGTTTTGATCATTTCACCCCAATCAAGGTAGTAAAGCCACTAAAACAATTGGGTTAGTGAGTGAAAAAAATAAGAAAAAAAACATTAAGGAGCAAGAACAATAAGGAGCAAGAACAATAAAAGTAATCAAGGCATGATGAAGTAATGGACTGCAACTCGAATTGAGGAATCAGAAAGCCAAGTTCAAATTCCAGTTGAGTTCATATTCACTTACATGAAGACTCTTCAGAAAGGTATGAATCCATCACTCTCCATAAGTATGGTTAAATATCAAGAGAGGGAGAGTCCTATAGCCTTGGGTGACAACCAGTCTAGAAGGAAAAACTGAATTCAAAACCAGCCTGGAGAGGGTTGGGCCATATCAGATGCCAGAAATTTAAAACAATCCAAAGTTAAAAGCATCTTCGTTTCTTCAGTGTTATTTCCTCAATGGAGCCAATATTATTTCATTCCCTTCCTTCATATGGTTTCAAATCAAAGACATTCTGAAAAATTTCTTTTGATGGATGAAATGTATAATAGGATATTTTCTATCCAATTACCAACACACACAAAAAAAATTCTTCTAAGGTATAAACCAAGAGAAAGATTTAATCTAGCCTGGGGATTTTTTTTTTTTAAGGTAGGACTAGGAGTTTTTTTTTAGTCTTGCAAGATAAAAAAAAAATGAAGAGTAGCAGTGGCCCAACTCTTTTGGTGGCAGTGGTTAGGCTCCATCAGGCTATCTTGCCCAGAAAACACCACTGCTACAGCAGTACTCCTACAAAAAACTAGGGGATTGTTGATTTTTATTTTATATAAATATATATATATATATATATATATATATAGGAAAAAACTACTAAAAAGTTGTAAGTTTAAAAAATGTATTTTTTGACAGTATTTCTATTATAGTGATTGACATAGTATTTAAATTTTTTGAAGATCAAAGTGGGTTGGAATACAGAGGAGTTCTGCAAGCAAGAAGTGTGGAAATAAATTAACATTAAAATGTTACATCTAGCCAGTTCAACTGTAAATTGATGAGACCTTATTACCAATCTAGTACTGCACTTGATTTCAATGTCTAAATACCATAAATGAAAGTTCATCAGAACAATTATCTTGAAAATATTCATAAAAAAGATACAGGGAAGCTACATTATGGTAGTCAAAAAATGACTGAAGTTGAGATGGCAGGTCAAGATTGTGGGTTCTTTGGATTATATCAAAAATCTTTGGAGCACTGAATCATGTGGCAACAATATTCAGAGAATAGATGAATAGTCTGACTTATAAATATGTAATATTCTGGAGACAAACCAACTGACCTTTTTTTAAATTTAATTGATCATAGAAGGTCATAGGTAAATATTTTCCAAGTTTATCATTTGCCATCACTACTGTCATTGTTTTTAATTTTTAACTACACTACAATGATCAAAAACTGAATTCTATATACGTAAATATTTTAGAATTACATTTTTTAGTTAGTATACTTTTAAAAACTTAATATCAAATACTCATGTAAAACAAAAATAGATAAATATAAAAAAATGAACTTACAAAAAAAAAAAAAAAAAAAGGGTAAAAACCTTGAAAGCAAGCCAATGTTTGTAATAAATAATCAAATCTTAAAGTAAATTGATCAATTTTAGTGAATTTTTTTTATACCAAAATAAATGGTAATTACAGTAACACAGTAAAAACTTAAAAAAAATATTTCTCTAGAAAGTGAGTTTCGAAATTAACCATCATCCGTAAATCGGCTAAAAAGTGACCTTGACAAAAATACTACTCAAAAAAAAGAAATTTAAATGTCATACTCCTTTGTTGAAGTAATACAGTCGGTTAAAACATTACTTGTTTGAAATATTTACAAGCCCATTGGAGTAGATAGACTGAACTATCGCCCGGTTCACACTCCACCCACGTCTATTGAACAGGTGTAGAGGCTCATCCCTTGTTCCCTATTTAGGATGTGGTTTCCGGCTCTTTCCCAATCTATTCACTCTTACGTAACCCCCTGCACACCAGTGGCCTTACCGCCTTGCTCGGGGTGATATGATTTTAAAAAAATCGAACCCTAACTTTGCTGTTCAATATAGGGGGGGGGGCAGTAATCCCATTTGCCAATTTAAACGACATTTTTTTAGTTTATCCAAACCTTGTAAGATTTAATTGAAAAGATTTTTGAGAGAAACCTCCAAAAAATTTTGATTCTCTTATTTTTAGGCTGACGCGTTAATTTACATAGTTTTGAATTTTTTTTTATCAAAATGACGCCACGCAAGTTACACTTTCAGGTAAGCTTTGAAAACTATTTTCCAACTCTTATTCAATTCTTCGTCCATGGCATTAAAAATAAAATTCCATTATTATCCGTTATACCAAATTTATAGAACTTTTATCGAAATTGATGACTTATAATTTTGATTTTACACAGGAAGTTTATATATTATGAACATGAAGCCTTACTCAGGCACAATTTGTTGAATATAGAATTTATATGGGTTTTCCTACTCCGCCATTAAGGGGAACTTAAAATTGTACCAAGGACAAGTAGATAAGTATCAAGGTAAATTTTCATGTAAAAAAAAAAAAGAAAAGAAAAAAAAAAGGCATCAGAACTGTGTTTTTAAAAGCATCTTTAAATAAAATCTCGACTATAAAAAATTAAAGAATTAAAACTATCAACATGAAATTATGTGAATGACTGAATAAGTTTTAGTTTTAATTTTTGTCAGGTTTTTGAAAATAAAAACTTTAAGAGGGGAAAAATGAGAAAACAAACTAAAAGTATATACAAAAAAATTAAAAACATTTAAAATCGTTTTATTTCCTTAATAAGCAGTAAAATTCCGATGCTGTTAAGATTAAGAATGTTACTAAGGCTTTAGGTACCTGCTATTGCGAGGGAACAAATACCTCCGCTTTGAGAAGGGGGCATATTGACGTAGCCTTAGTTTGTTTAGCATGTGGTTAAAGAAAGTTTAATCCAGTTTTATACTGAATGGCCAAACAACCAACACTTGACCAAGTGTTGATGTTATAATAATAACACTGTTATTTTATTGCTTTTTCGGGGGAGGAGGACTATTTAAAAAAAAAAAATGCTTATTCAGAAATTCGAAGAATAAAAAAAATTATCGTTCATTGATATTATAAAACTTACTTAGTCAAACAAAATGTATTGTAACTATTGAATTCAACAAAGGAGACGTTTCCTCAATATTTTATTTTTTTCGGAAACAAATACTGTATATAGACTTAAAAAAAAAGTATAAATTATAACTACAAGTGAAAATTAAGAGAAAATTTAAAATTATAAAAAGAAACCCTCCACTCCTAATTTTTAGACTTAAACTTCGGTTGAAAAGGGGACATTAAAAAAAGTTAAAAATAAAAGTTCATAAACATTTCACTTTCAGCTAAAAAAAAAAAAAAAAAATCATTATGGCGATTTAAAATAATGAAACAAATTTAGTCTTTAAGCAAGTAACAAAGATGTATACAATGTAATTGTTCTTTAAAAAATTTAATTTGAGTGTACTAACCTGTTGTAAAAAGCGAATGAAAAAGTTCTTGGATAAGCGGAGAAATAGAAAAACCTTGTCCATATGTATGGTTATCATATTACCTGGCATTTTGCACTTGATGGCTGGCTAGATTTTATATAGAAACATGGGAAATGTTCAAGCAGGAATGCTTTCTATGAAAGTTTCATAAATATTGTCACAATGTAGCTATCTATTTAAATTTCATTAATTTAATAAATAGATGAAAATAAAACAGCTTACCGAAATCCAAGAAGGTTTGCAAAGAACATTAGCTCTTCATAACAAGTGGTAGTGTGCTCCAGGTGAGAAAGAAGTTGGTAATTGTAAGTGACTTAGTGTAATTCAACAGGTGTAGGTGTTTCAATAAAAATAGTTAAAGCAAAAATCTTGTGACAATCAGAATTTGACGTGAACAATTAAAGAAATTAAATAGTAATCATTTTTGTGATCATCAAGGTGTGGACAAAATTTTTAAACGTACGTCGTAAATAAAGTTGAAAATAACTTTTTTTTACTAATCAGTATTCACAGTCTCACAGTTTTAAAAATCGTTTTGAAGATAATAGCTTTGATGTGTGACGAAGACATTTTCCTTATTCAACAAAGAAATCATCTAAATAACCAGACAGCGTACTCAGGGGAAATTATTCTCATTTTAATCACTAAGTTTCCGTTACTTTTCTTTTCCGGTAAATAAAAACAAAGTAAACACATCATAATCTCATTGATGGGTCGTTTGGTGTATCCATGACTTTTATATCCACTGAACTTTTCTCCCCCCCCATTGAGATTCACACTTTCGGGAGTCAGGTGTGCCAACTATGATAACAACAGGTACGGTATATAAATTTTTAAATAAATGTAAAAAATGCTTAAAAAAATGACATTGCGTCAATGAGCAGCTAAGATAATAGCCAGACTGTTCCCGCCTCTTCCTCCTACATGTGCACACAAAATGTCAACTCAACGCTTTTTGAACACACCAAATTTTAAATGTCGTTTCAATCTCCTCCTCTTCCCCCTTAAGCCTGTGAGTGACCACAAGGGAGGTATTTGATTAGTCTCAATATTACATGTAAGGAGCCATACCTACACACGTATCCAACCATAGTTAAGTCCTCTCTACGCCATTCTTGTTCTTTTTTTTTTAAAGTGTTATACTTGCTGTTTTAATAACATCATCCCACCCAAGAAACTTCTTTTTAAAGAAAATAATATAAAGTTTTTAAAAAAATCAACCCCACTCACCCCTATGAAATGTTATTTTGAGATCACTTGATAACTCATCTTTGTTTTTACTATTTTTTTAAAATTTTATTCTAAATTTGTGGGGATGTTAGCTTTTTAATACTAATTAAGGTGCAATGATAAAGACACTTCCTATTTTGACTTGTGCTTGAAACTGTTTTATAAAAAAAGTTCAGTCAAAAAAAACATTTTATATATTTTTAATTTTAATTTACTACTTCTATTTTTTTCTTAAATTTTAAAAAAGTGTTACAAAATTAAATGTTATGTATTCGTTTATTTTAACTTGACTACTATGTTATTTTATCCGTATTTACGTCCTTTAAATTTTTTTAACTAAAAAAATAAAAAATGTAGAGACAGTCTTCTCAAGCTTGCACTGTCTTAAACAGTGACATGGTCAACTTGTCAAGCCTAGAATTTCACATTGTCTTTATTTATAGTTTAAAACTAAAAGTCTTAGATATTTATTTCGGCTATGACTTATTTAACTCTTAGGAAAATTGCTTAAATTTGTTGCAGAAGAATAATCCGGAGGAAGCACTATTTTATTAAAAATAATAAAATATTAAATTAAAAAGAGAATTTCTTCATTATCTGAGACCACACATGAGAAGAGTTAAAAAAACTGAAAAAGGTCAACCCTAACCGAGGAACCTCGTTATTGTAAGAAGAGTGGGTTAGTTTCTTTTCTTTAGTTAAGCTTTCTACTTTTTTTTTTTTTTTTTTTTAGTAACTTATTTCATATTTGTCTAAATCGTAAGTTGTTGCTTTAAAACTCAAAATTGATCTGGCGTAAAATGAGTACAAAATAGTTCCAAGTCTCGAAGTGGCTCAACTCGAAGATATGCATAAGTAGGAAGGTTTTCATTGCACCAGGTCCATTGAAGTTGTGTTCAGTTTAAGACATGAGTAGCTTTTAAATCAGGTTGGTAAGAAATAATTTACACGCTAAAATAGTTCATTTTCACGGGGAATGTATCCCTCTGGCCAATGTTGCGTCAATCTACTTTGAAAATGACCCTTCGAATTCCTTAATGCTAGCTGCTCTTTTTTTGACTCCGGCCACTTGTGTCACGAATAAAGTATTAAAACTTTGGATTCGATAAATACGCTTAGCGTAAATCTATCACAGTGAATAATTGCGGTAAGTAGGAAGATTGTGTTGCGTCAGCGCTTGTCTTTCAGATCGGTAATTCGAAATCCTGCCTGTTTCTTTAACATGTACTCAGTTAATTGTACTCTCTATCGTTGGCACATAAGTAATTTTTTTTAATTTCTCGACCACGACGTATGATGAAGGCCTGTTTCACTCACAGTGTAGTTCAACGAATCTTGTACCAAACTCTTCACAAAGTTGTGCCACTACATACGAAATTAAACAATTCATTTCCATAACATTTGACGCCTAATTAAAAAATGTTTAAATTTATGCTTACTTTTTTAGTTTTTTTTTTTTTTAGAACGAAAAGTTGACTGTGTGTCAGTATGAACCAGGTGAATTTATTTTTACTGGCCACAAGGATTTTGATTTGCTCAGTAAATCTCTCTTTTCAGTTGAAAATCCATTTTTTCATAAATCTATTTAACAATAAATGACTTTCCGTTTATCATGAGTTTGTTGAAGTTGCCCTTCTGAGGAAAAAAAAACTTTATCATCTGGCCTTGTATGCAAAAACAAAAACCATGTCATGCAATCGAGGGAGAAATTATGTACTTATAACTTTTTTTTGTTTGTTTTAATGAATTACAGAAAACACGTATGTAACTCGAGTTGTAGTTTAAAAGATAATTGTGAAGAAACACGTTTTGTTTTAAGTTTTGCTTGCTCTTTGTTGAATTGAACCGTTAAAATTAAATAAAAAACATAGTACTAGTAATGTTTGTAATTCAACGAATATAATCACTCTAGAGAAGCCTTTTACTTTAAAAATAATAATAATAAAGTTAAAGCAGGCACAAATACAATTCCAGACTTTTTAAACAGATTATTTAAACTGTAAACTTGTTAGGGTGGATCTCTCGATCCTCACAACTTTGAAAAGACCTACATTTTTCTACGGCTTGGATAAGGTAAATGACTGCTAGTTTTATTTTATTGGATCTTTGTTGTGTATTGGGCTTTTTCTTTTTCTTTTCTTTTTTGATAAGTCAATAATTGTGCATAAATGTAAAAAACAATTATTTGTTATTATGCCGTAAATCAATATTATCATAGTCTGGTATCTTCTCACGTTGTATGCACTACAGGTTTCTTTGCTTATTTTTCTTCAAATCTTTTAGTTTTCAGAGCTTACAGCTATTTTTCTTTTAAGTAGGTGTGGTTGGTGTTACTGTTAAATGTTGATTTTCTTTTAAAAAAAGTTATAAAAAAGAAGTTTGTGTTTAAAATTAATCGAATCTGCTTACTTTTTATTTGTCTTAACTTTTAAGTTTCTAAAAATAATTTAGTTAGTAATTTTATCTGGAATAACAAATTTTACACTGCATTGAAGTGGGAATATATTTTAATTTTTTCTTTTAAACATTATTTTGTTTTTGGTTTCCTTGTGGTGGGAATAGGAATAGAGATTTGTTTTCTTTTCATTTTACTTTTGATATTTTCAACAAAACTTTGCCTATTCGACAAATATGTTTACGTTTAAGTTAAGAGAAAAAGAAAGACTCAATCAATGAGATGTTTTTTTTTTTTTGTGAACTTATTGCAATGAAAAGTAAAAACCTACATTTTTTTTTTCGTTGATTATTCATTGTTCGTTTGTTTCTACGATCTTTTTTCACTGATAAAAAAATTCCTTTAGAGAATTAAAAAATAATTTTCAATAATGACAAGTCGTCTGTTTGTAATTAACAAGCATTGTCTGAAAATAATAGTTCATTTATTATTGATTTTTGTTACATCTGCTCACACCATGTGATTTTTAAATCCAGTTTTTTTATTTACTACTTTCATTTTTTAAATTAAAATTACCTATTTTAAAAATTAATTTTTTGTTTTTTAAAATATTAAAATTATTTCTGTTTTTAAAAAAAAAAAATTTAAATTGTCTATTTTAATTGATTTCAACGCATTTCTTCAATAAAAAAATTTAATGTTTATTTGAAGGTGGTGTAAAAAGAATGTTTTTTTTCTTGTAATGATTAAATCATTAATGTTTTCGTCAGTTACTTTGACGCCCACCACCACAACAACAACTTTTGGGTCAAAAAAAGATATTAATTAAATGAAAATTGTGTACTCATTTTTTTTGTTTAACGAAGTTTGAATAGCACTTGAAAGAGCAGATTAAAAAATTTTTTTTTTTTTAAATTAAATTTTTACTTTTTTTTTTTTTTAACCCTTACCCAAACGAAGACTTTGGACTGGAGACAGTTTTACAGTGTAACCCTGATATAAGAAAGTTGTCGGGACTGGATAAAAGTTCTATTATATCCGAGTTTGGTCTATTTATTATTTTATATACATTACCACAGGCTCTAATTTGGGTCCAGAGAAAATTCTCTCTTATATCCGGGTTACTGATTGAAGCATAGTTTTTTGTTTGTGCTCCCGTAAATGACAATGATAAAAAAAAAAAAATGGTTAACAAAGAGAGTCGGTTGGCCTTTCTATTCTTGATGGTGGTTTCCTTAACTTTCTGTTTGAAATAGTGTGGTGTGATGGAATGTCAGCATCTTGATTATTATGTCTTTATTTTCTCAGGTTACATATTCCATCACTGTAGAGTGGGGACAAGTAAATATGTGTAGTATCTGTTCTCTTCATATGTAAGGGAAATGGTATTATTAAATGTTTCCTTATTAGGAAACATTTGGAATTCAGAAACCAAGCAGCCAGTGCTACTTGAGTTATACTTTTATTCACTTTCTGGTTATCAGGCTGGGATCAAGCTTTCTAATCTTTAAATTACCTCCTAATCTTTAAGGGTAGTGGTAATTAAACCATTTCCTTACAGCAAACCTATTTATTGACTGAGGAAGTCACTTTGTACACCAGCATATACAATATATATTTTACTATATTTATGTGGTTTTAAGAACTAATGCTGGGAATCAATGATTGGTCTTTGAAAAAACATGGTAGCAAAATTGATCTTTAATAATCTATTCTACACATGCATAGATAGCTGTGCTTTTTGTTAAGGCAGGACTGGGATTAATCTTATACAAAATAAAGTGGGCCCTTACATTATTTACACTGTTTGGACCTTTTTCCTCTTCTCTCCACCATTTTTTTAATTAGAATTTGAATGAAAAGAAAGTATATACTTACTGAATTTATTTGATAAATCCCATACAATACATTTAAAATATGGTTCGGTGGAGGGGGTTTTGTATGGCAAATATAGCCCAAAACCAACATTTTAACTTGAAAATTTGGGAGTGGTCTTACATGCCCAGTTGTTTGTATGCCAACATTTACAGTATGGGTGCATGGGCAAGTGGGCATTTGCTTTCTGACCACAAGACCTGGGTTTGAACCTCATCATAGTCAATTTATCAGGAAGGTGACAACTTCTTATTGGCCTGAGGAGGTGATCCAAATGTGCGGCATCTTTGGAAAAGTGTTTAAAAACCACACCACAGGCTTCAGTGAGAAAATGTAAAAAAAAACAAATAATAAAGGATTATTCCATTTTGATTGCATGTAAAGACATAAAAAGAATATCTCTATTTCTATCAATATTTTGTCATAGAACTCACCATGAGCTTATTCAATCATTGTATGGCTGGCTACTCATATCCAAGGATGCATGTCTACTAGAGCAGCTAGCTAATCCTCATTGCAGATGATTACTCAGGCACATTTGTGTTTGTTCAGCACCCACAGAACCCACCTGTGGTTTATACTGCAACTATGCTGAACAGACCTTAGTTGCAGTTTCTGGGAGAGAGCATGATATCTAGTGTGAACGACAGTATGAACAAGGCCAGGATGTTCAAACTCTCAGTCATGATGATTTGTGACTTCATGCTAGCACAACCATCAATGGCTCCAAAAGAGTCCAGTCTACCAAATTTCACTCACAAGGTTTGAGTCAACCTGTGGTTTGGTTTTCAGGCTTTTTCCAAATATGTCTCATGCTGGGATTGCCTCATCCCTCCCTCCCTTTCCTCCTTTTTTTTTTCCCTAAAGGTCAAAATGTCAACCTGCTTTTAACCTAATTTTATCTTTCCCCCTTTTCCTTTTATTTTTATTGCTTCCACTTAGTTTTATTGTCCTTGATGTGATGTGTCTATTTGGTACCAAGACTGTCCTTTGCTTTCTTATCATTTTGATCTCCTTTCCTAGAGAACAGGAGAGGTAGGGGTGAAGAAAGAGAAGAACTTTATTCTTTTTATCAGTGCTTTTCTAGTTCTAATTTTTTCAAAACCTTTGATTTATAAATAACATTTTTATTTTTTCCTGATTTACTTCCTGCTATCCTTATCCCATCTTTCTAATATGTACCAATTTACTTTATTTTGATATTTTGTCAGTTATTATTTTCCTTAAGCTACTTATTGGTTATATGCATGTTATTTCATTTAGAGTTTTTTTTATCCATATTATAATGTTAACATTTTGCAATGTCTACATATGTTGTTTATCTCATTGGGTTTAATAGATTTTTATTCTTAAGTGATTTAATAATATATTGTTTTTTGTAAAGACACAATGAACATAGGTCATTTAAAGACTTACATGTTTCAGCTTCTTTTAGAATTTTCCACTTTATTGTGGGTGTTTTTTGTTTCCTTTAGATACCAATGATATTTCGATAGGGATGTTCTATTTCTGTACTTGTTATTATTAAATGAAGACATGTGCTAGTAAATGTGCTGTTTCAGAGTATTCTTAGCACTCTCTATATAAATTTTTACAGTATTGGGTTTTTCCTTTGAAGATATTTTGCATTGATAGATGATTGATTCTGTTAGGCACCTGTTTTCTAACGGGCAATCTATAGGGTTTCTACAATTACATTTTTTCTTGTCTAAATTGTTGCTTTTATTAATTTTAAAGTTTTTTTTAAATATTATTATTGTGACTTTTTTATTTTTTTTTTCTAGATTGTTCATTCAGCTGTAACTTAATTTAATAGTATTTTTATTAAAGATCTTACTCAATGGATTTTTTCCGAAAAGTGTTTCTTAATTAACACAAGGAATTCCCTCCCCAATTTACTACTAGTCATTTGGTTGAAAGGGTTTTTTTTTATTTTTTATATCCACTATTTTTGAAGGCAGTGTTATAACAATTGCTATGCTTATTAAATACTTTTTCATTTGCTGAATTTCTACTAATTCCATATTTTATTGATGAGGGTATATGTTTAATAATAGATGGATGGTGGTTAGATTTTGGATGGATGTATAAAAGATTAGTGTTTTTTTTTGTTTTTGTTTTTTTTTTTTGTATGGTTGGTGTATATTCTTCTGTAGATCTAAGGTTACATCCAGGAAATTTCCTTTTTTTTATATTTGTTTTGTTACTTTTAAATTAAAAATAAAAAAAGGGGGAGAAGATAAAATTAGGTTAAAAGCAGGTTGACATTTTGACCATTAGGGAGAAGAAAGGAGGAAAGGGAGAGAGGAGAAAAAAGACAAAAAGTTAGTATGTATTTTTTGAAAAATACTGTCCAAATTCCAAAATGAATCCTCTTTTTGATTAGTTAAAAGGAACATATACATAAATTTTATATCTTCCCACATTCATAAACAGCAAACCAAAGGTTTTTTTTATATTTAAATGTAAAACATTTGCACAACCAACACTGCCTGATGAAGAGAATCCATGTCGAAACATAGAAATTTCCATGTTGCAATGTACAATTAATTCATAATTTTATGATTATATTAAGCTCTATAATATTTATTATATTGAGCACTGTTTATAATAAAATAAATGCCAGGGTACTCAAAATAGTAAAACCTTGAGTCCTCTTCACTTGGATGGATATATATTATTAATTATTACATTAGAACATGTGCAAGCTACAAACTACTACAAAATTGTACATTTTGTTTTGACATTGAAAGAACAATGCCTTATCAGGTAGTTCCAATGTATTGCTCTATTTTTATACTGAGTACTGTTTTAAATTGATGTTTTGAACATTGTAATTATTTTCTTCACTCTTATTCATTTGGAGATATATATATATATATATATATATATACTAGCAGTATAGTCCGGTGTTGCTCGGGTGTAATGAAAGCTTTAAAACTGATCCATGGTCCTGGAGCTCAGACTCTTTGGACGTTGGCACAAGACTAAAAAGTAATAGTTGTTTCCAGTTAAAGTTTTTTTTTTTTTTTTTTTTTTTTTTTTTTTTTAATCATCTCACCCCAAGCAAGGCATTCCACTGCCACTATTGTGCATGGGGCTACATAGGGGAAGGTAAAGAGAAGGATTGGATAGACATAGGGAATGTCAGGAGAAAGGTGACAGATGAGTAAGGATAGCGAGGATGAGGGTCGGGCAGATGGGAAGAGTGCTTGATAGAATGGGAGCAGGTTAGTGTGTTAGGAGGTGTGTATTGACCTTACATTTAAACTCCTGGAGATTGTAGCCGTCGGGGAAGCAATCGTTTGGAAGAGAATTCCACAGTCGGGAAGTGCGAGGAAAGAAACTGTTGGAGTAGAAGTTACGGCTGCATTTTATCGGTTTCACTGTAAAAGGGTGGGATCTAGTTGCTAATCTAGTATCTCGTGCAAATTCGTATTTAGGGGGCACCAGTGATCTAAGTTCATCGGAGCAGAAGCCGTGAAAGTATTTATAGAAGAGACACAGGGAAGCCACGTCTCGCCGGTGGGAGAGAGACTGCAGGCGGTCTGCCAAGTCAGTATCTATCACATTACAGACCCTTCTCTGAACCTTATCGAGAAGCCCGAGGAGAACAGCAGGGGCACCCGACCAGATATGGCAGCAGTATTCAATGCACGGGCGGATGGTAGATTTGTAAATGTGCAGGATAGATTTAGACGGAAAAAACTTCCGGGCCCTACACAGAGAACCGACTTTCATAGCAGCGGATTTAGCAATGGATTCGATATAGTCATTCCATTTGAGGTCCGCTGAAAGTGTGAGACCAAGGAGGCGTAGTGTTTTACTCTCTGGGAGGCAAGCCTGGTCCATGCTAATGGGAGGTAGGTGAGATTGTCGATGATGGTTAATTGACAGTAGCTTCATTTTAGAAGCATTAAAATTTACTAGCCATTTCTTACCCCAGTCCAATATGGATTGGAGGTCTTTTTCAATCTCGGCTGCGAGTTTAGCTTTGACGCCTACACCAGATTTTTGTTGGAGGCGAGAGTAAACTGTGGTGTCATCGGCGTACAAACCTATTGGGTTCTTATGGAATCAGGGAGATCATTAATATATATCAGGAAGAGTGTAGGACCTAAGATGGAGCCTTGGGGGACACCTGCGTTTGTATGGTAGTTCTGAGAGGCATGTCCGTTTAATACCACTTTCATTGTGCGGTTAGAGAGGAATGACTGGATTAGTTCAAACAAATGTCCAGTTATACCATAGCTCCGCAGTTTACATAGAAGGCCAGCATGCCAAACTCTGTCGAACACCTTAGATATATCCAATGCAACGGTTCGAGCTTTGCCATTCCTGTCGAGTGCCTGGTATATGTACTTGGTGATGGTCGTTAGCATATCAGCAGTAGACCTGGTGAAGCGGAAACCATATTGCTTGTCCGAGAGGAGCCTGTGTGCTGTGAGATGCTGAACCACCTCGGCGTTGATAATGGCTTCGAACACTTTGCCAAAGATCGGAAGAAGGCTGATAGGGCGGTAATTTGCAGGGTCAGAGGGTTCTCCAGTGTTTTTAAATATAGGAACTATAGAGGAAGATTTCCAACAGGCAGGAAAGCAGGAAGCAGATAGGCAGAGGTTGTAGAGCTTAGAAAGGATAGAGGAGAGTTCAGGGGCACATTTCTTTAAGACTATGGTTGGGATTCCGTCACCACCGCTCGCTTTGTGAGGGTCAAGTTTTAAGATTATCTTAGAGACAAGCGAAGGTGTAATGTGGACATCATTCAGTGAAACCGTATGAAAGAAAAATGAATGGATGTAAGTCAAATTTTGATTTCCTGGTATCAATATCAAATAAGTTTTTTTCGTCAAAAAACTGAATTTTGAGACTAACTGTCCCCTGAGTAAATAGTATCATGGCTGAGACTAAGAACTACAATTATACCTACTTAGAGCCAAACCTGAAGCAAAAACTAAAATATAAGGGCTGAAAAAAATACAGACATATGGGCAGATAAACAGACATACACACAAACATCTTGCCTTTTATATATATATATATATATATATATATATATTGATTTTCTGCACTATTGTAAGAACTGCAACCTTGAAACTTCTGAATATCGTTTCTTATGTCTTTGTCTATCAGTCTATCAGATTTGATTAAAATCAGACCACTCCTTCTATAACCCGATTTTTTTCAATTATCAATTTCCTATATTTATTGGGGTACCTTGACACAAAACCTAGCTAAGAACACTTGCAGACACTTATAGTACAACTGTGTAAATTTTCAAGAAAATCAGTTCAGCTGTTTCGGAGTCTATAGGTAACAGACACACAAACAAAGTTCCATTTATAAATAAGTTTAGATATATATGTAATCAGATAGATTATATCTGTAAAAGGACTAAGAATAATGATAAAAGGAAAACTTAGCTAAACTTAGCTGAAATGTTTTGTCATCTGAAGGCAAGTTCCACCGAGAACAAAAGACATTGGCTAAGTTTTCTTTTTGTCTTTATTAACACACATCCACACATGATAATTGCTCCATCTTGTCAGACAAGTGCCGTCCCCTCATTCCCTTTCTCTGTCTGCTCATTTTTCTTTCCAACAGATGGATGCTGAGCTTTGAAGGAATATCTATACAATATTTTTTAAAGTGACAAAACTTTGTACAACAGCAAAGCCACTCTCTTAGTATCAACAGTGAGGTTCCAGCAACAAGCAAGTCTAGATAGCTGGTGACATATTGACTGCAGGTTTTTTATCAGGGTTTACCTTCTCCTAGATGAAATGCCAACCAAAGCTAACAAGTTTCACCTACCCAGGGAAAACTGTTTTTGAGGTGCCAGTAGCTCACCTTTCCCCACCTTCTCCTGTTAGTTTTGAAACATTTCCATCACAAGAATGCCATAAGCTGGATTTGGTTATCAGAGGCTATTAGAGATGCTGCAAGTGGGGTATTTTATAGACTACAAGGGGTCCTCACAACTGAAATCACCCCGTCAATAAGAACCTTGAAAATACACATATACACACCTACTAACAAAAATGAAAAGAAACACAACTCTGAATTAATTTGGGTATATATATATAAAAAAAATGATTCTAAAATTCCCAGTACCCCTTATTCATGCACATGTGTAGTCATAGCAACATAAATTCAGCCTAATATAAAGTCCTGAAGAACGAAGTACATCACAAGTAAACTTTTTCCCAATTTGTCATACAATTTCCCTAATATTGTTCTTCATATATAAAATATATATGGTCATCTCATATATATTTCTAAAAAATTAATGAATTTATTAATCAGACATTTTTATTACTTCAGACATTAATATAGTGGATATTCATATTTGAAATAGATTTCCCTCTTTTATTTATTTATTAAAGTGTTTAATTATATCAATAAGTTTACACATTCTTAGATTTCTTGAATGTGCAGGCTAATTGATGTATTAAACACTTTTAAAAAATTATATGTATTTTATATATCAAAAACAATATTAAGAAAATTGTATGACAGAGTAGAAAAAGTTTACTTGTGATGTGTGATGTCCTTCAGAACTTCATGGACTAAATTTGTCATGTTGCTACGACTACTATATATATATTGAAATTCATTGCAGTCTTTTTCTTTCCATCCTTTTTGTTAGTAGTTATATATATTTTGAAGTCAACACTCAGAGGTGATAGTCTGTTTGATGCTAAATAAAATTGTCAAACATGGCCTGACAATTGTGTTTAGCATGAAACACTGTCATCTCTGAGTGTCCACTTTTATATGGATATACCCTCTACCCATGATATTGAGTACTTTAACCCATAAATATAGCATACTTTAAAATTATATTTTATCATATATATATATATATATATATATATATATATACACACACATACTTGGGCAGCAACCTTTCTTTCAAACATCTCTCCTTGAATATGGCTAACAAGGAAGATTTAATTAATTTTTTTAAGTTTTTCTAGCATCCTAACATTTTTTCATTTTGTTTTTTGAAGATAAAGTGTATAAAAATTATCCATAATTTTTCTTGTCCCAAGCACTTTCAGACACTTTTATAGCCATTTTTAAGGATGTTTATATCTCTGGTATTGTTATTTTATCGTCATGTTTTAACTGTAATGTAGTAATTTGTTTTGTTTTTGAAAATGTGATGTTTATTCAAAGCTCTCAAAATGGAGAGCACTATATATCAAACATTTCTCCCCTACCATCAACCTTACATTATTTAACAAAAGAAATGGAGTATTGAAAACTTTTCAAAACTTTCAATACTCCATTTCTCCTGTTAAATAATGTAAGGTTGATGGTAGGAGAGAATTGTTTGATATATAGTGCTTTTTTAATAGGAAGATGTTTTTGATATTGTGATTTATATAGAATTTTTGTGTTTTTGATCAGAATTTTCCTTAAAGGTTCTTGTAAATTATGGGTTGATAAATGTTTTTATGGCATTTTGGTTTGATAAGTGACATGTAGATATCTACTCAAGGTGGTGCTAGTGTGTCCAATATAGGTATTTGATTTGTGACTGAAATTCATACATTATATTAGTCATTGCTAGTTTAGATTTGATGGAGCTATTTTGATTAATGACAACAAAGTTTGCATATTTCCATTTCCTGTAATATATTTTAAACTTTGTTTTTGAGGAAAAGAAATGTGTATGTGATATATATATATATACACACACACAAACTCTCCAAACAAGTTTTGTTAAATAACACTGACAAAATCGAGCTATTAAACTTTTTATATTGTCTTTCCAACTGAGATGTTTTATGTCAAGATTAAAATTGTTGATATACTGTCCAAAGTTTGTCTTTCTTTTTTTTGTTACATTTGAATACTTTCAACTGTCCCAGTCATTGCCAAGAATTTTGAGTAATCAGTGTTTAGCAAAATATGTATAGATAAATAGATCAAGATATATAATGTTCTTGTAAAATAGTATTTTTTATGTCATTTGTAGCTAAAATTTCACTAAGCAGGAGAAAACTAAACATTCTTGACCTGGAATTGAAATATAAGACATTGGATAACTAAAACATTTCTCAGTATAGTATATGATTGGTGATCTCGACCGTAATCAGTTCCCTCAGAAAAATGTAAGGCTCAGAATACAATCTGGTTGACAGAAATTCTGAGGAAGATAAACCGTTTTGACAGGTAATTGATAATATGCCCTTATCTAAATTTCTTAACATATATCTATTTCAGAAAGTCATTTAGAAAAAAGTTTAAATTACTTTAAAATGTCAGGAGGCATTTGTTTTTACTCCACATGACAAACAGGTTATTATTTATTTATTTTTTTAAATTGATTTTTAATATTTTACTGATGTAAAAATCACATTTTTTGAAAATGTTAATTCTTTTTTTTTTTTTTTTAAACTGAGATTTCTTATTAGTTAACCATGTTGATATAAGTGCAGTAACTCCAACAAAGTGGAGTTGTTGTGTAATAAGAGAATTCAGCCAATTAAATACTTCTGTATGCTATGTCCCTTTAGGATGTTGGCAATAATGGCTCTTCATAATTTCCTGTCTTTTGTAGCTCTTCATAAATTTTGTCATTTTTTTGCTACCTCTCTCAAACCCTGCTCTGCCATATATTCAGTTATACTCACCAGGTAGGTTATGGATTGTTTTTTATGTCTCTCTTACTTTCAATCTATCCTGTGCATATTGAATTTTCAAAACCCTCTTTTCTCCTAATGTGCTCTAAAAATTTCAACTCTCTCTTCCTGATAAGTATAAATGTTTTTTTGTTTGCATTTCCTCTAGAACTTTGTCAAAGCTTACATATTCAGTCCATCGTATTCTGTAGAACCACATTTCTTTTGCTTCAAGTCTCTTCTTCATCTTTGTTTCTAACAATCTTTTTCTGTTTCTTAATACTTTGCTTAGCTTTTGGAAGACAACTTTCACTATCCCAATATATCCCAATATGGATTTCACTGTTGCACTTCTGTTAAAACACTTCTCAGATATTTAAATTGTACTTATTTGATTTTGACATTTCTAATTTGTAATTTACATGTTGTACTGTTCCCTTTTGCTAACACTCATGCATTCAGTCTTCTTGCAATTGATGTTTAGTCCTTTCTTCTCACTTTCCTTCACTACCTTCTATAGGAGTTCTTGAATTTCCTTTCTGTATCTGCTATCAACACTGTCATCTGAATATCTTATATTGTTAAGATCGTGGCTGCCAATAATAAATTCTGGTAGGGCTTATTTTCTCAGAATTGCCTTGCTCTATGGTTTGAATATGTCAAGCAAGAAGATATATCCTTGTCATACACTCCTTTCTATTTTTGTATATTTACTGAACTCATTTTTTATCTGCATGCTGATTGTAATTGGTTATGGATCAAAAGAGAGAGTACTTGGATTCCAAATTGTTAGCTAAATGTTTCGGACAAGCTCGTGCGGTTCACCTCTAAATGGAAAGTGGCTCTGACTGTCGCCAATCAGAAGCATTTGCAAGGTTTCGTACCAGGCCTAAACGTAATTTTCCAGTGTCTAAAAGCACTTATCGATGGTGGGCTGGAGGCTGATCATCTCTGGTGCGATGAGGGGGGTATGATGTTGAAAGACCCGAAACTCCCTAGTGATCCTCGCGATGTCATCACTGACGACACCCTCTAGCGCCCCCATTACAGTGCGTATGTTTGAAATTCCTACCAGTATAATTTCTGAATTATTCTAATATCCTTCCCAAATATGCCAAGGTTACCAAGCAGTTTCAATAGTTATTTGTGATGTACTTTATCAAACACTTCTTCATAATCACAGTCACACGACCTCCTGCATTTGTATTGCTCTTTCTGATATCATTCTGAGCATAAATGTTGCATTCCTTGTCCCAGTGTCTTTAACTAATCTGCACTGTTCTTTTCGTATTTCCAGTTTGATTCTGCTATGCAGTTAATCATCAGAATTTGAATGATAAGTTTTGTTATATGGCTCATTAGACAATGAAATTACAGAGTAGTAATTTGGAGGCCAAGCAGATTTGGGATAATATGGAAAGTGATCACTTGTGAAATAAAAAATTATCAAAAAGAAAACTGAAAAACCTAAACTCTACCTACTCTCTTTAGTATTTTCAATATCATCCTTTCAGTTTTGATCTTTAAACAATGGATACAACTGTGACTTATGAGAAACTGATCATGTTTGTGTTGCTGTTTGGTGAACCCCTGATCTTCCTGCCTGATGAAGTATATAGTTAAAGAATTGTGGCAAGCAAAGAAATTCTAACTTTAAAATTTCCACATTAAAGATTAACTGTTTTTGATTGAAGACCAGACACCACAGTTTCTTGTCTATGCTGACTTCATTTACCTTTTGCTGTAAGCACGGATGTGAGGATTGTGTAATGGGTAATGTCTCAGAATTGTTAATCAGAGATCCAAGTTCCAATTTCAGTTGAGTTCTTTATGTTCACTTATGCACAAATAGCCTTGGGAAAGGTATGACTCCTAAGCTATGGTTTAAGACTTGTATCACTAAATCAATATTATCTCAAAAAAATATTCTACACTCTAAAAATATTTTCTGGTTTTAAATCATCTTTAAAGAGTTGATAAACCATAGAAAATGATACAATCTGACTGAATAAATGTAGTGTTTGTGATTTTTTTTCTTTATTTTCTCTCTCTCTCTCTTTACCTCCTCTCTTTTTTATTTGTGACAAAGTACTTTCTATTGAAAATTTCAACCAGATCTGCCAAGAGACTATTTTAAAAATATATAATATAGGTGGAGAGGCCAAATGGAATGACTGACTTGTCAGGCTCTTATAGTTTACTACTAGGGATTATAATATTATATCTCAACTGACACCAAGGGTACTCTAACGAACACTCTATCAGAGCTCTTTCTCTGAAATCTCTTTGAATTCTTTATTTAAGGCATCTTGCCTAGTTCAATTGTCTTACTGAGGGTGTCTTATTGACTCTGCGACACCCCTACTTCTTTTGAGATATTTTATTTCTTAGTATTCACCCCTCCTTTTTCTGGTGAGTTCACCACATACTGAACTTAGTATTTCTTTTGTTTTGAGTCAACCACTATTTTTTTTTCCATACCTTTCATTTTTCTAATACTTGTACTTGTATGTTCAATGAATTCTTGAGCTGTTGGTACCTCAAATATCATACAGGTTCTTCCTTGAAGGCCTTTCTTCAGTAAACTTTTTTTAACCTATTCTAATGCCTTTTGTGTTCCCATTTTTTTTCCTTTCACCATATAAATCATTTTTCCAATTCGTGACCTTATTATGCTATCTTCTCACATCTTTCATTTTTATATATCCTGAAAACCCCCACTTTTTACCCCCAATTTTGAAAAAATTTGTCTTTTTTGTTGTCTTTTCTAAATTTTTTTTTTTTTTGACCTGATAACAATTTGTCGAACACTTGATTTAATTTTTCTTGAGAACATCAATTCTGCTGGTGCAGTCAGCGTATTCTGAAGCCCTGCCTGTCAGTGTAATAAGACTCGGCATTATTATACTCTTAGGAATTTTTATAGTGCTTCTTCACTCACTTTTTCTTTACTTATTTTTTTCAAAGTTCTCTTGAATGTACTCACAAACCATTCCACCTGTCCATTTGACTATAGGTGATATTGTGGGTTAGTAATATATTCCATTGAAAACATTTTACAAAATTCTTTAAATTCATAAGCAGTGAGTTGTCTACTGTTGTAATATAACAATCTGGCCCCAACCGAAGAAGGCTGATGCAAGCGGGGGCGTTTCCGGTCGTTGAAAGGAACGGATGTTTGTTTGACCTTATTTCCGGCAGTAGCGGAAATGGCTACAAGAGGCAAACAGAACAGGTGTCTCTGAGAATTACGTGGGCGTGCGTGGGCGAGGCAAAAAAACAGAAGAAAAAGTCCCGGTTTGGAGATTATAAAAAGACCTCGGCGCACGGATTTACCAGACAGAACAGACGAGACGAGACAGACCAGAGTAGAGAGAGAGAGACACAACAGATACGACGACACTCCCCCGTCAACCCCATTAGAAGCGCGCTCTCTCACTCTCCGTTCCCTAGGCTACACGGTTCATCGTCATTAATAAAAATATAACTAATATTTTTATATATATGCGTGTTTGTTGTTTGTCGATATACAACACTGTTATTTGAGACTATGGCATCTGGAATACCATATCTTGCAAACAGTTCATGTAAAAATTTCACTGTAACTGTGGAAGTTGCTTCTTTGTACTAAGAAATTTCAGATCACTTAGTAAAACTATCCACTACCTCAACAAGATAATGTGAGCCGTTTATTGAACCTGCAAGATCTGTGCACAGTCTAGACTATAGAGTATCTGTCTTTGGCAAAGGTTATACTTTTGTGGTAAGTGATTTTGCTGCCAGAGTGCAATCTCTGCAAGCTTTTACTAATTTTTCAATGTTTTTATCCATTTTGGTTCAGTATACATAACTTCTCGTAAGAGATTTCATCCTTGAAATTCCCAGATGTCCTTTATGAAATTCATTTAATATCCATTTTTGTAATATAATAGGTATTAATACTCTCTTGTGACAAGATAGACTCAACTATCGCCCGGTTTACACTCCACCCACAGCTATTGAATGGGTGAAGAGGCTCATCCCTCGTTTCCTGTTTAGGATGTGGTTTCCGGCTTTCTCTTTTCAAATCTTTTCACTCTTACGTAGCCCCTGCACGTCAGTGGCGTTACTGCCTTGCTCGGGGTGATATGATTAAAAAAAAAAACATATTGGCAGGGCTTCAAAATACGATGACTGCATCTTTTCAAGATGTAAAAGTCCTCTAGGGGGCCACCTATGATAGTTGAGAATGATATCCTGGTGGTTGAGGGTTTCAGAAGTTGAGGTATACATATATTCCTAAACTCTAATAAATCAATTGGTCTCCTACTTGAATTTGATGGGTGGTTGGAGAGTCCTGATCCAATCAACCAGCTAGTCACATCAAGCCTTAAGTCAGAGTAACAAAGAAAATGCACTTACATTTACCATATTAAACTGATTTAGTAAGCAGTGTTGGTAAGAGCAATCAGATTGGTAACAAGGGAATCTGATATGGCTGGTTCAATCTCTGAGGAAAGCCCATACTTGTGTGGACAATCCCATATATAACAGGTGCTTGGAAACATCCCCACATTTGTGTATACCAGTCATGTATCCCTGGAGCAATGAGGCGAATAAAATCTCTCCTGAGGTGGGTGGGGAGCAGGGTTGATGAATAATAATAATGAGCATAAAAAATACAAGACTACACATTGATACACAGAAAGTGACACAGAAAATCAATCAAAGGAATTTTTTTTTAAATTCATAATAAAAGAACCAATAGAATAACTAATAAAGAAGTTCTCATCTTTATTAATAGAAAAAAAAATCTTAATATCTCGGATAACTCCAAGAACAATTAAAAACAACATGACAATGAAATTCTAGTAAAAATGACCAAATTTCATTATATAAAACTAAGCGTCTAACCACAACAATTTTTAAACTCTTTCAGAGGCTTGGTAAGAAGCACTGAACTCTCAGTGTACACTAGAGGAAACTAAGAACAATAATTCTATTAAAAACCAAAACGTTACAGGCATAAGAAAATATCTATTAAATTATAATGATAGAATTACAGATATCATCACATATCATTACTTTTGATGCACCAAAATCACCACAGGAAATAAAAATTGGCTATACAATTTTCAAAGTAGAAATATATATTCCAAACTTAAGATGCTTCAACTGCCAAAGATATGGATATGATAAGAATAAATTTACAAGGAGGTTGGTATATGGAAAATGTTGGAAGAATGATTGTAACCACACAGATCACATGCCCTAATTGTAAAATATATCACAGAAATTTCCAGGGACTGTGAAACTTGGAAAAAAAAAAAGTATATATTAAAAATTAAACACACCAAAAAAAAACCCTTCTCAGAAGCAAGATAAAACATTGAAACAAATTCTAATACACTGTAACATCAAGCTATACCAATGAAAATCTAATATCAAACAAATTACATGAAATGCAAGAACTAACATTTTTAATTCAAGAATTAAAAAAAAATATACAGAAAACATTAAAGCCAATTGTAAACTTGGAAACAACTGATATCGCTGAACCAAAACTATCCACAATGTAAATCCAACACAAGATTCAATGACAACAACCTCTCAATGACAAAACACTCAAAACTTCTCAAATGAAAAATTTCACAAACAGAAAACTGACGGAACAAAAATAATCAAACCTCAACAGAAAAGAAAAAGGAAATCCAAAAAACAGAAGAAACAGAACTGAAAGCAAATAAACAGGGTGACAACCCACATAAAGATTAAAAATAACCCAAATAATCAAAAACATAAAAATACTTGAAGATTAAGAAGGAAAACAAACAGCGTAGAAAGTATCTAAATCTAAACTTATTTATAAATGGAACTTTGTCTGTGTGTCCGTTACTTATAGACTCCGAAACGGCTGAACCGATTTTCTTGAAAATTTACACAGTTGTACTATAAGCGTCTGCGAGTGTTATTAGCTAAGTTTTGTGTCGAGGTACCCCCGATAAATATCGATAATCGAAAAAATTGGGTTATAGAAGGAGTGGTCCAATTTTAATCAAATTTGATACACTCATAGACAAAGACATAAATGATATTCAGAAGTTTCAAGGTTGCAGTTCTTACAATAGTGCAGAAAATCGATTATATATATATATATATATATATATATATATATATATATATATAAAAGGCAAGATGTTTGTGTGTCAGTCTACGGTTTTGCTTTAACTGGAAACAACTATTGCTTTTTAGTCTTTCATGCCAACGTCCAAAGAGTCTGAACTCCAGGACCATGGATCAGTTTTAAAGCTTTCATTACACCCCAGCAACACTGGGCTATACTGCTATAGTATAGTCATCTTTAAAATTCACTCACTAAAATAATTACCACTTAAATGGACAAATGGAAGATAAGCATCATACAATGGAACTGTAGAGGTATTAAACCAAACTGAGGAACTGAAACAATTCTTTACAAATTACAATCTAAATATAGTCTGCTTACAGGAGAACTTTCTCAAAGAAACTGACATCGTCTTTAAAGAATACGAAACTTATCACAAAATAAATGTATCAACAATAGAGACTAGGCCAAATTGGGGTACTTCAATATTGGTTAAAAGATAAATACTACATGAAAAACTACAATTAAACACAAATCTACAGAAAATGGCAGTAAAAGCATCAATTCATTAAACAATAACCATATATTTATATTCCACTAAAACAATAAGACTGAATAGGCCAGCTCTCCACTCTCTTTCTATTAATGGGAGATCTTAATGCGCACAGAGAAATGTGGGGCTATAGGAACCCCAATCAAACTGGTAAAATTATAGAATCTGTGACAATAAATATTCACACTTACCAAAGTCAAAGCATCCAAGATTTTTTGCTTGTCCAGCTGCTGTTTTGTAATGGATACGTACATAAACCCACGCTAGACAGTTCATTTTTTTAGCTGCATCCTCTCCTCTTGCAAGTTTGATTCTTCGACCTTTATTTTATGCTAATTTTTATGAGCCGGAGACTTTGATTGAGAACGAAACCTGGGACATTGGCTGGCAGTGCAGTTGGGACCGTGGTGACGTGCACTGGTATAGAGGTTCATATTAAGTTACGACTCTGTTTATTTTTGTCTTGAACCTACTAATAGAGCAAGCAGTGTAATTACCAGTATCTCCCGAAATGTGGGAGAAATACACTGATTAACTACAGAATCTCTACTAGAATTGTCTACGTATTCTTAATAAACAAATGTGCACATACCTACACCCAGATACCAGATCAACATCAGCTATTGGCCTAACCATATACTCCCCATCAATTTTTGACTTTCAATGAAAAGTTCATGACCAATGTGGTAGTGACCATTCACCTATTTTACTAAGCAAGTCATTGCCAGAAAAAAGGAATCCAAAATTGTAAATAGACAAAGCTAACTGGCTAAAATTCAATAAACTCTGCTCATCCCGAATCAACATGAAAATACTCAATGAACCAGAACAAATAGTCTCTTTTAAAAATATACTCACACAAATAGTAAGACAAATAATACCCAAATCTTCCTTTAAAACATATACCAAATCAAAACCCTAGCTTACAGCAGAATGTAGAGAATCAGTTAAAAACAGGAAAAATATCCACTGTTCTTACATAATATAACCATAATCAGTTTACAAAACTGCAAGCAAGCTCGAGCAAAAACACACTGTATAATTCAAAAATCAGTAAAAAAATATTGGCAAGACTACATCCCCAAACTAAACATGAAAATATCAATAAGTAGAAGATGGGAAATAATAAAAAAAAAAATAGTGGAAAAACATCACAAACTGCAACAGCAAACTTAACCAAAACAAATGGAGATAAATGCACTGGAAAAAAAGAAATAGCTAGCCTAATAGCAACAGAATTTCAAAGAAACTCCTCGATAAATCATTGCACTCCCAAATTTAAGAAAGATATGAAAAAACATTATGGAACAAGAAAAACTTACATTAAATTCAAACAATAAATAAGAAAACAATATTCACTTTACTATGACAGAATTAAGTCTCCATAATCAAAAGTAAAAACTTTGCAGTCGGTCCAGATGAAATTTATTACCAATTTTTAAAACACCTGCCAAAAAAGTCTCTCTTAATAATTCTCCAGATCTTCAGTGATATATGGTGTTCAGACAAATTTCCAAAACTGTGACTTGAGTCTGTCATCGTTCTAATTCCTAAACCTTTTGCCATTCCAACCCAACAAACTACCAACCCATTGCGCTAACAAGTTGTATTTGCAAGATGATAGAGAGACTGGTAAATGCTTGTCTAATGTGGGACCTGGAGAGAAACAATCTCTTATCTAGCTACCAAAATGTGTACTAAAAAAACCAATGATCAACTTGTACAGCTCAAATCCTTCATTTGTGATCCTCATGTGGTATCAATATTCTGCAATATTAAAAGAGCCTATGACACCACATGGAAGTATGGTATTCTACAAGATATGCACAAGATTGGAATAAAAAGAAGAATGGCCTTACTCATCAAAAACTTTCTATCAAACCAAACATTCAAAGTATGAAATGGAAATACATCAGGCACGCACAAGCAGCAGTACCTCAATGTAGCATTTTATCAGTTACTATTTTGTGAATAAATAATGTGTTATAAAAATCATTAATACAGGAGATGACACTACAATATACTCCCACACCAGTAAGAGACATAATCTTGCTGCTGACATTGAACGGGATCTACAATCTGTGGTAAACTGGGGCAAGAAGTGGCTTGTCAACTTCAGTTCGTCTAAGACCAAGCTGTTGTCTGTCAACTATTACAGGCAACCTCTCCTGCCTTCCATAAGCATGGACCAAGCGATTCTCCCGGAGAGCAATACACTACGCCTCCTCAGACTTACACTCTCCTCAGACCTCAAATGGAACCACTATATTGAATCCATAGCAAAATCTACTGCTAAGAAGGTTGGGTCACTATGTCGATCCAGGATGTTTTTTCCGCCTGAATCCATCCTGCATATATACAAATCAACCATTCATCCGTGCATGGAGTACTGCTGCCATTTATGGTCAGGCGCCCCTGCCGTTCTCCTCAGTGTTCTTGATAGGCTCCAAAGGAGAGTCTGTAATGTGATAGGTACTGATCTGGCAGCTCGACTGCAGCCACTTCCCCACTGTCGAAATGTGGCCTCCCTTTGTCTGTTCTATAAATACTTTCATGGCTTCTGCTCGGACGAACTTAAGTCACTGGTGCCTCCTCAACAGGTGTTTACTCGTGCAACCAGACTGGCAAGTGGGTCCCACCCATTGACAGTCAGGTTAGCCAAATGCAGACAACAATTCTATTCCTGCAGCTTCTTCTCTTGCACTTCCCGCCTGTGGAACTCGCTCCCATATTCTTGCTTTCCTGACGGCTACAACCTCCAGAAATTTAAATGCAAAGTCAATACTCATCTACTAACCACTGGACTGTAGCTCTCTCCCCACCCCCGTATAACCTTCCCTTTCTCTCCACCTATGTATTTGTCATCGCACCTGCTTTCTCAGTTTTCTATTGCTCCTTTCTAACTAGATTGTAGTCCTCACTCTTTTCTAATTAATCTTTTTACAGTTATGTAGCCCCCTGCACATCAGTGGCATTTCTGCCTTGCTCGGGGTGTAATGATTAAAAAAAAAAAATTGAAAAATCCTTACATGTAGATGATCTCTTAATATCATACTAATCACCAAACATGCTTTCCATTGAAATATATGTACAAACATTTACATTGTTCAGACTGTTTTCATTTTTATTGCCATATTCCCTTTGATGAAAACAATCTAAATAATATACAAACATGTTTAAACAAGATAGAAAAATGGACAAATAAAAATGAATTCCATTCCTCTAAAACAAAAGCTGTATGCATCTCTGCAAAATATGAGCCTACCACCTCAATCCAGAATTAAAGTGAAATGGACACTTAATTCCTAATGTGCAACAAATGCAATCTCTAGGAATCATAGTAGAGAGCAAACTTAATTTCAGAGTGCACATTGATTACCGTAAACCAAAATGGCAAAATGCTTTGAAGCTTCTAAAAGTAATTTAAAAACTGAATTGGAGTGCCAGCCAAAAAGTATTGTCCAGAATATATAGGTCACATATCAGATCAAAATTAGACTATGGATGCATTATTTACCATGCCACATGTCAATTCTATCTTAGAAAATTTCAAACTATACAAAATGAAGGGCTGAAAATGGAGGATCGATTTACTATAGCGTTGTATGAGAAAATGAGCCCTCCACTAAAATTGGAACCCTTGTCTATTGAACAGGTTAAGAGGCCGTCCCTTGTTCCATGTTTAGGATGTGGTTACCGGCTTTATCTTTTCCAATCTTTTCACTATTACGTAGCCCCCTGCACATCAGTGGCGTTACCGCCTTGCTCGGGGTGATACGATTAAAAAAAAAAAAAAAAAAAAAAATTAAGTCTTGGAGCCTTCACCCATGCAAAGCTTCAATGAACCACCTATATCCCTGAGATAGGAAAAAGTACCCCTCCAATATTCACTAAAAACTGCAATCCAACCCAAATAACTTAGCATACCAAAAAACACATGAACCCTATTATATCCAGTTCTATAGAAATAAATATATCTATTATATTTATTTTTATAGAAATAGACCAACATCCCTTCACTTGGACTTCAAATTAACAAAGCACTAGAACAAATTAAAAAAAATCCTGATAACATAATACCAGACATAATAAACAAGGTAGCTCTATGGACAATCTTCAAACCTCACATAGACCTAACATTGACACACACACACACAAAAAAAGAAACAATCAACAAAAGTATATATGGAGAATTAATTATATCATGACTATAAACCATTCTACACATGGATCTAAAATTCTAAATAGAATAGGCAAAACAACCACAAATAGACAAATTCATAAACAAATCATGCTTCCATCCATATAACTGAACTATAAGCTATTAAAATAGCATTTGAAATGATAGAAACTTCAAAAGATAGGAAGCTTATAATATTCTCATACTCCCTATCTTGTTTAACAGAAATTAAAGATAAAACAAATCATCCCTATATTTGAGGAATCTTAAACAAATGTCATCAGTTAATAAAACACAAAACAATAATATTGGCTGGGATTCTTAGGCATATAGGCATCAAGAGAAATCATGAAGCTTACACACTGACAAAAGAGACAACAAAAATGAAAAAAACCAACATCAAACTCCCATATACAGATTATAAAAACAAAATAACGCAACGCATCAAAAGAAAATGAAAAGCAATTTAGGACATGTTCCTCAAACAATAAACTATATAAACATCAGCTGACAATAAGAAAGGAAAATATAGAGCTATTGCTAACTGTAGATAAGACAGAGCTTAGCATAATAAGAATTGGGCACACACGCATGTGCAAGAAACACAAAAAATATATAGCAACTATTTCCTAGTATAAAATCTTAACATTTTTTAAAAAAATGTACCTACTGCCCAAATAGTAGGATATTTGAAGAAAACAAAATACTTCCAACTTTTATAAAAAACTAGCTGTATAGCCCAGCATTGCTCGGGTGTAATAAAAGCTTTAAAACTAATCCATGGTCCTGGAGCTCAGACTCTTTGGACGTTGGCACAAAAGACTAAAAAGCAATAGTTAATTGGAGTAGATAGACTTAACTATCACCTGGTTCACACTCCACCCACATCTTTTGAACAGGTGAAGAGGCTCATCCCTTGTTTCCTGTTTAGGATGTGGTTCCCGGCTTTCTCTTTTCCAATCATTTTACTCTTAAGTAGCCCCATGTGCATCAGTGGCGTCACCGCCTTGCTTGGAGTGATATGATTTTAATCATATCACTCCAAGCAAAAAATAAGTTGTTTCCAGTTAAAGCGAAACCGTAGACTGAAAGAAAAATGAATGAATGTAAGTCAAATTTTGATTTCCTGATATCCATATCGAATAATTTTTTTTTTTGTCGTAAACTGAATTTTGAAGGCTAAATAAGTCCTCTGAGTAAATGGTATCATGGCTGAGACTAAGAACTACAATTATACTTACTTAGAGCCAAACCTGAAGCAAAAACTAAAATACAGGGGCTGAAAAGAATACAGGCAGATAAACACACACACACACACACACACACACACACAAACATCTTGCCTTTTATATATATATATATATTATCTATTTTTCTGCACTATTGTAAGAACTGCAACCTTGAAACTTCTGAATATCATTTCTTATGTCTTTGTCTATGAGTGTATCAAATTTGATTAAAATTGGACCACTCCTTCTATAACTTGATTTTTTTCGATTTTCGATATTTATCAGGGTACCGCGACAAAAAACCTAGCTAAGAACATTCGCAGACACTTATAGTAAAACTGTGTAAATTTTCAAGAAAATCGGTTCAGCCGTTTCGGAGTTTATAGGTAATGGACACACACACACACACACACAGTTCCGTTTATTAATAAGTTTAGATAGAGGTTAGACTAAAAAGATGTTATTGGAAGGAAAAGTATTACCAGCAATACATTTTTGAATGAAAAAATATCAGCAATATATTTTTGAAAAGTACATAATACATAGTACAATACATCTAACTCAGCAAAACCCACTTTTCAAAAATACATTAATGAAACCTACAAACTAATTTCCTAGAAAGAATGCTATTCTATTCATGTGAATCTTTGGTAAAAATCTTTTCACTGTTAACTAATCTATTGAGGTTGATATGCCATGAAACAAACCAACCCCACCTCACATAGTGTTCAAATCTGGATTTTATTCTAAAAATTATGTATGTGGTATTCTTTATTTTCAAAATAAACATGTCTTGTTCTGCTTTTACTTTTATTTTTTCCAGGATAACTGGTAGTTTGCATATTACATAATATATTTTTAATTACAATTTCATTTTTAATGTTGCAATGATAGTTTTCTCAAATGGTTCAGTATTTTTTGGGATCTGCATGTACTAATTTTGTTTTGGATGTTGTTATTTTATCCTAAAGTCATAATTCAATAAAATAGTATCCGAGTGTTGAAATCTATTTGCTTTGTGTGTAGGAATTCAGTTTATCAGACTAAAAATTGATAAAAGAGGTCTGTGGTATGTCTGTAAACAAAAACTACTTCTGTATATAAATTTGTGAAATTTTTTCACTGCAAATATTATTGCTAATGCCTCTTTTTTGATCTGGCTCTAGTTATTTTCTGTTGGTAGTAACAAAGACAAAGCATGTGCGACAACTTTCATGCCACCATCTTCATGCAAAATTATAATTTCTAGATCATAGCCACTAGTATCTGAAGCCAATATGGTTTCTGCTTTTGGATTGTAGTGTACTAATAAGTCTGACATTAGTACTTCAAATACCTTTTGATATTTTTCAGTCCAGTTCTATTTTATACGTTTTTAAGTAAATTGTTCAGTAGAGCTCTCAAATTTTGCACAGTAGGCATGTAGATTAGATAATTTGCAAGTCCTAGAAATGCTTGTAGCCTAGTCATATTTGATGAAGAAGGCATATTCTCAATTGCACTTGCTCTCAACCAATCTGGTTAAGAAACATTTTTGTCAATAATTTTGTCCTAGGTATTTGATTTTAGGCAAAAAGGATTCTCACTTTTCCTCACTGAATTTGAACCTGCATTCTCATATTTGTTCAAAAATTATTTTTATATGATTGACATGTTCTTCCTAAGATACTCTTTTAATCAATATATCACCCAGATAAGCAATTGTGAAAGAAAGTGTCCATAGCTTGTTGAAATGTGTCTGGAACCACTTTTATCCCAAAAGAAAATTGGTTGAACTTATACAATCACTTGAGCATTTGTATTATTATTAACTCAGAACATTCTTCAACTTGAGGCAAATATACCTCAGAATGGTCCAGCTTTGAAAAAAATTTTCCATCATTTAATTTTGCAAAAATTTTGTCTGGACATGGTAATGAGTAGTTATGATTCTAAACATTTGTTTAACGCAGTTAAAAAAAAATCAGCACAAACAATATTTTTTTTTCTTTTTTCATTACATACACTACTGGTGCTACCATTTTGAATGATCATTTTTTTTCATTTATACCCATTTTTTCAAGTCTCTCTAATTCTTCGTTGCTGCAAATGGTATGCTACAATTCAGTTTAAATACTGGTATCAACTCTTTTTTACGTTTGTAATTTTGCTTTAACTTTAGAACACTGACCCAACTCATCTGAGAGAAAATCCAGGAAAAAGTTTTTCAATTCTTCCTTTCAAATTTCATTTTGATTTTTTTTAAACTGGTCACTTGTTCACTTATCTTTTTGTAATAAATATTTATAGGTAAATCCCATCACTTGAATAATTCCACCCAGTCAGTACTGAATAAGTTTGTAGTATCTTTTAGAATATAAGTCTTAGCTTTTACACACTTGTCACAAAATGAAACGTTGCATGTCATTTCACCAATAATTTCTCACTCTGACACATCACATGTGATTTTTCAATGTTCTTTTTAATATAGGTTTTCCATTTGCTTTCTATGTGGCTTTATTGATTGTGATATCATTACCAGTGTCTAATTTTTACATTCACATTATTAATTTTCATATCCACAAATTTTCTTTGGTTTTCTGTAATTATTTTTTTTTCTGTCTCCATGCCATGTACAAAATTTTTTTCTATGAGAACTTTTCCTTGCTTTAGTTTTACAGTGTGACGTTTTATGTTTTACTTTTCTATACTTGTAGCACTTTAAATTCTTAAAGGGACAGTCGTCTTTGAGATTTAACCTTCCATATCTGAAACATGGATTCATTTTCCTTTTTCCACATTTTTCTTTGGCTTGTATATATATGTTCTTTTTCTTACATGTTTTCTGTATCACATCTCAGATTTAGGATTCTCTGACATTCGTCCAATATTTCTTGTAGTGTTTTTGATTCTGTCCCAGTTTTGTTAGGATTCTAGCATATATTTTTGCATCTTTTTTTGTCATTAACCCTTGAATGAAAATTAATCCTTTAAACATATCCAGAGTCAGCTAATTTAATTTGAATCTTTTTAAACTATGTGACAAAATCTTCATCTTGTTATTTTTTTTATTTTATTTTTTTTTGTCAGCTTTATACATTTCAAAAAATTATGGAATAATAAACTTTTTTTGCTAAAAATTTAATTAGAATATTTACTCTTTCTTCAAAGCAAATTTCTCTTGGTTTTCTCAATAGTACAAAATTACAGTTTTTTCCTGTTTTACTCGTGCTAACTTTCTCAATAAAAGTCTTGTTTTTTTTTTTTCTTATTTTCCCAGTCATTGCATTCTTCTCTGTAAATTTGCTCATATCTTCTACGCAGACAAGGTAATTCCCCCATTTAAATTTTGAATTCAGTTATGGCAATTGCCACTGCATTGGGGGTGGGGAAAGAAATTGGAGAATTTTCCATTTTCTTCTGAATTATTTCAATAAACTTTTGTTGTTGTTTCTGGAGTTTTAACAACTGTTGTTTTTTTTTTTGGCTTCCATATTTAAGAATATCTGTTTGTTTTTTCTTTCTTTATGCACAGCAAAGAAAAAAATTACACAAACGTGGTTCTAATTTCTCATTGTTACTGTTATGTGTGCCGCAGTAAAAAAAGGAATTTTTTCCTCATCCATATAAGTTTTGATTCCTCATCACCACTGTTATAACTTGTTAATAATAGTTATAATATCATGTCTTGACTGATTCCAACAGTACTCTAATAAACACTTTATCAGAATTCTCTCAGAAGTCTCTCTGAACTCTCTTTGAGTTCTTTATGAACTTGCCTAGTTCACTTGTGTTGCTGAGGTGTTTTATTTACCTACAAAATATGCAGTTATTGTCCATGAGTGATTTGATTGGAAATAAACTTTGATGACAATATCAAAGATATTTCAAAATAGATTTTTCTTAGTTATACCTTTTTTTTTAATTATGATTTCAAGCAGGAGATTAAAGCCACTAAGATGCACAAGTGTAAAAGAATATAAGAAAAATAAAAAACATGAATGAAAGATTAAAGACAAATGATAACAATTGACATTGCATTTCAATTTTTGAAGATCAAAGTTGATTGGAAAGCAAGAAGCTGGAAGAGAGTTCCACACATGACTGCTAACATAAAACTTATAATTAAATTTTGCTTTTTCAGCTGTAAAATAATGAGTCTAGTACTACATTTGAATTTGTAATGTTGAGGTACCAAAGAGTTTATGAGAATAATTACAATTACTTCTAGTCATTTCAACTGTAATATGATGAGACCTTACTACCAATTTAGTTTTGTGCTTAAATTTGTAAAGTTTCGATACTACAGAAGAAACTTCATCAGAACAATTACCATGAAAGTATTTATAGTAAAAGTACAAGAAAATATTTATAGAAAAGAAACAGAGTATCATGGCGAATTAACTAAAACTGAGATATCCAAAGGCGTGATTTGTGGAATTAGAACAATCTGTGCATTGTGGTGCAGTGGATATCGGCTCAGAACAAGAAATCGGGGAGCCAAGTTCAAATTCCAATTGAATTCGTTGCATTCACTTCTGCGCAAATACCCTTAGAAAAGGTATTAATCTGTCTCTTCCTTCCAGTTATGGGTTAAATAACAGGAAAGATTGGGTTCTATAGCCTTGGCTGGCAACTAGTCTATTGCAGAAAGCAATGGCAACCTACTGCGGGATAATGTTCTGCCCAGTCAGTCATGTCTCTTTCGAGACATGATCGCCCAAGCATGTTTCATGTATGGCACTTAACTGACTGACCCCTTTGGACTAAAGAAAGGGTTTAGTTTAAAATTCCATCAAATATCATCTGAAGAGAGTACAATGGTTGAAACCTTGTATATGTGACAGTTAAGATGAGGACAACAGTCTGAACAATGTAAACAGTACAAAAAGAGAATGATGACAGTTCACCCTTATGTTTATGGCATGGCGGGTTTTAGGTGGAAATTTCACTTTCTCACCACCTTAACTTAACTTCCTGCTAATCTTGTACTTTGCTTCACATCTCCTTTTCCTCTTTTCTTTTCATTTTTTCTTTCTTCTTTTTTGACTAACCTTTTGTTTTTTGTTTTTTTTAAATTCTATTTTATCTTTTCTAAATTCTGGTTTTAATGCCTCACCTTTAGTTGAAGTATTCTAGACTGCTATGTGATATCTGTCTTTCTGTATGGCAGTCAATGTTGGATGATTTCCTCCAGGCAGCAGAAATGTGGTTCTACAGAAGAATGCTGAGGATGCTGTGGACCAAATATGTGAGCAATGATCAGGTGTTGAAGAAGATGCAAATGAGAAAACTCATACTTAACATCAAGAAGAGACAGCTGAGGTTCCTGGGACACATAATGAGGAAGGAGGACCTGGAGAATCTAATACTCACAGTATGGATAGAGGGAAAAAGAGATGGGAGAAGCAGCGAGAGACATATTCAATAGACTTGAGCAAATGAATGGTGGTGCGGGGTTTGCGAGAAATGCCAAGAGAAAAAATATTGAGAGTGACAAGAGGCGGGGCCAAGTAGAAGTCCATGATCGCCTATGTAATATTAATGGTGTTTTTCTATTGTTGTTGCCCTTCTTGAGATTACTATAAACAAATTCTATTGGATGAGACTAAATTAGTGCTATAATATATTCCTGGGTAGGGCCAGTGCCAGACTATTTTGTCTCCAACTTCAATGTTAAAAAAACAAAAAACAAAACAAATTATAGATTTAAAATGCTTTTAAATTTAAGATAAACAATGTCAATCAGTTCAAGAGAAAAATATTTTATGAGTAAATTAAAATAAAAATCTTTTAAAAATTTAAATCAATTATTTAAATTAAGATTCTTGTCAAATTCAAACTATAATGAAAGAATAGAAAGTATGAATTGCAAGTGGAAAAAATCTTTGTAATAAAATGCAAAATTATTAAAAATATACATTAGAAAAGAAAACAGGGTGATAGTGGGAATGTCTAGCTTTCCCACCCGTGGAACTACCTTCCATATTTTTGCTTTCCTGACAGTTACAACCTCCAGGAATTTAAATGCAATGTCAAAACCCATCTCTTATCCACTTAACTCCAGTTCTTTCTACATCACTCTGTTTATCTTCTTTAACTTTCTCTCTACTTTAGCAACTGTCTTCACACCTGTGTTTCTATCCTTCTCTTGCCCCTTTCTTTGACACCCCCTGTAACTGGTTTGTCTTTCTCTTTAATCTCCTCCTATCTAAACTTTAACTCTTATGTAGCCCCCTGTGTATCAGTGGCTTTATTGCCTTTGCTTGGGGTAAAACGATTAAAAACAAAATAATAAATATATATATAATAATAATAATAACTACAGTAATTATAACAATATTAATAGTAACAAATAATTCTGCTAATACTAGTAATAGTTATACTATAATTTAGATTGTCTTGAATAACCCACCAAGGACGAACTCGGAGGGAAAAAGAGAAGTAAAAAAAGAAACAAATGAAGTACATGAACAAAAAGTCCAATACTCTCTATAAGAAAAAAAAAACCCAAGACGAAAACCCTAACACTAAAGCGCTCAATACGAAAGTAGAGCAACAAAGACAGAAAATCTATGCAAGAGCCAACAAACCTACCTAGGTTTCACCCTTCAGCTCGTCAGGGTAAATTGGCTCTTGCATAGATTGCAAACCTACCTAGGGTGAAACCTAGGTAGGTTTGTTGGCTCTTGCATAGATTTTTTTTTTTGTGTGTGTGTGTGTGTGTATATATATATATATAATGATTTGTACCCACAGAAATTACTAATGGCTTTAAAAAGAACAGAGGTCATATTATTTAAACCCGAGGAACCTTTCGGCCAACTCTTATCAAAGGCTCTCGTTGGCTTTAATTTTAAGGGAAATAAGGAAAAGGACAAGGCAGAATAAATTACTTACAATGCTGGGAGATGATGGAACTTGTTTAAAAATAAATTTATTGAAAAAAAAAACACATAAAATGTAAGGTGGGTGTACACATATAATTCCACAAGAGTGTTTAAAAGTGAAAAAATGTTACACTCACAGACTCACCAGCAATTGTAAGGAGCGTAAAAACCGCTCTTTCTGTCTGCACAGGCTCGGCTGATGAATTTTCAAGCAAATTGCTTCCAAAATATGAAGATGACGTGTAGACCGAGCGCTGTGCAAGACAGTAAACCAGCTGTCCTCATATGCCGAAGCACACACTTGATTGTCCAAAAGATGTCGGCCAATAGCGGAATCCAGAACAGATTGTGTTGTTCTTATAGGTCTGAGAGAGCCACTTCTGTTCTTTTTAAAGATATATATATAAATGTTAAATTTATTTTAAATTGTAAGAAGAAATTCCAGTATTAAACAATATTTTTCTTTCAGTTAGAGAAACAAAATATGAACAGGAGAAAGCATTTCACATAAATTTCAATTTGATACATGGATGTACAAGTGTTGCAATGGATGACGGCTCAATATGAGAAATTGAAGAGCTGAGTTTGAATTCTAGTCAGGGTTATTTCATTCATTACATGTAAGTACCCTTGTAGAAGGTATGAATCACTCCTCAACTATGGGTTAAATAGTAGGACTTGTATCTGAAAAAAAAAACAATTTTTCTCCTCAAATGATTGCTAATGGAATATTCACTTCCAAAAAAATAATTATTCTTACAATTCTAAATATGTTTTGTCTTTAAATAACCTACAAAAAAACTCAAAAAATCAATTACATGCACATTGAAGTATTGCTTTGTATGCATTTTTATTTGCAAATTTTGTCAATAACTCAACCAGATAAACTTCTGACACCTGAGCATTTTCATTTCTTTGATAGTTGTCATGCCAACATGATTGTATGTATGTTTTTATAAACATAAGCTTTGATTCATTAAATTCACTATTTTCCACTGATACTAGAAGTGAGAAAGATCATTAACCCTTTATTTTTCACATTACACATCTCTCTCTCTCTCTCTCTCTCTCTCTCTCTCTATATATATATATATATATATATATATATATATATATATATTGACATCTGCAGACAGATCTGTTTCGCCATATCACAGCTCATCAGTACGGTTAGACTCCGATTACTTTTTTACTCAGGAGTGAAACCCGACCGAAATGGAGTCAGTCGGCGACTATATATATATATATATATATATATATATATATATATATATATATTATAAGGAAGTGAAAGAACAGATACATTAAAAACCGACTGTTTATGTATTTTCTTTTATAAAGAATGTTGAATACAGAGTAGAGCTTAATATTGTAGTTTTGTTATTACAATGGTTTATAAAAGCATTATATCACTACACAAAAACTGAGAATATATTGTTATGATCACTGGACCAGCCCCCAATTATGTTATGAATCCTGGATAAGCTCAGAATTTTGTTATGTACAAGAAACATGCGTTGTGGCACAGTGGATATCGGCTCGGAACGAGAAATCGGGGAACCAAGTTCGAATTCCAGTTGAATTCCTTGCATTAACTTACGCGCAAATACCCTTGGGAAAGCTATTAATCCGTCTCTTCCTTCCAGTTATGGGTTAAATAACAGGACAGATTGGGTTCTATAGCCTTGGTCAGCAACCAGTCTACCGCAGAAAGCAATGGCAACCTACTGCGGGTTAATCTTCTGCCCAGTCAGTCATGTCTCTTTTGAGACATGATCGCCCAAAGCGTGTATTGCGCATGGCACTTAACTGACTGACTGACTGACAAGAAACATAAGTTTACATGGAAAGGGTTGTGGCAGGCATAGAGCAGATTTGAATGTGTTGAATGTTTAACAGTTAAGATAATGAAAACATTTAGTACATTATCCAAAAGCTTTTTTGTAGTATGAAAATAAGTAATTCTTGTGACAATGCATTGAAGCAAGTTCAGTTGGCACGTTTGATTCACTCAACTTTGTTTCCATCTCTGCTCTTTCACACCTTTTCGTTCTTGTCATGTGAGTTGCTTTCCAGGAAAAAGGCATTGTCATATCTATCCACTCTTTGATGTTATCTGACCAGTTCTTACATTACTGTCTTCGCTTGCATTTGTCTTCAACAGGGCCTTGTATGATGGTCTTGCAAAGGCTGTTACGCTGTGTGACATGGCTAAATCATGCCATCTTCAGATTCTTAGTAGTAGCAAAGAGCAATTCACGTCAACTCACAAAACTTTGTTTTTTTTTTGTTTTTTGTTTTTTCTCAATTGGAGTAGATAGACTAAACTATCGCCCGGTTCACACTCCACCCACGTCTATTGTACAGGTGTAGAGGCTCATCCCTTGTTCCCTGTTCAGGATATGGTTTCCGGTTTTCTTTTTCCAATCTTTTCACTCTTACGTAGCCCCCTGCACATCAGTGGCATTACCGCCTCGCTCGGGGTGATATGATTAAAAAAAAAAAAATCATTGGTTTTGTACTTCCAGTAGGAGATCTGGAGGAGCTTTCACAATTATTTGTCATTGAACACCTGGATTCTTTTTCCTGCCTCAATCAGACAAGTCACACTTGTAGAGAAGGCTGGTTATGACCAGCGATTAGTAAAACTTGAACTTTGTATGGAAGCTGATGTTGCTCTTCTACATCTTTTTCAGTATGACCATTGCTGCTGTGGTGATCTTTGTGTGGGCATCAGCATTGCAAGCACCGTCTCTTTACAGGGTTGTTCCCAAGTATTTGAAGCTGAACACTTTCTTTAGGGGTTCACCATTCATCGTGACATTGATATTGGTGTTGCTTGTGCTATTCACCATTACTTTGGATTTCTCTGTGTTGAATTCCATTCCATATATGTTAGCTCTTTCAACAGGTTTGTTGGTCACGTCTTGCAGCTCAGTTTCTAATCTTATTTCTCAAAGTTTACCAAAGAACTAGAGGTATGAACGGTCTCGGTAGCATCTATCAAACCCACATCACATATAAAGTTTACAAAATAATTCTTAATGATTTACAATGGTCTTGAAGATAAATTTAACATCTTCATTATCACAAAAGCTATGCTATTAGCTCAGATAGGTTTTTATGAAAAATGTGTGAACAAAACAAAACATTTTGAATCTCATTGCTGTTGGAGTTTTTTTTTTTATTTCCTCACCAATGTTTATTGCCTTAAAAAGTGATGATTAGAATTTTAATAAAACTCAAATATATGAAATTAGATTTAGATATTTTCTTTATTTTTGAGAAATGACAGTCGTATGCATTCGTTTATCACAAGATAAAGGTAGTGCTCAGTTTGATCAAAATTCACTTCTTTGGTGTGACATCTCCAGGGTGCAGATTTGGGCAATGGTATATGGAGGTTGTACACTGTTCTATTGACAAGATCCAATAGAATGCAGGGATGGTTTCGCTGCAGAAGTTATTAGAAAGTTGACATCCAACCATCTTTTGACCCCACTCGGGCTTTTCTGTTTGGATTTATTTCTATAGCCTTTTCTGTGTTTTAGATATGATTGCAAGGTAGTGGAAGTTTAAAATCAGGGTTTTCCTTCCATTAAATGAACTGCCTTTCTGGGATATTGAGCTCTATCCACCAGAAAAGAAGTGATGATTAGAATTTTAATAAAACCCTAACATTTGAAATTGAATTTAGACATTTTTCTTTATTTTTTGAAAATGACAGTAATATGCATTCAGTAATAACAATCTGTTTGGTCAAAATTCAGTTCTTTGGTCGTGAAACTAGCATGACCTTGGCAATAATGGTAAATAGAGGCTGTGCACTGCCATACCTACAAGATTCAAAGGAATACAGGGCATAACATTTGGGGTTGACTTGGCTGCAAGAGGTGCAAGAAAGTTCTCTGTCTGGATTTACTTTTTTACTAAAGATTTTACTAAAGAGCCCTTTTGTGTTTTGAATATGACCACAAAGCAGTGGCAGTTTAAAATCAGAATTTTCTTTCCTCTAGATGGACTGTCTTTCTGGGTTGTTGAACTCCATCTACCAGAAACAGTTATTTTTTGTCTTCACCTATTCTTTGGATTGGAGCTAAACTTAGTTGTCAGAGGATATTTGAGACGCTTGTCAGAGAAACATTTTATAGACAGTGGGTGCTTGTCCCCACTATCACCCCAGCTATGACAACCTTTGGAACATATATAATGTACATATATAAACAGTGGCAATTGTAGAACTCTGAAAGTGAGTGTGTGGGAGGGAGGCACTTAGGGGACAATATTTTTCTGAGAAGGTGGGGAAATTCAAGCAGCGTAATTTCTTACCAATTCTTTCACTCAGCCGTAAATCACAGACTGCCTATGTATCTACATATCAAGTTGGAGACATTATTTCTGTTATATCCCTCGAGGGAATAAACAGAGAAAGAATAGTGCAAGAAATAATTCTTAACACTGAGGATATATGAATAGAGATTTATTATTCCTCAGTACAATAAACCAAATACACGTACACCAACGAACAGTTAACAAGAATAACAATCAAGAAGGCAATGTCTCTGTTTAGGACATATGTGTCCGTCTTGAGAAGAAGGCTTCCGTCTAGTGATGTCTAACTCTCGTCTAAGGCCGATAGCTCTCGACTAAAGTTGATGACTCATATAATCACGCTCACTCTCGTATAATGACAAAGACTCCTGTATAATCACAACCACTCTTGATCACACTGTAGTTTGTTCTAGTCCTGGTCTTTTATAACCCCGGGCCATACCCATTCCTGGGTAGGACAGGATATTTCACTACAACAATTTCTAATTAACATCTTCCTTCAGATATGAAAATATGACTATTAAGTCTCTTTTTCTCCTTAACATGTCTTTCTATCTATCTGTTTTTTTTTTATTTTGTTTGTTTTTCTTTCAAACTAGTCTCTGTATGTGTCCTTAAAAAGCTAAATGAAAAAGAAAATCCGGAAGGAAAAATGTTGAAGATCAAATCTTATCAAAATCAGAGACTGATCAGTTTCATAAATTTTTTAAGGTAATAAAGAGAGGGGGCAGTTGAAATGGGAGGGAGCCTCCCTTCCCGTTAGAATCGCCACTGTATAGAAACATTATATGCATCATGTGTTTTAGAATAGAGGATGTGCGTTGTGGTGCAATGGATATCGGCTCAGAACGAGAAATCGGAGAGCCGAGTTCAAATTCCAGTTGAATTCATTGCATTAACTTACGCGCAAATACCCTTGGGAAAGGTATTAATCCGTCTCTTCCTTCCAGTTATGGGTTAAATAACAGGACAGATTGGGTTCTATAGCCTTGGCTGGCAACCAGTCTACCGCAGAAAGCAATGGCAACCTACTGTGGGATAATGTTCTGTCCAGTCAGTCATGTCTCTTTCGAGACATGATTGCTTAAGCGTGTTTCACATACAGCACTTAACTTACTGACTGTTTTAGAATATATAATGTATCTTTTTTTTCATATGCTGTGTCCCTTCAGGACGTAGACAATCATGGACTTCCACTTGGTTCTGTCTCTTGTCACTCAACATTCTTCCTCTTTGTATCTCTCTTAAACCTCACTCTGCCATCCATTTGCTCAGGTCTATCAAGTAAGACTGCTTTCCTCTGTCTCTCTTTTCCTCTATCCATTCTGTGAGTATTCAATTTTCCAGGCCCTCCTTCCTCATCACATGTCACAGAAACCTCATCTTTCTCTTCCTGATGTTAAGTATGAGTGTTTTCCTCATTTTCATCCTCTCCAGCACCTTATGGTTAGTCATGTGCTCAGTCCATGGTATCCTCAGTATCCTTTTGTAAAACCACATTTTTGCTGCCTCAAGCCTCTTCTTCATCCTTGAGGTTGGTTGGTTGGTTGTTTTGTTTTATGGCATATCAACCTCAGCAGGTCATTTATTGCCAACTAAATTTTATTTATTTATTGCTGGTAATACCTTTTTCTTTCAACAATTTATTTTTTTGTATAAGTTTTGTGTCTAGTAATACTTTTTCTTTTTGAGTATCAAGATTCATTGGGATTTGTTTTTTTTTTTTAAGGGCAGGGTCCCCAAGTCCTACCCTATTATTTAACCCACAACTGGAGGGAAGGGACGGATTAATACCTTTCCCAAGGGTGCCAGTGCTTACGTGAATGCAAGATATTCAACTGGAATTCGAGCTCGGTTCACCAATTTCTCTTTCCAAGCCGATATCCACTGCACCACAACGCATATCCGTCACTAAATGCTTACAGCATCTGGTATTCCCAAGCGGTCACCCATTTAAGTACTGATCAGGCTCAATGTTGCTTAACTTTGGTGATCAAGCGAGAACCAGTGTATTCAACGTGATATGGCCGTAAGTCTCATCCTTGAGGAGATCATCCAACATTCACTGCCATACAGAAGAATAGCTATCACATAACTTGCAGATTATTATTGTAAAAAGAAATATGACCAATGCAATTACAAAATGGCTTAAATAATACTTCCATTTATTAACAATACAGATCAACTAGTTTTATAATAAATCTGTACCAACAAGCACTTCAGGTATTTTAAGCCTTTCACCCAAAAATTTGTATGTAAAGAAAAGGATATTTACACTAGATAATCATCCAATTCAAAATCATTCATTGTTAAATTTTTGAGGCAAGAGATCCTATTGAGATCTGTTCAAATTTCTTCAGTCCTGTCATACTTGAAATGATTTTGGATTGAATAAAGATATATTAGATACAATGGGTTAAAGAATACAAACTTTATTTCATTTGAAATTAAACTAGTTTAATGACATTTTCCTTTGTTTTTTTTGTTATTTTGTTTTTCTGTTTGTATTATGTAATATGATATATCTGTGATAGACATCTCTGTTACAATGTATATTTTATCAACAATTATTCTGAGAAAGAGAAAATAGATTAAAGCTAATTATTTAGTTCTCCATTTCATCTTTATTTCACTGTGAAGATTTATATTCCTTAAGAAAGAGAAGATTGGTTTAATGTTACGTAAATCTCTGGTAACTCAAAATTACAGTGTTTGGCTGTGACATTTTTGTGAATTAAGGTGAGAGTATCTTTAGTCACACTTCAATTTACATTATTTTATTAATTTGTCAAGTTTTTGAAAGGAAAAATAATCTGATATTTTTGTAATCTGTTGAACTTTCAAGCTTTAAACTTGGTCAGTGTGTTATATCATTTTGCTTGTAAAACTGGTTGAAATCTTCAGTAATGAGAATTAAATTATCTGGGTTCAAATCTCAAGGAATGTGCATTTCTGAATTTTTTGAATATTTTCAATATTATAAAAAATGCAAAGCAATAAAAGCCACTAAGATGCAAGGGGTTATTGGGAGTGAAAGAAACAAGACAGCTTTAAAGAACAGAATTCAAGGTGACAGAAAATGATTGCATTTAGTTTTGAAGATTGTCGTTGACAAAAAAACTAGGAAGCCAAGTGAGAGTTCCCAATGGTATGATTATTCTAGATGCCACTGTATTTAGTACAAAAGCATGAGATTATAAAGACACCAGAGATTAAGCTTAGCTCACTCTGCAGACAGCCTCCTGAGAAGGAACATAGTAATATAAACCAAATAAGTAATGTGATTTTTATTATTTACTAGCAGTATAGCCCGGTGTTGCTCGGGTGTAATGAAAGCTTTAAAACTAATCCATGGTCCTGGAGCTCAGACTCTTTGGACATTGGCATGAAAGACTAAAAAGCAAAAGTTGTTTCCAGTTAAAGCGAAACCATAGACTGAAAGAAAAATGAATGAATGTAAGTCCAATTTTGATTTCCTGGTATTGATATAAAATTTTCTGCACTATTGTAAGAACTGCAACCTTGAAACTTCTGAATATCATTTCTTATGTCTTTGTCTATGAGTGTATCAAATTTGATTAAAATCGGACCACTCTTTCTATAACCTGATTTTTTCGATTATCGATTTTCAATATTTATCGTGGGTATCTTGACACAAAACCTAGCTAAGAACACTTGCAGATGCTTATAGTACAACTGTGTAAATTTTCAAGAAAATCAGTTCAGCCATTTCAGAGTCTATAGGTAGCGCACACACATAAAGTTCCATTCATAAATAAGTTTAGATATCTCTCAGTATGTATCTTAGTGGCTCTTGTTGAATGGAAATAACTAAGTACATTTGTGACCCAACAACTCCCTCCAAAATTAAGGATGGAAGATGTATAGTGTATCACAAAGCCAAATTAATTTTTAAAAATATTAAAAGGCTGATAAAAAGAAAATATAAACGTAATGTGCTTATTTGGTACTTAAAAGTAAAATTAATGTTTTTATGCAAGCAACATAACTTCAAGTTACAATGAATAAGTGAAACTTTAATTTTCATAATTGTTGTTTTTGCAAACTTTCACATTAATTACTGAGGATATATCCCATGACTCTTCACTCATTAGTTTACTAAAATATATCTGATTTTCTGTCAATTAGAAGTTCTATCTATGGGTTGATTAGTGCAGAAAAATCATATTCTGGTTCAGTGAAACCTGTAAGTGACACAAAGGTTAAATAGACTATAGGGGGTGAATGTAGGAGCTGATTTAGTGTGTCTTACTATTTTGGTTTTTTGGTATGGTACACAATGATGTGTCCAATCACCCATGTCCTTGTTTATTCCAGGCCAAATATAATTTTTATTTATTAACCTGCAGATCACTTATATAACTGGGTGTGATAGTGAGTGCAGAGTGTCAAATACTTTTCAACGTAGAGTTTTTCGAAATAAAAGGCTGCAAATTTCTTGTAGAAATGTCACACCAAATGGAATGTTTCACTTGTGGAATATATATTTCCTTCATTTGTAATGAAGAATTATTATCCTGTAGAAAAGATTTTAGATCTTTGTCGTCTTTTTGAGAAAATGCAATAGCTTCAAAATTAAGGACTGGATTTGTGATAATTGTAGAAATATTCCTGGAGAGTGTGTCTGCTAGAATGTTTGCAGAGCCTTTGATATTGTCAAATATCAGTTGTAAATTAACTGATGAAATCGAGGTGCCTAAACTTCCGAGGTGAATAGTTAACCGATTTTGCCTTGATTGTTCTGATTAAAGGTTTATGGTTTGTGAGTACATGAAAAAAAAAAACTATCTTTCCAGAAAGTGTTGCCTGGCATAGTACACTTTTATTAACTCTCTTCCTAAAGTGCTGTTAAAATCTTTCAAAAACATCTTGTAAATGCTGTTTGTTATTCTAGTGAAAAGCTGACAATAAGTATATCATCAATATAACAGAAAACTCAATCTAGTCCTTGAAGAACTTTGCTCATAAATCTTTGAAAGGCTTGGGTTGCATTCCAAATGGTAACTGTAAAAATTCATAAAGCCCAAATGGTATTGTAAAGGTTGTCTTCTTTATGGCAGAGTCCTCTTCTTATGGTAGGCTTGCATGAGTCCTCTTCTTATGGTAGGCTTGCATGAGGTCAAGTTTTGAAAAGATTTTAGTTCCATGTAATTGGCTTGTAAAATCTTGAAATTAACAATTGGGTACCTTTCAGGAAGAGTAATCACATTGAGTTTGTGATAATCACCACAAGGTCTCAATGAGGATGACTTCTATTTTGGTACCATGTGTAGAGGTGAAGAACACTGGCTTTTTGAAGGGCAAATTACTCTGAGGTTTGCTAACTGCTAGAATTTCTATTTAGCAATCTTGACTTTATCAGGAGAAGGTCATATGAGGTAAAGACTGGTGGGCAAGTTGTTTCAATGCAGTGTGTGAGTTTTGTTTTCTCTCAGGGGTTTGATTTTTGGTTCAGTTATGTTTTAATGTGTGTTGTAATGCAGTGGATATCAGCTCGGAATGAGAGCCAAGTTCAAATTCCAATTCATTGCATTCGCTTATGCACAAATAATCTTAGGAAAAGAATGAATTCATGTCTACTTCCTGCAGCTATGGGTTGAAAATCAGGACAGATTGAGTTCTATCGCTTTGGTAAGCAACCAGTCTATTGCAGATAGTAATAGCAACCTACTGCAGGAAAATCCCCTGCCCAGTCTGCCATGTCTCTTTTGAGACATGATCGCTTGAATGTGTATCACATATGGCACTTAACTGACTTGCTGACTGACTGACTATATTTTGATAATTTAATAATATTTCAGAAAATTTTCTTCTCATGCAACTTTGGGACTAAAAAGTATTGCAAATTTTAGGCAGCTAATAGATTTGACATCAGTTTTTGTGTCAATCAATTGTTATCTTTTAATATTGATTAACAGACCATAATGTTGCAAAATGTCCACACCTAGTATTAGTGTAGTGATGTCAGCTAAAATAAAAGTCCATTGGAAATGACATCATAGCGACAAATTAAGTGTCATGCATTTATATCCATATGTGTGGATAATCAAACCACTTATATAAGTTTTCCCAGGTCACTTAATTTGTTCGACTGAGAATCTGGGATTAGCGATGTTTGTGCTCCACTATTGATCAGGAATTTTTTTTTTTAATTTCTGTCGATTATATGGAAGAATCGATTTGCATTTGAGTTGACTCACTGATGAATATTGTGGGCTTATTCATTTCTCTGGATCTTTTAATTGCAAGGAGTTGTGCATTGTATACTCCTGTCATCGAATGTCTTGTGGTGGTAACAGATACTGCTCCTTCCTTTTAACTTTCTCCTTTATCATTGTCTGCTTCTTGACAAACTGCAATGCTGGTGACATTGCAATTGTTTAATTTTTTTAGTTAAATCACCTATTTGCCTTTTCAAAAATTTATTTTCCCCTATTAGGATGAAATCATCACTCATAGCCTGTGCATTTACAACTAGGTTGTCTTGGGTTATGACTTTCATCAGTTTATGATTCATATCACATAGCTTATTCATGGGTACATTTTTTCCCATTATTAAGGATACCCGTCCTATTTGTTACAGCTTTCCTATAAATATATGTTTTAGTGTGAAGTGTTCACAACCCTTTTAGCTTTAGCGTAGAAAGTTCATGTTTTCCAGTTCGAAAAAAGAAAACCCAGGAGAGGGAGTTACTTTAGGGTTCATGTGTTTTTTATATTTCAGAGCTGCTGCTGATGCAAGAGTTATTAAGGACTGCTACTGATAATAAAAGGCTCTACATCTATAAATACTTTCATGATAACTGTTCTGATGAACACTTCATTATGGTACCTGAATTTTTTGAATTTATGCACAGTACTAGACTGGCATCAAGATCTCATTAATTTTCAGTTGAGCTGGCTAGATGTAGCTGTAAATTATATACTAACAGTTTCTTTTCTCATGCTTCTCACTTGTGAAACTCCCTTCCATGCTTTATTAATTCTCCTGCTGATTACTCTTTTTTCTTCCTGCTAATGATTATTTTTTCTGTTCCTAATTATTCCACACCCTGTGTAACCCTTAGTGACTTTACGACCTTGCATGGGATAATACCAATTTAAAAATGAGTGAATAGATTCCTAAGTTGTTTGTTTTTATAAAATTGATGTTGAAACATGATGAATAAAATTAAAGAGAATACAATAAGACAGTTTATGGCAATCCTGAAGACTGTTTTATAAAGTGTGTAAGATCCAAGAGAACTACTATAAAGAAAACTCAAGCACCATTGTCCTAGGCAGACTAGTTTTTTTATTAGATCATTTCTAAACATTTTTTGATTCCTCTTCCTTATTGTTCTCACTCCTTAATAATTGGTTCTAGGCATGACAGTCATCTGGCAGCAAGGCCTCTGATTGTGAGGTTGTGAGGAGCATGGAACCACCTCTTTATTGCTGTTGTTCCCAGGATCACCCTGATTCTGGAGTGGTAGCACTTTTTAGGGTCCCGGCTATGGGCAAATAGTTAATCCCTGTAGGAAATATTTTCTCGCAAATTACTCGAATATCGGGCCAGAAAAAGAAAATGCTGACAATTCAACTTGCCGGTACAATATTGCAAACTGCTATCCACCTAACCAGTTAAACCCAAAAACATTCTTCCCTGCTTCGAGAACGACTGCTTTTATCGGCTGATCAATTTTTTCCATTGGCCAAGAACTCAGAGAGGATGCCAAATATTTGCATACTCCATAGTGACTCCTGCGACGGACTTTCTTTTTTTTTTTTTTTTTTTAATATTCCTTCTTCAGCATGTTATGCAGAATATGTGCCCCTTTTTTCTGTTTGGGTCTGTAATTTTTTTTTTCACTGCATTTTCCGTCGTAGTATTAATGCAACACGCTGTCACTTGGTTTAACGAGGTAAGTCGCCATTTTCTTCACTATAATCCCCAAACAGGGGTCAAAACAATATGAAAGTATAAAAATACACTTTTATAATAATATATACATAAAAATACACTTTTATAGAAAAATATACATTTTTGAAGGAAAGATATTACCAACAATACATTTTTAAAGAAAAAAACATGACAATGACATTTTTGAAGGAAAAAAATTATTCTCTGGAAAACATTTTTGAATACAAAACTAGAAGACATTTTCAATATTCTGAAATAAAAAAAGAATAAAAACAAAAAATTTTCATTAAAATTTGACTAAATCAATTTTCTCACTATAACCAAACATTAAAAAAAAATACCTTAAAACCCCACCTTTTTGTCATTAAATAACCCACAGAGGTTGATATGCTATCAACAAAACTCAAACTCAATGTTTTTCTTTCACACTCAGTAACCACTTGTGTCTTAGTGGCATATATAGCTTGCTTGGAATAAAATGATTAGAAAAAAAGTCAATAAAAACTAAAACCTAATTTCTATAACAATAGACAAAGTAAAACTCAAGCATTTTGATGCTTAATGTGACTCTTGTTTTGACTTGCTAATGTAAATATTGTCCTTCTGAAATGAAATTATTACAGAAATCTATATATCAGACTTATGATGGATAATCAAATGACAAAATCAGAGAAACACATAAGTGTTTCTCTCCCTCACTACCATTAACACCCTTATAGTGACTTGTTAATTTTGATGCCTCCTAAATAAAACTGCTCTTTATTAAGCGTTTGAGAGAACCCTTTCTGCCTTTCATCAATATTGCTGGTGCTAACCCCAAGGAGAGTGACCCTTTGCGCCTTCTCAGGCTAACATTTTCTACCAACATGAACTGGAAAGATTATATCCAATTAATACCTACATCTACTGCTAGGAAGGTTAGTTGACTGTGTCATGTTAGACAATTTTTCTTAACAGAATCTATCTTGCATATCTACAACTATACCATAAAATCTAAAAAATCTGCAATGTTATTAGTTCTGACCTGGTATCTTGGTTTGTCTCTTTCTCACTGTCACAATGTAGCTTCCCTATAAATACTTTCATAGTAAATGTTCTGATGAACATGATGATGGTACCTAGACATTATGAATTTAACTGCATTACTAGATTGGTAGCTAGGTCTCATCATTTTACAATTGAAATGGGTAGGTGTAAACATATGTTCTATCATAACAGTTCCTTTTCTCGCACTTTTCACTTGTGGAACTCTCTTCTGGCTTCTTGTTTATAAGTCAAGCTTGATTTTCAAAAAATTAAATACAATGTCAATCATTACCGTCTGTCTTTTTGAATTCTGTTATTTTATTGTTCTCAATGGGGTGAAAAGAAATAATATATGGGTGGCTAGCTGCTTGTATCAAAGTATACCTGTTTACTAAAGCTTAACCAATCCCTTTTGCAGACGTCTGCTCAGGCACATTTGTGTTTGTTCAGCATCCACAGAGCCCATATACTATAACTATGCTTAGCAGACTATCACACTATCTGGTATGATCAACAGTCTGAACAAGGGCAGCATGCTCAAGCCCTTGATCAAGATGACTTGTAACTTTGTGTTAACATCAGCCATCAAAATAGTTTTATCTACTCAATTTCATGCACAAGGGTTGTGTCAACCTGTGATATGGTTTTCAAGCACTTTCCAAAAGAACTGTACACTGATATCACCTCCCTAAGCCAATGACATCAAGAAGTCACCTCCATGATAAAAGTGACCATGATGAGACCTGGGTTCAGGTCTCATGAGAAAACGAATATTCTAATTCTTTCTATTGTAATAAAGAATAGTGTGTGTGTGTGTGTGTGTGTGTAAATATATATATTTTTACACTATACTCTCACACCCTGATTGAGCACTCTGGAAGAATCGTAGACTTTGAAAAACAGTAGCTACTCTGGCATGTACGCATCGCTCATTCAGTAATGGATTAGAGCACTCTGGCTATTGGGTGGGTATAATGACAATATACATGCTAAAAAGTCTGCCTTCTTCTACCGAACACCCATAGCCCAGAGGTAGAATCGCCGACTGATGCCAATTCAGTTGGGATTCAATCCTGGGTTAAAAGCAATCGGAGTCTAACCGTACTGATGAGCTGTGATACAGCTAAACAGATCTGTCTGTGGATGACTAATATATATATATATATATATATATATATACACACACACACACACATATATTGGGGACTGGCATGTGTATACACCGCATATGTATAACACGCTATAATTTCCTCCTTTCTCACTTCATGCACTGATGGCTTAGGGAGTAGACACTCTGACTGACACCAAATATATATATTTTCTCTATTTCTTTTTTCCCCTTTTTTGTTTTCTTTTTCTATTTTAAGTACTTGTCTCTTTTTTGCACTCTCTTTGGCTGGCAGTTGTTATGGCTGCCATTTTCATCGTGCACATTTTTTCTCCCCTTCTTTCATTTTTTCTTTATTTCTACCTCCAGCTCTCCTTTAACTCTTTCCCTGTCTACGCCATTTTTCTTTTTCCCCTTCCGTTTCCCTCACTTCCTTTTTTGTGACATGCGTAATTTTGATTCTTTAACACATGTAATCTTTAAAATTCCTTTTCTATGATCGAATTTGAATTCATTTTGCAGTCTCTTTGCTTTCTCTCCTCCTCTTCCCTTCCCTCTATAACAATGTCTATACGGCCATTTTATAACATAATTTACTCTTTCTTTTAACTCCCTATCCCACCGTTCTTCCTTATTTCTTTTCTTTTTCCTTTTTTTCATGTGACCTTCTGGTGTATGAATTTTTTCTTAAATTTGCCATAATAAAGATTTTTTGTTGTTGATGAAGTGAGGATTCGTCATTGAAATGATTATGTCACATGATTTTGAAGTTTTATTTGTAAGAAAAAAAAAAAATTCCCTCCTGTCATGCTCAGGGCAAATAACCTGTGAGGAAACAGCTAATAATCCTCTCAAACATTTTACTATCATTTTTTATGGCAGAGGGTACACTCCTAATGTATATTTTCCATTTGCCATTGATTAAATTTAAGTGATATATAAATCTATATACTAAACTAATAGGAGGTAATTTAATAGAAAATGAAAAATTCCTAAGTGGCAATTTTAGTCTTAAGAAAGAATACCTTTCAATTTGTTAATAATAATAACTCATAATTCTTGTACATTTTCTTGTTTCTTTTATTTTTTTAAACATTTTGTATTTTTGTTATTAACATAGATTTTAAAACTGAGTACAAAACGTTTTAGCTAACAAGCAGACACATTTATATTTAACATCCAGTTCATTGTTCAAATAACATTTAAAAGAGCACAAAAATATCTTTAAACAAAAGAAATTTTACTGTATGAGTTGGTACAGACTTGAGGAGTGCCATTTTTTTTTTAATTTCAAATAATAAACCCTGTATTAATCATTTGATCTTATTGTTTTATATATTTTTTACTAATTCATTTATAGCGGGGTATCTTATCTATTCCTTTTCTAGTTGTAGTGGGAGTCTGTTCTCGTGAAGGGTAATTGTATACCGTTGCAGGTTAACGGAATTTGGCCTTGTGGTAGATAGCCCACTATAAGTCATGAAACGATTATAAAATCAAGAAAAGCAAATTGAGTTGAAAATAACATTTTTATATACACATATCAATGTTTTTTTACAATTAAAGTAATATTTGAATATAGGTCCAACAAAGGTTAAAATGTTCATGACAAATAATAAGCTGAAAGAGATTTAAGGCTTAGGAATGTGGGGAGCGTGTAATTAAGGAATGTCTTTGATATAGTCGCTCCTTAGGTCAGTAAGTAGTTTTGAGACAGGGAAGAAGGAAAGAGAGGCGAAGGGAGGTGAATGTAGTAGCCACTTGACTTAAGTCAAGGGGATATTGCTTACACTCTTCTCTTTGGTGTCTGTCTGCTGGGTGCTTTCTATCTCAGCTTTTTATATCTGCTTTTTGGATCAAAAGCAGCTCATTTGGGATTTCACACTTGAATTTGATTCTGGGCTTCCCATTGGCTGGTAAATAAAATTTGCGTAGGCTCGTGAAATGGAAATTTGATATTTGATTAATTTTTATTTTTCAACCAGAACATCATGCGCAATGATGACTTTTGGTCATTTGCCTTTTTGTCGTGAGAGAGCAAACATCTGGTCCGTTGCTTTTGCTCGGCTGGTATCACCACACATTCTTTCTTTCTTTTTTTCATTTATTTCATTGAGTAGTAGAATGTGTCAGTTGTATAAAATAGACATCCTTATCAGAAACCATCTTGGTTCATATTTTTTATAAATTTTTTTTGTAGCACTATTGAACCAAATGAAAACAAAAACAACTTTTATTCTGTCAATTTAAAAAACTTTCTCTCATAATTCTTTTAAAAAATATAGTTTTTTAATTGAATTGTGATCAAGTGTAATTACTGGTTTTATTTTGAATTTATTAATTAAAAAAATGGTGTTCTATCAATTTAAGTAATTTGGCATGATTAAATTTTTTTTTTAGGATGATGGTAAAAATAAAATTAGTCTACTACAGCAAGCAATGGCAACCCCTTGTGGAAAAACATTCTACTCTTTGAGACATGATTGTCAAATGTGTATCATGTATGGCACTTAACTGATATATATATATTAATACAGGTTTCATTGAATAATATAGACAAGTTCTGTCTATTTATTTTGTGTAAGATCCTTTCGTATAATCTGATTAGCTTGATAGTGCTATCGTTGAAAGACAACAAGCAATCGCAGTAATTGTTGATTTTTTTATCGAGTCTGAGCTTACATAAGCCATTATCAAAGAATGAACATTTAATATATAGCGAACATAGAACATTGAAATTATTAACAGAGTGGAATTTAAAATTAAACATACTCCAATGCCTATAATCAACGGGAGAGGTCATAGTTATTACGCTTACCCCCTCTACCCAGAGTAGTAGCAGTTCGCAGACCAATCCCCTCATGCCACTATACCCTCATGTGACCAAGAACCACACCACCACACCATTTCGTCACCGTCTGCGGCCATCTGCCACGTTAAAAATGGACTTGTCTCTTTGGTTTAATTTTATTTGTTTAATTCCACTCTGTTAATAACTTAAATGTTCTATGTTCACTATATATTAAATGTTCATTCTTTGATGGCTTATGTAAGACGAAAGCTCAGACCCGATAAAAAATCATCAATTACTGCGATTTCTTGTCGTCTTTAAACGATAGCACTATCAAGCTAATCAGATTATGCGAAAGGATCTTACACAAAATAGACAGAACTTGTCTATATTATTCAATGAAATCTGTATTAATGAAAAAATGCTGCCAAAATACACAGTATATATATATATATATATATATATAGTACATTTTACAAAAGTGTAATATATATATTTTATTCCTCTATCCCTTAATAGGATGTGCGTTGTGGTGTAGTGGAAATTGGTTCAGAACAAGAAATTGGAGAGCCAAGTTCCAATCCCAGTTGAATTCGTTGCATTCACTTACGTTACGCACAAATACTCTTGAGAAAGATATTAATGCATCTCTTCCTTCCAGCTATTGAATGAATAGGTCAGATTGGGTTCTATAGCCTTGGTTGGCAACCAGTCTACTGCAAAAAGGAATGGCAACCTGCTGTGGGAAAATCTCCTGCCCAGTCAGTCATATCTCTTTCGAGACATGATTGCCCAAGTGTGTATCACGTATGGTACTTAACTGACTGGTCCCTTAATTATGGTTTTTTTTTTACACCCCTATTCCTTAATTAGTTTTTGTCTTAACTTCAGTCACTAATAAAAAATATTCTTATAAATTGCTTAGTCTTAAATTACCAACAATTTTTTTTTCCTGTAGAAATATATATAAAGATCAATACAAATAAAATTTGCACTGAGCTGATTGATGTTATACGCAGCACTACAAACAACTCAGGAATTTTGTAGACAAATTATTTTGGAATGATTTCATCCACTCGTCAGGTAGTTTCAGCAATTGACTACATGCGAGTTTGAGAAAATAATCATAGTGCCAGTTGTAATTAAATATATTAGAGATCAGCAAATCATGTGTAATAAAACACATACTTGAAATGCAATATCACAAACTCAATCAGTCAAATGCGATACGTGATATATGCTAGGGTGATCATATCTAAAAAGAGACATGACTGACTGAGCACAAAATTTTCCCACAGAAGGGTGCCATTATTTTCTGTGGTAGACTGGTTGCCAACCAAAGCTATAGAATCCAATCTGTTGTGCTATTTAAACCATAGTTGGAGAGAGAAGCGATGGGTTAATATCTTTTCTAAGGTATTTGCATCTAAGTGAATTCAACTAGAATTCAAACTTGGCTCTCTGATTTCTCATTTTAAGTCGATATCCACTGCACCAAAATGCACATTTTCAACACACATCACAGACTACTTTTATAAAACACCATTATAATAAACTCCATCTTCATTCCTCTTCTTAGACTTGTAACCTGTATTCTGGTTTTATTATATCAAAATATGATGCAAACATTTTAATATTTGTTGTTGAGTTCTGGTTTTATTTAGTGATTTGCTTGGATTGAGAGGGATGGGATTTCGAATAATGGATGAGATTTCTTCTTCAATCAAAATTATCTTGCTACTTGGACATGGTTTTGACCTTTGACTACTTAAGTGGCCAAACCCTTGCCATATAACTGACATGGGTAGATGTACACTTGTACACTTTTTGTCAAAAGCACTTAATCAAACATATACTTGAAGAAATGTGATTTGATTACATGCCTTGTTTTAATTTTTATATCAAACTGACATGTGACATTGATGTATGCTCCAATAAACTTCTGAGGTTAATGTATTACAATATACTATTGTTTACAGATATTTCTTTACCCAAATGAAAACTGTGTGCATATATGAGTATAGGTTTATTTGCACCTGAATATCTATCTGTGATGTGTAAAAAGATTTCAGCAGTTCAACATTATTCAAATATACACACTGCTACACACTTTCTCAGGTGAAAATCCTCTGAGAATCCAATTACAAAGCAATTAGGATTTTTCAAGATAGAGATATATGTATATGTGTTTGTAGGATGGATAGTAGTATCTGAGACAAAGCTTATAGACAAAATGTTTTATAAGTATATGTTAGGTTCAGCTTCTTCAGATTGGAATCACTGACAAAACTATGAAGAAAATATGTTTTGTAGATAAAGGGGACTATAAATCAAATTAGTTTAATAAGATCCAGTGACCAAAGACCAGAATGTGCTTGTTTACTGTTAGTTCACTGGATTTTAAATCAACCCATCCTGAGTAGATCTGACTTTTCTTTATTTTGTCTCATCAAAAATATATATATATATATATATATATATATATATATATATATATAGTCATCTGCAGACAGATCTGTTTCGCTGTATCACAGTTCATCAGTACAGTTAGACTCCGATTGCTTTTTAACCCAGAACTGAAACCTGACCAAATTGGCGTCAGTCAGCAATTCTACCTCTGAGCTATGGGTGCTCAGTAGAAGGAAGCAAAGTTTTTAGCATGTATATTATCATTATACACACCCAATAGCTGAGAGTGTTCTAGTTCATTGCTGAATGAACGATGCGTAGATGCTAGAGTAGCTACTGTTTTTACAAAGTCTACCATATAGAATAAATAAAGAACAAGTAGGAAAAAAGTGTTTTTAGTCAAATGTTTCATTTTAACAATCTTCTTCAGAGATTTTTTTTTTTTTGAAGACGAAAGAATTAAAAAAATTTTTTTTTAATTTTTAAAAATCCACAGAGACAGTTTGTTGATTGAGATATACAATGAAATCAACAGTGTGTTTAATGCTTATACGCAATTGTCAGGACAAATGCACTTAATCATATTCCTGATATTGAGCACTTTAACCCTTATATATATATATATATATATATATATATATATAAATCCAGATGCAGGAAAACAAGTTTTACAATTCCAAGTTCTCTACATTTACTTTTTTTTATAAAAGTGCTCAATACAATAAATATTGTATAACATAATATAATTAAATTTGTTTTTAATTAAAATTACATTGCCACAGGGAAATTTCTGTTTCAAGATTTCTATCTTGTTATCAGGCAATGTTAGATCATTGTTGTGAAACTGATCATTTTCACAATAATGATCTAACATTGCTTGATGATAAGATAGAAATCTCGAAACATATAAATTTCCCTGTTGCAATGTAATTTTAATTAAAAAAACAAATTTTTATATATATATATATATATATATATATATATAAACTGAAATTATGACTTATAAGGTTTCCTTGAAACATGAAAATTATGATAATGTTGTAGTGGAACATCCTGCCATCCCCGAAAATAGAATGCTCTACATTATAAAAGATGGTAATGTGCGGTACAACGATGGAAAGATTTTAGGCAAAGGCATTCACTATTCGATAGTCGATTCCGCTCCAACCCGTGGCTTGCCTATATGTGTATTATTGTTAATTGTACCTTAGTATAAAAAATCTTGTTTATTGTATTCCTGGTGTGGAGTTCCATTCTTCAACTGATCTTTTTATACTGTATTTCTTTTTGGGATATATCAGATAAAATGGCTGAGAAAGGTTGTTCTACTGTAATAAGCTACCTTACTATCTAAATATCCACTGTTATTTTAATTACAATGGAGAAATTGTAGCATCCACTGGAAATAAATATAACATTAGATAGAATAAACTATCGCCCGGTTCACACTCCACCCACATCTATTGAACAGGTGAAGAGGCTCATCCCTTGTTTTCTGTTTAGGATGTGGTTTCTGGTTTTTCTCTTTTGCAGTCTTTTCACTCTTACATAGCCCCCTGCACATCAGTGGCATTTTTGCCTTGCTTGGGGTGATATGATTTTGCTCCAGTTAACAACAGAAACTAGGTAATTTTTTATATCAACTCCTCTGTTCAGACAGAAATAAAAAATATATAGTGTCCATAAAGTTTCTGTGCACTTTAAAAAATTTATAACTTTATTTGTATTTGCAATAGAAATAAATTGTAAAAAAGATTAGTAAGAAGTAAATCTATATTTTTTAAGGTTTTATTGAAATTTTATTTAAGTTTCCACGTCCTCCATCATTAGCAATACAAAGGGTAATACAATTTGCAGTTCACAAAAACATTTGCCAACTGATTTACAGTAATGCCTGAAATCACATTAGTTATTTTAGCTTTCAAACCTTCTAATGAACGAGGTTTGTTTGCATACACAATTGTTTTCACATGTCCCCATAAAAAAAAATCTAACAGTCAAATCTGGCAAACCTGGAGACCAATAAAATGGCCCGCCCTTTTTGATCCATCTGTTTACTTATTTAAAAATTGTTGCAAATTTTGTGCTAACGAATTATTCAATAACTATACTTAAAACTTAGTACATTAAACTTTGACATTTTTTACACATTATTTCTATCCCAAATACAAATAAAGTGATAAAATTTTTTAAGTGCACATGGACATTATGGACACCCTGTATATAAGGGTGTTGATGACAGTGAGAGAGAGAAAACACTTTACTTAGGAGTTTCTCTGATTTCATTTGATTACCAACTGTTAGTTTGATATATAAATTTGTAAATCATTTGTATTTATAGATAATGATTTCATAACAAATTATCTATACTAGATGGAATGGTAAATATATATAACAATTTGGAAAACTTATGGGTCTGGCATCACCAGAAAAAGAATTTTATTTCACACAAACAAGATCTGCATTAGTTTGACCAAATGGGATTTATATGCTTGAGTTTTACTTTGATATGATTTTTATAGAAATTAGGTTTTTAAACAGCAATAAAACTAATATATATATAATGTGCGTGTATAATAAACTTGGAAAAAAGTATGTACAATATTAATGCACTAATCTTGACTAAGTACTCCTTTATTTTAAAATCCCTTTTATGCATTCAAAAAAGCCTTGGATAATCAGTTAATATATAATGCTTGACAATGCCAAAAGGTTGAAACCTTGGTAGTGTAATCAGCTGATCTTCCTAATTTGAAAATATAATATATATATAAACACACACGTTTTTTTTCTAGTGTTAATAATACAGTCCTTCATGTAATATAACAGCTATAAAGTACTTATTAATAAATATTATTTTACATCTATAGCATAACACAGTTTTATGCACTATGCAATCATCAATAAAATTATTCTATCTATTAATTTAACTTTTAAGATTTTACTTTTCAATTTCATGTTTTAGTTCAAATTAAATTATACAATTGAAAAATTTTAAAGTAGCATCCCAGCTTTATAAAATGGTCCTGGGTATGACGGTAAGATGCATCCAGCAGCAAGGCCTCTAATTGGGAGGTTGTGAGGATCATTCTTAATTGCTGCTGTTCCCAGGTTCACCCTGACCCAGGGTGGTAGTGCCTGTTAGGGTCACAACTATGGGCAAATAGTTAACCTTCAAATTGGGGTCAAAACACTATGGAAGTATAAAAATAGACTTTTATAGAAAAATATACATTTTTGAAAGAAAAACAAATTATCATAATACATTTTTGAAGGAAAAACATGATTACCAGCAATATATTTTTGAATACAAAATTAGACGACATTTTCAGTTTTCTAAAATAAAATCATCAAAATCTGACTAAATCAACCTTCTCACTATAGCCGAACATTAAAAAAAAAAAATACCTTAAAACCCCACCTTTTTGGCATTAAATAACCCACAGATTGATATGCCATTAAACAATACTCAAACCCAGCATTATAATATGACTACCATAAACAAGAACCAAAAATTTTAATCCAAGAACTGTCAATTCATAAACACCTGATGATTGCATAGTACATGAAAATCAGTAATTTTATAGATACATGATAATATGTATATTTGTTAAGCTATTTAGTGTATCGAGGCAGCAAATAATTTTCTAAACATATGCTGTTAAATATAAGAGACAATGAATGTATATCATGTTTAATCCTGAGCTGTTCTAAATGTCGTATTTTGGCTTTAATTTCAAAATAAAGACAGTCCAAAATAAAGACAGTCCAAAATAAAGACAAAAATTCTCCCACATTTGGATAATTTTTTATTAATTTGCTTCTAAGCTTTTGGTTTACATGAGCCATCTTCAGAGAGAGGTTATTTAGACTGTAATATAATAATATCTGCCATCACCAATGATTTTATTTTGTGTTGACATAAAACTCCGCTTGGCAATGGCAATAGTTACCAAAAATAATAAACGCAGTTCTCAAATTTGCAATGCGGTTTTATGATGTCACACCGCGTGAAATGACAACAAAACCATTAATTCAAATGCAATGTCATGTGTTATGTCTGGATTTAAAGGTGATTTTATTGAGTGTAGGTTGTTTAGATTTGATGTACATGACCGCCAATATCTGAAGGTTCCTCTTACTGTGTGTATGAGTAAGGATCACCGTATTGTTGACCAAAACCTATCTGATATTACCTACATGTTTGTTTTTCAGAGAAAATTAAACTTATTATATATTATAAAAAATTCAAAACAATTGACCTCATAGTCTCTAATAACCCTACAAGCACTAAATTCTCTACAAAAAACCAATGTAGTGTACCAATTTACATGCCCATTCAGAGATTGCATCTCTGATACTAATAAAAAAAAAAACCAGTATTTTGAGCGTGGTTGTAGTAAAACCAATATATTGGTTTTACTACAACCACGCTCTCCCGTAGACTTACATGTCATCTTTCTGATCAGAGTACTATTAAACAACATTTCTCAATATCTGGTTTTGATTAAGACGCACATTTTTTGGAATGTATTAGTGCTTTTGCTTCATTTTGTTGTTTTTCCATTCAGTAATTTACTTGGATGTTCATTGTGGTGCAGTGGATATAGGCTCAGAACAAAAAATCAGAGAGTCGAGTTCAAATACCACTTGAATTCATTGCATTCACTTATGTGCAAATAAACTTGGGAAAGATAGTATCCATCATTTCTCCCTCCAACTGTATTAAATAGCAGGACAAATTCGGTTCTATGGTAACCAGTCTACTGCAGAAAGTAATAGCAACCTACTGCAGGAAAAATCTTCTGCCCAATCAGTCATGTCTCTTTCAAGACATGATTGCCCAAGCGTGTATCATGTATGGCATTTAACTGTCTGACTGAATTCACTTAAAAAATTTGTTGTTGGGGACTGCGGCTAATTTTCTATGATCAATGTAGCCCTTCATATTTTTTGATTGTGCAGGCCTGACTTAGAAAAATGTAGTGTATCAGTGTTCACTAACCAAGCAGCAAAAATTAATGCCTTGGTCATCTTATTTTTACTATGATGCTGTACAACTTAACCAAATCAATATTGTACTTGTTTTTGTTATAGTTATTTATTCAGGCCAGGGTGTAGAATAACTTGCTTCAGGAATAAAGTATATAATGATTTTCTAAGCATAGCTTAGATATGGCACAAGGTCAAAATTATGGAACACTCAGTGAGGATCAAACTCACTATTTTGTAATTAAACTAGTGAGACAAGTTTGTTAACCATTACTCCTTGTCAAAGTGCCTAGGCAATCTGCTAAGCATAGCTTAGATTGGCACAAGGCAGAAAGTATAAAGCACCCAGTGATGATCAAAATCACTACTTGGCCATAAATGATCTAGTGAGATAATTTTGCTAACCATGTTGAAGTGCCCTAATGACTTTCTGAGCATTTGTTTAGATGTGGAACAAAGCCAGTAGTGTAGAGCGTTAAGTGAGGAATAAACTCCCTATTCTAGCAAGATAAGCTTGCTAACCATTATATGACATCAAAGTGCCTAGGGGATTTACAAAGTTGAAAGAATGAAGCACTCTGTGAGGATTGAACTCGCTATTTAGTTGTAAAAGGTTACCATTTGAAGTGTTCTAAGGAACAAAGTATATATACAATGCCAATATTTTTTTTGTTTATTATGAATATAAAACCTTACTCATTAGTCTGAAATTTTTTTTACATGAATAAAACAAATATTTCTGGGCTTTAGCAAAATAGCTTTACTTATCTTCTCACCTACATACATATGGTTAAACCTGCAACTGGTTATACCAGTTTACAGTAAGTGAGTACTTTATTAAAAAAAAAATGAAAGGTGGAGTGTGAGAATTGTTATTTAGATCTTTCCCTAGCAATTATTTTGCAACATTTATATTGTGTGGTGAATTCAAGTCAGCTTTTGTGTAGCTTTTTGTATGGCTCAGATCATAATTATAACAGAGCACGTTCACATGTTTTTTTAAAAATCACCATCAAAACAAAATACAGATTTTATCACTGAGTTTGTTTTAGTAATTCACCGCTTAGGAGGATCTTGAAGGAGATTAAAAGTACTTGGATAGAAAAAAAACTACAGCATTTTCTTTGATAAATTTTCATCTTAACCTCATAAACTGATTAAAAAAACTGGAAAGGATCATTATAAAAAAAAAGTAGGCATTTGTCTAAATTATTCAATAAAACAAATACACACACACACACACACACACACACACATATATATATATAAAACATAGTGATGATCCATGTATACTGTCTTAATAATATGTATACGGAAAACTACTAAAAAGTTGTAAGTTAAAAAATGTATTTTTTTGACAGTATTTATTTCTGTTATTATATTTGATATTTCAGACCATCCTCAGCCTTTCATCAGAAACAAATGATTTTAAAATTTAAATTAGAAACATTTTCACGAGGAGCGTTTGTCTGAGAGATTGTTTACATCACGTGACGCAGAAAGCGACAGATTTTTTTATATTTGTAAACGTAAACCTATCTTTAATAATACTTATAAATGTTGTTTTAAAGAAAATTTTTTTAAGTGTATCTAAAAAATGTTTAACTCTTGAAATATTTATAAAGATTCAAAACACTTAAGTCCCTATTTAACCCTAGCCTGTATGTATTTAATTTTAAAATCCAGTATTTTTCTTTCTTTCTGCGTGAGTATATATATATAATTAATATGAAGTTTCGTTTTGATGAGGCTCGATCACGTGATCGGGTTCACTTATATATATATAGAAAGAGTGAGTCGGTTGAGAAAGGAAGTTAGTGTGAGCTGAGGGCTACTGTTAACCTGCATGTTACTTGCTGTTATGTTATGTGTAACAGAAATATTGAGTAATAATCACAAACAACAGAAATAAAGTAAATGGAATATATTACCGGGAAAAACTATGTACAACAGAGTTGTTAGTAGAGTACAGGAACAAGGGTTTAGTAACACTCGACTGACTTGGTATCAAGCTGAACAGTCAACCAGAACACTGAACAGTCAACGCTGATGCAACGCTCGAGGTCTTTCTACTACCACTTTATGTAGTGATAGGAATAGTCCATTATTAGCACAAAGGTGGAGAGCGCCCTAACACTTGCTAACTCAACCACCCATATTGTTGCGATCTATTATGGACTATTGTATCTATCGAATAAGATATTATTTTATCATCTGTGTATTGTTTACCATTTCAACGATACAAGTTTATTATTTAATTGAGCAGAGTTACGCTGACTTTGAAGTTTCGTGAAGGCATTATTGAGATGTTTTCACTCTTCAGTGATTTCAGAGCAGAAGAAACAAAATTCCTGAAGAGTGAAAACATCTCAAGAATGTCTTTATGAAACTTCAAAGTCAGTGTAACTCTGTTCAATTAAATAACAAACTTGTCGTATCATTATTGAGATGTTTTCACTCTTCAGGGATTTTGTTTCTTCTCTGAAATCACTGAAGAGTGAAAACATCTCAATAATGCCTTCGCAGAACTTTGAAGTTGACATAACTCTGCTCAGTTAAGTGGCAATTTTCTCTACATTATATTAACGATCTATCTCGATATTGAGCACTTTATGACAAAAAACTTGCTTGCAAAAAATGCCTTTTTACTAGTAAAACACTTAAAAAACAGCCATCTTGGCACTAAGCATTATCATAACTTACACACATATATTTCATATATAAATTCAGATTACATTTGAGGGGGATAGCTATTTTAACATGTCAGTTCAAGACATGCATTGTCAAACATAGAATGAAGAAAAATTCTTGTACTGGTTAGTAATGAAAGGAGCGACGAATGTTGGTTAGGAAAGGGTCAAGCATTGAAGAAAATAGTTGTAATTTGACCATTGGGTCAGGGAGTAATAAGTAGAAAAAAAGCTTTGAATTCTTTAATTTTCAATTCTTTGTCTACTTAACATAGATTACATTTATCATTAAATCTATGTTTAGTAGAAAAGATTGGGATTTTAAAATTTTAATATAAGAATTTATTTCTTAATAAATGAAATGAATTAATTAGCAAGTGTTGTCATTTAAATAAATTTAAACTTCATTATCCCCCTTCCATTTATTCATAATGTTTTGCCTCTTACAAAGATTAGAATTTAAAGTTGACGATTCCAAAGATTTTTCTTACGTACTACCCCTGACCCAATGGTCAAATTACCTGCCTTCCACTACCAAAGGAAGATTGCCACTATTTTCTCTTCTAATTGACGCTTTCCTAACCAACATTCTTCACCCCTTATTTTACTAACCCTTGCTTCTGGTACAAGAACTTTTCTTCATTCTATGGTTGACTGGGGTTGACAATGCATGTCTTGAACTGACATGTTGAAATAGCTATCCCCCCCTAAATATGATCTGAATTTACAGATGAAATAAATGAATATCTGCTCTGTAAATTAAATTTACATTTAACTCACTGTTGGATCAATTTTAATATTTAAGAGATATTACTAGGATCCTCTAGGATTATTTACCTATCTTGTCCTGTATTTTTTACTGCTATATATTTAAGCAATGTTGAGCCTGGTCAGCACTTAGATGGGTGGCCGCTTGGGAATACCAGGTGCTGTAAGCATTTAGTGACGGATGTGTGTTGTGGTGCAGTAGATATCAGCTCGGAAAGAGAAATAAATGGTAGTATTATTTAAGCCATTTTGTAATTGCATTGGTCATATTTTTTTTACAATGTTAATTTGCAAGTTATGTGATAGCTGTTCTTCTGTATGGCAGTGAATGTTGGACCACCTCCTCAAGGATGAGGCTTACGGCCATATCACGTTGAATATACTGGTTCTCACTCGATCACCAAAGTTAAGCAACATTGAAATCGGTGAGCCAAGTTCGAATTCCAGTTGAATACCTTGCATTCACTTAAGCACTGGTACCCTTGGGGAAGGTATTAATCCATCCCTTCCATTCAGTTATGGGTTAAATAACAGGGTAGGACTTGGGGACCCTGCCCTTAAAAAAAACAAATCCTAATGAATCTTGATACTCGAAAAGAAAAAAGTATTACTAGACACAAAACTTATATAAAAACAACAATAAATTGTTGAAAGAAAAAGTTATTACCAGCAATAAATAAAATTTAGTTGGCAATAAATGACCCGCTGAGGTTGATATGCCATAAAAAACAAAACAACCAACCAACCAACCAACATTCAAACTAGAAAAACTAAAAAATAGCACCAAACTAGTCAACTACATATGGAAATTAAAAGAATGGTGGAAAATATACAAAAATCCAAACCCTTCAATGTTGGTTATATCTGCAGATTGTGCCAAGAAGAAATGTTGGCTGTAGTATGATTTCCAGAATGACAAAGCTACCAAATGAAAGGTCCAAAATAATATCTGGTTGTAGACACAATAGAAAAGAGTTTTAGACTCATACAAACCCAGATGAAAGGATTTCCAAAAATCCACTCTCTTACTTCCAGTTATGAACTTATAAAAGTGTTAACCCTTACGCCATCAGTCAAAACAAATCACCTGACGAAACCAAAACGATTGAAACCATGGTAATGTAACCAGCTGATCTTCCCTACCTACCTACCTATATATATATATATATATATATATATATATATATATACACTGTAATGGTTGTTACAATGTTTTTATAAATTCATAGTATCACTACACAAAAATTTTCATGTTTCGAAGCCAGCCCATTATGTTGTTGGCTTCATCTTCAGGTGATATTTTTTTTTTTTTTTAGAAATGAGAATTATCTAGTTGAAAATCCAGTTTATTTGTGTTGGATTTGTTTTTTTTTTATTTTTTTATTTTTTTTTTTTTGGTGTTAGAGGGGTTGGTCTGTATTTTGAGTTCTGTTGACCTTTTTAAGGTCTTAGGATTAAGTGTTTGTTTGTGGTTGAGTTCAGGATAGGTTAATCTATCAATCTAGTATAACGCTCTACATTTGTATCGAGCACTCTTTATAAACGTAAATGCATGAACAAAAAGTTAATAAACCTATGAGTTCAACAACTTAGTTACAATATATATATATATATATATATATAGTCTTTGCAAATTAGATTATCCTGTGGGCTTCATTGCCAGGTTTTACTAACAGATGTTGAGCACACCAAAAAATATATTCATCCTGAAGTTCAACACTTGGTTTCTTCTATGTGCCATGTCTTTTTAGAACATAACTCTCTACAATTCCCTGTCCTTTGTAGCTCTAAATAACTTTTATCTTTTTACCATATTTCCCAAACTATACTCCAGCAACCATTCACTCAAGTTCGCCAGGTAGGTTGTGTATTGGTTTCCTCTGACCTTGTTACTTTCAATCTCTTTTTCTAGTATCAAATTTTTCTCATATGCCCTAGAAATTTTAACTATCTATTCCTGATGTTAACTATAAGTATACTTATTGTTGCCATTGTCTCTAGAACTTTGTTGTTGCTCACATGCTCAGTTCCTAGTATTTTCAGCATTCTTCTGTAGAATCATATATTTGTTGCTTAAAATCTTCATCTGTCCAGCATTCACTACCATAGAGGAGAATTGATACTACATAACAGTCCAGAACTTTTCTATTTGTTTCCAACAATATTTTTCCTCCTAAAAAAATAATTCTGATCTTTTGTCATTAAAATATAGATTTTAGGAAATGGGTCAAATTAAAAACTCAGTATCACCTTGTATATAAAAAATGAAAGGACAGCTTATCTGTAATTATCCCATGTGATACTTAGATCTTCTAGTTAATAAGATAGTCAAACACAGCAAACATTGTTCTTTGTCTGAATTAATTTATCCTTTAGGCAGTTCCAATTTGCTGCCTAATAACTTGACCAGTGAAAATCTGTGGCATGGCCTCACAATATACTCCACTGTACCCACAGCTAGCCTTACCTCTTGATTATATTAATAATCCTCCATTTGACCTTTTTTTTTTTTTTTTTTTTCTGCAATTATTTTTACTTCAAGCATTATTTCATGATTATGGGTTCAGTCCATTTAGATTTTTATATCAACTTCCAGTATTATTTATTTATTTTCACCTAGTGGCCTGAAATTTCAAGAAATCTTATTAAAGAAGTCTTTTTTTTTTTAATCATATCACCCCAAGCAAGGCGAAATCACCACTGATACGCAGGGGGCTACGTAAGAGTGAAAAGATTGGAAAAGAGAAAAACTGGAAACCACAACCTGAACAGGAAACAAGGGATAAGCCTCTTCACCTGTTCAATAGACGTGGGTGGAGTGTGAACCGGGCGATAGTTTAGACTATCTACTCCAATTGAAAAAAAAAAAAAATAATAAAAAAAAGAGTAAAATGAAAAAGAGTAAAAAGTCATATAGGATAATATATGATATATCATATAAAGCTATATCATGTATATCATATACATTCTCATTAAAGAAGTCATATAGTCAGAAATCGTATAGGCATACCGCAACACACATGGTGTAATGGATATCAGATCAGAATGAAGAGCTCCTGGCTACAACAGTAAACTGCATCTGGCAGCAAGGTCTTTGATTGGGAGGTTGTGAGGAGCATGGAACCACCTCCTAATTACTGTTGTTTCCAGGTCCATCCTGACCCAGAGTGGTGGCACCTTTTAGGGTCCCAGCTATGGGCAAATAGTTAACCCCCAAATTGGGGTCGAAGCACTATAAAAGTATAAAAATAGACTTTTATAGAAATATATACATAAAAATGGAAAATATATATTTTTGAACGAAAAAAAATCATTACCAGCAATACATTTTTGAATGTAAAACTAAAAAACATCTTCAGTTTTCTAAAATAAAAAAAAAGTTCATCAAAATCTGACTAAATCAACCTTCTCACTAAAACCGAACATTAAAAAAATACCTTAAAAAAAACCCACCTTTTTTGGCATTAAATAACCCACAGAGGTTGATATGCCGTTAAGCAAAACTCAAACTTAGAATGAGGAATCAGAGAGCAGAGTTTGAATTCCAGTTGAATTTGTTGCATTCACTTACATGCAAATACCCTTAAGAAAGGTATGAATCCATCACTTCTCTCTCCAGCTATGGGTTGAATTGCAGGAAAGAATGGGTTCTGTAACCTTGATTGGCAACCAATCTACTGCAGAAAGAAATGGCAACCTACTCTGTGAAAATCTTCTGCCTAGTCACTCATGGATTAAAAGAGACATGATTACCCAAGTGCATATTATATATGGAACTTAACTGACTGATAGTACATTGGGTTAAATGGTGGCTCTCTCTACCCTGAGGGATGCAGGTTTGATTCCTGCCAAAGAGCTCAAATTTTTCCTGAAATTTCAGGCTAGTAGGTGAAAATAAATATACAGTTTAATATATATATATATATATGTATATATATATTTTTTTTTAATCATTTCACCCCGAGCAAGGCAGAAATGCCACTGATGTGCGGGGGGCTACATAACTGTAAAAAGATTAATTAGAAAAGAGTGATGACTACAATCTAGTTAGAAAGGAGCAATAGAAAGCTGAGAAAGCAGGTGTGATGACAGATACATACGTGGAGAGAAAGGGAAGGTTATACGGGGGTGGGGAGAGAGCTAGAGTCCAGTGGTTAGTAGATGAGTATTGACTTTGCATTTAAATTTCTGGAGGTTGTAGCCATCAGGAAAGCAAGAATATGGGAGCAAGTTCCACAGGTGGGAAGTGCGAGAGAAGCTGCATGAGTAGAATTGTCGTCTGCATTTGGCTAACCTGACTGTGAATGGATGGGACCGAGTTGCCAGTCTGGTTGCACAAGTAAACACCTGTTGAGAAGGCACCAGTGACTTAAGTTCGTCCGAGCAGAAGCCATGAAAGTATTTATAGAACAGACAAAGGGAAGCCACATTTCGACGGTGGGGAAGTGGCTGCAGTCGAGCCGCCAGATCATAAATGAAGTACCAAGTTAAATGCAAATATCCATTAATAATAATGTGTAAAGTAATAAAAATCCATTCTAGTAAATTCTCTTTGTTTGCATTTGAATAAGAAACTGTATGCAGATATGAAAAATTTGTGAGATCATTGATGAGAGAAATTTTGCTTAAAAGCATAAACTTGGCTTTCCCTGACTCTGTCTCCTTGTGGCCAAAGTGCTATTATCATCATCATTTTGCGGCCTCGGCCGAGATTCAAAATCTTGTCAGTAGCTGAATACTTGATGCTTCGCCAGAGCTACCAAGGGTGTTTTTATCATGACACCATCACTAGATGGGTTGCCTACCACGGCTTAAGAGAGGCCCATTCACCCTCATTAAGAGAAGGATATCCCGCGCCAGTTTCCTAATTTGGTGTTTTTTACAACCTCATGGTAAAAAAAGATATTATACATAAACTACTGCTTGTAAAAAAACAGTAATTTTCGAAAGGATTTTTTTTTTTTGTTATAACGTCGGTTGCAACGCCTATTCCTCTTTGATCATGAAAGATATTATACATAAACTACTGCTTGTAGAAAACAGTAATTTTCGAAAGGATTCTTTTTTTGTTATAACGTCGGTAGCTATAGGTGCACTGGGCTAAGCAGTGGGTCTCTCTACTTGGAGAGATGCAGGTTTAATTCTTGGTAAAGAGCACAAATTTTTCTTTAAAAAGATTTCTCAGAATTTCTGGATGGAAGGTAATATTAAAAATATACTGTTTGATATATAAACTGAATGCCTACTCAAATATGAGTATCTACTAATAATAAAATTTAAAGTGATAAAAGTTGATTTATACTATTTACAATGTTTGTTGTCCTCATCTTTGTCATATTCATGACATTTCAGCCCAGTGGATATAAGTAGTGAAGTAATCCAGTGACTTGACCCATTGAGTTGTGAGTTCAATACCTGGCCACAGTAGAGGTGAACAAAAACTTGGAGAGTTGTGTTACTTCACTGCTTGTGAAATTGATATGTCAAATTACTGAACTTCTTCAGACCAGGCTGGGGGTTTACATGATACTAGAAATCTCTCATGATATTAGGAAAGAAGAGTCTATAATGTTATCAATACTAACCTGGCACCTTGACTTCCCTCACTTTCCCACTGCCATTCTGTCTTTTCTACAAATAATTTTATGCCAATTTCCTTCTTGGTATCACAACCATAGGAATTTAAATGTACTACTAGATTGGCAATTAGGTCTTACCATTTTGTGATTAAATTAGCTAGATGTAACTACATTATATTCTAACAGTCACTTTTTTCACCTGTGAAACTCTCTTCCAGTTTCTTGCTTCCTTGCCACCTTCAATTTTTGTCTTCCTGAAACCTGTTCTTTTTTTTTTTTGTCCTTCCTCCTCACTAGCTTTCTCATTTTCTTTCACTCCCAGTAAACTTCCCTTGCATTTTAGTGGCTTTATCACCTTGTTTGGAATAAAATGATTTAAAAAAATCAAATTCAATGATATACAAGGCCCTCAACTTATTTTTTACTAGCAGTATAGCCCAGTGCTGCTCGGGTGTAATGAAAGCTTTAAAACTAATCCATGGTCTTGGAGCTCAGACTCTGCCTAAAGAATATTTGTATGAAAATCGGATAAAAATTGTGGATTTGTATAAGGGACATACAGACAGATAAACAGACACACACACAAACATCTTGCCTTTTATATATATATATATATATTTATTATCGATTTTCTGCACTATTGTAAGAACTGCAACCTTGAAACTTCTGAATATCGTTTCTTATGTCTTTGTCTATGAGTGTATCAAATTTGATTAAAATCAAACCACTCCTTCTATAACCCGATTTTTTCGATTATCAATTTTCTATATTTATCGGGGGTATCTCGCCACAAAACCTATCTAAAAACATTCGCAGTAAAAGTATTTCATTATTTTATTAATTTTTTTTCATAATTTCTAGCATGTTTGAAATCTTGTTTTCATTTCTTGAGTCAACAGGTGGGCTAAAGATAAGTATTAGAAATTTTGATGTTAAAACACATTATTTTGGAAATTTTTGGAAAATCAAGTAATTGTCAGATTATAGAATATTGTTGTGTAGAAAAACGATTGAATTTCTTTACACTAATAGCTGAACATATACTTTTCTGCTCATAGGAATGGAGTTGCAAAGCCTCGTGTTGAGATGAACACGTTGCTGCACTGAACTACAGTATACACCTTTATTATATGATTAATACTATGTCCCTCATGTGATTAAACATTTTCTTCAGTAATCTTTTGTTCCAGTGTTTTTCTTACAATATGATTAACCATAACGATGACCTTATATGCCCATTACAACAAATATAAATCTTCTATATGAGTAATTCTGGATTTTCTATGGTTTTCTTAGTTGTCATCATTTTAAGATAAGATGAAATTATTGTATACCTGCAGCTATCGATTTCTACACTTGTGATCAACAGTGATTGTTTTTACAGCTGTATGTGGAGTGAGTAAACATGGTTAAATGCAAAATAAGTAACAGAACTGTCCGACAAATGGAATTGACAAAGTTTGCAATGACAAGAAAAAGAAAAAAAAGAACAGAATAAAAAATATATGAAATGCAAATTAAATTAACGATAATAGCATAAAGCAGCATTAATACGGAAGAAGAAGTTCACAAACTACGAATAGATGTTTACATGCAAAAGCAAGTTTGGACAAGCGAACGTAATGTTCTGACTTCAAAACAGACCAAGATAACAAAATCAAAAGTATATATATATATATAGTCATCCGCAGACAGATATGTTTCGCTGTATCACAGCTCATCAGTACGGTTAGACTCCAATTGCTTTTAACCTAGGATTGAAACCCAACTGAATTGCTGTCAGTCGGTGATTCTACCTCTGGGCTATGGGCGTTCAGTAGAAGAAGGCAGACTTTTTAGCATGTATATTGTCATTATACCCACCCAATAGACAGAGTGGTCTAATCCATTACTGTTTTTCAAAGTCTACCATTCTTCCAGAGCGCTCAATCAGGGTGTGAGATATCTATATAATCATGTGATGGGTAAATTGTCAGCATTTTATATTTTTAATTTCATACATCAGAGTTGTTTTTGATTTTGTCAACTGCACAGTATAGTATAGTCAGTTAGGCACCGTCAGTGAGAAAAAGTGCATCATGATGCAATTCACTCCTTCAGAAATTTGGAAACAGCATGCTGGACTGCCTTGCATTCATACAAAACTTCAATACAAAGATTTCAGATTGTTTGGGTGTCAATCTGAGGACAATGCAAAGAGTCAGATGAGTCTAATGGTGATTACAAAGATATGGCAGCTTGGGAAAACTCACTCTGATTGTTCTTATAAGAAAAGAAAAACTCCTGAATTTCTTAGTGAGTGCCTCAGAATCAACAGAGTGCCTTGTGGAGGTAATGCTGCCCTTGGTCAAAAGGATTGCTGCTAGAAAGACCCTGTGTCTGGCAACAGAACTCTGCAACGTGCCACGCGAGCAGCAGAACCCAGTCATGACTGTCAGACAATTTCTGCAGTTATATTACCTCTTACATTTGGTATCTAACACTCTAGACTGCAACACCCCCTTGATTATTAAATTTGGGACACAGTTGAGTTCAAAAAAGCTCCTTGTAACCCCCAAAGATGAATTGAAGGTGAAAATTTTGGCAGCATTCACCAACTTAAACAAGGAGACCATCCAGAAGAGTTGCAGGTGATTCTAAAGTGGTCTGGAGGCCATGGTTGAAGCCAATGGTAATTTTATTGTATAAATTTTTTCTTCAGTATTTCAAGATTTTTTTGTATAATTTTAGTAAATATACCTGTTAAAATAAAATGTCAGTATTATTTTGTATTTTTGCATAATTTAGATGACAATTCATCCATAGCACCCTGTGTGTGTGTGTGTGTGTGTGTGTGTGTGTGTAGAGAGAGAGAACAAACTGATTTTATTTTAATTTTTCTACAGTTTTCTTACCTTTTCTCTTTCACACCCTTTTTTTTTTATTCTCTTCTCTCCTCTTTAGATTTCAGTCTCCCTCTACTGATACTTATCATTTTATAGCTATTTTTTTAAATATTAGAGTATTTGTTTGTCAGCTTTGTACTTGTATTCTATAGAATAATCTTTGTCTCATTAATTAAAATTCTCTTTCTTATTGATGTAAACAAATATAATGTCCACATTTAATAAACAGAAACTTGTTCGAAACAAATTCTTCAGATAGATTTTCCTTTTTGTATTTTTACACCTCTAAAAGCTCTAATTTTCTCTATTGTGCAAGTTTTAGATAAGAAATTGAACTTTTACCTTTTTGGTTGCCTCACTCATCGTTCTGAGGTATATTTAAAAATTGTTAGAAATATTATTTACACTATATTGAGACTATTCTCCACATCTTCGTTGTTATTATCACATTTCTGCTGTTAAGCCCTCTGGCCTTCCTTAGTTGTATATTTATTTGGGTAACCTACAGGGAATTCTAAAGGTGAACACCTTTATTTAATCAGTATTATCTTATAGAACAATGGCCTAGTGGATAAATGCCTTTGTTTCTGAGTTCAATCTTTGGTTTAGGCAGTGAGTACTTGATCAGCAGAAATGGGCGAGCGATAACTGAACAATACTAAATAAAAATAAGAACTAAGCATGAGCAGTTGAATGAGAACACTCTATCTCTGTAGATTAAACAAAGGGTTCAGTTCAGAATTCTCTGTACATTGCACAGATCAATATACACCTGAGGAAGGTTGGAGAACACAATGGCTGAAACACCCCAAAGATGAGGACAATAGTTTGAATATAAATAGTGTAAATAATAACTCCTCATCCTAGAAATTCAGGCAGAAGGTGACCCAGTGATAACAACACCAAAGATGAGGATAATAGTCTGAATGTAAATGATAACTTCTCATCCCAGAAAATCAGATAAAAATGTTTGAAATATATTATATTTTTTCTCATTGTGTCCTGATTTGTATTTTATTATATTATTTTTTGATTCCTTTGCATTATTTGTATTCAGACAAATGTTCTCATGTAATATGATACTTTAGGCAGAGATGGGCCAGCAGGTGTGATTGACAGATATATCCAACTGTAGATAAAGTCAACGAAGTGACAACCGGAAAAGCAATGTATGGGTGTAAGCCATGACCAATGAAAAACAAGCATTGTGTGGGTGAAGAAGTGTGGCCATGTGGGTCACATGAGAGTTTCTAGACTATAAAATGTCTAGAATTTTTGCTGAAGAAAAAAGATCCCTGCTGGCTTCTAACTCCCAACAGCTCCTCCATGTGTGCAAACTCTCTTCAACTGCTCTCTTACTCCACACATGCATTACAGTCAAAGAATACAAAATATAAGACTATATTTTTATATATACATGTTTTTCATTGTTTTTCAGTTGTAGTATATAACTCATCTTTGTTGTTATCATGTTTCTGCTGTTATGACCTTCCTCAGGTTTCTATGGAACTGGTTACTTTTAGGGAATTTTTAACTGAGCTCTTATATAGATAACTCATTCTGCAGTTTAGTGATATATGTAGTTGTTGTAGAGCAGTTGACACCCCTCTAGCACTCTCAGAATGGTTTGTGGATTGAAATAGCTATATAAATAAAGATTAATAACAGTCAGAAATTTAGAGTGTCATTGACAATTATTATTGGACTGTGCTCTCTGCAACTCTAACAACTTAATCTCTTCTCTCTCTAATTATTGTTGTTCTGTCTTATCTGTGTTTATCTTGTTTGTACTTAATATCCAATAGCATGGATATTGTGCTGTAGATATTTTAGCACACATCATCTGGTATCATACTGCCACCTTGATAATACAACAGTAGTAGTCATTGTCTTCTTTTAGTGCTGCTCAATTATTGATTACTCTGTTTCCACTGAGTCTAGGTCTGTACTACCAAGCCCAGGAATTGAACTCACAATTTCTATATCATCAAATTCACTAACCAAGACTTTAAAACTAGACTTGAACTTAGTTTTAAACCTTATGTTTTCTTGCCTGCCTGCAAGATAAGCATCTTCATCTAAATGTAAATAAGGTAAATAAATATAACATCTCATTCCAAAAATTCTGATATTATTTACTTGGTTATTAATATCTTACCTAATAACATCGGGTTAGGTGCTCCTGCTATATATTTAGAAAGCTAAACTTATTTATAAATGGAACTTTGTCTGTGTGGAATGTGTGTGCATGTGTCTCTGTGTGTGTGAGTCTGTTACCTATAGACTGCGAAACGGCTGAACCGATTTCCTTGAAAATTTACACAGTTGTACTATAAGCGTCTGTGAGTGTTCTTAGCTAGGTTTTGTGTCGAGGTACCCCCAATAAATATCGATAATCAAAAAAATCGGATTATAGAAGAAGTGGTCTGATTTTAATCAAATTTGATACACTCATAGACAAAAACATAAGAAACGGTATTCAGAAGTTTCAAGGTTGCAGTTCTTACAATAGTGCAGAAAATTGATTATATATATATATATATATAAAAGGCAAGATGTTTGTGTGTGCGTCTGTTTTATATGTCTGTATATCCTTTATACAAATCCACAATTTTCATCCGGTTCTCACTAAACTTCACACAAATATTCTTTAGGCTGAGTCTGAGCTCCAGGACCATGGATTAGTTTTAAAGTTTTCATTGCATCCAGGCAACGCTGGGCTATACTGCTAGTTTTTGATAAAATACAAATAATCTGCAATAATTGTTTCTGACTTGGCATCTTAGCTTCAGTCATATTGCCACTGATGTAATGTATCTTTCCTGTTTCTTTTCTATAAATATTTTCATGGTCATTGTTCTGATGAGCTTTCCGCTATGATTCCTAAACTTTACAAATTTAAATGAAGTACTAGATGTGTGGCAATGTTTCATCAATTTTACAGTTGAAATGTGACTATAAATTCTATGCTAAACTTTTTCTGTTGCATTTCTTGCTTGTGAAACTTACATCTGATTTCATACATTCTAGTCAACTTTGATCTTCAAAAATTTAAATTCAACGTCAATCATTATCTTCTGCCATCCTAATTAATGTTCTTTTGTTCTCTCTTGTTAATGCTTGTTCTTCTCATATTCTGGAACAATCAGTCACCCTTTACATCTTAGTGCCTTGCTTGGGTTGAAATGATAAAATAATAAAAAGTTAACCAGTCTAAGTATTTCCTTTTCTATAAATATTTTCATGGTAATTCTCCTGATGTGCTTTCTTCTATGGTTTCTAGACTTTATGAAATTAAGTGCAGTACTAGATTGGCAGCAAGGTCTCATCATTTTACAACTGAATTGGCTAGATGTAAGTTTTATGCTGATGGTTGCTTCTCTTGTACTTCTCATTTGTAGAACTATCTTTTGGCTTATTGCTCTTTTAATATATATATATATAATGACAAACTCTAGTGTTTGATTTTGTGTTTATAAAATAGTAAACAATTTAGCAATCTTTTTTATTTTAACTTTTGTAGAAATGCATGTTTGCATATATAAATTCAAACAAACAATATTTGTATAAAGTTTACACAATTATGTAAAAACTAGGAAACATTTTCTTTTCTTTTTCTGATTGAGGGTCAGATTAAGTTTATTGATTATGCATCAATATTTTTTCCTTCAACAATATATAATGTTGTTTTTCAATCTATTTATATTTGTTTATATCAAACAACCTGTTTTTTTGTCTTTCATTCCCCATTCTTTGCCTGTCTGTCTCTTTTGCCGTTCTTTCTTTGTCCATTACTTTTTGTTGATCGGTCTGTCCGCTCATCTTTTTCTTTGCCAATCTGTCCGCCCGTCTCTTTTTTTTTTTCGCCCATCCCTTTTCTCTTTTTTTCTCATAATAATAGTTCCCAAGCCTCGTTAAAGTGCAGTAATTCTCTTGAACTTTTTTCTATTAAAAATGGTTGAAGGATACTCATCATCATTTAATATCGGTTTCAATGCTAGCATGGGTTGGACAGGGTATTCTTGATAGTTCTTTTCGCAGGCCGCCTGCTTTTGTGTAAAACCTGGCAGTGATCTAAACTTCCTTAAATCATCATTTATGAAATGGGTTCATGTTTTACACAGTCTACCTATCCTCCTTTGGCTATCAACTTCAATAAACCTTCAATTATTGACTGGGTTTTTCTATGTCCATTCTCTCAACATGCCCAAATCATCGAAGTCTTGCTTGACACATAGCATCTGTTATATTGGCAATACCCAGCCTATTTTTTAATTCCTCTGATGAGTTTTTATCTCTAAAATTGATGTTGCACTTCCACTGTACCATTTCAATGTCAGTTCGAGCAATTCTGCTAATATCAAGTTAAGTGGCCAGGTTTCGCTACCATATAACATAACAGTTCTGTGTCGCTGCTTTTGTGTAAGACCTGACAGTAATCTAAAGTTCCTTAAATGGTCATTTATAAGCTGGGTCCATGTTTTACGTAGTCTACCTATCTCTCTTTGGCTATTAACATCAATAACCCTACAATTGCTGACTAGGTTTTCTAAGTCCATTCTCTCAACATGCCCAAATCATGTCTTGCTTGACACATAGCATATTAGCAATACCCAGCCTATTTTTTAATTCCTCTGATGAGTTTCTATCTCTAAAATTGATGTTGCACTTCCACTGTACCATTTCCATGTCAGTTTGAGCAATTCTGCTAATATCAATTTCAGCGACCAGGTTTTGCTACCATATAGCATAACACTTCTGTGTCACTGAATTCATATTTAGATAAACTAGTTTTAACCCATAAAAATTTCATGATTTTCCTGTTTGAAATTTCTGATTCTTTGATTGGCAAGTTCTACAACAATAAAATATCTGTAGAAATTCCCGTCTTATCATTTGAGCTTAACAACCAAATATGAATGCTAGTCATGATTTTAAGAAGTAAAAAGGTATAAATGAAAATATTTGAAATTAACAACTTTGTTCATTTCACCAGCACAGACATTAAATACTCCTGTCATCCCTTTCTTTTGTTCACTGAAACCAAGTAGAATATATGATATATCTTTTGTCTTGCTATGTGATAAAAACAGAATAGTCCATTATGAGATATTGGCAAGGGGTAACAATCGTGCAAACTAAGGAACTAATGAAGGAAAGGACATTATATGATGATATTTTTTAGGACTTAGAAATTTGATTTTGGACTTTAATTTTAATTTCAAGAAATTTTTGTATTTTTTTTTTGTTTCATTGCTTAAACTCTTTTGGTTTTTAAGTTGTTCTAAAGCATTCAAAAAAATAAATGTAGTTGCACACAGAAATCAGGAAATACTGTCATATAAGTTTTAATGGCTTCAGGCCTGACTAATAGAAAATAAATGTTTGTTACTTTACTTCAGCATCAAAGGCATTATCTGCTTATAAAATGGTTTTTATTTAAATACTGATAATTAGATAGCTTATCAGACAAGGGTTTTTTTTTTTTTTACTAACTATATTCTTTTGGATTGAAATTATCTAAAAACCTTTAAGCAAAAAAAAAAAACCTTTATCTACAAAGAGCACCCACAATGGAGAGAAATTTAGGTGACTTTAGTAAATGTTTATATATGGGTCATAACATCAGCTTTAATAAGCATTAGTCAGGTCTTAGTGATAATCTGTCAAGGTGCAGAATGAAGATGAAATCAATGCTGAACAATTCAAAGCTTCCTTCAATCATCTTGGTTGAACAAAAAAAAGTATCTTTATTTCAGATCATCTGACCATTTTAAATGGGACAAGAAACATTTGCTTGAATTTCACTCAGACTTTCTTCTATGTGCCTTGTCCTTTCAGGATGTAGACAATCAAGGCCTTCCACGTCTCCCTGTCTTTGGTGGCTCTTAGCACACTTTCTCCTGTAATATCTCACATCCCTTGTTCTGTCACCCATTTGCTCAGGCTCTTCAAATATGTTATCCAATGCTTTCCTCTGTCTCTTGGCTTGTTAGTATCAGATTCACCAAGACCTCCTTCCTCATTGCATGTCCCAGGAACTTCAGTTGTCTCTTCCTTTAGTTGGCTCAATATTAATTTCCTTTTTGTTTCCATCATTTCCAACATCTCATCATTGCTCACATGCTCGGTCCATGATATCCACAGCATCCTTCTGTAGAACCACATTTCCATTGTTTCAAGTTTTTCCTCTCATCTTTGATGATATCATCCAGCATTCACTGCCATATTGAAGAACTGACATCATATAGCAATCTAGTACTCTCTTCTTTGTTTCTAGTGAAAGTTTCCTGTCTCTTAATACTTTACTCAGCTTCTGGAATGCGTCCTTTGCCACGCCAATTCACTTTCGGATCTGTGTCGCACTTTTCCGTCTTCTGGTTAGAACACTTCCCAGGTATTTAAATTTTTGTACCTGCTTGATTTTAGTATCCCTCACCTGTATTTGGCATTTTGGACTGCTCTTTTTGTTGATGACCATGCATTCGATTTTCTTGTAGTCTATTTGTAGTTCTTTCTTGTCACTCTCTTCAGCTGTCTTCTGTAGGAGGTCTTGTAGTTTCCTTTCTGTGTCTGCAATCAGCACTGTATCATCTGCATACCTTATGTTATTTAAATTGTGGCCTCTGATGATAAGTCCTGGCGTAGCATCTAGGGTCCTCAAAATATTCTCGCTGTACAAGTTGAACAAATCTGGTGAAACAACGCATCCTTGTCTTATGCCCCCTTCTATCTTTGTATATCTGCTGAATTCGTTACCTGTTCGTATGCAGGCAGTTTGCTGCCAGTACAGATTCTTAATTACTCTGATGTCTTTCCCAAATATGCCAAGGCTGCTGAGCATCTCCACCAATTCTTTGTGGCATATTTTGTCAAATGCCTTTGCATAATCGATAAAACATAGGTACAAGTCTTTCTTCATTTGTATTGCTCTCTTTCAGAGAGCATCCTAATCATAAATATGGTGCTCCTTGTTCCAGTATCTTTGACGAACACACACTGTTCTTGTCCTATCTCTGGCCTGATCCTGCTTCTTGCGCTATTCATCAGGATTCGGATGATGGACAAATCCGCATCAAAATCTACATGTGATAATTGGTCGTGTCATGTCATATTACTTGATATATAAGATGCATCCCCTGATTCTTTGGTCAAGTCATATTATTGAATATTTTACACTTCAGTTTTCATTTATTTTTAAAGAAAAATAGAGAGCATAAAAAATGTTTTACTCTCATTTTATATAGGTTACAGATATATTGAATATAATTTTAATTTATTAAGTAGTAAAGGTTAGAAAATATTTTACTTGTATTCACTTGCACTCCAGTCAGGCTCAGATGGACCAGATACTTCCTTGCACACCAGTGAATATTAAATTGAACTTGATATTCAGTGGATATTATAAGACGAACTTGATACTGACTTGCACTCCGGTGGATATTAAATGATATATATGCTAAGATTATCTAGCAAGATAAATGGATGCTTACTCACACTCATGTGACCCATAACCTATTAGAGCGGTAGGGACACTACATGTACTGCAGTCATCGTGGCAGTGATATTTCATGGTTTAGATAGCCTAATGAATCTCAGCTTTCTTCAGGCTGGTTTGAATTCATAGTTTTTCTACTCCTAGACTAGTTACCAACCAAGGCAATAGGGCCCAGTCTGTCCTGCTATTTACCCATACCATCATGGAAGAGGTGAATTCATACATTTTCTAAGGTTATTAGCATGTAACAAAACTGACTGGAATTCATTCTTCACTTTCTGATTGCTAATTAATCAGACCACTCACCTGACCATTATATCGTAAATTGTTAACAAACCCCTTATCACCATAAAAATATATTTCAAATTTTACAAATAAATTTAGATAATACTCACATAAAAGTTGCAATCAGGCTCTTAAATTAAGATTTCAAGCCTACCTGAAAAAAAAGTAAATATTGTTATGATAATGTATATTTGTATGTATGAGTGTACGTCTTATAGCACTGTTTGTTGGTTTTTCACATGTTGATCCTGGAAAGTTTTCACGTATATGCCATTTGTTTTAGATAAACATACATTAGACTCTTTAAGAATGAATTTAATAAAGGCTCGTAACGTAATATGATATTTTTTATGTTTGTTTATAGTAGGTAATATTGTTATTAGTAGGCACTTGAATTACTTTTTCCATAAAGAATTATGTTGTCTTTTTAATTAGGGTGGTATTAGTAAAACCAAAATTATGGTCAATTTTGTTGCTGTATATTATGAGAGATTGAATAGTTGTCTAAACATTAATTTCTTGAAACTTCAGATGGATATCTCATTTATCCTTAAATTCTGAATGCCATGAATTATAACGACATTGGTTTAAATAGTCAAATACACATGAAACCTGATTAACTAATGAAAATCAAACCAACACTAAAGTAAAAAAAAAAACATTTCTTTTTTTCCATACCCCCTTCTCTGATGAAGCTTCAATAAATTGAAACATGTCAGATTGATAAATGTTTTCTATTTGTCTTCTTTCTTATCAATTAAGTATATTTAACATTACCAAGAGTTACACTTATAAATCAGTATTTAGAATGATATCAAAATTAAGGTTCATTTTGTTTCTGTATATTACAAGAGTTTGAATAGTTGTCCAGACATTAATTTCTTGAAACTTCAGATGGATGCATCATATACAGTGCGGAAAACAAGTATTTCATCCTCTGCTGATTTTCTGAGTTTGCTCAACTTTTCTCATCATCAGATTCATGTCATATTCGAAGATCTTGCATAGAGCTCCAGACCAAGAGAGATTGATAGTCGATTGATGTTTTTTCCATTTTCTTATCACACTAACAGTTGACTTCTTGTCACCTAGCTGCTTGCCAATCGTCTTGTAGCTCCTTCCAGTCTTGTGCCAGTATACAATTTTATCCCAGATGTCCTTAGACAATTCTTTCATCTTGCCCACTATGGAGAGATTAGATTCTAATTCATTTGAAGGATTCTGTGAATGTCTTTTATACAGGTAATGAGTAGATTAGGAGTAATAATTGATTAATATGACTAGTCTATATGCCTCTTGGTCACATAACTAGTCTGTTGGGCCTGAATCATTGCTGGTTGGTAAAGGGTGAAATATTGATTTTATCAATAAAAAACAAATAAATATTCAAAAATTAATAGAATGTGATTTTCTAGAATTATTTTTTTGATATTCTATTTCTCACTTTCAAGTCTGACCTACCCTGAAAATAATAGATCGTTCCCATATTTGTAAAGTGGCAAACTAAGAAAACCAGCAGGTGGATGAAATACTTATTTTCCTCACTGTATCCTTGAATTTGGAAAGCCACAAATTATAATATTGGTTTAAATAGTCAAATAATCGTGAAACATGTTTGACTAAGAAAATCAAACAACACAAAAGTAAAAGAAAATACCAGAATTTTTTTTTCTTTTTCTCCATATCTCTTTCTCTGAAGCTTTAATAAAAGTAAGACATATTGAATTGTTAAATTGAATTCGAATATTTTGAACTCTATTCTTTCTTTAAGGCAACAAAAAAATATTTTTCTTATCTGTATCTGAATATTATGCTAACAACTAAGGTATGCTTTGCATATTATGCTTGCAACTTAGGAAGATTCCCACTCAATATTGACTTGCTTTAACAGAAGTCATTTTTATGAAAAGCTGTTGCTTCTGTTGATTAAAAGCATACATCAACAAAACTATCCAGACAAATAGGACACGTAAGGTAATTTAATAATTTAAGTATTCATTTTTAACATTTACAAATCTAAAGAATATTTTCATGTTTAGTTTGTTCATAAATATTACTATAAGTTCTTGAATTAACATTCAAATTTGTTTTTATTTATCACCTGTTGACAAGAATTTTCTGGGAGGTTTTTTCATATCAAAGGATGTCAACCCACACACTTTTCTTTGTTAACAGTTGTAGACACTCAGCTATTAGTTATGCGGACAGTGCCTATAGCATAAACCAATTTTTTTGTCTGCTTAATCTGTGTTATTCATATGAAATCTATTTTAGAAAACCTCAAAAATCATGCTACCTCTGTTCCATAATAGTTGTTATACTTAGCATATGAAATGTGTTTACAAAGTAACAACTATTATGGGATACAAGCTGTAATATTTTTCTGTGTTAACACCTCTGTTCCATAATAGTTGTTATACTTAGCATATGAAATGTGTTTACAAAGTAACAACTATTATGGGATACAAGCTGTAATATTTTTCTGTCTTAACACCTCTGTCCCATAATAGATGTTACATATAGCATATAAAACATGCATGTAAATAAAATAACTATTTTGGGACAGAAGTATTAATATTTCCTTTTTTGAAGAAATGTTTAAAAATATGCAAGAAGTTTCATGAAACCAATGTTACTAATAAAATAATATTTTGGGAAAAATAACAGAGATTGCTATAATGGTATTTTTAAGTAACTTTTTAACTTCTATATGTTGTCTTTTTAGAACATAGGCAATCATGGCTCTCTAAAATTTCCTATTTCTTGTGACTTTTGGCAGTTTGTCTTCATTTGTTAAACACCTTTCCCAATCTATTCACACAAGTTCATCAAGTAAGTGGCTCACTACCTTCTTCTATTTCACTTGCCCTTGATATGTCCTGTGAGGGTTAAATTTTCCAAACCCTCCTTCTTCATTATGTATCAAAGGATTTCAGCTTTTTCTCCTTGATTCTGAATATAACTGTTCTTTCTACTGCCATTTTCTTTAAGACTTCATGTTCTTTACTCACTTTGTTCATGAAATTTTCAGCATCATTTTTTTAGAACCATCCATGGTGAGATTGTTCAAGATTGATTGCCATATTAGATGATGGATACCACATAACAATCCAGCACTCTTTTCTTTCTTCCTAACAAAATTTTTCTGTTTTTCAACACCTTGCTTAGCTTTTGATGTGCTTTCACTACTCCAATACATGTTCAGATCTTGTCAAATTTTCCATCCACTACTAAAATCCTTACCAAATATTTAAACTTCTGCACTTGCTTGATGTTTACATCTCTAATTCATAACTCACATCTTGGACTTTTTCACTTGCCGATGATCATACCTTCTGTTTTTTTGCAGTTGAGGATTAGTTTTTTTTGCTTTCTGCTACCACCCTCTCTAGAAGGTCCAGTAGTTTCCTTTTCGAGTTGGCCATCAATATAGTATTATTTGCATATCTTATATTGTTGAGATTGTACCGACCAATAATAAATTCTGGTAGGGTCTCCAGTTCACTGAGGATAGCATCATTGAAGAGATTGTATAAATCTGGGGAGAAGACACATTTTTTTCTTGGTTGAATACCAAGTGAATCATGGTACACAAACTTTATAAGATATTCTTTGAAAAAAGTTACTAAATATATGAACTCTAACCATCTCAAGGATTAAGAAGAGACTTGAAGCAACAGAAATGTGGTTTTACAGAAGGATGCTGAGGATACCATGGACAAAACATGTGACCAACAACAAGTTTTGGAGAGAATGCAGATGAAAAGGAAACTCATACTTGGCATCAGGAAAAGACAACTGAGGATTTTGGGACACTTAATGAGGAAGAAGGGCTTGGAGAATCTGATGCTCATGGGATGAATAAAGGGAAGGAGAGATGGGGGAAGCAGTGTGAGGCCTACTTTGATGAGCTTGAGCAGGTGGATGGCAGATGGCAGAGAGGAGTTGGGGAGGTATACTAAGAGGAAAGATATTAAGAGCAACCGGAAATAGGAACAATTGCAAATCCACAATCACCTACATCCTGAAGGGACACAGTACATGAAGAAGAAAAGAACCATAATTTTCTGTGATTGTTTTCTAGATTAATTACTTAATCTGGCAAATTACTTCATTTAGTATGACATTAATTGACATTAAATATATCAGTTGGATAAATGTCATTATAGTTATCTAATCTAAATCTAAACTTATTTATAAATGGAACTTTGTGTGTGTGTGTTACCTACAGACTCCAAAACGGCTGAACCGATTTTCTTGAAAATTTACACAGTTGTACTATAAGCGTCTGCGAGTGTTCTTAGCTAGGTTTTGCGTCGAGGTACCCCCCCCCCCCCCCGATAAATATTGATAATCAAAAAAATTGGGTTAAAAAAAAAGTGGTTCGATTTTAATCAAATTTGATACACTCATAGATATTGACATAGGAAAGGATATTCAGAAGTTTCAAGGTTGCAGTTCTTACAATAGTGCAGAAAATCGATTTTATATATATATATATATATACAAGGCAAGATGTTTGCGTGTGTGTCTGCCTGTATGTCTGTATTTTTTCAGCCCTTTTATTTTAGTTTTTGCTTTAGGTTTGGCTCTAAGTAGGTATAATTGTAGTCCTTAGTCTCAGCCATGAAACCATTTACTCAGAGGACTTATTTAACCTTCAAAATTCAGTTTACGACGAAAAAAACTTATTTGATATCGATACCAGGAAATCAAAATTTGACTTACATCCATTCATTTTTCTTTCAGTCTACGGTTTCGCTTTAACTGGAAACAACTATTGCTTTTTAGTCTTTTGTGCCAACGTCCAAAGAGTCTGGGCTCCAGGACCATGGATTAGTTTTAAAGCTTTCATTACACCCGAGCAACGCCGAGCTATACTGCTAGTTGTGTTTATAGTTATAAGAAATTATCATCTTCAGTCCCTCAACTGCTTCAGTCATCAGTGGTGGGGAATGTTAGGACTGAAAAAACAGATAACCTCTTTTAGGATAATCTGTTGGCAGTGGCTTTAAGGAGTTCTAGCACTGTCATGTCTATCCAGTCTTTGATTTTCTTTAACGAGCTCTTTAATTATTGTCCTTGCTTACATATGCCTTCAACAGCATTGATGGTCTTTTAGAGGAAGTTATGTAATGTGATGTGGCCAAACCGTGCCATCTTCTGATATTTAATAGTGGCAAGTAGTGATACTTGTTGGCCCATGAAACTTTAAAAAAAAAAAATGTTGGATAAAAATACTTGAAAAAAAAAATTGACTGTATTTCAGCTACAAAACTGAAGCAAACAGATATAGATTAATAGAAAGTCGAACAACAAAGCCATACTTTCTTATATAGTTAATTCTAATCAATCCATGTTAGGCTAGTCTTCTTCGCTCAAGAAGTGGTTTCTCTGATAGAAAAAAGGGATATAGGTTTAATTTCTTTTTCTTTAGTAGGACTTCTTAATTTAAACCAGTTTGTTATTAATTTTACTGTTTAAGTAGCAAGGGTAGCTACTTAAACATGTGTACCCACTAAAATAGCCTTTATAGTAATAAAAAGATAAAATGTAATTCTATAGAATGTGGTTAGTCTGATGTAAGTTTAAGCCATTTTATTATGACTTTCACTTACATCCATGCGTTCATTTACATTATTTACATTATTCAGACTGTTGTCCTCAACTTTAATATTTACAATGTTTCAGTCATTGTACACTTCAACATTCTTCTGGTGATATACATTGAAATTTGAAACCAACAGGGTGTACAATGTCAAATCTAATATTCTGTGAAGTGGCTTGAGGGTACCAGCATAGGACTCTGATATGCAAGGTCAAGGGATTAATATTCACACTATATCAAAGTTTTTTAATCTAGGGTTCATGAAGATCAGATGAAAATTAACATTTATAATTGCTATACAGCCTGTGTCACAATTAGGTTTTCTAATAAAAGAAATAAAATAAAATGCTTCTTGCTACTACTTGAAAGAAAATTCACCCAACCACTACTTATAGACCCAACCACAAAGCAAGGTACTTGGTGTTGGGTCTAGGTTTACCATTTAGATGTGTGTCATCGTTCTAATTTTCCACAGTTTATCAAAGCTTGATTTTCTCATCTGCTGATGAGGATTAATTGACCACAATTTCTTTCAAGTGTGGCTGGCTGAAAAGTGATGTGTGTGCAGTATGGAGAATATATATATATATATATATATATATATATATATATAATTAAAGAAAAGAGAAGAAATTTTGGGTGGGGTGATATTTCAATTGCCTACTGTTGTACCATTTGGATCTGACGAGCCGTGTTAAGAACATCAAAGTGGTGAAATATGTATTAACCATGGTAATAATCAAAAATCCTTTATAAAATATTACTCTGTTACATTAAATAAATGAATTTAACATTGAGTTCTCTTGAGTTCATCTCGTTTGGAATTTACCCGGATTACATACCAAGTGTACTATGTTTTATATATATATATATATATATATATATATATATATATATATATATATATATATAATAATAATAAAATTGACTCTGTACGTATTCAAATCTTAAAATGTTACACAAGTAATTTTTAAGAACCACGAATAACCGGCAGAATCTAACTCCGTTATCGCCCTCGGCTATAAAGCTTTGGACAACGAGGGGAAAAAAAAAGAAAACTGCGGAGCACCGACAATACATACAGCACTTCACAGCAAAGAAAAAAACCCTCAAACGGAACAAACCACAAAGAAAGAAAAGTGCTCAATACTAAACTAACCAAAAAGGATTAACTAAGAGGCAGTGACGTAGAGCAAAAACACACGAGAAAATCGCAAGATCGCCAAGACCTACCGCGGTTTCGCACAACGGCTCGTCAGGGCCTGACGAGCCGTTGTGCGAAACCGCGGTAGGTCTTGGCGATCTTGCGATTTTCTCGTATATATATATATATATATATTTTAATGTTAAGTTTGATATTAAACTGCTTAGGCAGGGTAAGAGCTTTTAGCTTTGGATGGCAACTTGACTAAGACAAAGAAATCTCTGAAATAATAACTTCTCAACTCTGTATAGAAAAGTGTATGCTAAACTCTCTAATTTTGGTAGGTAATCTACCTAGAGATGGTGTCTCAAAGACACTGAGTTTCCAGTCTACTAAACTGTTTAGTGTTAGTAATAGTATACAGCTGTAAAACCCATGCTAGCAAGGAAACGGACATTAAATGATGATGGTATCACTTCTAAACTTATCAATGTAAGGTGTTATGAAGAAGTTTTTTATATAATTTTTCATATGATCTTATATTTTTTTTTTTCCAGAACATAAATTGTATAATAACTGTCAAAGTATTTTATTTCTCCAAACAATTTTGGTTATACTTTTGGTCATTGTCAGGGCTGAATTTTATTATAAACTGAAGCACATTGTTGTCATGTTCATAGTTGATAGTATTAAGTGTTGGATTTTTCTTTTTTATTCATAACCTTATCTGTAATTTGTAATGAAACTTGCACACACACACACACACACACACACACATATATATATATATATATATATATATATAGATGTTCAAAACTGCTGAATGATCATTCCAACATGAAATCCCTAAGAGACGTTTTAAGTAGATTCTTAGACCAAAAACAAAAAGTGAAATCTCTCTTAGGGATTTCATGTTGGAATGGTCATTCAGCAGTTTTGAATATCAAAATTTATTTTATTTTATTTTATAATTGGCTCTGTAATTTTAATTACATTGAGCTCTCCACTTGTATCATTTTTTTAATATTAATATTAATTAGGATCGGGTCTTTGGGATTTACCTTCCTGCTTTTCTTTTTTTGGATTAAAGTTATTTTAAAAATGTATATATATATATATCTATATATGTATGTATGTATGTATGTATGTATGTATAAAGTTAAAGATTTATGATTGTATTATCATTGTAGTGAACTGAATTTTCTTATATACTGGTGAGGATTAATTGACCACTATTTCTTTCAAGTGTGGCTAGCTGAAAAGTGATGTCTTTTTTTGTTTTTGTTTTTAATCATATCACCCCAAGCAAGGCGATAACACCACTGATGCGCAGGTGGCTATGTAAGAGTGAAAAGATTGGAAAAGAGAAAGTCGGAAACCACATCCTAACCAGGGAACAAGGGATGAGTCTCTTCACCTGTTGTTTGTACAGTATGGAGAATATATTATATTTATTAGTGTTAAATATAATATTAAACTGTTTAGGCAGGGTAAGAGTCTTTAGCTTTGGATAGCAACTTGACTAAGACAAGGAAATCTCTGAAATAAAACTTCTCCACTCTGTATAGAAACGGGTATGCTGTACTCTCTGATCTTCATAGGTAATCTTCCTAGAGATGGTGTCTCAAAGACACTGAGTTTCCAGTCTACTAAACTGTTTAGTGTTAGTAATAGTATACAGCTGTAAAACTCACTCCAATACTTCATAACGGTTAGTAATCAAGAAAACCCTGTCTGACCCATGCTAGCAAGGAAATGGACATTAAATGATGATGGTATCACTTTGGAACCCTATTGTACCAATGTAAAACTGATAATCGTTCATTCAGTTATTTTTTATTTAATTTCTTTTAATGATTGTTTGTGCTATTTTCACAGTACTTTTCTAGCATTATTTATATAGAATATTGAGAGGAAAACTCAACACATAATTAAATGGTTATTAATCCAGAATTTTTACAACTGATTAAATAAATTCTGGATTTATAACCATTACTAGCAGTATAGCCCGGCATTGCTCGGGTGTAATGAAAGCTTTAAAACTAATCCATGGTCCTGGAGCTCAGACTTTTTGGACGTTGGCATGAAAGACTAAAAGTAATAGTTGTTTCCAGTTAAAGCGAAATCATAGACTGAAAGAAAAATGAATAAATGTAAGTCAAAGTTTGATTTCCTGGTATTGATATCAAATAAGTTTTTTTCGTCGTAAACTGAATTTTGAAGACTAAATAAGTCCTCTGCGTAAATGGTATCATGGCTGAGACTAAGAACTACAATTATACCTACTTAGAGCCAAACCCGAAGCAAAAACTAAAATAAAAGGGCTGAAAAAAATAGACATACAGTCAGATAAACGAAACATACACACAAACATCTTGCCTTTTATATATATATATATATATATATTCGATTTTCTGCACTATTGTAAGAACTGCAACCTTGAAACTTTTGAATATCATTTATGTCTTTGTCTATGAGTGTATCAAATTTGATTAAAATCGGACCATTCCTTCTATAACCACATTTTTTCGATTTTCGATATTTATCGGGGATACTTCGGCACAAAACCTAGCTAAGAACATTCACAGACACTTATAGTACAACTGTGTAAATTTTCAAGAAAATCGGTTCGGCCGTTTCGGAGTCTATAGGTAACGGACACACACAGACACACACACAGAGACTAAGTTCAAGTTATAAATAAGTTTAGATGTCTTGAGTTCTTCTCTCAATATTTCAAATTACTCTGAATAATGTCCATTGAGCTCTTTATTTTTATCTATTTAATATTTTATACATTAAAAATATAAAATTAAAAATTTATGATTGTCTGATCATTTTAGTAAATTGGATTCACTTCATCGGCATTCTATAATATTATAGAAAAATTAAAAAATTTGAGTGGCAGGGGTATAAAACTGGAAATAAGCTTACGAAAAGAAAGTGTAGCAAATAAAAAGGAAAAAGAAGTAAAGGAAGGGAGGAACAAAGAGGATGAAGGAAAAAAGGAGGGAAAAAGTATGTCAAATTTGCTGACAGGAGGAATTTTAATATATATAAGTATTTGTTACTTTCAAATATTTTATGACGTAAGTTAAATAAAACCGATCAACAGTTCATCTAATTTTTTTTTCAGTTTTCTAAACATTGGCCTTTCATTTATAATTGCCCACTCCTAGAATCTCTTTGAAATAGGCCACAGTTCACTAGAGTATCGCTAACACCATCTGAGAAAAGTTGAATCTGAAAGGTTACATTGTTTTCTTTTACCTTAGAGATATTTCTTGCCAGACTACAGGTCAGTTACTGCTCCACTTAAAAATAAAAAGCACAATGATAGAAAATTAGTCATGTTATCCTCTTTTTAACCCATTAAAGTCAGATTTTGTGAATTTATTGTTTTATTGGTCAACTGTGAATGGCAGAAATTTTTGCTGCAGATGAATGTCTATATATTTTTCCCTAAAAGAATACTTTTCAGAATTTATAAAAGAAAAATATAGAAAATTAATGACATAATAGTATTCTAATGAAGTTTCAGATGTTGCTGTGTCTAGGTTTGACCTGTTCACTGCCATGAACAATATGTGATAACTTGTCTTGAAATAGTACAGGGTGTAATGGATAAATTGTTGTCTAAATAACACAAAAATGACATTGACATCTCATTTTAATAGATATTTTGTGTAGTTTTGGTAAATATATCTTGAAATACTAAAGAGTAAGAGTAGTTTTGACTACAGCCTCTAGACAACTGTGGAATCTCCTGCAACACTTATGGACGGTTTCTTTGTTTAAATTAGTGAATGCTGCCATAATCCTTGCCTTCAGTTCACGTATGGTGTTTAGTGTTTCTTTGGTCTTTCACTTAACAACAATCAAGGGGGTTGGAGTTAGGTGGTCAAATGTAAGTGGTCACAGAAATTGTTGGACAGTCATGACTGGGTTCTTCTGCTTGTGTGGCATGGTACAGAGTCCTGTTGCTAGACATAGTCTTCCAGCAGCACCCTCTTGATCCAGGGCATCACGATCTCCTCAAGGCACCTGATGTAGGCCCCTTTGTCGAGTCTGAGGCCCTCACCAATAAATTCGGGAGTATTTTTCTTATCAGAACAATCAGTGAGATTTTTTACCTGCCGTGTCTTCATAATCAACATTGCACTCATCTAACCCTTTCCAAATCCTTTGCATTGTCCTCAGATACCCTCTGAAATGCTTGTATTGCAGCTTCTGGTACAAATGCAAAGCAATACACCATGCCATTTCCAAGTTTCTCGTGGAGTGAACCGCATCATGGTGCTCTTTTTCTCACAGATGGTACTGATCTGACTATACTTTGCAGCTGACAAAATTAAAAAAAAACAATGCACATGTACAAAATTGAAAATATAAAATGGCCACAATTTACCCATCACATCTTGTATGTATGTGTGTGTGTGTGTGTGTGTGTCTCTCTCTATCTCTCTCTCTATATATATATATGTATATATATATATATATATATATATATATATCGGATTTCTGATTATTAGTTTGGATGATACATATTTCACCGCTTTGATGTTCTTAGCGCGACTCTTCAGATCCAGAGCCGCGGTGAAATATGTATCATCCAAACTAATAATCAGAAATCCGTTATAAAATATTACTCTGTTAAATAAATGAATTTAACATTGAGTTCTCTCGAGTTCGTCTCTTTTGGAATTTACCCGGATTACATACCAAGTGTACTACGCTATATATATATATATATATATATATATATTTTCATTTGTAGACAAGTTATGCGACCTAGGTTTCTACCATGTGGTATCTTTTAGGCAATTTGCAATAACTGATTTTACCATTTTTTTTTAAGAACACTCCTATAACAGGGATTTTTTTGAATGCGCATTTTTCAAGATTAGAAGAAATAACTTTTCATCCATGGTTGTATGAACCTAATAGGTATTTTATGGTATGGTTACACTTAGTCATAATTTCTGTTCTTTTATTCAGTAATTTATTTTTGTTTGGGAATATATATATATATATATATATATATATATATGTGTGTGTGTGTCTGTAATGGCAACAGTTTATCCTTTGTACACTGTATGTTATTCATAAAATGTTAAAAATATATACATGACACCAAACAGGTGAAGAAATGAAATGAAAAAAGAATGATAGGTGAAGAATGAAAAAAGAATGTTTCAAAATTTTGATATTCAAAGAGGTAAAAAGTTCAGAAAATAACATTGTGGTTTGTCTGGATTTCTGAGATAAGGAGTCTATTTACCTTTGGGCTTAATGGTTATTATTAGATAATGGCTACATAGATGAAAGCATTATTATGAATGTAAATAACTGCTCATCCCAAAAATTCTGACCAATGTTATCAAGTCAGTACAAACCTGATGTGATAAAACAATTTGGGTTTTTAGAAAAACTCCATCCAAGTTAAAATGGGATAACAAAGATGAGAACATTAATAGCCTGAATATAAATAATGTAAAGAAGTTGTGGTTTGTCTGTGGTATCACAAAACTGTTCATTCAACTATTAAAAGTATAAGTAACACTACTTTCTATTGTCTTCTTGAAAACTATTGTTTTATTGTCTTAGCTTTTTAATAATGTTTCTATATAACTGATCTATACACTGAGGTGTTTAAAGTGTTTAGTATTTACAGATTCTACATTCTGAATTGTTAGGCTGGATTTATGTGCCAACACTGCTTTCATTGAAATTCGAGATCATAGCTTGTGTTTTAAAAAGTTTTATCTTGAACCTCATTTCTTGGAGAACTTGGTAGAGAATGTTGATTTTCTAATCAAGATCATTCTTATCCCAACTATGAATACCTATGTCATCAGCATAGCCCTCAGGAAGAAAACAGGATTATTGTCTTCTATTTTGGAAATGTTTATTTTTGAGTCCTGTTTTTTGGAATACTTTTTAGAGGATGTTGATTTTTCTGTTCAAGATCATTCTTACCCCAACTATGAATACCTATGTCATCAGCATAGCCCTCAGGAAGAAAACAGGATTGTTGTCTTCTATTTTGGAAATGTTTATTTTTGAGTCCTGTTTTTTGGAATACTTTTTAGAGGATGTTGATTTTTCTGTTCAAGATCATTCTTACCCCAACTATGAATACCTATGTCATCAGCATAGCCCTCAGGAAGAAAACAGGATTGTTGTCTTCTATTTTGGAAATGTTTATTTTTGAGTCCTGTTTTTTGGAATACTTTTTAGAGGATGTTGATTTTTCTGTTCAAGATCATTCTTACCCCAACTATGAATACCTATGTCATCAGCATAGCCCTCAGGAAGAAAACAGGATTATTGTCTTCTATTTTGGAAATGTTTATTTTTGAGTCCTGTTTTTTGGAATACTTTTTAGAGGATGTTGATTTTTCTGTTCAAGATCATTCTTACCCCAACTATGAATACCTATGTCATCAGCATAGCCCTCAGGAAGAAAACAGGATTATTGTCTTCTATTTTGGAAATGTTTATTTTTGAGTCCTGTTTTTTGGAATACTTTTTAGAGGATGTTGATTTTTCTGTTCAAGATCATTCTTACCCCAACTATGAATACCTATGTCATCAGCATAGCCCTCAGGAAGAAAACAGGATTATTGTCTTCTATTTTGGAAATGTTTATTTTTGAGTCCTGTTTTTTGGAATACTTTTTAAAGGATGTTGATTTTTCTGTTCAAGATCATTCTTACCCCAACTATGAATACCTATGTCATCAGCATAGCCCTCAGGAAGAAAACAGGATTGTTGTTTTCTATTAATAAACTCATTTGGGATGTAGTATAGAATGTTTAAAACCCATCACATCACATCATATCAATTTGTAAATGTGCAGGTTGTACTCAAGGAAGAGATGAAATGGAGTGGGATTCTCATTTTCTTCTTCTTGGATTCCTGATGAGATCTGAAATGTTTCCATATTGGGGGTACCTTGCCAGAAATGTAAAATTTTGTAGACTGATACAGTCCCTTGATTAAATCTACATATCCCGTAGATTTGGAGCAAGGAAGTGTAAATCTCTATTGATGTCATCAGGGCTGATGCAAGGGTCTCATCCCTTCCCCACCTGTGATATGATGTAGAGCCCCCAACTTTACTATTTTGTAATTTTCATAAGGTAGTATTCATATAAAATAAAAATTTTATTGTAACTTAATCATGTACAGTAATGGATCATATCTAAATCTAAATCAAAACTTATTTATAAATGGAACTTTGTGTCTGTTTGTGTGTCCATTGCCTATAGACTCCAAAATGGCTGAACCGATTTTCTTGAAAATTTACACAGTTGTACTATAAGCATCTGCGAGTGTTCTTAGCTAGGTTTTGTGTCGAGATACCCCTGATAAATATCGAAAATCGATAATCAAAAAAATCGGGTTATAGATGAAGTGGTCCGATTTTAATCAAACTTGATACGCTCATAGACAAAGCTATAAGAAACGATATTCAGAAGTTTCAAGGTTGCAGTTCTTACAATAGTGCAGAAAATCAATTATTTATATATTTATATGTATATAAAACAGCAAGATGTTTGTGTGTGTCTCTGTTAATCTGCCTCTATGTCTGTATTTTTTTCAGCCCTTTTATTTTAGTTTTTGCTTTGGGTTTGGCTCTAAGTAGGTATAATTGTAGTCCTTAGTCTCAGCCATGAAACCATTTACTCAGCGGACTTATTTAGCCTTCAAAATTCAGTTTACAACGAAAAAAATTTATTTGATATCGATACCAGGAAATCAAAATTTGACTTGCATCCATTCATTTTTCTTTCAGTCTACGGTTTCGCTTTACAACTGGAAACAACTATTGCTTTTTAGTCTTTTGTGCCAACATCCAAAGAGGTGCGATTGGTAAATTGTCATAATATTTTATTATTTCAAATATTCTTTAGGCTGAGTTTGAGCTCCAAGACCATAGATTAGTTTTAAAGCTTCATTACACCCGAGCAACGCCGGGCTATACTGCTAGTGTAATATAGATGAACAATTCATGTAGAAAAATTGAAAAAGGAAATTACTAAGTCATTGAAACTCACCTGAAAGTGAGCTGAATGTATAATGCTTCTCATGCCAATGACATTTCCACTGAGCTTCTTTACAGCATATGCTTTCATTGAATTTACATTTCTTTTGAATGTCTTCCTCTCGAATTTACATTTAAATTTGGGGTCATCAGGAAAAAATGTGCATTGTTTCAGGGTCTTCATCTCAACGGTTTCACCTGCACACTGTCCCCCTCACTGATGAGAGGCCCTATTATAACAATATACTAGAATTTCTAGTGTATCAAATATCCAATTGCTTAATCTTATATTTACGAATATAAAAAAGGGAAAAAAAACCGGCAAAGCTTGCTTGCATCTAAGAATACAATGTGAACCTCATTAGGCATTCATGATCAGGTCATGACATCATGTGACCTGGTTTCAAATGTATCTAAATACAAATTAGATATATATTGTAATAAATCATTCCATCTTAATATTTTGCAGCAATTTTTAATATCAACTATAGATTTTTTTTTGTTAAAAAGTTGAATGATTTTAGAATATTATAGATAAGAAATAGGGAATTTTATATTGAGAATTAGTATGAGTAAAACAAATTCATAGATTTGGATAAACAAAAAAAAACAATATAAAAATCTGTGAAAATTTTTCATCCTTTAATAGACAATTGTGCTTAGTTTAATTTGTGATGGTGATTTTTTTTTTTTTTTAAGCGCATCTCAGATGTGGCACAAGGCCAAAAGTATGGGACACCTAGTGAGGATCAAACTCACCACTCAACACTCAATTGTAATAGATTTAAGCTTGCTAACAATTATACCATGTTGAGGTGCCCAAGTTTAACTTGTATATAAATTTAGGCAGAAAAAAAGCAAATGTTAAGATAGCAAGTGCCACTAAGTACTGCCCAGGGCCACCAATCAGACTTGCACCACCCTTCAGTGGATAGTATGCACTGGCAATATGTTGTGTAATCACTTAACACTTAAAAAGTAAATGAAATGGTATTTATAGATATCTGTCAATGCATAAAAATGTGGCTTCAAGGCAAAATAGAATATCGAGCTCATTTCAAAAATCTATAAAAGGCGTAAGAGATATGATTTGTGTTTATTTTTACAACTAGGAAAACTGTTAATATGAAATCCCTCCCAGTAAAAGAGAAAAGGTTTCAGTCAGTTAAATGCCATATGTGATACACGCATGGGCAATCACATCTCGAAAGAGACATGACTGACTGAGTAAAAGTTTTTTCTGCAGTAGGTTGCTATTACTTTTTGTGGTAGACTAGTCGCCAACCAAGGCTATAAAACCTAATCTCTCCTGACAGATTAATACCTTTCCCAAGAGTATTTGGGTGTAAGTGAATGCAACAAATTCAACTGGAATTTGAACTCAGCTCTTCAATTTCTCATTCCGAGCCAATATCCACTGCACCACAACGCACATTTAGTTACCCATAATTGGATTGGTGGGGGAGTGGTCTGCACCCTAAATATGGTCATATGTTGCTATGATATATAGTTTCCTACTTTCTTGAAGCTGTTTGAAGACACTTATGTTCTCATTACATCCCTTATCAGAATGAAAACCAAATAGAAACTGTTTTTAATTATTATTTATAAATCTATTATTCATCCATGCATTGAATATTTTTGCCATATCTGGTCAGGTGCTCTTGTTATTCATCTTGAGGTTCTTGACATAATCCAAAAGAGGATCTTCAACGTATTTGAGCCTGACTTGGTGACTTGCCTTCAGTCACCTTCTCGCTAATAGGATGTGGCTTCCCTCTGTCTTTTCTACAAATATTTTCAAGGCTTCTGCTCTGACAATCTTCTTTCCCTATTGCCTCGACCACATGAATTTACATGTGCTACTAGATTGGCATCAAAGTCCCACCTTTTTACCATCAAAATAGTCAAATGTAACAGCCACTTCTACACCAACAGGTCCTGGGCATGACAGTAAATTGCATCCAGCAACAAGGCCTCTGATTATGAGGTTGTGAGGATCAAGGAACCACCTCTTAATTGCTGTTATTCCCAGGTCCACCCTGACCCGGGCAAATAGTTAATCCCCAAACTGGGGTCAAAACACTATAAAAGTATAAAAATACACTTTTATATAAATATATACATAAAAATAGACTTTTATAGAAATTTAAATTTATCATATATTACGCTAAATCCACAACATCCAACGCAATCGTCCGCAACGACTCCTCCCCCCCATTAGTGATTTGCAAAAAAACAATGTAGTGTATAAATTTAAATGCCCCTTTCGAGAATGTATCTCTAACAAACTAAATAATACCTACATTGGACATACTACTAACTCGCTTTCGCGGAGGCTTACATTGCACTTAAATGAAAATTCTAACATATTCCGACATTTAAAACACCACAGCTATCAACACACACTTTTTAGGCAAACACTTGTTGAAAATATGTATATACTTAGACAAGAAAATAATAAACAAAAACTTAAAATTCTAGAAGCTATCTGCATCAAACAGTTTAAACCTAGCCTAAATAAAATAAATTTCGACACCTCCACTAACATACATCAATGCCTATAATCGACGGGAGAGGTCATAATTATTATACTTACCCCCTACACCATAGTAGTAGCAGTCCCCAGACCAATACCCTCATGCCACTATACACTCAATTGACCAAAAACCCACTACCACCATTCCTTCTCGGACTGCAGCCACAGGCGACGTAAAAAAATGGACATGTTTAATTTTCTCTGTATAACTCGACTCAGTTAATAATTTAAATGTTCTATGTTCACTGAATATTAAATGTTCATCCTTTGATAATGGCTTATGTAAGCCGAAAGCTCAGATCTGATAAAAAAATCAGCAATTATTGCGATTTCTTGTCGTCTTTCCATGACAACACTATCAAACTAATCAGATCATACGAAAGAATCTTACACAAAATAAATAGACAGAACTTGTCTATATTATTCAATGAAACCTGTATTAATGAAAAAATGCTGCCAAAATACACACAATTTTATAGAAAAATATACATTTTTGAAGAAAAAATCATTACCATAACACATTTTTGAAGGAAAAAAAATGACTCTCAGCAAAACATTTTTGAATACAAAACTAGAAGACATTTTCAGTTTTCTAAAATAAAAAAAGAATATGAACAAAAAATTTTCATTAAAATCTGATTAAATCAACCTTTTCACTATAACCAAACATTAAAAAAAAAAAACAAACCTTAAAACCCCACCTTTTTGGCATTAAATAACCCACAGAGGTTAATATGCTGTTAAACAAAACTCAAACTCTACACCAACAGTTTCTTTTTCTTGTATTTCCCACCTATGGAACTCTCTTCTGTATACTTGCTTTCCTGATAGCTACAACCTCCAGAATTTTAAATGCAACATCAATTGCCATTTTCTATCTCCTTGATTCCCATCCTTCTCTTATCCTTTCTTTGACATCCCCATAGCTACAATCCCCAAATATTTAAATGCAACATCAATTGCCATCTTTTATCTCCTTGATTCCCATCCTTCTCTTATCCTTTCTTTGATATCCCAATAGCTACAATCCCCAAATATTTAAATGCAACATCAATTGCCATTTTCTATCTCCTTGATTCACATCCTTCTTTTATCCTTTCTTTGACATCCCAATAGATACAATCCCCAAATATTTAAATGCAACATCAATTGCCATCTTTTATCTCCTTGATTCCCATCCTTCTCTTATCCTTTCTTTGACATCCCAATAGCTACAATCCCCAAATATTTAAATGCAACATCAATTGCCATCTTTTATCTCCTTGATTCCCATCCTTCTCTTATCCTTTCTTTGACATCCCAATAGCTACAATCCCCAAATATTTAAATGCAACATCAATTGCCATTTTCTATCTGCTTGATTCCCATCCTTCTCTTATCCTTTCTTTGACATCCCAATAGCTACAATCCCCAAATATTTAAATGCAACATCAATTGCCATCTTTTATCTCCTTGATTCCCATCCTTCTCTTATCCTTTCTTTGACATCCCAATAGCTACAATCCACAAATATTTGAATGCAACATCAATTGCCATCTTTTATCTCCTTGATTCCCATCCTTCTCTTATCCTTTCTTTGACATCCCAATAGCTACAATCCCCAAATATTTAAATGCAACATCAATTGCCATTTTCTATCTGCTTGATTCCCATCCTTCTCTTATCCTTTCTTTGACATCCCAATAGCTACAATCCCCAAATATTTAAATGCAACATCAATTGCCATCTTTTATCTCCTTGATTCCCATCCTTCTCTTATCCTTTCTTTGACATCCCAATAGCTACAATCCCCAAATATTTAAATGAACATCAATTGCCATCTTTTATCTCCTTGATTCCTATCCTTCTGTTATCCTTTCTTTGACATCCCAATAGCTACAATCCCCAAATATTTAAATGAACATCAATTGCCATCTTTTATCTCCTTGATTCCCATCCTTCTCTTATCCTTTCTTTGATATCCCAATAGCTACAATCCCCAAATATTTAAATGCAACATCAATTGCCATCTTTTATCTCCTTGATTCCCATCCTTCTCTTATCCTTTCTTTGATATCCCAATAGCTACAATCCCCAAATATTTAAATGCAACATCAATTGCCATCTTTTATCTCCTTGATTCCCATCCTTCTCTTATCCTTTCTTTGACATCCCAATAGCTACAATCCCCAAATATTTAAATGAACATCAATTGCCATTTTCTATCTCCTTGATTCCCACCGTTCTCTTATCCTTTCTTTAGCATCCCTTGTATCCTGTTTTTTCTCACACTGTAACTTCATGTGCCCCAGTGGTAGTCCTGCCTTGCTTTGAGTGAAATGATTATAAAAAAAAAAATAAGAAGAAATTAGTATAATGTAATAATATTTTTTTCATTTACCTTTCAGGACTGAGAGGTAACCATGGAAAAAGTGACAGAGGATCCTGAGGATTATTATTTTGAACCATGGGTTGTCCTCAAAATGGTGGATGATGTTCAACCTGAAGCTGCTGAATGGTTGCGGGTAAAACTGGAGGCTCCAAGATCACAAGGAGGAGGCGATCTTCTTGTACGACCAGTTATTACCAAAGCAAAAGAGGTTAGTGACTTTTTCATTTGTTAATTTTATTATAAGTAGATAAGTATTTTGTCATTTATTTTCTTGTTTGTTATTTTTCTATGCAAAATTTTCTATGTTTTAATTCTTTTATTTTAATTTTGTAGGTGTCTTCTGAATAGCAGTGTTAAACTGAAAATACATTTGACCACTTATATTTCAATATGTTTGTCTTTTTATTATTCAAGCAGCGTGTAGGAGGTGATTAATGCTGAGAAATACCACATGGTATGAATGGAATTTAATATAAACTAGAAAGAGCAGTGAAAGACTGTAAACCTCCACCAAGGCAATATTGACATCATCTCAGCAATTAGCAATAGATAATTATTAAAATGAGAAGGAGTAATGAACTTGACTGCTCTCAAGAGTGAAAATACAAAAAATGAATTCGACCATTCTCAAAATTAAATGCACACTGAAAATGAAATTGGAGATAATTCAGTATCTAAAAAATAATCTAGGGGAGGTAATTCAGTATTTGACATTTGAAAGGCAAAAATTAAATTTCATTAATAAAACTGTAAAATTAAACCAGAAATTTTATTGTGTACTAGATCAAACCAAAAATCTAATCATTTCATCCCAGTCATGAGGCCAGTCATCCCTGGAAGTTTCATTTGAATGAAACAGACAAACATGACCAAATACAATACCTCCACCTTAAGGTGGAGTTAATAAGGAACATCTTTTTTTTTTTTTAAGTGAAGTTGGTCTGTAAGAATTCTTACAATCTAAAAATATTTTCTGGCTTTAAATAACCTGAAAAGGGTTAATAAATCATAGAAAACAAATTCATCACACAACCATCATGTAATGTTGTTCATTGCTTTCTGTGATGAGTGAATAGGTATGGTCAAATGCAAAATAAAAGTGTAGCCCCAAGCATCAGTCCTCATCAATGATAACCAATAATGTAGCCCAAAACCTGTGTTGGTCTTCAAGATTCTTCAGACCACCATGGTTATCATCTAGCTGACTCCTCACTCGTTAATGTGTTGTTCATTTGTTTCTAGTATCATGTTGGCGAGCACGGTTTCACTCTACTTAGTTGGCATTTATTCGATAATGTCTCCTTATTAAAATAATTGCTCATACTTGCTTTGGCCTTTATTCCTAGAGTTAGTCAGATCACTGGCATGATAATGCTTCATCTCAAAAAGACAATATATTTGCCTATGTAACTACAGATATTCAGTATGTTTATTACTTTTTATTATTTCCAAAATTGCAGTAATTGCCAGACTATATTAACAATGCTATTATAAGAGAAAAACTCTATACATGCCATTCATTGACAGCATTCCATATCCTAACAAACTAGCAATGTAGTTGCTGGAGTCAGTATTTAGCCACTGACCATGTTTGACCAGTGCTATGAGACTGTTATATATGAGAATTAATGTAATGATTAAACAAATAAGAATGGCAGGATAGAATATTTTTTAAAAGAATGTAATTTTGATTGAGGTTTTCGAAATTGATTATTTGAATACAAAACTCCTCTGTTACTCAGTAAAAAAAAATAAAAAAAAAAAAATGAAAACAAGGAGTGGCAGAATGATTACAAATATGTTTTTTTTTTTTTAAAATCATATCACCCCGAGCAAGGTGGTAAGGCCACTGGTGTGCAAGGGGCGACGTAAGAGTGAAAAGATTGGAAAAGAGAAAGCCAGAAACCACATCCTAAACAGGGAACAAGGGATGAGCCTCTACTCCTGTTCAATAGGAGGGAGAGTTCATTATCTGAGAAATAGGTGTGTTTCCCCATAACAGAAAGTACTCCGAATATGACAATATTTCGGAAAGTTCCCACCTGACGCCAAGAGACTTATTCGCCAATGAGCCTAAGATGAAAAAGAAAAAAAAAGTTTCTTATATATTTAATTTATTTGTTGGAACATTATTTTTAATAGTCATTAGTATTTGAAAACATACTGTTTAATTAAAAACAGTATATCCTCAAATACTAATAAGTATTTTTTAATTAAACAGTATATCTATGCATAAAACTTTACCGGCCTGAATACTTTGCTACTTAATGATATTCCTGTGTCTGATAAAAGCAATGTTCATTAATTTTTTGTTGATGACTTTATTACCTATAGTGTCACAATAAGCTGTAACAACAATAACAGGTAAAACTTGAAATAAAGTAATAGTGAAAATGACAAATCTAAAAATTGGCAATAAAATCCAAAAAATTTGAAATAAAATAATTGTGAAAATGGTTAATATGAAATGCAAAAAAAGGATTGAATAAAACTTAGAATAAAATAATAATGAAAATAGTTAATATTAAATACAATAATAACATTGAATAATATTTGGAATAAAATCATAACGGAAATGTTTTGTTCAAGGATGCAATTATTCTTGACTTTTTCACTGATGTCATCAATTAAAGAATAAAATGTAATCACTTCTTAAGATCCTGGATTCAATTAATTCTCCAACTCATACCAGTCATAATTTAGCTAGTTGTCTCTAATCTCTGCCCCCTTATATATATATATATATATATATATATATATATATATATATATTGCTAATTTTATATGAGATGAGGAATGGATTCCATTCCTGGCTTTGAGTTTACTTGTAGCTCTTCTAGATTGGTTGCCTCAACTGTCAGGTTATTTTTATGCATTGTGTTGGTGTAAAAAAAAAAAATGTTAACTTATAATAATAATTAACGTCTACAGTAGATTTCTTGTTGCTCAACCTCAACACTTGTAGCCAAATCACAGTTTAAATGGTGATAGTTGTCATAACAGTTCAACAAGCAAAGTAGAAATGACAAAATGGGGTCACACATTCAACCTTCACTTTTAACCAGCAAAATCACATGTTGTCCACCAAGCTCAGAAAATCCAATCTTTCACATAAGCAAAATTTTGTTCACTGAGAGATCTTTCTGATTGGTCATGCCATTCAGGGGAGGGAAGAACATTAGCATAGATTCTGGTCCTTACAGTAGATTTTTGCTAACTACTTTTTGGTAATTATTCTTTGGCAGATCACACACAAAACACAAACTCTTTTTTGAGGTAGCTGATTATCTCTTTCACTACACAGTGAGAATAGTATGATGGTGTTATTCCTTTCCCAAAGGCATTTGTGTTAAGTGAACGCAATCTATCGTAGCCAGAAGTTGAATCTGGCTTGCTATTTCCATTTGAACACTAATAATCATTAGGCCACCTGCATTTCCAAACAAACTTTCCAAACATTTTTAAATGTAACCAGCACTTCTACTCCATTAGTTTCTTTTCTCACACTTCCTACCTCTGGAACTTCCTTCCATTTACTTATTTCTCTAATAGCTACAATCTCTAAAAATTTGAATACAACATCTATTGCCTTCTATCTTCTTGAACCTCATTCATCTTTTATCCTTTCTTCAATATCCAATCTTTTCTCTCACTGTAACCCCCTGAACACTAGTGGCAGTCCTGCTTTGTTTGGGGTGAAAGGATTGAAAAAAATAAAAAGATTAACAGTAAAAATAAATTCAATTTTGATTTAAAAAACAGTGTAATCAAATCATAGGCTAATCAACAAAAATATTGTTTGATATTTTTTAGATAATCAATAAGACCTTTTTTTTTTTTGTTATTCAAAAATATCTACATACTCAAATTACAAGGAATATGATCTGAAATTTATTTAATTTGATTTATAAAAATAAAGTAGAATAATTTTATATGTGCCATATTGTGAAAATTTACTTTATCATTGGATTTAGTAAGACACACCTGTTTTATGAGGACTAATTATGCTAAAATAAAAATTGTTTCTCTACAGTCTAACCTTTTTTATCTGGTATCCTTGGGACCAAGTCACTGACAAACCACAGAAAATGTTGGGTCACAGAAATCATCCTTAAAAAAAAAAAAGACCTTGTTTTGCCAGCTCATTCCTCATTGCTGTGTTATCAAAGATAAAACAAAGAAGTATCTATGTTATCAGTCCTGACCGTCTTGACTTCAGTCACTTCCAACCCCACGTGCAGCAGTGACGTGGTTTACTCCTGCTACTTCTATAAATATTTTCACGGTGGTGGTTCTTCTAATGACACCTCAGCTACATGAATTTAAGCCTACTATTAGATTGGCAGTTATGTCTAATCACTTTACTGTTGAATTAGCTAGATGTAATTTTAAATTCTATTGTATTGGTTTTTTTATCACCTGTGGAATTCTCTTATGGGTTTTTTTGCTTCCTTACTATCTATGATTTTTAAAAATTTAAATACAATGTCAATCGCCATCTGAAAACCTGTTCTTTCATTTCCCTTTCTCCTTAGTAAAGTTTTCTCATTCTCTTTCAGTTTCTGTATCCCCCCTTGCATCTTAGTGACATTATCACCTTGCTTCAGGTAACAAAAACAGAAAATCTTCAGAGTAGAATATTTCATTATCTCTACATGCATAGTTTGGCTATTCATTCTCTCTTATGCATCTTGCAAGAAAATAGCATATTAGTTCCTGTTGATTGTGAATCAAATAGTAAGGGCAGTGGAAACATTTGGCATTCATTAACTGAACAGATCAGTGCTACCTAATTTACACTTTTTTTCAGAGTGAGTTGGAGTTAAAGTGTAATATCTGGCTTTGGGGTAGACAAATTAGATTTTATCTTTGAATTGTGTATCTGTCTTCAGATAGAACACAACAAATGAGAGATGCCTGGTCCTGGGGATTCTAACCCTGTGGTAGCACTTTCCTCTTTGCACCAATTGGTGGAATATCAATGCCAATTCGGCATTGGTTACAGAAACTGGGCAATTTTTGGCCTTGGCCCATTTGCATGTGATCAGATTCCTCACTTTAAACTGGCCTTGTGCCACATCCTGTAACCATGATTTGGCTCTTGTAAAGATAAAGTATAGCAGCGCAAGTCAGATACTTACTGGGGTGATTCAATGAAACAACTATTTTCCCAAAATTTTTAACGATGGATTGGATATATGAGTTCCACCTGAGATTTAAGGAAAGCATGAGTTTCAACAGATGTTCAAGGCAAAAAGCCTCCATGAGAGAACACCCATCTTGAATGGAGGGGTGAAAGTTCAGTTTTATTGGAGATAGTGGAACATTACTAGTTTGATTTGAGGCATATTGAATTTTACAAGCCAGCCCTTCCCCCATTGAGCCACCTGGTCTGTGTTAGAGGAAAGATGAGCTGATAGGTTCTGGTTTTCCAGATTTTTGTATAATCTGCATAGATACTAATGACCGGCATAATCTCTTAGGCAGATCATAAATATACAAGAGAAAAGGGGTAGGACCAAGAAGAGAATCCTGTGGAAGGCTGTCTGTGATGTTATGGGATTCTAGTGACTGATTGTTAACAACAACTTTTAACAACCTATTAAGAAGAGCTTGATAACTGTAAGACCTTCCAGAGATTCTATAGAAGCATTTATGTAACACCCCCCCCCCCATAATAATGTGTAACAAGTCCCAAAGCTCACACTTACACCTGTTCCTGTTCTAGGTAAGAAGAGAGATTAACTATTAGGTTCTGGTCTTAGATTTTGGGAGGTGCACCTGTAAACTGTTGTATAAACTGCATAGATACTCACTAATAATTGGCATATGCTCTTAAGAGGTCATAAATATACAGTAGAATTGGGTAGAACTGAGGAAAGAATCCTGAGAAACGCTGGCATTGATCCTAATGGCTTCCAATGACTGGCTATTAATAACAACCTTCAGAGACTTACTGGTTAGGAAGGACTCGTTCATTGAGAGATTCCTTCCATAGATTATACAGCTGAAGTGCATATGCAGTAGCCCTTTACAATAGGTAAAAAGACCATGAGCTCACACTTACACAAAGCCAATCTAGTCGGTCAAATGTCTCATCTTTTTGTTAAGTTAGTGTCACTTACAAAAAGGAAGTATCTTCAGAATTTTTATGGTTAAAGCCGCCACTATTCTTGCCCAGGAAGGTTTAGGAAGTCAAATTGATAAAGTCTGCAACTTAATTACTGTGTGTGGCATTTACTAAATAGTAGGTTTTAAAAAATGATGAATTTCAATTCCTGTCTGAATTTCTGGGAGGGGAATTATTACTTATCCTATTTGCATGTAAACCATTGTCCTTATTTTTGTTGTTACAACATTTTGGCTGTTGTGCCCTCATTTGACAGATATCTATTTCAGTTTATATATATATATATATATATATATATATATATATCGTCTACCAGGAGTAGAGTCGCTGACTGACGCCATTTCAGTCGGGTTTCAATCCCGGGTAAGAAAGCAATCGGAGACTAACTGTACTGATGAGCCATGATACGGCGAAACAGATCTGTCTGCAGATGACAATATATATATATATATATATATATATATAACAATCTATAAGACATTCCTATTCTCTTTCTCTCTCTTCAATCCTCTCTTTCTGTTACAATCTGTTTATCTGTCTCCCTCTCTCTCCATCTCAATTTGTTCATCTTTGTCTCTCTGTCTCTCTCAGATGAAGCCCTTCCAGAGATTCCATTCTTCACAAAGAAACATTTGGCAGTCATTGACTGAGCAGCCAGCACTACTTTCAGTTGAAATTTATAAAAATCTTTACTTAAAAACAATTTTTCAACAAAATAGGTTTCTCAAGTCCAGTAACTGTTATCTCTCTTTCCATTACTGATGGGGGTTTCCTTCTTAATCTTTTATTTGAAGCAGTGTGGAATGTCAACATCTTTATTATGTCATTATTTTCTCTCTGAGTTAAATGTGCTATCCATTTTTGTTGTGGCTGTTGCTGCAAGTCTTCAAGTAATGTAGTTTCCTTCCTAACTTTTTATTTGATGCAGTGTGGAATATCAATATCTTTGTCATTATCTTACCTTCATGTTACATGTGCTATCCATGTCTGTTACAGATGTTGTTGAAAATTTGCAAGTGTTGTAGTTAAATTCCTAACTTTTTGTTTGATGCAGTATGGAATGTTATCTTCATTTTAACTTGAGATTATATTTGCTATCCATTTTTGTTGCAGGTGTTGTTGAAAATTTCCACCTGATATTGTTTATTATTTGGTAACAGTTGACATTTATTTATGGTATAAGTAGTTATGTAGATAATAAAAAAAAAAATTCCTCATTAAATTTACTCTGCAAATTTTTTTTTATTTTAACTTTATTCAAAATGAAAATTAGATTCATTACATGACATGTTTCAGTCTGGTTAAAGTATTTTTGTTTTAAGTTCCTTAAAACAAAACCACTTCCTCAAAGAAAGAAAATGATACTCTGACGTTTATTTCCTGATACAGTGACTTCAAAAGTTGTGTGAAATGTCTAGGAAATGATATATGAACAGATTATTCAATCTGTTCAAATTGCCCAAATATGGGTAGTGCTTTGTATATATATATATCATCATCATTGTTTAATGGCTGTTTCCAATCTAGGATGTGTTTGTGTGTTTGATAGGGTTTTCTTGGTGGCTTTTTTCCAGGCCACCTGATTTTGTGTAAGGCCTGGTTGTAATCTCAACTTCCTTAAATCATTTTTGATAAGCAGGGTCCAAGTTTTACATGGTCAACCTATCATACCTAATTGAACCATCATAAAATATTGTAGCTAGTTTTACAGCTATATACCCTCTTACTAGCACCAACCATCAGTGTTTTTATTGAGTCACCATCTCTAGGAAAATTACCTAACAAGGTTAAAGAGTTCAGCCTACCCTTTTCTGCACAGAGTAGGTACAGAGGTTTTTATTTCAGAGATTTCCTTCTCTTAGATGAGTTGCTATTCAAAGCTAAAGAATCTTACCCAGCCTAAGCAGTTTAAAATCACCTTTTATACTCTTAAACTATTTGCCCAGAGTTAGGACCCTGACAGGTGCTACCACCCCAGGTTAGGGTAGACCTGGCAACAACAGAAATTAAGAGGTAGTTCCACACTTTTTAAAACCGCCAATCTTTCAATCAGAGGCTTTGCTGCCCGATGTAATTTATTGCTTTATCCAGGACTCATATATTTTATTTCTTCCCATGCACTTGCACCTTAGTGGCTTTGTTGCCTTGTTTGAATGAAATTTTGCAGATTCAAATTTCATTACAAGCTTTATTATTTTATTTCAATGACTTCTGATTACTTAATGATATGTATTATCCAAACTCTTTGATCTGGTGCTCATTGTCCAACGACTTTCATGGTTCTGTACTTTTTTAATCAGTTTTCATTATTTCATTGAGTGGCTATGAGGGCAGCTTCTCATATTATTTTCAATTTTCCACAGTAGCTGACAACAGCAAAATGTTTTGGTGATAGTCTTGCTCATTTCTTAAGCTGCATATTTACTTATTTAGGATTGTAAGTATATATTATTCTTTTGTTTTAGGTTATTTTTTAGCTTTTGTATTGCATGAAACAAAGCTTTGTGTGAAAAATACAAGCAGTAAATTGCTGATAACCCCAGAAAAGTGGACATACAGGCCCCCCTACGAAACTCTGGAATTGGGATGCTGAAAGTAACATCAATCAGCTAAATGACAAATTTTTACTTATATTAACTATATAACTAATATATATAGTCATTCGCAGACAGATCTGTTTTGCTGTATCACAGCTCATCTGTATGGTTAGACTCCAATTGCTTTTAACCCAGGATTGAAACCCGACCGAATTGGCGTCAGTCGGCGATTTTATCTCTGGGCTATGGGCGCTCGTTAGAAGAAGGCAGACTTTTTAGCATGTATATTATCATTATACACGCCCAATAGCCAGAGTGCTCTAATTCATTACTGAATGAGCAACATTTTCACAACAATAAGTGAACATTGACTGATAATGAGGTAAAATCTCAAAACATAGAATTTTGTGTTGCAGTGTAAATAATTAAATTAATTTTAAATAAAATCAAATTAAATTATGTATATAAAGACAAAGAGTAAACTTTTTTTAACTGCCAAATTTCATCTATTAAGGGACTTTATCAAGGCAAATTTATAATTCAAGAGCAAAAATATGGATTTTTCAATATTTTTGGTACAGGAGTTCTCACCTGATGAATATTCATGAGCTATACCTAAACATTTTGAAAAACCAATATCATTTTTGCTCTTGTATTTCAATACTTACACAATAAAATTTTTACATTTGCTTTGGTAAACTACCTTAGAGGATGTAACTTGTTGGCTAAGATAAGTTTTCCTTTTTTCTTTATTCATGTATAAAAATAAATGATACAGAATCCAGACAAAGTTTGAAGAATATGAGAAATGGGAAATCATTTCCTTGAAACAAGATTATACGTTTTGCCTTACTGGGTTTCATCAGAACAAAAACAAAAGAAAAACTGTGTGTCTATTTGTAAGTACGCTTAAATAATAAATTCTTATAAGTCCTTTTACTTACGGCCATATCACGTTGAATACACTGGTTCTCACGCAATCACCAAAGTTAATCAACGTTGAGCCTGGTCAGTACTTAGATGGGTGACCGCTTGGGAATACCAGGTGCTGTAGGCATTTAGTGACAGATGTGCGTTGATATCAGCTGGAAAGAGAAATCGGTGAGCCAGTACGAATTCCAGTTGAATACCCTGCATTCACTTAAGCACTGGTACCCTTGGGAAAGGTATTAATCTGTCCCTTCCCTCCAGTTATGGGTTAAATAACAGGGTAGGACTTGGGGACCCTGCCCTTAAAAACAAAATCCCAATGAATCTGGATACTCAAAAAGAAAAAAGTATTACTAGACACAAAAACTTATATAAAAACAACAATAATTGTTGAAAGAAAAAGGTATTACCAGCAATAAATAAAATTTAGTTGGCAATAAATGACCCACCGAGGTTGATATGCCATAAAAACTAAACAACCAACCTCTTTTTTATTTTTTTTTATTTATTTATTAAGTTGTGGTTTATCATGATGAAAGTGGTTACATATTTGAGTTGATTTCCCTGCCCTTTTTTTTTTTTTTTTTTTTTTTTAACAGTGAAATTGATGTCTACCAGCCTAGAAATCAAGTCTTAACAAAAATATACCTAGCAACTTTGAATCTCTAGGACAGTAGACATTAATTTTACTGTTTATAAGAAACAAGGATGTCTACTAAAAATACATCTAAAAACCACTAAATACATTTATAGTAATGAGATTATAAAAGTGGACAGTGAATTCAATACCCAGTGAAGACAGTCTGCTGACTTCATTGTCCATTTTTATATTTACACAGTATTTGCCTATATTTCTGAGATGAGGTAATATTTACACTATTTACATTATCTGGACTATTGTCCTCATCTTGGTTGCCATTTGTACAACGTTTTGGCCATTGTATGCTCTGGCCTTCTTCAGATGCTAGTAATAAAGATCGGTTCAAAATTTCTAGCACCTGAAGAAGACCGGAGAGTACAACAGCTGGAACATCATACAAATGGCAACCAAGATGAGGACAATAGTCCGAATAATGTAAATAGCGCTCTATCCTTGATATTGAGCACTTTAGCACATGAATATCAGTTAATTACTATACATGATACATGCTTAGGTGATCACGACTTTTTCGATCCATGACTGACAAGGCAGAAGATTTTTTTTGCGGTAGGTTGCCATTGCTTTTTGCAGTAGACTAGTTGCCAACTAAGGCTATCTGCACATAAGCAAATGAAACGAATTCAAACTCAAATCTACTATTTCTTATCTTATTTATCCCATAAATATCAGTCAGTTAAGTGCCATACATGATACATGCTTGGGCGATCATGTCTCAAAAAAGACTTGACTAAGCAGAAGATTTTCCTGCAGCAGGTTGCCATTATTTTCTGTGGTATACTGGTTGCTAAATAAGGATATAGAACCTAGCCAGTCCTGTTACTTAATGTATAGCTAGAGGGAGAAGAGATGGATTAATACCTTTCCTAAGGGTATTTGTATGTAAGTGAATGCAACAAATTTCACTGAAATTGGCTCTCCAATTTCTTGTTCTAAGTCAATATCCACTGCTCCCAAACTCACATCTATAAGTTCATAAATATAGTATACCTTAAAGCTATATTTTTTCATAGTAATTTTTTTTTTTTTTAAATCATATCACCCCAAGCAAGGCGGTAACACCACTGATGTGCAGGGGGCTACGTAAGAGTGAAAAGATTGGAAAAGAGAAAACCGGAAACCACATCCTAAACAGGGAACAAGGGATGAGCCTCTTCACCTGTTCAATAGACGTGGGTGGAGTGTGAACCGGGTGATAGTTTAGTCTATCTACTCCAATTAAAAAAAAAAGTGAGAAGATTGGAAAAGAGAAAACCAGAAACCGCATCCTAAACAGGAAACAAGGGATGAGCCTCTTCACCTTTGTACATTCGGGTCAGGTTAGCTTTTTAAAATGACATGCTTCTATGCTCTATTGTAGGGATGATTCTTATATATGTCCTGTTTCTTCAGGATGTTGGCATTCATGGCTCTCTCATTTCCTGCCTTTTGTAACTCTTAATAAGTGTTGCCTTTTGTTGTCTCCTAAAACTTTGTCCACTCTGCATTTACTCCAAGCTCCCTTGGTAGGTTATGCATTGTTTTCTTCTATCCTTCTCGTTTTCAACATGACCTGTAAGGCCAAGCTTTCTTTCCTCATGATATTCCTCAGAAATTGCCACTCTCTTCCTTATGTTAAACATAAGTGTTCTTTTTAATGTCGCTGTCGTTAAAACATCATTGCTCACCTGTTCAGTCCATAGTATTCTCAGCATCCTGATGTAGAATCACATTTCTGTTGTTTCAAGTCCCTTATCTGTAAGAAGATTGTACAGTATTCATTGCCATATAGGAGGACTGATATGACTTAACAATTCAGTAGTCTTTTCTTTGTTTCTAATGAAATTTTCCTGTTAATACTTTTAGTTTTTGGAAGGCATTTTTTACTATCTTGATGTACCTTTGGATTTCAGTGTCACACTTTACATCCCCTTGTTAAGACTTCACAAGATTATTCAGTCAGTTAAGTGCCATATATGATACATGAGAATATATATCTTTTACATTCAGAGTCAAAAGAGAGAGGAAAGAAGGAAAAGAAAATTATGAAAGGAAAAAATAACCACAACATTCTACACATGAAAACATACATACATACATACACAAAGAAATTGGGTCCTGGGTATGACAGTAAACTGCATCTGGCAGCAAGGCCTCTGATTAGGAGCTTGTGAGGAGTATAGAACCACCTTTTAATTACTGTTGTTCCCAGGTCCACTTTGATCCAGAGTGGTAGCACCTGTTAGGGTCTCAGCTATGGGCAAATAGTTAACCCCTAAAATGGGGTCAAAACACTATGAAACTATAAAAATAATTTTATAGAAATATATACATAAAAATAAACTTTTCTAGAAAAATATACATTTTTGAAGGAAAAATATTACCAACAATACATTCTTTAAAGGAAAAAAATCATTTCTAGCAATACATTTCTGAATACCAAATAAGACATCTTCAGTTTCCTAAAATAAAATAAAAATTTTTCATCAAAATCTGAGTAAATCAACCTTCTCACTATAACCAAACATTAAAAAAAATACCTTAAAACCCTAGCTTTTTGGCATTAGATAACCTACAGAGGTTGATATTTCATTAAACAAAGAAAATCAACCTAACACCACTAAAAAGTACATAAATTATTTAACTTCGTATAAAAATAAGAAAATGAGAAAATTAACAATTGCTGATACTTCCTGACAAGTGGATCAAACAATTAAAAGAAGGTTTGTCTATGAAACTCTGAAGTTTGCCATCAATCAGCTAAGTGACAAATTTTATATTTGTATTAAATCTCTCTCTAATATATAGATATACATGCATATATGTTTCATTGAATAATATGTACATATTGTGTCTACTTATTTTTATACTGATCCTTTCCAGGTGTTGAATAAGTTTGTTGATGTTTTTTTTTTTTTTCCAGAAAAGTACTTTTGATATTTTCTGAGATCATCTTCATGTCAAGAAACTGATTACACAACTGGAAAGGATCACTATAAAACTAAGTAGACACAATATGTACATATTATTCAATGAAGATATGCTGCCTATATATATATATATATATATATATATATATATATAGACTAGCAGTATAGCCCAGTGTTGATCGGGTGTAATGAAAGCTTTAAAACTAATCCATGGTCCTGGAGCTCAGACTCTTTGGATGTGGCATGAAATACTAAAAAGCAATAGCTTTTTCCAGTTAAAGCAAAACCATAGACCGAAAGAAAAATGAATGGATGTAAATCAAATTTTGATTTCCTGGTATTGATATCAAATAAGTTTTTTTTCGTCGTAAACTGAATTTTGAAGGTTAAATAAGTCCTCTGAGTAAATGGTATCATGGCTTAGACTAAGAACTATAATTATACCTACTTAAAGCCAAACCTGAAGCAAAAACTAAAATAAAAGGGCTGAAAAAAAATACAGATATACATCCAGATAAACAGACACACACACAAACATTTTGTCTTTTATATATATATATATAATCGATTTTCTGCACTATTGTAAGAACTACAACCTTGAAACTTCTGAATATTGTTTCTTATGTCTTTGTCTATGAGTGTATCAAATTTGATTAAAATCGGACCACTCCTTCTATAACCTGATTTTTTTGGATTATCGATATTTATCAGGGGTACCTCGACACAAAACCTAGCGAAGAACTTTCACAGATACTTATAGTACAACTGTGTAAATTTTCAAGAAAATTGGTTCAGCCCTTTCAGAGTCTGTAGGTAACACACACAAAGTTCCATTTATAAATAAGTTTAGATATATATATATGTGTGAAAAAAGTATGAGAAGGCATTAACATTTTATTTAAAGTGTAAATTTATTGTTATTATTATTAATATTACTTATCCTTTGTATAATACATTAAGTGTCCATAATGGTATTTGTGTCACGACATGTGTTTCAAGTTTGCCTTGCTTTGGGTGAAATGATTAAACAAAAGAAAAGTTATCTTAAATAGCCTTATCTAGACTCTTATGTAGATGACATTCATAGTATCCAACTTGTTCAAAAATGTCTAAACTTATTTATATACAATCCAATCTCCAAGAATTTAAATGTAAAGTCAATAGTCATCTCCTGTTTCTCTAACTTATATCCTCTCTCTCATGCTTTTCTACATCCACCCCACTCTCATCAGTACTCTCTTCCCTCTCCTACTCTCTTCCTGACACCCCCTGCAACCTCTCACTCCTCATAACATTCCTCCTCGTCCACCCCACTCTCATCATTAATCTCTTCCCTCTCCTACTCTCTTCCTGACACCTCCTGCAACCTCAACATTCCTCTTATGTAACGCCCTGCACAACAGTGGCAGTAAAATGCCTTGCTTGGGGCGACACAATTATAAAAAAAAAAAATCCCCATCTCAGACTTATAGCCATTTCACGGTAAAACACAGGTTCTCATACAATCACCAAAGTAATGCCAAGCCTGGTCAGGACATTGATGGGTGACCACTAGAAAATACCAGGTGTTGTAAGCAGAGATGTCAGTTAGTGTAATGCATAACAGCTCAAAATTGAAAATCAAAAAGCTGAATTCCAATTTCAGTTAGGTTCATTATATTCACTTAGAAAAAGTATAAACCCACCTCTTCCTCACCAGCTATTGGTTAATTAGCAGGACTTGTATCAGTAAATCATTATTATATCCAAAATCTTTCTTCTAATCTAAAAATATTATGCAGTTTTAATTAACCAGCAAAAGGTTGATAAACCATAGAAAACAAATCATTTTCTCAGAGAAATGGTTAAAAATGACATTCAATAATTAAATTCTTCATCAGATCCTATAGACAAAATCATAAGCAAAGAGCTATACTAAATAACAAACGCTATATCAATTAAAGACTTTCAACAGCAGTAACAACTAAAATGGATAGCACATTTTAAAGGTTGACAAAAGACCTAGTTAACTGCTATTAGGAAAATTATTTCACTGTTGTTTAAACAAAGGGCTGTTTTTTTATTCATTTGGTTTTTAAAATGACATCCTTCAAATGGTGGCCTTTATTTGCCATATGTTGTTGTAGACATTTTTTAAAGTTTTCCATCACCAAGAAATTCAAATGCTTCAATGTGTTCCAGGTGGTTTTCTTTTAAGCACTGACTCTGTGACTCTGAAATTTCTCAACCTATAGAAGTATTGATTTTTCGATCTAGAACAGCAGCATAACATGAAATGAGTATGAAAAGTTCTTTGTGTTGCAATTAGATTCACCAGTCTTAAAAAACATTTTAACAGCAAATGCATGGTGTTCACCAATTCAAGCCATGATGGTAACTAATGATATTTGAAAAAGAAAGTGTATGATATTAGCTAGATGCAGACACCATTGCCACCTGCTTAAGTTCTCTAGCACCAAATGACAGTTTAAAATGCGGAAGGTATTTTTGCTATACCCTGTAGAAGAGAAAATAATGGATATAATCAAGCGGTTTACTTTCCACACTTCTTTTTCTTCTTCTATGTGCCCTTTCCTTTCAGGACATAGGCGATCATGGTTATCCACGTCTCCCTATCCCTTGTGGCTCCCAGTATGCTTGCTCCTGTTACTCCTGGCAACCCCCGTTCTGTCATCCACTTGATCAAGTCCTGCAAATATGTTATCCACTGTCTTCCTCTGTCTCTCTTGCCTTCTATCTGGCCAGTCAGTATCACGTTCTCCAGGCTTTCCTTCTTCATTGCGTGTCCCAGGAACTTCAGTTGTCTCTTCCTGATGCTCAGTATTAATTTCCTTTTCGTTGCCATTCTTTCCAACACCTCATCATTGCTTGCATGCTCAGTCCACGATATCCGCAGCATCCTTCTGTAGAACCACATTTCCGCTGCTCCCAGTTTTGTCCTCATTTTCGATGATATTGTCCAGCATTCACTGCCGTATTGAAGAACTGACATCACATAGCAATCCAGCACTCTTTTCTTTGTTTCTAGTGAAATTTTCCTATGTGTTAGTTCTTTACTCAGCTTCTGGAACGTGTCATTTGCCATGCCAATTAATCTTCGGATCTCTGTGTCGCACTTTCCATCTCCTGTTAGAACACTTCCTAGGTATTTAAATTTTTGCACCTGCTTTATTCTGGTATCCCCTGCCTGTATTTGGCATTTTGGGTTGCACCTTTTGCATTCAGTTTTCTTAAAGTTTATTTGTAGACCTTTTTTGTCACTCTCCACCGCTACCTTCTGTAGTAGGTCTTGTAGTTTCCTTTCCGTGTCTGCAATCAGCAACGTATCATCTGCATACCTTATGTTGTTCAAGTTGTGGCCTCCAATAACAAATCCTGGCGTGTCATCTAGGGTCATCAGAATATTCTCGCTGTACAGGTTGAACAAATCCAGTGAAAAGACACATCCCTGTCTTACGCTTCTTTCTATCTTTGTAAATCTACTGAGATTGTTACCTGTCCGTATGCATGCCGTTTGTTGCCAGTAGAGATTCTTGATTACTCTGATGTCTTTCCCAAAAATGTCAAGGCTGCCAAGCATCTCCACCAATTCTTTGTGTCGTATCTTGTCGAATGCCTTCACATAGTCAATGAAACATAGGTAGAAGTCTTTCTTCATTTGTATTGCCACCAAAGACAAAAAGTTTGGAAGGAATCATTTACTAAAAAGAACAATAATAATGGACTTTAGAAGTTTAATTCCCTTAGACATTGCTGTAAGAAAGAAATTTCGTAAATTTAAATTAACAGTAACATTAACTGTTCAGTCAATGAAGGCCACATGTTTCACTTATGGAAATAGCTAACTTTGTCATTACCATTAAAATGTACACACCTATCTACTTACCTCTCTGATTGATTAATTGATTCGTTTTCCATGGGCTAGCAACTCCTTGCAGGTTAATCTAAACTAGAATATATTTTTAGATTGTAAGAGTTTTTTTTTTTTATTTGGAGATAATCATGATTAAATAATGTGTTTTTTTTTTATCATTTCACCTCCTCCCCTTCAAAGCAAGGCAATAAAGCCACTAAGCTGCAAGGATTACTAAGTATTAAAGAATGTGAAAAATATATACAATTAAGATGAAAAGGCAAAAAAAGAACAAGAGTTAAGACAATAGATAATGTTTGACATTGCATTTTAAGTTTTAGAGATCAAAGTTAGCAGAAAAGCAAGAAGTGCAAAAGAAAAAACTGTTAGCACTTATGGTTATATCCAGCCATTACAACTGCAAAATGATGAAACCTCACTGCCAATCTAGTACTGCACTGATATTCATAAAGGTGAGGTATCATAGAGGAAAGATCATCAGGACAATTACCATGAAAGTATTTACAGAAAAGGAACAGAGAAGCTACGTTATAGTGGTTGGAAAGTGACTTAAATCGAGATGCCAGGTTAGACCAATAGTCAAAAATGTTTTACTAATTACACTATAGTTAGGTACGGATGAGGTGAATTCGTACCTTTCCTAAGAATATTTACATGTAAGTGAATATGACGAATCCAAATGGAATTGGAATTCAGCACTTTGATTAACAATTCCAAGCCATTATTCATTAGACCATCTGCACATACAAGTTCACAGAACCTGGTATTTCCAAGTAGTCCCCTATCTAGATACTTACCAGGATCACCAATGTTTAACTTTGGGGACCAACACCTTTATAAGACTTGAAGTGCAAATGTCATTGCATGTGGCACATGCCAAATGTTTGGGGCACCCAGTACGGATCAAACTCACTATTCAGTCATTGATCTAGTGAGACAAGCTTCCTAACCATTACTTCACATCAAAGTGCCCAAATAATTTTCTAAGCATAGCTTGGATGTGGCAGTCAATCAGGATGGAACTCACTATTCAATCAAAATCGATCTAGTGAGAACCATTACACCATGTCAAAGTGTCCCTAGTCCTGTTTATATGTATGCATGTAAGACCACACCTTAATTTTGATGTGTTAATTGGGAGGAGGAGACAGAAACAGACAAAATCTTCTTTAAATGTCTGTTGTATTCAGTCAGTTAAGTGGTACACGCTTGGGTGATCATGTCTCTTTCAAGACATGACTGACTGGGCAGAAGATTTTCTTTCTTTGGTAGACAGGTTGCCAACCAAAACTGTAGAACCCAGTCTGTCCTGTTATTTAACCTATAGCTGGAGGGAAAAGATGGATTAATACCTCTCTCAATGGTATTTGTGCGTAAGTGAATCCAACAAATTCAACTGTAATTTGAACTCGGCTCTCCAATTTCTTGCTCTGAGCCAATATCAATTGCACCACAATGCACATCCAGTTGTATTCAGTACCCTTCCAGAAAATACCAAACAGAACCTGTAATTCTTTAAGAAAAAAGCATTAGATATGACAGGCCCAGGAATGAGAATAAAATAAGAGTTATCTCATGTTCTTGTACATAACAGCACATCACAGAAATTCAAACAAAAATTGCAACAGATTTGATTTATAAATTCAACCTTATTGTGACAATTATACTGTAAAATCTAAACCAACAACAGATGCATACTTAAGATCAATAGCTGTCATGAGAAAAATCCATTATTAAATTTGCTACTAATACCAGCAATCAGTTTTTTTTTGTTTTGTTTTTTGTTTTTTATAAATCTGCTTTAGTAATCCCAGCTGTCTATAATATTACTTGTTAAAAATTGTATAGGTAATGAATATCTGCAGGAAAATTATTTGTTATTTAGAGAACAAGTCAAGAGGTTCAGTGTTCTCTAGTTTTTTTTTTTTATAGTAGGTTATATGAAGAAAATAAGTATTGGTAAACTTGGATGCTTGCTAAAAAACAGACTGTCAAAAGAAAGCATTTTCCTTTGGTACTGTTATTATTTTAACTACCTTCACTCCTCAGCAATGTTTGTTTTGATTAGAAGTGTAATAAAAAAAATCTAAAAATATGAAAGTGAAGTTATATATTTTCTTTGTTCTTGAGAATTTATATAAAAAATAATAAACACCATTTATTAGATTGTTTATTTCTACTTTATGTCATTCAACCATGGCAGTGGTTGAATATATTCTAAAGTCCAGCATTGAATGAATCTAGCCATATTTCAAGCTTCACCACTAATTCAGTTCTCAACAAAATTTCAAAGAGTTTACAGTGTTAGATAGGACATCTCCTCAGCTGCAATTTGAAATAAGCTTTTGGTTCAGTAGAAAAAAAAAAAAGTTACATCAAAATATGTGAACTTCGAAAAAGGAGACTAACTACAGAAGTGAGTCACTAATGCTTCTTATAATAAATCTTATTCTTTGTAAGTTTTTTGTTTAATACTTTTGCATGCGGTTTTCAACATTTAAATTATGATGATATCTTTTATCATTTTTGTCAATCAATCTTTGTTTATACCTTATCATTTTATCAGAATTGATTACAAATAATCAATTTTCTATTATTTTTTATTCAATTGCATATAAATTTTTTCTTTTTAATATTTTTGAATGCAGTTTTCAGTATTAAATTTAAATTAACAGCAATGCCTGGAAAAAATTATGGATTACATGATAAAATGCTTGCATAAAAAGTAATACTCTTAAGATTATGTTAAACCTGGAAAAAAACAGGACAAGTTATTATACCTGGAAAAGTAAATGACAAGATATTCTAGTGAAGTAAAAAAAAAAAAAAATAAGAAATTTCTTAAAATATTGCAGCTAAGAATAAAATTTGAATATAATATTTTAAGAAATTTCTTTTTTTTTCTTTTTTTTTTTTACCTCATTAGAATATCTTGCCCTTTACTTGTCCAGGTTTAATAACTTGTCCTGTTCTTTTCCAGGTTTAATATAATCTTAAGAATATTACTTTTCATGTGCACATTTTTCCATGTAATTTATTAGATTGGTTGACAAAACATCAGCTAATTACCAAATGATTTGAACTTTATGAAATGGTAAATAATGAGGATTTCCTTATAGTTGATTCACATATTCAGTAAATTTAGTAAATGTTTATAAATTTATGAATAAAAAATGTTTTCATATTTATTTCTAAATTGGTAAATGAGAAATATTGCATTGCATTAGTTCTAATTGTATTAGTTTTTAGAATGTTGTAAATATAAAATTATTTTTGTAAATAATCTAATAGTGTTTAATATTTTTTATATAAATTTTCAAGAAGAAAAAATACATTTATTCACTTTCATATGTTTAAGTTCCAATTTCAATCATCACTTTTTAAAACAGTAAACATTGCTGAGGAGTGAAGGTAGTTAAAATAGTAGCAGTGTTAATGGAAAAACTACATGAAGGTCCTAGTTTTCCAAAGTATCATTGCTGGAATTTTAATTAGGAATAGAGCACAACTATCTAAAGACAATATCAACAAATACCAGTATCATTAAATTTTGCTAACAATAATGTGTTCCTATCAGAATTATTTTTACCATGGAACAATAGCATAATGTTGGCTTGCGAATTTGGTGGTATAATAATTGTGTGTTCAATCCTTGCACCGGAAAGTACAGGGTCAGTTAAAAAAAAAAAAAAATGAAGAGATCCTTAGATATGAACAGCAGAACGAGGGCAATCTGTAGGTTAAATGAAGGATTCAATTTAAAATTCCCGAAAGGTTAACTGAATCAAAAAACACCTGATGAAGGCTGGAGAGTAGAATGGATAATGACAAAGATAAGAACATTAATTCAAATATAAATAAAAGCATTTTAAAATCATTTCACTCCATGCAAGGGAATAAAGATACTAAGATGCAAGAGGTTACTGAGAATGAAAGAATTAGAGAGGATAATAAAAGAGATGGAATTAAGAAAACAGAAGATGACAATTGATATTGCATCTAAATTTTTGAAGATTGTGCATTGTGGTGCAGTTGATATTGGCTCAGAACGACAAATCAGAGAGCTGAGTTCGAATTCCACTTGATATTCATTGCATTCACATGTGCAAATACCCTTGGGAAAGGTACTAATCCATTTCTTCCCTCCAGTTATGGGTTAAATAACAGGACAGATTGGGTTCTATAGCCTTGGCTGGCAACCAGTCTAACACAGAAAGCAATGGCAACCTACTGCAGGATAATCATGTGCCCAGTCAGTCATGTCTCTTCCGAGACATGATTGCCCAAGCGTGTATCACGTATGGCACTTAACTGACTGAATTGACAGGAAAACAGGATGAGAGTACAACAAACAAGAAGTGTAACAGAAGAAGCAATCAACATAGAACTTGCAACCTAACTGCAAATTTAGTACTGAGCTATAATTTGTGAAGTCATGGGACCAAAAATTGATCAGAAAAGTTACCATGAATATATTGAAAAAGTGACCAAAGCTGAGATACTAGGTCAGGACCAAGAACGTTTACTTTAAAATTGATTTTTTAAAACTGTTTAATATTTTGATATCACATGTATCTGTGTATAGATGAGAAGTTAAAAATCTAATATATATCTATCAGGAAATGCTTAAGAAATGAGAAAGTGACAGTTGTGGCATTAAGTTAGACTTATATCGACCTCTGTCTGATACAGGTTAGGTTAACATAGATTCACAACTATGAAGTCTGTTGATATAAAGTGAAAACACTCATGTGCATATTAACCAGACAAACAGCTGATAATAGCAAAAATAAAAAAATCTGGTCAGCTTTCTACTCTCTCTTCACACCTTTCTACTTATTAACTTTTCTTTCTTATTTTTGTTTAGCTCTCCTCTCTCTGTTTCTACTCTTTCTCCTTCCTCTTCTTCTTCTTTCAAGTCTTTCTTTCATCTTTCATTCTTTTTCCTTTTTTCCATCCTCTGTTTTATTTTCTTTTTAGCCTTTCTCTCTTCTTCTGGCTATCCCCTCCCTTTCAATTCTTTTTGCACATCCAATGTTTTTATAGCTCCCTTCTTTACCCTTGATCGATTTATTCACCCCTTTAACTTATTTTTCTGCACACTTTCTCTTCTTGCCATCTCATTTTTTCTTCTGTCTGACATCTTTTTTCTCTTTACTCTCTCCTTTCTCTCCTCTTCATCTTATTCTCTCTTTTCTCTCCTTTCTCTCGTCTTACTCTCTCCTTTCTCTTGTCTTACTCTCTCCTTTCTCTTGTCTTACTCTCTCCTTTCTCTCGTCTTACTCTCTCCTTTCTCTCGTCTTACTCTCTCTTTCTCTCGTCTTACTCTCTCCTTTCTCTCGTCTTACTCTCTCCTTTCTCTCGTCTTACTCTCTCCTTTCTCTCGTCTTACTCTCTCCTTTCTCTCGTCTTACTCTCTCCTTTCTCGTCTTACTCTCTCCTTTTCTTTTTCGCTTTCCCCTTCTTACTCTTTGCTCTCTATCCTTACTATCTTCTTTCCTCTTCTTCTTTCTCTCTCCTCTCTCTATTCTTTCCTTTTTCTACTCATTATTTCTTTTCTTTCTCTCCTACCTTCTAACAAACACATGACATGATTTTGTTTATAATACTTGAACGACCAGTTGACCAATCTCTAAGAAGTTATTCTACTCATTTATCAAAAGGTGTCCATTCTGACATTGACATTGTCATTGTGGGAAGCAGAAATTCCTGTATGTTTAATGCAATTACTCATCACATTTGCAACTGATATTTGTGGGAGTTACAGTTTAGCTTAAAAGAGTAGATAAAATATTTTAAAGATTGGTAAATAAAATTATTATTTTTTTACAATATTTATTATATATGCTAGTGATGATCATCCACGTATACTGTCTTAATATGTATAGGAAAGAATATTAATAAAAAGTTTTGAATTTAAAAATGTACTTTTTTTAACAGTATTTGTTTATTTTTATTATATTTTATATTTCAGACCGTCCTCGGTCCTTCATCAGAAACAAGTGATTTTTAAATTTGAATTAGAAACGTATTTCACGATAGCATCTGAGTATTTTTTGTTTACATCACGTGGTGTGTTTGTTCACAACATGCAGCACGTCCGTAGAGAAAGTCTGTTTGTTTTCGATAAAAATTTCTTGGAATATCTGAAAAAAAATTTTTACCTATTGAAATATTTGTAAAGATTCAACACACCTAAGTCCCTATTTAACCCTAGCTTGTGTGTATTTAATTTTAAAATCCAGTATTTTTCTTTCTTTCTGCGTGTGTATGTAGAACTAAAATTGGAGTCTATTAGTAAACATTTGCAATTTTCTAAAGTATGATCAGGTTGATTTAATTCAAATTTAAAAATCACTTGTTTCTGATGAAGGACCGAGGACGGTCTGAAATATAAAATATAATAAAAATAAACAAATACTGTTAAAAAAAAGTACATTTTTAAATTCAAAACTTTTTATTAATATTCTTTCCTATATTATATATGCTAATATAGTAACCATTAAAATGATATTCTGTTATAACTTTGTTGGTTATTGTTAATACCCAAAATGTTACTGATGTGTTGTGGTATCACAGTTGTATTGTTTTGGGTCTTAGTATATTACTTCAGTTACTCATGGATTTGTAGTCATAGTTATTACTATGAAGTGATATTCCGGTAGCTTGCTATTGCAAGATAGTTATTCTCATATCTCATGAATAATATTGTATTAAGAGGTTCCTCCTGATAATACATAGTATTCTCTCTTGGGAGCCCTCCTGAGTAATCTACTCAGGGACTAAATAGTAATATCACACTGTGAACACTAAACTCTGCTACTTGGCCATAACTAGTAGGACTGCTGCTACTCATAATCCAGTTGATTCTTGGTTAATCCACTCTGACTTCTGTCAGATGCTTAATATAGGTTATTATTGTGGTCACATGATCCCCAGTGGAATGATCCATTCTTATAGTGTTCAGCCATATGTGTTGCATTTCTCTCTCAGATCAGAGTATCTACACTTTGCTTAGGACTAATATATTGCTTCTTGGTGCTTCTGCTGAGGAACAGTGTATTTTCTGTATTCTATTAAATGTTACACAAATTATATAATTGTATGTTATATAATTGTTACACTCTTAGTCTTTAATGTTTTTATTCTACTGCTCATATCTAGGAATGTTTCATCTAGTGTTTCCACTGAGTCCAAGCACATACTGCTTGACCCAGGGTTTGAATCACGATTACTATGTCACCAAATTCACAAATCAACTATATTATAGGACAACTCTCTGTAGTTAACATGAAGCCTTAAACCTAATCTACTTGCTGGTTAGTGGTGCTACTATTTCTGCCAATCTGGTTTGGCTGCTGCTGCTAAATATTTGCAGTCATTTATTAGTGGTTCCTATATTTATTTCTATCAGTCAGTTAAGTGCCATACATGATACACGCTTGGGCGATCATGTCTTGAAAGAGACATGACTGACTGGGCAGAAGGTTATCCCGCAATAGGTTGCCATTGCTTTCTACGGTAGACTGGTTGCTGACCAAGGCTATAGAACCCAATCTGTCCTATTATTTAACCCATAACTGGAAGGAATAGATGGATTAATACCTTTCCCAAGGGTATTTGCTCATAAGTGAATGCAATGAATTCGGCTGGAATTCGAACTCGGCTCCCCGATTTCTCGTTCCAAGCCGATATCCAATGCACCACAACGCACATCCTATTTATTTCTATGCTTGGCCTATTAAATAGATCCTTAAGAATTTCTACTGGCAGCAAACTGCCTGCATACACACAGGTAACAAATTCAGCAGATTTACAAAGATATAAACGGTCATAAGACAAGAAGGTATCTTTTCACTGAATCTATTCAACTTGTACAGCAAGACTATTCTGAGGACTCTAAAAGTTATGCCAGAATTCGTCATTGGAGGTCACAATCTGAACAAAATAAGGTATGAAGATGATACAGTGCTGATAGCAGACACAGAAAGGAAACTACAGGACCTCCTACAGAAGGTAGCTGAAGAGAGTGACAAGAAAGGACTGCAAATAAACTGCAAGAAAACCAAATGCATGGTCTTTAGTAAAAAGAGCAACCCAAAATGACAAATACTGGTAGGGGATATTAAAATCAAGCAGGTACAAAAATTTAAATACCTTGGAAGTCTTCTAACATCAGACAGAAAATGTAACACAGATCCAAAGGTGAATTGGCATGGTGAAGGACTCATTCCAGAAGCTGAGTAGAGTATTAAGAGACAGGAAAATTTCACTAGAAACAAAGAAGCGAGTACTGGATTGCTATGTAATGTCACTTCTTTAATATGGCAGTGAATGCTGGACAATATCATCAAAGATGAAGGAAAAACTTGAAGCAATTGAAATGTGGTTCTACAGAAGGATGCTGCAGATATCATGGGTCAAGCAGATGAGGTTTTGGAAAGGATAGAAATGAAAAGGAAATTAATACTGAACATCAGGAAAAGACAGCTAAAGTTTCTGGTACATGCAATGAGGACAGAGGGCTTGGAGAATCTGATACTAACAAGACAGATAGAAGGGGAAAGCAGCATGTAATATACTTGAAAGGCCTGAGCAGGTGGATGGCAGAGTGAGGGTTGCATGGTGTAACAGGAGAAAGCATGCTAAGAGATGTGGAAAGCAATGATCGACTACACCCTGAAAGGACAAGACACATAGAAAATAGCCTAGTATATGCACTGATTCTTTCACATCTCTCTCTAGTGTTCTTCCTTATCCAGAATAATGTGTTCCGCATAGATTAAAGGGTTCAGTTTAAAATGTAGGTTATCAAGATCAATATATACCTAATGATGGTCGGAGGTCACAAGGTCCAAAACATAATAACAACAAAGTTGAGGACAATATTCTGTGAATAGTGTAAAAAATAACTTTCTATATCGGAAATTCAAACTGAAGGTGATCAGTTGATAACAACTAAGATGAGCACAATAGTCTGAATATGAATAGTATAAATAATGACAACTCTCCATCCCATAAATTCAGACCGAAGGTGATTGGTTGATAACAACAAAAATGAGGACAAAAGTTTGAATATAAATGACAGAAATTTAAGCAAAATATCTATTTTCAAACGCAAACATAATACTTGTACACATTCTTACTCAGAAGAGCCAGGATCCAGGAAATACTATGCATTGATTTTCAGCTGAAAATGCTTAATGGTCATGTATACAGGCAAACATATTATGAACTGGCCTAAGTTACTCATTGAACAATACTCACTGTAGTTAAATGGAAAATCTTGTCAAATTCACTTACTTCTAAGCTGATTATATTTCTTTTGGATTTAATTTCTCTTCCTGGTAGTATGAGAAAGTCTTTCAAAATATATACCTAAAAATAAAAGCAATAAGCAAATCAGTTGTTTTATATTGCTGAAAAGATCGATTGGTTGATTTATTTTCTTATCTACCTATTACAGGTTATTTAAAGCCAGAAAATATTCTTAGATAGTAAGATTTTTTTTTCTTAGATAATAATACAAGTTTTACTTATTAATTCATAGCTGGGTAGAGAAGAGCTGAATTCATACTTTTCCCAAGAATATTTGAGCCTAAGTGAATATAATGAACTCAATGAGCTGATTTGGAAAAGGTTGATGGCTGTTCTAGCACAAAGGGTTTGAGAATACTGGCCTTATTAAAAAAAATTGCAACTTGGCCCTATAAGGTTGATGAAACTGTTTTGGAAGCTTTTGATAGTTGTGCTAGTAGACAGTCACTGCTAGAATAAACTTTCCAAATTCGTAACTGTCCTAAACATGTAAAGTTACATATACCTACAGAGGAAAGACAAAAAAAAAATAGTGAAATTTATTGTGGTTCTTTTGCATTTCTTTTCACACAGATTAAAATGGAATAGTCCCTTCATAAGGTATTGGTGTAATGGTTGGGCTAAGGGAAGGGCAACTAGAATTATAATAAGTATCAACATACAATAAAAAGCCATGAAACACATTTCTAGCACAAAGGGTTTGAGAATACTGGCCTTATTAAAAAAAATTGCAACTTGGCCCTATTGGGTTGATGAAACTGTTTGGAAGCTTTTGATAGTTGTGCTAGTAGACAGTCACTGCTAGAATAAACTTCCAAATTCGTAACTGTCCTACACATGTAAAGTTACATGTACCTACATAGGAAAGACAAAAAAAAAAGGTGAAATTTATTGTGGTTCTTTTGCATTTCTTTTCACACAGATCAAAATGGAATAGTCCCTTCATAAGGTATTGGTGTAATGGTTGGGCTAAGGGAAGGGCAACTAGAATTATAATAAGTATCAACATACAATAAAAAGCCATGAAACACATTTCTAGCACAAAGGGTTTGAGAATACTGGCCTTATTAAAAAAAATTGCAACTTGGCCCTATTGGGTTGATGAAACTGTTTGGAAGCTTTTGATAGTTGTGCTAGTAGACAGTCACTGCTAGAATAAACTTCCAAATTCGTAACTGTCCTGCACAGGTAAAGTTACATGTACCTACAGGAAAGGAAAGACAAAAAAAAAGGTGAAATTTATTGTGGTTCTTTTGCATTTCTTTTCACACAGATCAAAATGGAATAGTCCCTTCATAAGGTATTGGTGTAATGGTTGGGCTAAGGGAAGGGCAACTAGAATTATAATAAGTATCAACATACAATAAAAAGCCATGAAACACATTTCTAGCACAAAGGGTTTGAGAATACTGGCCTTATTAAAAAAAATTGCAACTTGGCCCTATTGGGTTGATGAAACTGTTTGGAAGCTTTTGATAGTTGTGCTAGTAGACAGTCACTGCTAGAATAAACTTCCAAATTCGTAACTGTCCTACACAGGTAAAGTTACATGTACCTACAGAGGAAAGACAAAAAAAAAAGGTGAAATTTATTGTGGTTCTTTTGCATTTCTTTTCACACAGATCAAAATGGAATAGTCCCTTCATAAGGTATTGGTGTAATGGTTGGGCTAAGGGAAGGGCAACTAGAATTATAATAAGTATCAACATACAATAAAAAGCCATGAAACACATTTCTAGCACAAAGGGTTTGAGAATACTGGCCTTATTAAAAAAAAATTGCAACTTGGCCCTATTGGGTTGATGAAACTGTTTGGAAGCTTTTGATAGTTGTGCTAGTAGACAGTCACTGCTAGAATAAACTTTCCAAATTCGTAACTGTCCTACACATGTAAAGTTACATGTACCTACATAGGAAAGACAAAAAAAAAAGGTGAAATTTATTGTGGTTCTTTTGCATTTCTTTTCACACAGATCAAAATGGAATAGTCCCTTCATAAGGTATTGGTGTAATGGTTGGGCTAAGGGAAGGGCAACTAGAATTATAATAAGTATCAACATACAATAAAAAGCCATGAAACACATTTCTAGCACAAAGGGTTTGAGAATACTGGCCTTATTAAAAAAAATTGCAACTTGGCCCTATTGGGTTGATGAAACTGTTTGGAAGCTTTTGATAGTTGTGCTAGTAGACAGTCACTGCTAGAATAAACTTCCAAATTCGTAACTGTCCTACACAGGTAAAGTTACATGTACCTACAGAGGAAAGACAAAAAAAAAAGGTGAAATTTATTGTGGTTCTTTTGCATTTCTTTTCACACAGATCAAAATGGAATAGTCCCTTCATAAGGTATTGGTGTAATGGTTGGGCTAAGGGAAGGGCAACTAGAATTATAATAAGTATCAACATACAATAAAAAGCCATGAAACACATTTCACTTTACACTGATATTAAAAAACCCAAATTCAGAGTAAGTAAATAGGGATGTATATATGTATATCAGCTCATGTCTGAGTTGTTTCTAATTACAAGACACAGATTTGAATCTCACTATGTTCTATTTGACAGGAAGATAATTTCTTGATGAAATTAACCTGAGGAGGTGATCTAAGCATGCATCACCTTTAGAGAGTGCCTGAAAACTGAACCAAGAGTTAACCCTAACCTTGTGAGTGAAATTGGGTAGACAGACTGATTTGCAAAGGGTGATGGCTGTGCTAGCACAAAGGGTTTGAGCATACTGGCCTTATTAAAAAACATTAAACACGTGAGATTATGCACTCTCTCTTAGAAGAGAAACTGTAATTAATGTCCACTTAGCACAGTTGCAGTATAAACGGCAGTGGACTTTGTGGATTAAGCAGGCATCTGTTAGAGGGATTTGCTAACCATCCCAGCAGATGAATGTGTTTGGAAATGCATAGCCAGCCATTATATATATATATATATATATATATATATATATATATATATATATATATACTTATGATACTGATGTTAATAATAATAAAATAGTGCTCAATGTAATACAACGGAGCTATGTTATCCCTCACCAACAGCATAACTCGAAGTTTCATACATAATGCAATTTTCTGGTGCTGAGTATAAAGTTTATACTCACCACCTGAAGATTTTGTTGTGCATGAAACTTTGAGTTGTGCTATTGGTGAAAATAATATCCATCTATAATAATATATATATATATATATATATATATATATATATATATATATATATATGTGTGTGTGTGTGAAAAGTGTATGTATATAATTATAAATATCAATATATATATATATGCAATTTGTTATACATATATTATTTATATATTATATATGCATGGTACTTATTTGAAAGTTTGTCTGATCACAAGAGCGTGAACCCAGGGTCACAAACTCACACCTATCTAAAATTATATATATATATATATATATATATATATATATATATATATAAACTTATTTATAAATGGAACTTTGTCTGTGTGTCCGTTACCTATAGACTCCGAAACAGCTGAACTGATTTTCTTGAAAATTTACACAGTTGTACTATAAGCATCTGCGAGTGTTCTTCACTAGGTTTTGTGTCGAGGTACCCCCGATAAGTACCGATAATCGAAAAAATCGGGTTAAAGAAGGAGTGGTCTGATTTTAATTAAATTTGATACACTCATAGACAAAGACATAAGAAACAATATTCAGAAGTTTCAAGGTTGCAGTTCTTACAATAGTGCAGAAAATCGATTATATATATATATAAAAGGCAAGCTGTTTGTGTGTGTCTGTTTATCTGCCTGTATGTCTATTTTTTCAGCCCTTTTATTTTAGTTTTTGCTTCAGGTTTGGCTTTAAGTAGGTATAATTGTAGTTCTTAGTCTCAGCCATGATACCATTTACTCAGAGGACTTATTTAGCCTTCAAAATTCAGTTTACGACAAAAAAAACTTATTTGATATCGATACCAGGAAATCAAAATTTGACTTATATCCATTCATTTTTCTTTCAGTCTACGGTTTTGCTTTAACTAGAAACAACTATTGCTTTTTAGTCTTTCGTGTCAACGTCCAATGAGTCTGAGCTCCAGGACCATGGATTAGTTTTAAAGCTTTCATTACACCCAAGCAACGCCAGGCTATACTGCTAGGAAATTTTCTATGGCAAAGTTAAAAAAAAGTTTTCTTGTGATGTGTTTCATTCTTCAGGACTTCAGCAAACTAAATTTATGTTGGTGCAACTACACATGCTCATGATTTAAACTCTTTTTCTTTCCATTGCTTTTGCTAGTACGTATCCCACACTGTGATAATAGAAGTTCTGACAGGAATAATGAAATGTTGTAAGAGTCCTAGCAAAAGTTTTCTGTACATGACCTTGCAATAAAAAAAAAAAAAAGAAAAGAAAATTAAATGAACAATTTGTAATGTTCATATTTGAGCTTCCGTCACAAATACTAAGCAGTACAGCATGCCATTTCCAAATTTCTGGTGGATTGAATTAAGTCATGGTGCTCTTTTTCTCATAGATGGTGACCAACTGACCCTACTATACTGTACAGTCGATTAATTGGATTAGATAGATCTATCTTAATTGGAGTAGATAGATCTATCGCCCGCTTCACACTCCACCCACGTCTATTGAACAGGTTAAGAGGCTCATCCCTTGTTCCCTGTTTAGGATGTGGTTTCTGGCTTTCTCTTTTCCAATCTTTTCACTATTATATAGCCCCCTGCACATCAGTGGCGTTACCACCTTGCTCGGGGTGATACAATTAAAAAAAAAATAATAAAAATAAAAACAAGCTATACACGTGTGTAAAATCAAAAATATAAAATGATGATAATTTACCCATCGCATCCTATTATATATATATATATATATAAATGTGTGTACAGTTAAGATTTTCATGTGTGGTCAACATTAAAGCAAAAACCAAATGATTGTTTTCTTTTCCATCTCTCCAACCAGAATTTGTGTGTAATCTTTTAAGGACGTTGTAATGTTTGTTCAAAATAGCCAAAAATTAAGGAAAAAAAATTAGAGTATTAAAGGAACAGAATACTTGGTAAAGGATACAAGAAAAGGTTTATTAAATACTCATACATAGAATGGAAATAATTGAGTAGATCAAATACTCCTTAAATCTTACTCTAATGTAGCTACTTGCCATATTTATAAGTAGGTACATTCCATTGGCAGTAATAGGGAAGAGCAGGATGTATACTAAGTTCACTCTACAAAAAAGGTTTATAAGAAAATCCTGTGCAAATCATGGAACAAAAGAACAACCAATGTATTAGCTGATAAATATCATTTACACTTGGTAGCACTCAGTTAATTCCATATACAATACAAGCTTGGGCAATCATGTCTCTTTCAAGACATGTCTGACTAGGTAGAAGATTTTTCCACAGTAGGTTGCCATTACTTTCTGTGGTAGTCTAGTTGCCAACCAAGGCTATAGGACTTAATCTACCCTGCTATTTAACCCATAACTGGACGGAGAAGAAATGGATTAATACCATTTGTGCATAAGTGAATGCAGCAAATTCAACTGGAATTTGAACTCGGCTCTCCAATTTTTCATTCTGAGTTGCTATCCATTGCACCAAAACGCCCATATATAAGAAGAAATAAAGTAATATTTACTTACACATAAATTTATTAACAAATATAATAAAAAGTAACACAGGCTTTTGGATATATTATGCTTTTGGATTATTATTATTATAGAAAATATATTTAAAACAGGATAAAAATTCCAGCTTTAATTTATATCTATTCAAATTTATTTATTTTCACATTCCTGTTATCCAGTCATAGCATGCTCTATACCATGACCAATAACTTAGATGTACTTTTAAACAGTCATTGCTTGGCACTTGTGAAGGTTTTCATGACCTTTTATAATTGTTGAATACAACAACAAAATATTTCCAATAACTCCAGATTCCCATCAGTATGATTAGAACCATCATTCAAAAAAAAGAAAGGAAAGAATATAAAGCCTATTTCAGTGATGGGCAAAATGCAGCCACATTAGCTTTCTGAATGACAACTGATTTCATGAGGACAATAATGTTTATTAAAATATTTGTTTTTTATTCTCACTTGTTCACTCACACACTCTCACGCCTAATCAGATACATAAACAATGATTAAGTCCAATGTTTCTTTAATTTTGTAAGTTTTTGTTGCCAGTAATATTGTTAGCAAAATCACCAATGGTTTAAAAACCATTGGTGATTTTTCACTTAGGAAGATCATACATGTAAATATCTTTTGCTTCAGAAGTAGGAAGCATCAGTGGTAATTATTCTTCTTTTACAAATATTTTTGTCTGATCAAATGAATAAAATAGAAAGAAATAACATGCAAAAATGCACATTGCTTACATTGTTCGAACTGTAGATAAAAATGTTAGTTAGATCCAGTGACTTGACCCAAACAGTTGTGAGTTCAATACCAGGCTACAGCAGTGGTAAACAAATAACTTAGAGAGTTGAGTTAAACTAAAACATCTGGAAGTAAGCATATCTCATGGAATGAGAACAATATACCCCAGTGATTGAAGTAAATGGTTCAGTTTGAAATTCCAATCACTTGAAGAAGAAAAGTGTACAATGGCTGAAATGTCAAGAATATCACAATAATGATGAGGACAATATTTTGAACAATGTAAATAATGTAAATACTACTTCATCCCAGAACTATAGACAAATATGCAACAGTTTGCATTGATCATGCTATCATCATTAATATTATTGTACCAAGACTTCAATTTTTTTGTAACTATACAAGGAATTTTTTCTCCAAAGAAAAAAAACATTCCCATTTCTAAAGTAGATGCTTTTGTTGGGAAAATGGCTGCAGTATCCTTTAAAAATAAAAAAAATATATACCTTTATTCTTTTATATATATGTATATATATAATATATTTTTTTTTTTATAAGCGTTTCACCCCGAGCAAGGCATGTCACTGCCACTACTGCACAGGGGGCTACATAGAGTGGAGAAAGGATGATTAAATATAGGAAATGTCAGAGGGTGGGTGATAGGCGGGTAGGGATTAAATATAGGAAATGTCAGAGGGTGGGTGATAGGCGGGTAAGGGTACCAAGAATGAGGGTTGGGTAGATGAGAGTGTTCTGAGAATAATTGGGAGTTAGTGATAGGAGGTGTCTATTGACCCTACATTTAAACACCTGGAGATTGTAGCTGTCGGGAAAGCAGACTTGTGGAAGGGAGTTCCACAGGCGGGAAGCGCGAGAAAAGAAGCTGTTGGAGTAGAATTTACGGTTACATCTTATCTGTTTAACTGTAAAAGGGTGGGACCTAGTTGCTAATCTAGTATCTTGTGTAAATTCCTGCATATACCTTTATATATATATACCTTTATTCTTTTAGTAGTGTGGCACGTCTTATTATGTACTGTATGTTATGTGGCCCACTGTCATGACTTAACTAATGATCTGTCTTGAAAGGCATTCATAATCAAAGAATTTCTTAGAAAATAATCCCAAAGGCATTCATAATCAAAGAAAATTTCCTAGCTTTTATAGCAAGAATCAGTATTATTTGTACACTCTAAAAAGTTATAGCTTACAGCCACATCATATTGAATCACCAGTTCTTACATGATCACCGAAGTTAAGCAATGTCAAGCCTAGTCAGTATCTAGATGGGTGACCAGGTGGTATTGTAATGGATAATAGCTTGGAAGCGTTAATCGAAGAAACACTTGGATTCATTATATTCACTTATGTTCAAATACCTGTTAGAATGGTATGAATTCATCTCTTCTCCCCCAAGCTATGGGTTGAATGGTAAAATTTGTATCACTAAACCATTATCTAAAATAAAAAACCTCATTTTTTCTAAAGAGTTGATAAGCTGTAGAAAAAAAATTAATAAAAAAATAACCTTTTCCTCACTTCTCTCCCTGTAACCCCTACATTCTAGTGAAATTGTCACCGCTCGGGGTGAAATAATTAAAACAACAGAAAAAAAGACCCCAGTTCTCTGCTTTATTCAAATCAAGTAATATGTACTGTAGTCAGAAGAATTTCCCTATATTAGAAACCTACTTTTACATATAATAAAACTTTGAGTATTAATGTTATGCTCTATTTCTTGCAACAACAAAGTTGAAACATTCAAATATTTGCAGTTATCTCTTTGAAAGAGGTAATAATAAATCATAATGTGTGAACACTCATAAGAATAGGTGAATTCATAGGGGAAATTGAGAAAAATAGACGTAGGTGTGAGCTGAAACAGAATTCAAACTAGTGGCCAAGTGTTTAGAATATTAGTATTTTGACCATAAAATCAAAGTTCAAACCTCATCAAGGTTAATTTGTCAAGAAGACAACTTCTTGAAAATATCCAACTAGAGAAGTAATCAAAGTGCATGACACCAGTGAGAAGTGCCTGAAAAAAATGCTACATATTTACCCAAACCTTGTGAGTTAAACTGAGTAGATGAATCTGCTTGGAAGCTATCAATGGTTGTGTTAGTAGAAAAGTACGAATCGCTACTAGAATAGGCTTGCCTAATTAGTTATCCTCCCACGCATGTAAAGTTACAAATGTCACTCCTAAAAAATGAACACATTGGGATTTATTGTAGTTCTTTTGTATTTCTTTCCACAAAGATCAAAATGGAATAGTGCATTATTTATGAGGTTGTTGTGTTGCTTCGTTTTGGTATAATTAGAAGATAGCACAAACTTGAATTAATGATGTTTATTTTTCATATAAAACTTTAGGTTTTTACATCAACTTACAACCTTTAAATTTTGTGTGGATACAGGAGCAGACTAGCTAAATTCTCTTCACTGAGAAGTAGTAAACGAGCCTATCCCTTCTGGACTCTAGTGGTCAACTCTCTAGCATCTTCCTCTTTTCAAATCTCCTACACAAAACTACTGTCCTTAACTCCTACTTCTTACTCCTACTCCTAGCACAAGAAACGGTTCCTTATTTTGCCACCCAATTTTGAATTTTTGGCGTCAATGTGTCTACCTTTTTCTATTTTTAGAACACTCACTATTTTATAAACCATAATAAGGTATAGGCAGTGCATAATGGTGATGCTAACCATGGAAGAGACAAACAGAATTATGATAAAATAGGTTTCAACATACAATACACTTCATATCACCAATATTCTTAAAAATCCAAAACTTAGTAAGATTTGTAAGTGTTATTGTGTGTCAACATTTTTTAGGTTATTTAAGACTAAAAAATATTGGGTTGTCTGGTAAGTTCAAGTTGATTTTTAAGGGACATTAAAACACAAAGTAAAATTATGCTCATAAATATTTCTTCAACTAAATATGAACCATTTTGTGGCACAAACTTTCTCCATCTTTCCTTTAACTTAAAGATTCCATCTTCCCAGAATTTTCTCAGCAAAGAACTCATTAAGGTGAGAGGTTATAAAATTATTAAACCTCTTAGAGAAAGAAAATTAGGAAGGATGTCATTCTTATCTTTTTATGTCCCTTTATATCTTTTGTGGCATCTTCCCTCCCTCTTTCCTTTATTCTTGTTGATTGTGAGTGTGCTTGTGTATTTCTTTTTGTATGTATATAGGTTTGTGCTTTTTTTTTTCCAATGTATGTGTGTAAATATCTGTGCACATGAATTTATCTGTTTCTGTTAATGTTTTTTGTGTGTCTGTGTATATGTGTAGATTGCGTGCATGTGGTCTGTCTTGTGTGTTTGTTTTTTTTTTCCAGTATATTTGTTTGTTTGTTTTCTATACATATATATTATGTTATTATAAGAAAACCTATATAGTATATACATGCACTTTGTATGGTGTGTTTGTGTATGGTCTGACCAGATTTTTTTGTGTATTTCTCTTTGTGTGTGTATGTGTATTTGTGCATTTTTCCAATGTGTGTGTAAATGTGTTTGTGTATGTCTGTTTCTGTTAGTATATTTTTTGTCTGTGTGTATATGTAAATTTTATGTGCATGTCATCCATCTAGTATTTGTTTTTGCTACTGTGTGTATATTCGTTCTTCATTCATACATATGATATTATTATAAAGAAACTTATATAGTATATTCATGCACTTTGTTGTGTTTGTGGTCTGATCAGTATGTTTGTTTTTGCTAGGATGCATATGTATATTCTCATTCTTTATATATATCTCTTGCATTACTATAAGGAAACACACACACACACACACACATATATATGTGTGTGTTTATAATTTGTTTAAGGCTAATTTAAATTTGTCTATCTCTTGTATTTGGAGGTAACAGTAATCATCTGTTTGATATTTTGGTGTAATTTTAAAATTATCACGTTTACATTTGTTGATGCATTGTGATACAAAGAGTTTTCTGTTGTCTCGTAATTTAATATTGCTTTTGTGCGAGGAGACTCGTCTGTTTAGCATTTGAGTGGTACCTGTGTAAAATTTGTTGCATTTTGTGCACCTGTATGCATAAATTATGTTTTTAGAGTTTGTTTTTCATTATTGTGAATGTTATTGTGACTTTTTTAATAATATAGGTGCTTCCCCTCTATAATCATATCACAAACACCACATTTTTTCTTGTGGCATTTTGTAACCCCATTGACTAAATTTAAATGAGGTTAATGTTTTAGTTTTTTTTTGTTTTTAGTTGGTGTATTCTTTTAATTACATTGGCTGTTTTTACTATATCTTTATTTTATCATTCTTGTTAAGTAGGTCTAGGTTTCTTGTTATTTTGGAAAATAGTTCTCGATTGTTCTTGTATGTTGAGACATGCTAGAATTTGTTCGTCATTGCATTCCTTTAAGCTTCTCTGAATAGATGTCTGCTTTTTTTTCTCTCTCTCTTTTTATTAACTCGTATACTGCATTGTACATTATTTTCATTGTTTGAACTGTTGTCCTTACCTTTGAAACTATGTTTACAATGTTTTGGCTGTTGTATGCTCCAGCCTTCTTCAGATAGTAGGAATTTTGAACTAAACCCTTTATTTTGATGACTGGGTTATATTATTCTCATTCTATGTGTGAAGCCACATCAAGATGCCATGTAGTTATCTCCCTTTTAACTCACAACTCTTTGGGTCAAGTTACTGGAACTAACTAATATCTGTATCTAAAGGGCCACGTGTCCTTGAGGAAAAAAATCAAAATGTCATAAACATGGCAATAAAGATGAAGACAACAGTCTGAACAATATAAATAATGTACAACATCATCTCAGAAGTGTAGACATTGTGTTACTATTACTTGTAAGATAATCTAATCTAAACTTATTTATAAATGGAACTTTGTCTGTGTGTGTGTCCATTACCTATAGACTCCGAAATGGCTGAACTGATTTTCTTGAAAATTTACACAGTTGTACTATAAGCATATGTGAGTGTTCTTAGCTAGGTTTTGTGTCGAGGTACCCCCGATAGATATCGAAAATCAATAATCAAAAAAATCAGGTTATAGAAGGAGTGGTCCGATTTTAATCAAATTTGATACACTCACAGACAAAGACATAAGAAACAATATTCAGAAGTTTCAGGGTTGCAGTTCTTACAATAGTGCAGAAAATCGATTATTTATATATATATATATATATATATATATATATATAAAAGGCAAGATGTTTGTGTGTGTGTCTGTTTATCTGTCTGTATGTCCTTCATACAAATCCATAATTTTTATCCGATTCTCACCAAACTTCACACAAATATTCTTTAGGCTGAGTCTGAGTTCCAGGATCATGGATTAGTTTTAAAGCTTTCATTACACCCGAGCAACGCTGGGCTATACTGCTAGTCAGTGATATTATGTATGGTTCTGGTCTTAGATGTATTGTCAAAAATTATGAGATTAGCACATTCACAAAAAAAAATCTATCAATGTTTTTTATTCATGATCTGACTGACATTTAATAAGTTGAAGATGTATTACAGTGAACAATCAATGCATTTAAAGTGTTGCTATGCAGCATATTTATGCAATGTTTATATAGACTTTTTTTTGAGGTTTCTAGATGTTTCACTAATGTACATCATTGTGTATTTTGTATAATCTATTCTGCATATTCCTGCCTTGGTCCTGTAGTTGCTATTATATTCGGTGCTAGCCCCATGCGCAATAGTGGCAGTGGAATGGCTTGCTTGGGGTGAGAAAAAAAAAAATACTGTGGCAGTGTTCACAATGTGTTAGGGATTTAAAATGTTTCTATTACTATAAAAGAAATACATATTCAGGCTAACAAAAAGACATCCTTGATCATGGCAAATAAATTAGCCTATTGTTTTAGTGATGGTGTTGATTAATTTTAGATTAAGGTTGGAAAAGTTATTTTTGATGGTGTCTGTTATGGATTTGGTAGATAGGATTACTTTTGTCATGGTTGTTGGGATTATTATTATATGTGGCTTTTGTAAGCTTTTCATTTAACATTGTACAAGAAATAATCTGAGTATTGGTGGCATTTGAAGTGTTTTCAATGTGTTTCTCTTCTATGGGCAAGAATTTTGGAATATAGGTTCTAAGAGCTCTTAAGTAAATTCCTGATTTTATTTTATTATTGTGATTCGCAAATACAGTCAGCCATCCTAACACACTAACTTGCTCCCATTCTATCAAACACTCTTCCCATCTGCCCAACCCTCATCCTCGGTATCCTTACTCATCTGTCACCTTCCTCCTGACATTCCCTATGTCTAACCACTCCTTCTCTTTACCTTCCCCTATGTAGCCCCATGCGCAATAGTGGCAGTGGAATGCCTTGCTTGGGGTGAGAAAAAAAAAATACTGTGGCAGTGTTCACAATGTGTTAGGGATTTAAAATGTTTCTATTACTATAAAAGAAATACATATTCATGCTAACAAAAAGACATCCTTGATCATGGCAAATAAATTAGCAGAAAACTTTTTGATACAAAAATCATTTGGGCAATTATTACACTCTGTGTCCAAAAGATTTTTTAACATAGTTCCTTGTGATTTGCACATTTCTTCTATTGTTACAGTGCTTGGATCCCACTGGTAAAAAAGCATTCATTCTGTTGATTAAAAGTTCATCAACTGCAGATATGACATACATCATCGTCACTGTGATCCTCACTCCAAGCCAAGTGATTTTTCATGTTGAGAAAAAGGTGATAGTCAGATGGGACCAAATCAAAAGAATAGGGAGGGTGATCAACCAGTTGAAGCCACAGTCATGTACAGCAGCCATTGAAAACAAGGACTTATATTACTCATGAAACGAGACCCTTTTTGTCAGTTTTCCTGGGCATTTTGTAACTAGCTTTCATAACTACCTCAGCAAATTGGCAAAGTACTCTCCATTGATGGTGTAGCCTTTTTGAGGATTGTTAATAAACACAATGCCTTTTACACTATTTACATTGTTCAGACTATTGTCCTTATCTTTATTGCCATGTTTATGATGTTTTGGCCATTGTACACTCCAGCCTTTTTCAACTGCTAGGAATTTCATACTGAACCCTTTATTCTGATCACTAGCACTAGGGTATATCATTCTCATTCCATGTATGATACCACTTCTAATAGCCATGTAGTTGTCTCTCTTTACTTTAACTCTGTAAGTTATTTGTTCATCACTGCTGTAGCCCGGTATTTAACTCACAACTCTTTTTGTCAAATCATACCCTAGTGATTGTAATAAAGGGTTTGGTTCAAAATTCCTAGCATCTAAAGAAGGCTGTAGCATACAACAGCTGAAATGTTGTAAACATGGCAATAAAGATGTGGACAATAGTCTGAACAATGTAAATAGTTTAAATACTACTTCATCACAAAAGTATAGACAAATACAATGCCTTTTACATCTAAAAAGGCCATCACCTTCCATGTAAATAAAATGACTTAATCTTCTTTGGAGCAGGTGAAGATGTATGTTTCCACTGTATGGATTGTTTCTGGCTCAAAGTAATGAACTCAACACTCATCTTTGGTTAGGGAATGTTCAAGAAACCAGCTGGATCTGCCTCAAACAATATCAAATTTTACCGTGATGTGATCTGCTAGTGCACTTTTGATCAGGTGCCAAGCAAAAAAACCTTTGTCACAATCAGTTCATTGTACAGAACATTTTCAACTCTCCCACAGTAGACATTAGTAGCATTGGTTATTTGATTTATAGCCTGTCATCCATCACCATGTAGCAAACAATATTTTTCTTGATGGTGGCAGCTGAAGGTTGTCCAAACCATTGGTCATCGTCAAAGCCTCTCCTTCAGTTCCTAAATTCAGCTGCTCACTTTTGCACTGTTAATAACACTGAAGCATCACCCTCTAATGTAGCAACCATGTCAAGTTAAGAGCCATACATGATACACGCTTGGGTGATCATGTTTCTAAAAAGCATGACTGACTGGGGAAAAAAATTTTTTTCGCAGTAGATTGCCATTACTTTTTGCAGCAGACTGGTTGCCAACCAAGGATATAGAACCCAATCTGTCCTGGTATTTAACCCATAGCTCGAGGAAGAAGTAACAGATTAATACCTTTCCAAAGGGTATTTACATGTAAGTGAATGCAACAAATTCAACTGGAATTCAAACTCGGCTCTCTGATTTCTCGTTCCACTGCACTACAATGCACATCACATTGATAATGCCAAATTTTGTCCATTTTTAAACAAAGTCTCTACTATTTACTTTTGAAGCTCTTGAACAGTCAGATGTCAGTTTTCCGAGAATTGAACAGCACTATTATTAAGAAAAGTTTAGTGCATGCAAGGTTTCACAGCTCTATCATCACTCCTTCATATTCTTTCAAATTTTCAGTCATCTTTGTATAGTGTATGTGTCTATTAACGTAAAGAGTACATTCACAGCTGAAATGGTTGGGATGGAGATCTTGTATGTTTGTGGGTTGAAAATTTTATCAACTTTATCTTTTTTATTCTCTTCCTTCTTTACTAATCCTTTTGAATTTTCTTTTTCCTCATTTATTTTTAATACATGATGTAGAAATGAAGGAAGGAAGGAGAAAATTTCTTAAAATTTTTCTTGAATAGTTACCATTCTTGTTTCCATAAAACAATCTTGTATTGATAGAACCTTACTGTTTCTTACTAATTTCTTGGAATTGATATCTCAGGGCCTGATTAAAACAGCATCTAGTCACACCTTCCACATAGTGCTTGACTTGATTCATGATTTATTTTAGTATTATTTCTTTTAACACTTGTGATGGCAAGTTAGCTGTGCAACCAACCTTCAAATCAAAGAATAACTCCTAACTTAATTTATTTTTACTTCCAAACTATCATCTATCAGGAGGTAATTGTTACTTTCTGAATTTCTGGAATAAGGAGTTATTACTTGCATTATACCCACTAGTCTTCATCAGTTGTCTATTAATCTGGATAATCTTCAGGGAATTTAAGACTGAACAATTTATTTAAAGAGGTAAATTTGTTTTTATTCCACTTGTCAGATTCTTACTAAATAAGAACTAGCAGAGATATCTCTAAGAATGGTTAGTGGAATGAGAACAATTTACCCCTGTTGATTAAAAAAGAAAGTTCAAAAATTTTTTTCAAGGTTACCAACATTGACCACCTGATCAAGGCTGTGGGTCACAACAGCTGAATTATTGTGATAATAACCAAAATGTGAGTCGTCGTTAGTTTCAATGCATTTTGAAAAGCCCCTATATAACAAAATGCAGCCATCTCTTTTACTCTAGCAGCTTCTTTTCTTGCACTTCTCACTTGTGGAACTCCCTTCTGTATACTTGCTTCCTTGATAGCTACAATCTCCAAAAGTTTAGAGCAACATCAATTGCCATCTCTTATCCCCTAGACTCCCATCCTTCTCTTATCCTTTTCCCAACTCCCCCTGTATCTTGGTATTCTCCCTTTTTACTCTACTCTCATGCAACTCTCTTCACACCAGTATTTCCATCCTTCTCTTAACCATTCTTTGACACCTCCTGTAACAGGCTCTTATTTCTATTCGATCTCCTCTTATGTAGACCCCTGCACACCAGTGGCAGTACTGCCATGTTTGAAGTGAAACGATTATAAAAAAAAAAAGGTATAAAGATCTTTTGCTCAGAAAGTGTTGTTTCCAAGGCAGACTGGATTACCTTGCCTTGGGTGGCGACCAGTCTTTAAGAACAAAAACTCTGGATTCAAACCCTTATAAATAATAGGGTAGACTGGGTTCTTTATCAATGTGAAGGCAACTAGTCTATAAGGTCACCTCTAAATTATAAACTTTAGATGGATGAACTCCGGTAGGTTCTTTTGCCCAAGACACACCCACTTCTGCTATGTGGCACACGTAAGGCCCTAATGTTTGCAAAATTCATGATCATGATATAAGTTTAAAAATGTGTTTGTGTTTTCATAGTTAATATATATTTGGGCAGCAATCTTTCTTTTAAACATGTTTTGTTAAAAACAACTGACAAGGAAGATTTTATTAAGTTTTAATTTAATTTTTCCAGTATTCTTACATGTTTCTTTTGTATTGGAGATAAGGAGTGTAAAAATGTTCCATGATTTTCAACTTTCCAAATGCTTTCAGCCACTTCACTGGCCATTTTTGAGGATGTTATTTTTTCAATGTTATTTTGTCCTCATAGTTCGACTATAACATAATTTTTGTGTTTTTGAAAAGGAGCCATCTTTAAAGCTATCACATGACGTGTGCAGCTGGGTATTGCATGAGCATCTGTCTATTTATTAAAAAAATTTTCAAAACTTCATTTACACTCTTAAATAATATAAGGTTGATGGTAGGAGAAAATTGTTTAATATATAGTGCCTGTCTTATAGTGAGGTGCCTTTGGTTCTTGTAAAATATGGGTTAATAAATGTTTTATACACAGCCATGTACATCTCATGATAGCACTCCTTTTAAAAAACACAAAAATTACATTACAGTTAAAACAAGAGGACAAAACAAATAACATTCTTGAAAATGGCCAGTGAAGTGGCTGAAAGTGCTTGGAAAGTTGAAAATTAGAGAACATTTTTACACATGATCTCCAGCAAAAAGGGAACATTTAAGAATACTGAAAAAATAAAATAAAAAATAACAAAATCTTCTATGTCAGTTGTTTTTAATGAAACATGTGTCTACATAAGTGTATGTTTATGTGCATGTGTATATTATCTAAACACTGTAAAAATTTCTCTTTAAAATTTAATTAATTATAATGTTCATTTATAATTTATGCTCTAATATTACATAAAAAATATTTTATTAAAATTAATGACCCACACAATGCTTATTTTGTTTTCATAACTCAAAACATACCTTACCATACCATAATCCAAAGATTAACTTTTAGTTTGGTCAGTGAAAGAGTCAAAAATTCTATTTACCAGATTTGTTCTATGAGGTTCTCTTTTGGGTTTTTTGTTGGTCGACAACTTTTCGTAGAGATTCTTTCGGCTGGATATAATATCCACGAATCATGCCGGAGTTGATAATGTCAGCAAATCCTTTTTACAACTGACTACTCTTTTTCCAAAACTTATTTTTATAGGGGCTAGCACCTAATTAGCATATTCTCAAATATTCTGGAATGATCTAGAATCTTCCAAACGTTTTATTTCTAATTTCTCTATTTTACAACTATTTCATGAATTAACTTTTTTTGTAATAACAAGTAGGACTCAATCCCTTACTATAACTTTTAACCTTTGTGTAGACTTTATTGATATTTTTTATATATGAATGCATCCTTGTAACAGTAGTAAGAAAAATTAAATTTAAAAAAACTAAAATCTGACCTGCTGTCAAAAACATATGTTTACACATTTGAATAATGTATGTTTCTAGTATCTTCCCCCAGACAAATTGTCATTTTTATGATATAACCCAACAATGTCCTTCATGCAACCTGACTTTATTGCTCAACCTAATTCTCACTTTGATTGAGTAATACAGACATACCCATAATCATATTGTTTAACTTCCTCCAGCCACCTCTCCTCAACTTTCTAAAAAACCATGAATTAATTTTATATTTTCTAAAATAAATCATTTTCACAATTTTAACATATCATCTGAAGAAGAACAATATTGTCCTGAAACATGAAATTTTTTGTGTAGTGATCTGCTTTTATAAACCATTGTAATAACAAAATCACAATAAATATATATATATATATATATATATATATATATACACTATATTATTAGTATATATTATTAGTAGTCACTCAACTATGCAAAATGGAGAAAGTCCATATATATATATATATATATATATATATATATATAGACTTTCTCCATTTTGCATAGTTGAGTGACTACTAAAAAGTCAGTCATCACTTGGCACAGAGGGAGAACTTCTATATCACGGACTAGAGGACAACACAATAATATGTCATTGCAGATAGGATCTCTAACACCATTAGATGAGCTGGGCTTTGGGGAAACATGGCTTCATTGTTTTGCTGTCCAAGCACAGGCCAAGAAGTTAAAAAGAACACAATGAGGGAAGAACAAGATTACATATCCCTTTTGAGCTTTGGCAGGAGTGAGGTTATCAGAAAGATCTTTGTCATTGTGTATCCCAGAGAATTGGAAGATTTGACCTTTCCACAAATTTGGAGCATTATAAAGAAAAACTTTCATCCAAAAAAGAAGTTGGTTATCACAGAAAGAACAAAATTTCAGTGTAGTGATGTAGGCAAAAAAGGACTTGCCTTATTTTGCATAGTCAAGTGACTGCTAACAAGTCAGTCATCATTCAACACGGAGGGAGAAAATCTATGTCATAGACTAGAAGACAACATAACTCCTGAGGCACATTCCAAATGTGTTTGTGAAACCAGTTCCATGTTATCTGCACACAATTACTAGTACAAAACATCATCACCAGGAAACACATCAATTATAAAGAGGTGTGAATTGTCTGAAAAAGAAATCACACCTCTTTTATGAGTGATCCCTGTGAACTACAATAGAACACCTGCCTTGAATAATTACATTACCACAACCAACCTGCATAGCACCCTGCTGACAGGCTGAATCCAAAGCTTTATGCAATCTACTTCACTCACAAATTCTGTTTACTTGAAATATGACCTCTACCTTAACCAGGTGACATAGCACCAGTTTTTCATGGTCCAGTGACAATGTTCTTTGACCTGAGTAAGGTGCAGTAACCTATTCTGGAGTGTTAATAATGGTACCCTTGTTGGGTGATGACTATGAGCCTTCAGGATATATAGCATACGTAACACGAGAAAAGTGCCAATTCTTATCTTACTCGGTTTCAATAAATCTTATACAACTAAATAATATATCACATTACTTTTGTAATATTTCCACAAAACAGTTTTCTCATTTGTTCTTTATAAGGATCACTATTATTCAAAAAAGATTTATCTTGCTGATAAAATGCAAGTATAACTTAGGTTGTTTGAAAAATAATGTCAGATTTTAAAGTAAACCTTTTAATTTCCTTCTCATATATTATGCTTACGGCATATCACGTTGAATACACCGGTTCTTGCTCGATCACCAAAGTTAAGCAACGTTGAGCCTGGTCAGTACTTAGATGGGTGACCACTTGGGAATACCAGGTGGATATCAGTGGATATCAGCTCGGAAAGAGAAATTGGTGAGCCGAGTTCGAATTCCAGTTGAATACCCTGCATTCACTTAAGCATTGGTACCCTTGGGAAAGGTATTAATCCGTCCCTTCCCTCCAGTTATGGATTAAATAGCAAGGGTAGGACTTGGGTACCCTGCACTTAAAAACAAATCCCAATGAATCTTGATACTCGAAAAAAAGTTTTATTAGACACAAAACTTACATAAAAACAACAATAAATTGTTGAAAAGGAAAAGGTATTACCAGCAATAAATAAAATTTAGTTGGCATTAAATGATCCACCAAGGTTGATATGCCATAAAAACAAACCAACCAACCAACCAACTCCTATATTATAATAATCGTTACACAAAAATATATTAGTTATTACTAATGATTAAAGGCCCTCTGTTAATGTTATACCAATCTCTTTCAGAATTTAACTTAAAGCATAATATACCACTCATCTTGAATATGAATAATGAAAAATGGTCATAATGCTTCTTGAGCTGCTAACATTAACAGAGCATAGGGTGAAAGATTCACTTGGGATCACACAATACAGCACTTATTTCTGAAGATCCACAGTGATGATACAAGAAAATTAAGGTACTATAGAACATTCATCTGCAATTAACACCTGGAAACACTTATAAAACAAAACCCACATCAGTGTCAGAAAATAATGGGTTCAACAATATCGGACAATCTCAAGAAAATTAGCAAGGTGAAGAAACTTGGTAAATGGGATCCATATGAATTCATTGAAAGTCAAAGAGTTTAACATTTTGAAGTGAGTTCAGTGCTGCAGATACAAAATTCAACTGATTCATTTGTTGATCAAATTGTGTCTTGTAATGAGAAATAATTCCTTTATGACAATCGTAACAAAGCAGGATGATATGAGTTAACTTAGCTTTTATAAGTTTTATTTAGCTTAAAAGCCACACTGTGCGGACTTTCAAGATTGATTCTGCGGAGGGTTAATTAGGTCTCCAGCTTTAAACTAAAGGTTCAGCTTACAAAACAGTAATGATAATTTTAAAGAAATAACTTTGAATTCTTCAATTCACTCAATGAAATTTCAAAACCTCACTTTCACTCTGATTTGGGCTATAAGTACAGTTCTGACCAAAATGTCAATTTGGGTCGAAATTCCAATTCAGGCCAAAAACTGATTTCTTCAAATCACAAGTTTGGCAGAACTTCAGCACCTCTTGTCACAAAACCTTTCACTTTAACTTTGATTCTTTAGCATTTTAAAGAAATAAAAATTGATAAAATTGATTTCTTAAATTCACAAAGTTTTGGAGATATTTTAAACTAAATTTAAAACAAAACAAAAAAAAATTTACTAAGTTTTTTTAAATTGAATATAAATTAAAAACTTAAAATCACTGAAATTTTTCTGTTATTTTAAAATTTGAATTTTTAACAGTTCCCTCCTCATGCAGACACAAATTCCAATGCTGGATGTATTGTTTAAGCACCAGATGAAAGACAGATTTTCAATCTTGAGATCATCCTGATTTCAAAAAAAGTATCACATGTCTATGTAGAGCAAGTGTGATTTTTTAACTGTTCCCTCCTCATCCAGACACAAAACTCAATGCTGGATGTTCAAGCACCAGATGGACAGATTTTCAATTCAGAGATCATCCTGATTCTATAAAGGTATACTACATCTATATAGAGCAAGTGTAGCCTGAGTTAATGGATTCAGAGATAAGGATGGACAGTTTATTTAGAAGTTATACCATAGACCAAATATGTGAGCAACGCTGAGGTTTTGGAGAAAATGGAAATGAAAAGGAAACTTATTCTTAACATTAGGAAGAGACAGCTGAAGTTTCTGCTGTTGGATCTGGAAAAGCAACAAGGAACACGTGTGTGTGTGTATATATATATATATATATATATATATAAACTTATATTTTTATTCTTTGTCAGTGACACTTGTGTGCAGCAGGAGAGCAGCCAGAGAGTTATCCACATGAAGAGATTGTCAGGAGCTAGAAGCTAGTGGGAGCTCTGTCTTTTCAGCCAAAAGCCCCAGATTTTATGTAGCTCTAAAACTCCCATGCATTTTTGGTTGTTGCTCTGTTGACATCATCTACAGCTGGACATATTTGTCAACTACTATTGTCTCCAGTTGACTTTTATCTATGGCTGGATGTATCTGTCAACTATATCCTTGATAGCCATCGCCTTTTAAACTGGTTGTCGCTTTATGTTATTTTTTTCTTACACCCTGTTGACATCATCTACATATATCTGTCAACCACCCTTGTTGACCTCACCCATGGCCGGATGTATCTGTCAGTTACCTCTGCCATTCAAGATAATATATTACTCTGGGACATGTAATGAGGAAAGAGAGCTTGGAGAATTTGATACTCATAGAGTGAATAAAGGGAAAGAGAAACAAAGAAAAACAGCTTGAGGAGTTTAAGTAAATGGATGGTAGAGCAAGATTTGGAAGAAATAACAAAGTAAAAGATATTAAAAGCTCCAAGGGTCAGGAAGATGTGAAGGGCCATGGTTGCCTACGTCCTGAAGGAACACACTATATAAAAGAAGATACACATAAATGTACAGTTTAAAAATACTTGTTTATAACATTCACATGCATTAAATTACTTTTTTCATTATTTTTTAAATCATTTCATCCCAAGCAAAGTGATAATGCTACTAGGACGTGAAAGGTTTTCTAGAAGTGATAGAGAATGAGAAGAATTTAGTAAGGAAGATGTAAAATGGCAATTGATGTTGCATTTAAATTTTTGAAGAATATACGTAGCAGGTAAACAAGAAGTTGGAAGAGAATTAAATTAAATAATTAAATTCATGTGGTTGAGGTACTCTGGAGACAAGCTCATCAAAACAATTACTATGAAAATATTTATAAAAAAAAAACTAGAGAAAAGCCACATCACAGTGGTGGGAAAACGACTGAAGCTGAGATGCCAGGTCAGGACTGATAAGATTACTGACCCTTTGGATTTTGTTGACAATATATTTTTAAAAAATTTTAAAAGTATAATTTATAAATATTTTCACCTTTCAAAAACATCAATAAAAGATACATAAAATGTATCTTCATGCATATTGACATTTTGTGTCTATTGTGTTTATCCATTTTCCTTTCTAATTTGTGAATGATCCTTTGCAGAAATGGCTGTTCTTGATGTTCAAAATTTTCAAAATTGTGTAATGGCAGTCAAAGCTTTTGACTCTCCTAAGTCATTCTCAGGTGTGCGTAATTAGTGTATTCTGTAAAAAAAAATGATGATAGTTGTAAGGAGCACATTTGCTGTAATATTATATTTAAATTTAACATAACAAATCTAAGAACACAAGAAATCCCTCTCACCACATATCATGACATGTTATATATATGAGTTAAATATATGGATGGGAATCTGACAAGATGATAGAATAAAGAAAATGAACAAACAGGAAATGTACAGTGCATTGTCGTGTAGTGGATATCTGCTTGGAATGAGAAATTGGAGAACTGAGTTCAAATTCCAGTTAAATATATTGCATTCACTTACATGCAAATACCCTTAGGAAAGGTATTAATCCATCTCTTTCCTCCAGCTATGGGTTAAATAGCAGAACAGATTAGGTTCTATAGCCTTGGTTGGCAACCAGTCTACTGCAGAAAGTAATGGCAACTTACTGCAGGGAAAATCTTCTGCCCAGTCAGTAATGTTTCTTTCAAGACATGATTGCCCAAACGTGTCTCATGTATGGCCCTTAACTGACAGATCTCAATCTAACATCTCTTGATTAATCATCTTGAAGTATTTTTTTTTGCCTTCTATCAGCATGGCTGGTTCTAACCTCCAGGAGAGCAACTTATGGCACCTTCTTGGATTCATATTTTTCTATGAATGAAATGGAATGATTATATTGAATTAATTGCTAAGTTTCCTTGCTATGGAAGTCAGTTCACTATCATGCTAGTCAATTTTTTGGCCAGAATCTAAATTGCATTTTTATAAGTCTACCATTCATCCGTGCAGCAAATATTGCTGACACGTCTTGTTTGGAATTTCTGCTATTCCTGACAAAATCCAAAGAATCAGTTCTGACATCTCACCTTCAGTCAGTTTCTCACCTTTGAAATTTTTGTATAGCTATTTTCATGGTAAGTGTTCTGAGGATTTTTCCTCTTTGGTAGATCAACTTCAACATTTTAAGTGCAGTACTAATGCACCTATGTAATTTCTCTGTTAAAATTGCTAATTGTAATCATAATTACTATGCTCTCTTCTGTTGCACTTCTCACTTATGGAACTCTCTTCTGGCTCCCTGCTTTCCTGTCAATTACAATCTTCAAAAATTTAAATGTAATCAGTATCTTCTACCTCTTTGAATCCTGTTTATTTTTTTGTATTATCCTATCTGTTTCTTCACTCTCAGCAACCCCTTTGCAACCTTCTTTTTTTATGTGCCATGGCCTTTCAGGACATAGACGATCATGGTCCTCCACTTCTTGTTCCTTGTTGCTCTTAATATATTTTGTAGTTATTTCTCCCAAACCCTGCTCTGTCATCCATTTGTTTAAGCTCATCAAGTATGTCACATGCTCTTTACCGATCTCTTTCTCTCTATCCACCTTGCGAGTATTAGATTCTCTAAGCCCTCCTTTCTCATTATAATAACTTCAGCTGCCTATTCCGTATAAGTTTCCTTTTTGTTTGCAGAATTTTCAAACCTTGCCATTACTCATATGTTTGGTCCATGGTATCCTCAGCATCCTTCTGTAGAACTATATTGCTGTTGCTTCAAGTCTCTTCTTCATTTTTGAGGAGATTGTTCAGCATTTGCTGCTATATAGGAGGACAGATATCACGTCACAATATAATATTCTTTTCTTTGTTTTCAACACACTCCACCCTCGTCTGTTGAACAATTGGAGTAGATAGACTAAACTATCGCCCAGTTCACACTCCACCCTCGTCTATTGAACAGGTGAAGAGGCTCATCCCTTGTTTCCTATTTAGGATGCGGTTTCCAGTTTTCTCTTTTCCAATCTTTTCACTCCTATGTAGCCCCCTGCACATCAGTGGCGTTACCGCCTTGCTCGGGGTGATATGATTAAAAAAAAAATTTTTTTTTGATTTTTATATGTTGCTTTGGATGAAATAATTAAAAGAAAGAAAATTTTAAATTCTTAGTCTGTTTAGTGATTTTCATTTTTTTTTCTATGCCTCTTTTTGGTAATTTGGAATTTAAAGTTCTAAATGTATGTGATGTCTTGTAACAGACAGAAACTTTTGGAAAACTGACAAAAAGACAAATATAGATTTGGCACCTTGCCATGACACAATGGTTAAGAGATCTTTACAACAGCAGCATATTTAACCTACTTGTACATTTATGTAAATATTTGGCATTTTGCTGTGGAACAATGCTTTGTCTAAGAAGCATTCTATAATGAAAGAGTTAAATATATCAGCATACAGGTTAGAAACATAGCAAAAATATCAGTCTTAACATTTTTATTACCAATGTTTTTTGGTAGGGCTGTGTGGTGAGACAATGTTTGTAAGCCAAAAATAAAACAATACTAATTTCTAAGAGAATAAATAGAATTGCTAGATAGTAAATATTACCTATAGCAGGTTATAGAGAACTAGCAGTATAGCCCGGCATTGCTCGGGTGTAATGAAAACATATATATATATATACACATTGATTTTCTGCACTATTGTAAGAACTGCAACCTTGAAACTTCTGAATATCGTTTCTTATGTCTTTGTCTATGAGTGTATATAATTTGATTAAAATCGGACTACTCCTTGTATAACCTGATTTTTTGGATTATCGATTTCAATATTTATCGGGGGTACCATGACACAAAATCTAGCTAAGAACACTCGCAGACGCTTATAGTACAACTGTGTAAATTTTCAAGAAAATCAGTTCAGCCATTTCGGAGTCTATAGGTAATGCATACACACAGAGACACACACACACACAAAGTTCCATTTATAAATAAGTTTAGATAAAATAAAAACAAAGTGAACATTTAAAAAAATATAATTTTTTTTATGCTGGATAAATTTTTTCTCCAGAATCTTTTACACATTTATAAGTTAACTATTCATTCATGCATTGAACATTGCACCCACATCTGGTCTATGTATTTAGATAAAAGAAGATTCTGCAAAGTTATTGGTCCTGATCTGGCATTTTGGTTTCAGTCACTTTCTCATTGCCATAATGTATCTTCTCTGTACATTTTTTTTATAAATATTTTCATAATTGTTTTGATGAACTTTCCTCTTTGGTATCTAGACTTTATGAATTTAAGCACAGTTGTGGCACAGTGGATGTCAGCTCAGAACGAGAAATTGGAGAGCCGAGTTTGAATTCCAGTTGAATTCCTTGCATTCACTTACGCTCAAATACCCTTGGGAAAGGTATTAATCCATCTCTTCCCTCCAGTTATGGGTTAAAAAATAGGACAGATTGGGTTCTATAGCCTTGGTTGGCAACCAGTTTACCACAGAAAGCAATGGCAACCTACTGTGGGATAATCTTCTGCTCAGTCAGTCATGTCTCTTTCGAGACATGATCGTCCAAGCATGTATCATGTATCATGTATGGCACTTAACTGACTGACTAGATTAACAATGCCAGTTAGAAGTCGCAGATACTAAAATCAAGCAGATAGAGAAATTTAAATACCTGGGAAGTGTTTTAAACTGATAACAGAAAGTGTGATACTGAGATCCAAAGGCATATTGGAATGGCTAAGGATGCATTCCAAAAACAAAGCAGAATATTGAAAGAAGGGAAAATTTTGTTGGAAACAAAGGAAAAAGTACTAGACTGTTATGTAATACTAGCAGTATAGCCCGGCGTTGCTCGGGTGTAATGAAAGCTTTAAAACTAATCCATGGTCCTGGAGCTCAGACTCTTTGGACATTGGCACGAAAGACAAAATTGTTTCCAGTTAAAGCGAAACCATAGACAAAGAAAAAATGAATGGATGTAAGTCAAATTTTGATTTTCTGGTATCGATATCAAATTTTCTGCACTATTGTAAGAACTGCAACCTTGAAACTTCTGAATATTGTTTCTTGTGTCTTTGTCTATGAGTGCATCAAATTTTATTAAAATCGGACCACACCTTCTATAACCCAATTTTTTTCGATTATCGATTTTCAATATTTATCGGGGTACCTCGACACAAAACCTAGCTAAGAACACTCGCTGACACTTATAGTACAACTGTGTAAATTTTCAAGAAAATCAGTTCATCCGTTTTGGAGTCTATAGGTCACGGATACACACACACACACACACACACACACAAAGTTTCATTTATAAATAAGTTTCGATCTGTCCTGCTATATGGCAGCAAATGCTGAACAGTCTTATGAAAGATGAAGGAAGCAAAATGTGGTTCTACAGAAGGATGCTGAGGATACCATGGACTGAATATATGAGCAACGACAAGGTTTTGGAAAGGATGGAAACGAAAAAGAAACTTATACTTAACATCAGGAAAAGACAGCTGAAGTTTCTGGAACATGCAATGAGGAAGGAAGGCTTGAAAAATCTAATACTCAGAGACAAGGAAAAGCAACATGTGACATAATTGATGGACTTGTGGAAGACAGAACAGGGTTTGGGAGAAATAAGAGAAAAGGGGTTGAGAGCTACAAGAGATAGGGGGTTGTAGAGGACCAAGATCCCCTTAGTTCTGAAAGGTCTCAGCACATAGAAGATAACTGGATTGGCAATAAGGTCTCATCATTTTACAATTGAAATGGCTAAATATAACTAAGTTCTATGCTATCCATTTCTTCTCTTACATGTCTTACTTCCAAATTCTTGTTTTATGATTAACTTTGATTTTCAAAAATTTAAATTCAGTGTCAATAATTATCTTCTGTCGTCTTAATTCCTGTTTTTTTATTGTTCTCTTTCCTTAATAATGTTTTCTTTTTCTCATATTCTTTAACAAGCAGTAACCCCTTATGTCTTAGTTGTCTTACTTGGGGTAAAATGATTAAAAAGAAATCCCCCAATTTTTTCCTTTTTAAATAAGAAACATTAGTAACTCCTGAACAGGTACCTTCCTATTTATTTAAAAAATTTTCCTTTATCTGAATGTTTTTGTTCTAGATTTATTTTGCCTACTTCTTTGAAATGTTTCTTACTTGTATACATAAAATAAGTTTATTTAAGTCCAAAGGTCTGGAATAGATAGACTAAACTATCACCCGGTTCACACTCCACCCACGTTTATTGAACAGGTGTAGAGGCTCATCCCTTGTTCTCTGTTTAGAATGTGGTTTCTGGTTTTCTCTTTCCCAATCCCTTACGTAGCCCCCTGCATATCAGTGGCGTTACCACCTTGCTCGGGGTGACATGATTAAAAAAAAAAAATGTATAATATTAGGCCTATTTAACATTTTGGTCATATTATTTATTTTTCTTTACTAGCTTAAAAACTGCACTCTGTGCAGACTTTTAAGCTAGCTCCTGGGGAAAGTTAATTGGACCTCCAGCCCAAAAGTAAAGGGTCTACTGATCCAGCTTAGATAATTTTAAAGAAATAACTTTGAATTCCTCAGCTCACTTCCTGAAACTTCAAAACCTCGCTTTCACTCTGATTTGGGCTATGAGTTCAATTCTGGCTAAAAGATCGATTTTGGCTGAAATTTCAATTCATGCTGAAGATGAGTTCTTTAAATCACAGACTCTGCTGAACTTGAAAATATCACATCACAAAACCTCTCACTTTAACACTGATTTTTTTTGGCATTTTGAAGAAATAAAATTGATTTCAATTTGCAAAGTTTTGGAGATATTTTAAACTGAATTTAAAACAAAAAGTCTTAAATTCACAAAGTTTGTGTTACTCTAAATTCAATATGAATTAAAAACTTGTAAAATTACTAATTTTTTTCAGTTATTTTAAAATTTGAATTTTTAACTGGCCCTTTCTCATCCAGTCACAAATTTCAGTGCTAAATATTCAAGCATCAGATTAGGGGCAGACTTTCAATTTCAAGATCATCCTGATTTCAAAATGGTATAATATGTATATATAGAGAAAGTGTGGCTTGAGGGGTTTCAGACACACAGACAAACAGACAGAACTTACTGTTTATTTACTTAGATTTATTTGTTATTATACAAGTTGATTTGTCTGTAAAAATGGACAGATTTCCAAACACTTCATGTTTTAGTGCGTGCAAATATTACAAGTCAGTATAGAAGGAACTGTTGACACATTGGTTGAATTTGCAAATGTTTGCTTATGTTCAGTTAAACCTTTTTTTTTAAATTTACATAAAAAAAAAACTCTGCACTCAGATGTTTTTATGCAATAAAAATGATTACCATTTTCTTTATACAGTTTTTCAAAAATTAAACAGAAACTATTCAAAACTTTCTCTTTCAAAAAATGTTATTTACTAAAGTGAGTTTTGTTTAGAACAAGTTTACCACCATAACAGGGCATTCAATGAGGACTGAACTAATCTTGCTAACAAATGATCTGCAAGACAAGCTTACAAAGCATTTTGTCATTAGTGCAATATATACAAAACAGCATTGTTTGATTAAAGAAGTACATTACAGTGTATTCAAAAGGACATGTGAATGTTACCAGCAATAAAAGGTGAACAATGTAGGCATACTGGTCGCATGATTAAATGTTACCCTCAAACAAAAGGGAGCAAAGTGTATAACCTGGTCCCATGATTTAATATTACTCTCAATTAAAGGTGGAAAAAGTATGTAACCTGGCTACATGATTAAAAGTTACCCAAAATTAAAGTATGTAATCTGGTCCTGTAATGTCAAGATTCAGTCAGTTAAATGCCATACATGATATATGCTTAGGCAATCATGTCTCGAAAAGACATGACTATATTTTTCTGTAGTAAGTTACCATTATTCCTGCAGTAGATTGGTTGTCAATCAAGGCTATAGAAACCAATTTGTCCTACTATTTAACCCATAACTAGAGGGAGAAGTAGCAGATTAATACCTTTTCAAGGGTATTTGCATGTAAATGAATGCAAGGAATTCAACCGGAATTTGATTTTGACTCTCCAATTTCTCATTCCAAGCCGATATCCACTGCACCACAGTACACACCTTATCGGAATTACATAGCTTTCATCATGGAAACCTAAAAACAATTCTCTACGGCAAGTAACTAAGAAGTAGTAAGAGAGATGCAAATGCTCATAGATTCAAATATAAATAATGAAATCTCAAGCTAAGTAAATGCTTAAAGATTTAAATATGGATGACAGACCCTCAAGCCAAGTAATTACTGATAGATTCAAATATGGATGATAAATAATCCTTGAGCTGAGTAAATTTTTATGGATTCAAATATGGATGACTAATCCTCGAACTGAGTAAACATTTGAAAATTCAAATATAGATGACAAAACTTCGAGCAAATATTTACAGATTCAAACATAGATGAGAAATTCTTGAGTCAAGTAAATATTTACAGATTCAAACATAGATGAGAAATTCTTGAGTCAAGTAAATATTTACAGATTCAAACATAGATGAGAAATTCTTGAGTCAAGTAAATATTTACAGATTCAAACATAGATGAGAAATTCTTGAGTCAAGTAAATATTTACAGATTCAAACATAGATGAGAAATTCTTGAGTCAAGTAAATATTTACAGATTCAAACATAGATGAGAAATTCTTGAGTCAAGTAAATATTTACAAATTCAAACAGATGAGAAATTCTTGAGTCAAGTAAATATTTACAGATTCAAATATGAATGAAAAATCTAGATTCAAATATATACTTTTGGGAAAGTTATAAATCTCTCTCTTCTCCCTCAGTTATGCCTTAAATAGTAAACTTGTGTCCTGAAAAATTATTATCTAAAAAATTATCAATGTAATATTCACTTGTAAAAAAACAAAAGGTTTTTAGAATCAGTGAATCAAAATCTAATAAAAAAAATATTAATACAATATTCTCACACACACACCCACACACACACACACACAAAAAAAGAATTATTGTTAGAATGCAGAATATTCTTTGACTTTAAATAACCATGAAAATTTTAATAAACCATAAAAAAAACAATCAATCAACAAGCTACCCACTAACCTAGTCAATGTTTAGCAACTCAAATATGATCTTTTTTTAAAAGTTGATTTTGACGTTAAATAACTCTACAGTTTGACACATCATAAAATCAATCAACCAAAACAAACACCTATCTATACAGCTACTCAGTCTAACAGTGAAACTTTCTTGAATGCGCTTATGTTACTATACTACGGTCATATTCACAATAAACAAACAAGTAAATTCTTCACATTTTGTGCAAGTTTTTTTTTTTTTTTTTTTTTTTTTTTTTTTTACCACCCAGGTCTCTCAACTCCACTATAATACTGACTTGGCTTTATGCAATTTCTGGCTTTTACCAAAACTGGAATTGCCATTAAAGATATTTACGATCATGAAGGAGATTAGGCAGCTGATATCAATCTTGAAAGTAAAAGTCTGATTTGAAAAGTAGAAGGGAAACTGAAATAAGTATGATTAACATTGAGTCAAGTCATGGCAAACCTGAAAAAGAACTTTGAAAAGTGGAAGGGACATTAGAATAAATAAGAGAGATTAAGGAGAAGACACTAGTATAAGTGAGGGAGATTAAGGACAAAATTACGAGATAGATGATGGCAAACCTGAAAGAGGACTTTGAAAAATGGAAAGGACACTAGAATAAATAAGAGAGATTAAGGAGAAGACACTAGTATAAGTGAGGGAGATTAAGGACAAAATTATGAGATAGATGATGGCAAACCTGAAAGAGGACTTTGAAAAATGGAAAGGACACTAGAATAAATAAGAGAGATTAAGGAGAAGACACTAGTATAAGTGAGGGAGATTAAGGACAAAATTATGAGATAGATGATGGCAAACCTGAAAGAGGACTTTGAAAAGTGGAAAGGAAAGTGTTATGCTAAACAGTGAGGAACACAATAGAATTTATTTTAAAAATAAATATATATCTCTTCTATTATACATTAAACACTCTTTTATTACCAAGAGTACTCAATGTGAAATATGTATGAAGGACTCTCGTTTTTTGTTTTTTTTATGTAAGAGGGTCAAGCTGCTTAGTTTTTAGAAGCAAACAGCCAGATTACCCGCACATGATCTAATTATGGTGACTGTCTTGTACTGGTGCACAGCATGCCACAAGGTCCCCAAACGGCCCTGTTTGGTTTTGGAATTCAAAGTTGTCCTCCTCCTAGGAGTAGGTTGCCATCTGAGGCTATAGAACTGATACATTTCCCGAAGATATTTGCACATAAGTGACAATAAAATTAGAATTTGAATTCTGTTTTCTCAATCCAAGCCACTATCTATTACTCCACTGTACTCACACACACTGCAATGAATAAATTGTCACCATTTATATTTTCAATTTTGTGCACTTGTGTTGTTTGTTTTTTCCTTTTTTAACTGCACAATATAGTAGTCAGTTGGGAACCATCTGTAAGAAAAAGAGTACAATGATTCAATTCATTTCACTAGAAATTTGGAAACAGCATGCAACATTGCTTGGCATTTGCAACAGAAGCTCCACTACAAATATTTTCATTTCAAGCAGAACCTAGTCATGGCTGTCGGACAGTTTCTGCAACCACATCACCTTTTACATCTGGCCACCTAACTCCCCAGACTGCAACCCCCCTTGATTATTATGTATGGGGCTCAGTTGAGTGAGAGGTCGACAAAACTTCTTGTAACACCAAAGATGAATTGAAGGCAAGGATTATGGTAGCATTCACCAACTTAAACAAGGAGACCATCCAGAAGAGATGCAGGAGATTCCAAAGTCATCTGGAGGACCTGGTTGAAGCCAATGGTGATTTTATTAAATAAATTTACTCTTTAGTATTTCAAGATTTTTTTGTGTAACTTTGGTAAATATATCTGTTAAAATGAGATGCCAGTGTTATTTTCATTTTTGTGCAATTTAGACAACAATATATCCATCACACCCTGTATATATACAGAAAGATACTGATATGTGCATATCTAACATCTCTGGCATATAAAAATCTTAAAGGACACAGTAACTTTCCCATCTGTGCATTCCAGGAATGCAACTAAAGTTTCCCATGAAAAGCAATACATATACTTTCAAATACTTTTTACTAGTTCCTCCTTTCTTTCTTTTACTGTGTGGCTGGGTGTGTGGGTAGCACGAAATAGACTTCAGTGTTAACTTACTAGCAAATTTCTTGGTTTGTTTTTTTATTTATTTGACATGCCTGAACTCAATGAAGTATGTTGACCATTGCTTTAAATAATGCTTTTGTTTTAAATTCATTGATTCAAATGAAGCAAAAAAGAACTTTTTTTTCTGTCGATTTTTAAAAAAGATTTCTGGCATAATTACCAAAACATATAGTTTCTGCATTGAATTGTGATTAAGTGTAAATACTGTTCTTGTTTTGAATTTAATAATTTAATTAAAAATGTTATTTTGTCAATTTAAAGAAGGCATTTACTTGATCGCCTGTAATAATCATTACAAAAATATATAAGAGAAAACTCAATTAATCTTAATAAGAGATTATATGAACACAAAAGGAACATTTTACAAAACAATACATCAAATGTATTGGTTGCCCACTGTAATGAGACTGACCACAACTTTGATATAAAAAAATACTACTCTGATCAAATGTAAAAACAATTAATTTCAATGAAAATTTTTACAGATGCCTTGATTACGAGGTCATCCATATTAAATTTGCATCCTTGCTCTTATAATATTTCACCATTCCTGTCAGAACTTCTATTATCACAATGTGGGATATTTAATAACAAAAGTGACAAAAAGAATTTAAATGAAATCTGCTAGATTAAAAAAAAAATATTTAAATTAAATTTAAAATTCCCAGCATTCTTCATGTGCATGAGTACTCATACCAAGATTACAGATTTAGTCTGAAGGCCTGAAGGACAAAACATGCCAAAAGGAAACTTTTTCCACTTTGTCATATATTTTTTTCCCCACTATTGTTCTTGACATATAAAAATATATATATTGTAATCTCATATATACATAAACTGTCTTGTTTTTTAATTTCTTGGAAGCCATTTATAAAACCCTATTTGTATACTCTCAGATTAAAATAACCTCTAATCAAACCTTCCTCTCAGTTCTTCTTGACTTGACTCATGGTCTACTCTTGGTGGTATTTTCATTAACACTTGTAATGTTCCGTTAGCTGTGCTACTAGCCTTCAAATATGGCCAAATCAGAAAGAATAAATCTTGATTGTAATGGTAGTTCAAAAAGGAATGAGACAGTCAGTGAGTATATTAAGTGTATTTTGATTGTCATTTACTGCTTTGTGATGTTTTCTAAGGCATAACCTCAAAGGCAACATGTTATGCTAGTCAATAGCTGTCAAGTACAACAACTGAAGTAACAGGATTTCAGTTTACATGCCTGTGAAAAAATGTCATCTAGATATCAAGAAAGAAACCAATTTTTTTTTTTTTTTGTATTTTTATATTTTCAGATTGCACTCAAACTCATTCTTATGCCATTAGAAATATGATATGCTTCAAGATAAAGCATCTAAACTGTCTGTATGTTTCATAATAATATTGGGGACTATTTTCTTCTCTTTGGCCAATGTAATGTTAACACTGACAGGCGGACCTGTAGAACCGGCAACCCCCTCCTTGTAATTTTTTTGCTTTGCATTTTTTTTTAACTTTTTTTTTAACTTTTTTTAATTCATTCTTATCAATTAGACCCTAAACTTTCATATTAGCAAAATAATTGGGAAAAATTCAATATTTAAACATTGTCATTGGGTGCTCAGTTTCTCATACAATGTTCTAGTAAATTGATCCCCCATATTGGAAGCACTCGCTTTGGGGTCTAGTAAAAAACAGTTGTTGCCCTTTTCGAAAAAAATTTAAAAAAAAATGAAAAGCAAAAAATTACGGGGTGGGGGGACGTGCCAGTTGTACAGGTCCACCCACTGACAGAAGGAAGATAAAAAAAAAACTTATTTATTTTTGCAACCCAGCTCAGAGAGAAGACAGTTACCATGGATAAATACAAAAATAATTCTATCTGGGAATAGGAAAAACTTAGTCTATATATCTGGAAAGCAACCTATCCAGAAAAATACATGAATATATGGAAAGGCTGAAACATTTTCATCCCTCTATTGCACAGTGATCATGGTAATAGTTAAAAAAAAAAAAAAAAAAAAAGAAATCAGACAATGGGTAGATTAAGTGTATTTTGATTGTCATTTACTGCTATGGCAACCTACTGTGGGAAAATCTTCTGCCTAGTCAGTCATGGATAGAAAGAGACATGGTTGTTCGAGTGTGTATCACATATGGCACTTAACTGACTGACTGATACACAATGTATTTGTCTGTATGCATTTTTGATTTGGAGGTGGAGGGGATAATTAAAGGTCACTTTGGCAAGCAATAAATGGAGGGACCGTTCTTTTTTATTTACTTTATTGTTTCAGTCAGGTGTTCAACTTATTAGGATAATTACATTCCGACCATGAGATTTGGGTTTGAATCTTACTATGGTTAATTTTTCAGAAAGGTGACTTCTTGATGTTATTTGCCTAAGGAAAGCAAAACCCAGTGTGTGCCACCTTTTTAGAAAGTACCTGAAAAATCATACTATTGATTAATCCAAGTTTTGTGAGTGAAATTGGGTAGACAGAAGCAGAAGTGTAGAGTGAGTTGCCATAGTTAAATGTAAAATAAATGACATTTCTGCTCTGATGAGCTTCTTTTCCTGATGCCCTGATCACATGAATTTATTCGTACTTTCAGACTGGCATCCAGGTTCCAAAATTTTACTGTCAAAATAACTGCCACTCCTCTAGTAGTTTCTTTTCTTGCACTTCTTATCTGTTGAACTTCCTGCCATATACTTGCTATATAGTTGCAATCCCCAAAAGTTTAAATGCAATGTCAATTGCCATCTCCTACCTTCTTAAATCTCATCCACCTCTTTTCCTTTCTTAGGCATCCCCTGGACTCTGCTTTTTTCTCTCACTGTGGCATTCTTGCCTTGCTTAGGGTGAAATGATTATTAAAAAAAAAAAAAAACTGTTCACATACAGAATTGATAAAGTTCACAAGAAAAAGAAAAAAAAGAACTTGGTGAGGTAAAGTTTGGAGAGGTACAGTGGTGCTGCAGCTACCCAAGTTCTTGCAAAATTGAAGACAAGAACTTCATAGCTGAATTCAATGGAAAGAAATGGACTGTGGAATGGAATTGGAAAGGAGTCTCTACTATTAAAAAACATGATGGAATACTACAAGAATTTCTTGAAAGAAGAAAAAAAGAGTAGTTTGAAGAGGTGGAAAGATGGATTACAGAGGGTATTCTTTGCCATGAAAGGAGTTTTATAATTGATAGCAGTGGTCCAAGATACAAAAAGAAAAGTCAGGCCACTATTAGACTTTCAGAAGTTGAACTGTTAAGTAGAGTACCATATTGGGAGCAACATAATCGATTTGTGTGAAGAAAAGATGAGAAAGTGGAGGCAGTTGGTGAGAGGAATGATGATCATGGATCTTAAGTCAGCCTACTCATTGTGGAGAAATTATGGCAGTACTAGCTGGTGTGCTGTAAGTAGGAAATCTATATCCTGACTTAGTTGGGGTTCAGACTCAATTCTGCACTAAAAATTATGACAATGGTTCAAAAAACTTTGCTAATAAAAGGCAATAAGACAAAAGAACCACTGAATTCTGCATTGATGACCTTATGATAGATGTAACAAAGGTATTGACAGGAATTGGTGGATCATCCTAAGAAATTTGGATTGACAGCAAAGCCACCAAAACTCTTAGGAAATGAAGTGCTGGGCTTTAAGATGAAGAGAGAAAAAGTGGGTAAAAAGGCAACAAGGTACCACAGGTGACAGAAGAACTGAATAGTCAGGAATTGTTCTTGGTCTGTTGAAAGCTGTTGTGGAACTATCCCATTGATGGATGAATGTGACTAGCATGCAGCTACATAAAAAGAAAAGTAATAAAATAAACTGGGAATGTAAGGTCAATGATGAAACTGTAACTATGAGGCAAGACATCTTATCTGAGGTAAAGAAAGAAAATTTCATGCCTGGGTTATCTCTAAAATGAAAACAGGAGTAGTGTGGTGCAATGCTAGCAGTATTGCTATATGTGTAGTCATAGAGATTAGTGGTTTGGTGGCAGAAGATGCAGCAAGGCTGAGATAAAAAGGATGACTAGCCATATCAATGTGGCTGAATTAGATGCTGTGCCAAAAGGTGTTAATTTGACATTAAAGTGAGCATTAAGAGAGGTGGAAGTAAGGATTGATTCAACCACAGTACTAAGTTGGGTGAATTCTACTGTAGAAGAGAGCAGGAGAATACAGACAAAAGATCCTGGAGAAATGATAGTAAAGTTGAAATTAAGAATATTGGGAGGGTTGATATCTGAATATAGATTATGAATGAAAACAGCATTCAGAAAGAAATAAGGTGGATTCATTAACTCAAGTAAATAAAAAGTGGTTGGTTGCCAATAATCAGGATGAGGCTCCAGTATGTTGTCTTAAGACCAGAGAACTAGAATAGTTCCATAGTAGACATCATAGGGAGTAAACAGTAATCTTAGGTGTGATGTACCAAAATGTTGCTTCTACAGATTCCTCCTCTCTCGGCTATTGTTTTCATGGTCCAATGGTGTCACTCCACTGTTAGATTTCCCCCTTGCCTGTATGCTGCTCTGTGGTACCTTGTTATTTTCAATTTTTTTTTCCAAGCATCGTTTGCTGGAGTTCCATGTGGAAAACTGTGCGATTGTCCATTACCACCTCCACTATTAGACCTCATTCAAGAATCACCTTTTCCAGTTCTTCTACGACCATAGCTGTTGTCTCTACACGCAATTCCCTCCATATCAACAGTTGCAAAGGTCAACAGTCAATCATCAACAAGTACACATCCCTGTGATAATGTGTTATATCAACAGCTAACCTTGTCATTCTAATCTCACCAGGATCATACATGTTTGTGCTAGGGTCAACCGATTGACATCTGATGCAGTTCCTGACCAATCTCTGGACTTCCTCCCTTTTTATGAGTAGGTCAACATTTTGCAACAGATGGGAGGAGGAGGAGTTATGGTTTGGGGTATGATCTTTGCTAATGGATATATATGGTTGGAGTGGCTGAAAGGACGACAGAACAGTGAAAGCTACAAACAGTTGCTGGATGAGAAAGCCCTCCAAGGATAAGAAGAGAGATAGGGAATGATTTCGTTCTACAGCAAGACAATTGCAGCATCCAATGTGTCAAAACTCATGAAAGAATGGATGGCTAAAGTGAATATGACTACTTTGGAATGGCCTGCAAAAAGCCCAGATCTAAATTTAATAGAAAATGTTTGGGAAATGTTTGCACAACTTGTCTATGATGGACCTGAAATAACAAAAGAGGTTCAACTATGGGAACGGATACTAGATGCCAAAAAACAACTAATAAAAACACATAGAGATGTTATTGTGCATATGTTTGATCATTATGAAGAGAGATTGATAAAAGTTATTGAGAAGAAAGGTGATATTACAGACTATTAACAGTTTTTCAACGATGTCCGAAAAATAATGTCATGTGTGTTTTGTAAAAAATGATGAAAAATAAATATTTTTCCTTACCTAATCGATTTTCTTCCATTTTTATTACAGGTATTGTCTTTATATGTTTATGCTATTCTAATGAAGGAATTTCGCCACTCTATGGTACTCGGAAAGTCGAATACTAAAGTGTCCGAAAAATATTGTCGGGCCCCTGTACCAGCCAAAGTCCAAATATTGAAAGAGGCTGGGGGCGAGCCACCAAATGCATGGTGCATGATGCAATGAAAGAAAGGGGTAGTAACTGGAGTGCAATCACCTAACAACTTGACTGTTGATGGTATGCTATGACATATTTTGAATTTAAGGTGAGTGGTCCTTGCAGATGATGATGCAAATGCTGAATATGGAGGAGATAGAAATGAAATGGCACCGACTCAAAGACTGCAGAGAAAGTGCAAACCTGTGCACAAGACTGTGTTGCAGACTTTTAGGATCATGTGGGCCTGTATTCTGAATGAAGAGAAAAAATAATGTCACTTAGCTCATAATGAGGTGGGGGAGAAGCATCAACAGGAAGTAATTTCTTTTATAGAAAGATATTGCAGAAAGAGAAGAATTATAGGAAAGAAGAAAATTTATAAAGCTCAACAGAAAAAACAAGTTGGGATTATTTTTGTTTTGTTTTGTATTAGTGTTAGGGTGGCACGCCTTTCAGTCTATTGACTAATGGACTATTCCTGGCGTCATGTCTGGTTACCAGGTTCTGTCTTCCGGGCAGTCAGATCCAGAGACTCAGAGAGTGAAGGTCATTACTTGATTTGTCCTGCAGCTGAGTGGAGATATGACTCAGCTTCAACAACTATCTGTATTTTGTTTTATTTTATTTCACTGTTTCCAAGCCTTCTCATTATTTATTTCAACACTAACTCCACAATAATTATAAAGGTTGCCAAAGAGGAAGAAGGAGATTTATAAATAAGGAAAGAAAGGAAATGAGAAGTCCTGATAGTACCCTTTTTTTTCTCTCTATAGTCAGTTAAGTGCCCAATGTGATACATGCTTGGATGATCATGTCTTTTTTTAGATATGAGTGACTAGGCAGAAGATTTTCTTGCAGTAGATTGCCATTTCTTTCTGTGGTAGACTAGTTGCCAATCATGGCTGTAAAACTCAATCTGTCCTTCTATTCAACTCAATGGAATTTGTATGTAAGTGAATGCAATAAATTTAACTGGAATTTAAACTTTGCTCTCCAATTTAATAGTAGTAATCTGAAAATCTTTTGAATAGTAATCTATTTTCATTTAAAATTTTGTAAAATCTTTGTTAATTTCAACCTTTTTCTCTATTTGGATTCTGACTGGTACTTCCTCATTGGTATTCAGAGATATTTCTGCTGCACTATATATACACTATTAGCCATAATTATTAGGCGACCTCAGTGTTTTAAAAAAATGATGTATTTCATACTATTTTTTAGTATTTATTGCCAAGTGAATAATTGTAAATGAAAATAGAATGGTTCTTTTGTTAACATTGCACAATAACGTGTATCAAATGAATTTATAAATATTTAATAATTACCTATATTACAGTTTCATTAATGAAAGAATGAAGAAAATTTAGGTTGATTTGAACGAGTTCATCTTTGCTTCCTTGCCTTATAAAATTTTGCAAAGTAATAATACCAAAAACATCATTCTATTTTCATTTAGCAATAAATACTAAAAATAGTATGAAATACATCATTTCTTTAAAAAAAAAAAAAACTGGGGTGGTCTAATAATTATGGCCGGTAGTGTATATATATATATATATATATATATAGTGTGCAGTAGAAATACCTCCCACATATTGGAAGGTATTTCTGCCAAACAGGTTTTATTTATTTATATATATATATATATATATACATACACACACACACACACACACACACACAGAGGGTGTGGCAAAAATACCTCCCACATATTGGTAAGACATCAGTTGCAATAATGTTTTCATCTAATAACTTACCATTATGTAGAAGATATTTCTACCCCACCCTTTACTATGTGAAAAAAACTTTTGAAAATGTAAATTAAATTTATTTAAGCATGTTGACATGTATTTATCTTAAAAATATTTATTCAAAATTTATTTTAAAATTCATCATATGCATGCAATTAAATGGTCATTTTTTCTTTTAAAAATTGCAATTTAGTTTATTTATTCATCTAAAAATGCTTGTTTTGAATTGTATTTTTATTTCAAATTTTGTAACATCTTTATTAATTTCAGATTTTAATGTCTACTTTAAAATTTCATTCAATTTTCTTACCAATTTTTAATTTATAATACCTTATAAAGAATTAAGAACTTTTAAATTGATTTTTTTAAAAAATATTTTTGAGTTAAATATTTTTTTAAATTGCTCACAATATTGTTTTGATTTTAAAATGTTTTAATTTAAAACTGAAGTTTTGAAATGCCTGTTAAAAACTGAAATGCTGCATCTTTAGTTTAAAATTTAGAATTGTTTACATGTTATTTGAAAATGCTTGTTGCAATTCCACATTTTTTGAGCCTGTAAAATTAAAATTATAATAGTTTTAAAATGCTTGTTTAGTTTATAATCATTTTTGTTTTGTTTATAATCATTTTGTTTTAAATGTGAGATGATTGAAATTTTATAACCATATTTTACAGCATATAAAATTAATTTTCTTTTCTAAAATCCAACAAGAACAAAATTGATGTACAAGACTATGTAGAAGCTCTTTTATATAACTTTTATGCCCTTATAATATACTATCAATATATAGCTTTTATTCAGTGGCTTGGTATTTCGCTGAAGTAGAGCAGTGCTACCTGAAAGACAGATGTTAAGTTTCTATTTTTTTGTAATCATTTCCCCTCAATTAAGGTAGGACCACCTCTTGTGTACAGGGTGTTACAATGAAAGAAAAAAACAAGGTACAGGGGTATCAAAGAAAGTATAAGAGATGGATGGGATACAAGGAGATAGAATATAGCAACTGATGCTGCATTGAAACTTTTGGAGATTGTAACTATCAGGGAAGGAAGTAAATGGAACGGAGTTTCACAGATGAGAAGTGTAAAAAAAGAAACTGTTAGAGTAGAAGAGGTAGTTACATTTAACTATTTCAGTGGTGGGAATCTTCATGCCAATCTAGTAGCATGTATAAATTCATGAGGTTGAGGCATCTGAGAAAGAAGCTCATCAGAGTATTTGTCATGAAAATATTTGTAGAAAAGACAGAGGGAAGCCACATCACATCAGTGAAAAAGTGACTGTAGGTGGGCTACCAAGTCAAGAACAATTTCATTTGGATTTTAAAAAATAATCTTTAAGCTGTTCAGATTTCTTAGACAAAATATTGTTTTATTAATTTTTGACTAGTTTTTTTTTATTTAGATACTAAGCAGCAGCAAGGATAAAGAATTATTAAAAAAAAAAAAAAAAATCTTATTGCCATATCTGGTTGGGTGCTCTTGCTTTTCATCCCGAGGTTTTTCATAAAATCCCAAGGAGGGTCTGCAATGTAATCAGTCCTGATTTGGCAGCTCGACTTCACTCACTTTCTCACCGACAGAATGTGGCTTCCATTTGTCTTTTCTACAAGTATTTTCATGGCTTCTGCTCTGACAAGTTTCATTCCTTGGTACCCCACCCTCATGAACTTACTCATGAAACTAGACTGGCAACTAGGTCCCACCTTTTTACTGTCAAAATAGACAAATGTAACTGTCATTTCTTCTCTATCAGTTTCTTTTCCTGCACCTCCCATCTGTGGAACTCTCTACTCCATGCTTGTTTCTCTGATAGTAGCTATCCTCCAACATCTCCAACATCAACTGCCATCTTCTATCGCCTCGACTCCCACCTCTCTCTTACACTTTCTTCAACATCCCTTGTGCTGTTTTTCTTTCTTTTCTGGCTTCCCTTTCCTCTCACTGTAACCCCCTGTGCACCAGTGGCAGTACTGCCTTGCTTGGGGTGAAATTATTTTTTTAAAAATTAATGATAGAATCATTGTTATCAAATATACATTGGATTCCACTTATATTGAACCTGTTACAAAGAATTCCTGCCAATTGAAACCAATTATGTAAGAACTTTAAGGGTGTATTATGCTGTAAAAGTGGTTTTAAAATTTAACTGCATATATTTTAATATTTCCTACATTTTTAAATGCCTGTTATGAAGTACAAACTGCATTAGTTTTTTTTTTTTCGTTTTTTTGCAAATGCTATTTTATTTTCAGTTTTTATAATACTGTTTAAATTTTCTTTCCTTATTTTTATGCAAATGTTTTTTAAATTTCTGTCAGGATTGATAACTATGAATTTATGCTATTATTTTGCTTGTTTGTTTGTATGACCAGTATGCTTTTCTCTTTAGAATCAAGTTTCTGTCTGATCCAACCCCCTTTTGTGTCCAGAATTAGTTATGATATCTGAAAATAACAGCATAATAACATTAGACCAGAAAGAATTAAGGAAGAGTTTGGGGTGGAAAATGAAGGGTATCAAAAATAAAAGGTACAGAGTAAAAAAGCTAGAAAAAAAAAATGAAAAAGAAACTAGGTGAAAGGAAAAAATATGCATTCACACAAAGACAGAAGGAATGGAAACAAAAAAAAAATGATATATAGAAGAAGGCTTCCTTGATGGATATCAAAAGCATTAAGCAAAATATTGAAAAGCCAGTTGGGATAAAATAAAAGGCTATAAGTTGAACTGTATAAGGAACAAATAGAAAACATTGTAAATCTAACATGTTTCACTTTTATTAAAACTTTATCAAAGAATGAGATAAAGAGAAAAAGATCTCATTCTTTGATGAAGCTTTGATAAAAGCCAAACAGGTTAGATTTATAAACATTTTCTATTTGTTTCTTAGCCTATCATTCTGTTGGATTCCTAACTGTATTTGATCTGTATTTAATCACAGTTTATGAACTGTAAGCTAAAATTACCAAATTTTGCAGAACTAATTTTTTAAAAAAATCAATTTTTTTTTCATTTTTCATTTATGAAAAAAAAAAGAATCAGATTTAATTTTAGAGACAAAAAATTTGGGATGTAAAGAGAAGGATTTCTTAAAAAAAAAACAATTCCTAATTTTAAAGAGAAAACATCTGATGTAAAGAGAAGCATTTCTTTAAAAAAAACTTCCTCATTTAAAGTGAAGCATTTCTGTAAACAAACTAAAAAAAAAAAAAAAACAGATCCTAATTTTAGAGACCAAAAGGTTTTGGATTTGAAGAAAAACAGTTACTAAATTTAGAGGCAAAAATACTTGGGATGTAAAGAAAACCATTTCTTTAAAAGAAAGTTCCTAATTTTGGAAACAGAAAAATTTATTATGTTAAAGAAGCATTACTTAAAAAAAAAAAAGGTCCTAATTTTATAGACAAAAAAATTTGAATTTCATTACTGGTTGTAAGTGCATATCATTGAAACTAGCATAAAAACTGCAATTAGAATTTTTGTCTTAGCACTTCTTTTTTTGTCATCAATGGCAGCTGATAAAATGATATGACTAACAATAAAAGAATGATATTTCATTGTCTGATAAAAATCAGAAAATATTGATATAAAATTACGTTTTTATATGAAAATTGATACATACTAATGTTTATTTGTTTGCATTTTTCTTTTTCTAGAAATGTACATTTGCCTTCTGGCGTACATGCACTGTCACTGTAAATCTCTTTTCTTTTCTTTCCTGTGTGATTCCTGCTGTGCTTAAAAAAAATAAACTTGCTGAAAATCCTCCTCTTCCACTTTTGAAGTAACCCTTCAACTTCCAAAATTTTAAATGTCAAATATCTAAGGAAGAAACTTTCTAGAAATCATTTGATTATTCTTCAATTAAATCAACATTTGTCTATTCTTCTGAGATGAGGTAGCATTTACATTATTTACATTGTTCAGACTGTTGTCCTCAAGGACTTATGGCCCAGTGGATAAAAGTGTTGGTTGGATCCAGTGACTTGACCCAAAGAGTTGTGAGTTCAATGCCAGACTACAGCAGTGGTGAACAAATAACTTAGAGAGTTCTACATGGCATCCAGAAGTCACATCACACATGAATTGAGAACAATCTACCCTAATGATCAAAATAAAGGGCTCAGTTCAAAATTTCTAATACTTGAAGAAGTCTGGAGTATACAATAGCCGAAATGTCATAAACATGGCAATGAATATGAGAACAACAGTCCAAAGAATGTAAATAATGTAAATCAGCATGTTCTGAATTTTATTTTTAATAAAATTCATCAAGTACAAGGTTTGAGAGCCACTCAAGGTAGTGTGTTACTGTTGAAATGATAATGATGAATGGGGTGTGTGATTTAAAAGTGGAGTTGGTAGGAAGTGAAGATTATGAAAATAAGGAAAGAATAAAACAATTGATTCTGGACTTCAATAGGTTGAAATTGTATTGTTGAGGGAAGTAACTACAAGGTTGTCTGTTTCATGAAGTGACAGTTTTTAGGGAGGGGTTAAAAAATGTCTCAGTGGATCATGGAGAAAATGAAGGTGATTTGACTGTAGAAGTGACATGGTGAGTCCTACCTGTGAGAGTCTGATTGGTAAAACTAAAGAATGGAGCTGCTCTAGACATTAACATTAGAAATAGTGATAGAGTAGTAATATTATTTTCATGATGAAAAAAGTCTTCCCTTTACAAGGCTGTGTAAAGAATTTTGAACTCTATCAAGGCTGGAAAAGAACAGCTTCAGCCCAGACATGGCAACAATACTATAATTTTGGTCTAATCTAACTCTTGTAAAAATAAAGCATAATAGGAAGAGTCAGATACTTCTTGGAGTGATAGAATTAGTTATTCATTTTTCCAGCTGTTAAGAAATAATTCATTCTTTTTGTAATATTTTGAAATTCTGAATTAAAACAATTTAACTATTCTAAATATTTTTTGGTCTCTCCAATTTGTAATTCCCATTACCAAAATTAAACAGTGACAAAAATTTAAATATCTAAGAAGTGCTTTAACAATAGATGGAAAATGTGACAACCAAGATCCAAGGGTGCATTGGGACAGAAAAAACACTTTCCAAAAGTTAATCAAAGTATTAAGAAACAGGAAAATTGTATTGAAAACAAAATCTACTGAATTGTTGTGTACTCCTATATGGTAGTGCATGCTGGACTATCACATTACACATGGAGAAGACCTGAGACAAGAGAAATGTGGTTATACAGAAGGATTCTGAGAATATTATGAACTGAACACATGAAAAAGGATACTTAGAAATAGAAAGCTTATAATGAAGAAAGGAAGCTTAGAAAATTTGACACTCACAGGACATTGGAAACAAGAGAAACAGGAAAACAGCAAATAACCTACTTATGAGCTGGTGTAAATGGTTGGCAGAACAGGGATTAGGAGAGATAGCAAAAAAAACTTTACTAAGGACTACAAAGAACAGGAAGTTGTGGAGAGCCATGATCACCCACATTCTGAAAGAACACATAGTTATAATGAACCCTATTGTAATAATATAATTGATACACAAACCTATTCCACCTACTTTTGGACCACCCTGTAGAAGAAGAAATAATTTTGTTTTGGCAATGGAATCTTTGTCTACTTGATGTTAATATTTTAGTTGACCCATTCATTAGTCTGCATGAGGTGTATATTTCTTGTAGAAACTAATAAGTTTCACAAGGGAAAGGTGGACTATATATATATATATATATATATATATATATATATATATATATATATATCAGGTTCAGTGATATCTGAACATTTGATTAAAAACCAGCACTATGAATGGTCTTATAGCCTGGACATGTTCTCAGTGTTGAATAAGGCTAATGCAGATTTTTAGAATCTGTATACATTAAGTCCTACCAACCATATTTTTGTAAACAGGAGAAGTGGTTGATGAGAGTAGCTTTTAATGTTATATTTGTTGTTTGTGTATATCATTAATGTAGGGCTGTATTTTTTCTTAATTCCTGTGCACATTTTTTGTCCTTCGTTTTTTCTTTAATGAGAAAGGACCAATACACTGGTTTAGCTGTTTTTAATCGTTATATTTTAGTATTACTAACTTATGGTAATACATGTATTTTAGTATCCTTTTTTGTTATGAATGTTCTGTTAATATGTCTGTTTTTATTGCATTAATAAAATTATGTACCTCTGCAAAGAAAGCCTTATATTACTACACAGTCATCATCATTGTTTAACATCTGTTTCCATGTTAGCATGGGTTGGATGGGGTTTTCTTGATAGCCTGTAATTGGACTGTCAGGAAATATTTGAAAGAGTTTTACAGTTGTATGCCTTTACTAACACCAACCAATTTTAGGAGATGGAAAACAGTGTTTTTATCGAGACACCATCTCTAGAAAGATTGCCTACCAAGGTTAGAGAGTTCAGCTTACCCTATTCTACACAGAGTAGGTGTAGAGGTTTTTATATCAATGATTTCCTTCTCTTAGATAAGTTGCTATCCAAAGCTAAAGACTCTTACCCACCCTAACTTTTCCTCTTTCTTTTAAATGACCCGAGTTTTGGGATTAACTATTTGCCCATAGCTGGAACCCTAACAGGTGCTACTATCCCTGGTCAGGGTGGACCAGGGAACAACAGCAATTAAGAGATGGTTCCACACATCTCTAAACCTCCTGATCAGAGGCCTTGTTGCCGGATGTAGGTTATTGTTATACCCAATCTTTTTCTAAATTAACCATAGAATATTTCTCTGAGTTAATCAATTATTTGTGAGCTTAGCCGAATAAAATATTCATTGCATATGTATTTTAGGATACATATTTAAAGTTAGGGACACAAAACTTTCATTTTTTTCTAATTAAGAAAAAAAGAAAATCAGATGTTCAGATCTAAAAATTCTAGTCCGCAGTGACTAGACAAAATTCCTGAAAAGACACACAATTTTAGCATTGAAATCTTTGGGAGTGTTCTGCAGAAAATGGTTTCAGCACCAAAAGAAACATAGGAATAATGATCTAGATCATGATTTTCTGATAACTACAAAGAAAGTTAGAGGAAGAGGAGATTTGGTTCTGGCATATGGTGGTAAAAAAAAAAAATGTCAAGTTTATGATTCTGACAAATGTATTAGTCAGACAATAAATTCCTAAGGAAAAACTATGGTTACTGTCATTGAAAACACCACCTAGCTACACATATTAGCAATATCTGATATAAAACAATTTAGTATATATCACTAGGATGATAGAGATTGTTCTAATTTTGTTAATTTTTTGTTATATGCTTCCTCTGACAACTCAGCCATAATTGCTAATTAATAGTGATTCAAGGATGTCAAAGATAATTATTTTCCACTTTGTGTTAGATGACATGACATGGTGATTTTTGAGAGTGTAATAAGAGTTGGTCGATATATGACCATAGTTTTTGGTTCATGATCAGGGCTGTCAGAACAGCAATGAATCTGTCAAATCCTCTACACTCATAGACGACTCTTCTCATGTTTCATTTTGATTGAGTGACTAAAAAGCTGTGCCTTATAAATTAAATTATTTTACCAATAATTATTATTAGTATTTCACTGGCATTTTTTATGTCCTACTCTCTTGCTTTTTTTATTGTGACTTTCATAAGTAGAAGTAAAGAATATAGATATATAGCTGAATTTGAATGAAGCCTTCTGTTAGCCTTCTTAAATAATAATGAATTATTATTATTCATTTTTGACTAGTATTTTTTATTTATCTTGCTTTTTATTGTAACTCCCATCAATAATAATTCAAATTGAAGAATATCGCTATATGGCTAAATTTTAATGACTACTGCTGGTTAGCCTTATTAGATGAAGCATTGTCAATTATTATACATTTTTGACTAGTATTTCCTTCATCTTCATTTCTCTTGCTTTTTATTGCAACTCCCATCCATAAGAAGTAGAAGTAGAGAATATAGCTATATGGCTAAATTTGAATGATGCCTGCTGGTTAGCCTTCTTAGATGAAGCATTGTCAATTATTATTCATTTTTTACTAGTATTTCTTTCATCTTCATTTCTCTTGCTTTTTTTGCAACTCCCATCCATAAGAATTAGAAGTAGAGAATATAGCTATATGGCTAAATTTGAATGACTCCTGCTGGTTAGTCTTTTTAAATGAAGCATTGTGAATTATTCATTTTTGACTAGAATTTTTTTCATTTTCTTTCTCTTTCTTTTTATTGCAACTCTCATACATAATAAGTAGAAATAGAAAACATAGCTATATGGCTAAATTTTAATTTCTCTGGTTGTCTTTCTAAAATAGAATATTGTTCGAACCAAAAAGCTCTTGTAATAAAGAGATGGAAGCTTGTTTTTGGGGATCCATGTTACAGGCACTACCACAATCTCATTGCATGAATAGTCCAGGGTAGCCTGACACCTGCAACAAAAACCAATTGGACTGAGAAAATTTTTGCCTTAACTCACATGTATATGTACACTTTCACAAATAAAACATATCCTATTTGTTCTTATAGAGAAGCAAATAAATACAGTCTCTATGTTCAGAATCTTTTATTCAATGAATTAAATCAAGAATATTTTATCATGCAAATAAAATTTTGGTGGACTTGTTATTATCTCTCTCTCTCTCTCTCAAACAGGGGAATCATGGTTCTTGTCTTTTGTTTCTCTAAAAAAATACTCAAACTTTTATAATTCTCTCTTTAGCTTTGTTGCAATTTTGTTTTGTCATCCATATATTCAAACCTACCAAAAAGGTCACTTGCTTCTTTCCTGTGGGTATTAAATTCTCCAAACTTTCTTACCTCATTATGTGTCCCCAAAATTTTGCTGCCTCTTTTTTATTGTTAGTAATAATTGTTTAGTTATTATTTATTGTGGAGTAAATAATACACTCCTGTTGACTCAAATAAACTAGTCTGGATTCTTAAATAAAGAACTCCAGTGAGTCTAAAAGTTGTTGGTGTCAGTCTTTAGAGTATTTCTTACAGGTGTCATAGTGAGTGTCAATGTAAGACTTTAACTGATAGAAACTGATTTATAACAGTGCTACTGAGGAATCAAAATTCATACGAATTATAACTGGAGTTACAAGGATATTTTAAACTCGTATTGAATGATAACAAGTATTAAAAAAAATACTTGTTTCTTTGGTGCATGGAGTACCAGTGATGACAAGAATATGAACCATGTTGGTTCAAACTTTTCTCTTTGTCTGCAGAATGAAAAAAATTCAAGTATGGAAGAAATACTAGCTCAGGTTGTAAAAATACAATATCAGTAGTTGTTGGAACTGCAGAAACAATAAAAATAGTTAATGGAAATAATTTTGAAGGAAACAGAAAATTCTCCAAGTTCTTTTACTCCAATGCTGTGGCAAATACCATATCTGAATTTACATCTAATAATGGACTTACCTTTTCTGCATATTTTCAATTCTTCTTTTAAATTTTCACTCTGTTGGTTTTTTTTTTTGGTTTTTTTTAAATTGACTTCTTGTCCACTTCCATTTTTACAATAAGCATTTATAGGCAAATCCCAAAACTCAAATAATTCCATTCAGTCAGTACGGAATAAGTTTGCAGTATTTTTTAATACCTAAACCTTAGCTTTTGCACACTTATTATGGAAATGAAGCATTACAAGTCAGTGCACGAATAAAAAAAAATAATTTCTCACCTGAGACGCTACTCTTTTTGAAGTATATTTACAAATACAGTTTGAAGAAAAATGTCCAAAGCTAACAACTGTAAATACACACAAGGGATTCTACAAGTTCAGTCAGTTTCCCTTTAGTATAAAAGTGGCTCCAGCTATATTTCAACAAGCTGTTGGTATCTTGCTTGCAGATTATGATTTCACAGTTGCTTATCTGGATGAGATATTAAGTGTATCAAAGGAACAACATATCAGGCATGTGAAAACAGTTTTTGAAAAATTACTAGAGTACAGATTCAAACTCAGTGAGGAAAAGTGAATTATTTTTGTTGAAAATCGAGTACCTATGACAAATCATTGACAAAAATTGTTATCAACCAAATCCAAAGTATTTCTTACATGTGTCCCAGCAAGTGCCAACACAAAACTTTATATTATAAACAATAGAAACCAAGTTATGACAGTATTATAAAGTGATTTACTTGGACAAATCATCTTGTATCGTTTGCTGTTATCACAATGTTTTGACTCTTGTACTCTGTCTTCCTTCAAATTTTTGTCATAAATGCTAAACTTCTAACAATCTTGAATTAAACACTTTATTCAATTCATGGGGTTATGCTTTTCTCATTCTAGCAATCACAGATTTTTTTAAAATTCCAGCCAGCATGTGTTCAGTATTTTTGGGCCTTCTGTCTTCCTTGAAGGCCTTCAAGAATGTGAACCAATTTTATCAAATTAGAAGCCTTCTCGGATAAATGTCCAGATTTGAAGCAAAGGTTGATGCAGATTTGCTGCTGACTGAGTAACCTCCAGAGGAGAATCAGTTCATAGATATTGATGTGGCCTGTTAGGGCCAGGAAGAAAGACATGAAAATATAGGTTGAACCAGTGTATTGGAATAACAGAACATATAAGTGTTATTAATCAGCAGATAGAAGTGTCCATCTGAACTGTCAAGTTACACTGCATCTCGACTGCCTCATTTAGGAAGTCTCGCAGGTTAGTATTTATGAAGGAGGAAGAGTTCATTCCAATGTAGATGGGACACCATAACAGATACCCAGTCACATCTATTTACTTGTATATTTTGTCATGTGATTCGATGAATAAGTTCTGGTAGTTAAAGCAATGAATAATAGGCGGAAGCATTTTGGGTTTCTGTTTTATAGTATTGTCTAATTATATAACAGACATCATATATTTAGGAACTAAAGTCGCTGTTCTGAGCATTATTACTTCTGAGGGTAACAAGATAGATTTGGAAGATGGATTTTGGAATATTACTGAACACCTGCAAAGTAAGCAATAGAAAAGGACCATTTATTTATTCTCCTTGCCTCTGCACAATGCACAATGAAATTGGACAGTGGTCCCCAGGTGCATGCCAACACACAATATGTTTAAATTATGTTGAAAATTGTCTGTACAGCAGTGTTTATTTTATGCAGGACCCAAGGAAAAAAATCTGTCCCTCAAAGATTTGGTCTTGAAACCAATAGAATTAAAATGTCACCCTGAGGATAAGAGTTCAAACAAAAGGTTCCTCGGGTGTCTGCTGTATTTCATTGTGCTTTATACTTTGTTGCAACAAGAATTAAAAATGTCCTCCAATGAGGGCAAGGATGTGCGTTTCAGTGCAGATGATATCAGCTTGGAATGAGAAATTGAAGAGCTGAGTTCGAATTCCTGTTGAATTCATTGCATTCACTTACACACAAATACCCTTAAAAAAAGGACTGGCTTTATCTCTTCTCCATCCAGCTATGGGCTAAATAGCAGAACAGATTAGGTTCTATAGCCTTGGTTGGCAACCAGTCTACCTCGCTTGAAGGGTAAAGGGGTTTATGTAAGCTCAACGCTCTTACCTGTAAAAAAAAAAAGACAATGGGGTTATCGATGCATCTGCAACTTATCAATGGCCTATGCTCTACTGGGAGTCATGGGGGTTTAGGTTTAGATTAGGCTCAATGAAAGCAGCAAGCAACCAATTATTTTCTGAGTAATATTTATGATCCTTTGGAGGGTTTTCTTGTCTTCTGTTGAACAGTGAGCATACTGACTAGTCATGCATTAGGCTAGTACACTCTCAGTAGAGCAGGGCTTCTGAACCTGATGTCTATCTATGGTGTCCAGAGGTCTGCAAGGATCAGATAAAAATTAACATTTATATTCACTATACACCTCTTGTTCCAATCAATGGTTTCCCATTGAAAGAAATAAAATTGGAGTATATAGACTAAACTATGCCCGAATTCACACTCTACCTACATCTATTGAACAGGTGAAAAGGCTCATCTCTTGTTCCCTGTTTAGGATGTGGTTTCCGACTTTCTCTTTTCCAGTCTTTTTACTCTATTTCTTTTATTTTCAATTGGAGTAGATAGACTAAACTATTGCCCGGTTCACACTCCACCCACATCTATTGAACAGGTGAAAAGGCTCATCCCTTGTTCCCTGTTTAGGATGTGGTTTCCAGCTTTCTCTTTTCCAATCTTTTCACTCTTTTCTTTTTTTTTTCTTTTTTTTCAATTAGAATAGATAGACTAAACTATCGCCCGGTTCACACTTCACCCATGTCCATTGAACAGGTGAAGAGGCTCAGCCCTTGTTCCCTGTTTAGGATGTGGTTTCCGGCTTTCTCTTTTCCAATCTATTCACTCTTACGTAGCCCTCTGCACATCAGTGGCCTTACTGCCTTGCTCAGGTTGTATGATAAAAAAAAAAAAGAAAATACGTTCTCTCACTGCTTGAAAGAAAACACACCCATCCACTATTTACAGTGCCAACCACAAGTATCTTTTGACTTGATGTTGGGCCCATTTTCCCATTTAAACATGCATCATTGTTCTCTGTACAGCCGCTATCTTTTGCCACTCCATAAAAGCAATTGATAATTCTCATTTTCCATAGTTTATTACAGTTTAATTATCTTATTATATACTGGTGAGGATTAAATGACTACAATTTTTTTTTTCAAGTGTGTCTGGATAAAAAATGATGTATGTGCATGAGGGTACAGTATGGAGAATTTTATGTATAAGTATTGGATGTGCGTTGTGGTGCGTTGGATATCAGCTCAGAACGAGAAGTCGGGGAGCCGAGTTCGAATTCCAGCCGAATTCATTGCATTCACTTACACGCAAATACCCTTGGGAAAGGTATTAATCCGTCTATTCCTTCCAGTTATGGGTTAAATAACAGGACAGACTGGGTTCTATAGCCTTGGTCGGCAACCAGTTTACCACAGAAAGCAATTGCAACCTACTGCGGGACAATCTTCTGCCCAGTCAGTCATGTCTCTTTTGAGCCATGATTGCCCCAGTGTGTATCACGTATGGCAGTTAACTGACTGATTGTGAAAAATCTATCAAACTGTGAGTATCTGCTTGTGTGTCTGTGTATGAAGGGCTAGTTCTTAGAGGGGCCTATAATTAAGAGCAATTATAGTAGAGTAACCTTAGAAAGACATCAGCCACTCCTTTTGTAAATTATTTTTTTCTGAGAACTCTCAGTAAAGTGAGTTACTACTCAGACTACATGTTCTTGATTAATGTAATGGTATTGCTAGTTTGAGAGAAATCCTTTGCAGAAACTTAATTTTATCCATCCTTTTCACACAAACCTTTCCCAATAACCAAATATACAAGTGCTGTGGTATTTGTCTGAAAGCCCACCACCAGCTTCTTTGATTATATGTCATATTCTCTTTCTTTTTTCTCTTTTTCCTTTTTTGTCCCCTACTTTTTTGCAGCTGCTCTGCTTTGTTTAATTTTTTTAAATCTTTTCCCCTCACCCTATTCTTCTAAAAAAACGCATCATGTATTTTGGTTTGAAATTTTATCCTATTTAAAGTTGTTTTAGTTTGCAACTTTTTCTTTGGCTACTAATGTGTTTTTTGTGTTACTAATGATTTTGTCATTCTTATTGTATTATTGTCTTTTATTTATTTCAGGACTTTCCTCCTAATCATTATAAGTGATGAGCATTGAATTTTGGATGATTTTTTTTATTTATTTAAATTAATCCTTAACTTTATTATGTGCCAATTTCTAAAATAAGCATTCTTTAATTTGTTCATATGCAGTTATATACAATAAATACATACAGACACATTTTCAGGGAAAAACTTCAACTGGATTAAATTAGTGAAAACTTTTGTATGTATTTTTCAATTGGAGTAGATAGACTAAACTATTGCCCGGTTCACACTCCACCCACGTCTATTGAACAGGTGAAGAGGCTCATCCCTTGTTCCCTGTTTAGGATGTGGTTTCTGGTTTTCTCTTTTCCAATCTTTTACATAGCCCCCTGCACATCAGTGGCGTTACGGCCTTGCTCGGGGTGACATGAAAAAAAATATATATATATACAGGTGCTTCCACAAAATTGCGATACCTAAATTTTAAAATTCAATTTTTCAAATAAAAAATGTTTCTGGAAGCTTTTAGTTTTAATTTCAAGCTAATAGATTAAATTTAATATTTTCAACAATATGCTGTATTTCAAAATTAAATTAACTGGAAGCAGTTTGAAATTGTTAAAATCACTGATTATAGCACCATTTTAGTTATCTTTCATCACAATGAATTCTCTTTTATTAAAATAAAAATTTCAAAAAAAGAATATACTTATTTGAAACTTTATTTGAGGAATATAAGCTGATTTAAAGTTTAATTAACCTAATTTGAAGTAAATATTACTTTAAGTTCAAAATATTTTTTACATGGTGATAGCTGTTTATGTGCGTTGTGGTGTAGTGGTTATTGACTCGGAACAACAAATCAGAGTTCAAATTCCAGCTGAATTCCTTGCATTCACTTATGCACAAATACTTTTGGGAAAAGTATTAATCTATCTCTTCCCTCCAGTTATGAGTTAAATAATAGGACAGATTGGGGTCTATAGCCTTGGCTGGTGACCAGTCTGCCACAGAAAGCAATGGCAACCTACTGTGGGATAATCTTCTGCCCAGTCAGTCCTGTCTCTTTCGAGACATGATCGCCCAAGCATGTTTCACATATGGCACTTAACTGACTGACTGAATATAATAGAAACATGATTAAGACTTTTACTGGGCATAAAGTGGGGGATCAGTTTTCTATTGTTGTGAAGTAATAAACTGATCCCCCTATAATTACTACTTAACAATATAACGCATATCTTCTCCCTTTAGCTATGAGTCAAATTACAGGACAGATTGAGTTCTATAGCCTTGGTTGGCAACCAGTCTACCACAGAAAGCAGTGGCAATTGTCTGTGGAATAATCTTATGCCCAGTCAGTCATGTCTCTTTCGAGACATGATCGCCCAAAGTGTGTATCATGTATGGCACTTAACTGACTGAGCTGTTTATTTAAGGTCTTGACATCTTGACTGACTGATATTAGTTTATCTAATTTTTTTCTGTCAGGAACATATCTGTAAAATTACTTGAGGAATATAACATGAAAACCTTTTTATATAATTTTTAATTACTCATTAATCTAAAAAAAACAAGAAAATATCTAAACTTATTTATAAATGGAACTTTGTCTGTGTGTGTCTGTTACCTATAGACTCCGAAACGGCTGAACCGATTTTCTTGAAAATTTACACAGTTGTACTATAAACGTCTGTGAGTGTTCTTAGCTAGGTTTTGTGTCGAGGTACCCCCAATAAATATCGATAATCGAAAAAATCAGGTTATAGAAGGAGTGGTCTGATTTTAATCAAATTTGATACACTCATAGACAAAGATATAAGAAACGATATTCAGAAGTTTCAAGGTTGCAGTTCTTACAATAGTGCAGAAAATCGATAATATATATATATATATAAGGCAAGATGTTTGTGTGTGTGTCTGTTTATCTGTCTGTATGTCCTTTATACAAATCCACAATTTTTATCCGATTCTCACCAAACTTCACACAAATATTCTTTAGGCTGAGTCTGAGCTCCAGGACCATGGATGTGTTTTAAAGCTTTTATTACACCCGAGCAACGCCAGGCTATACTGCTAGTTCTCCATAATCCAATGTTTATTGAATTTTAGGTACTTTTAAATTTACTATAATTATTACTTTTATTTTCTGGTAATGTTGTATATGGTTGTCTGTATTTACAAAATTTGGACATTTATACACACAAAAAAAAAATTCAGATTGTTTTTTTAAATATTGGTGGTTGCTGAATTAGTAAGCTTTTCTATATATTAACAAATATAGTTTTTACTTGATAGCAATATCACCTAACTGGTACAGTTTATTACAAAATTTTAAAATATTTAAAACTTTATAAATTATTCTAATTAAAATTTTAAAAAGCAATTAAAAGAATTTCTAATAAAATGATGTCTTACTTTTATTGCATTTTTTATTTTTAATTCAGAGCAAATTTTCTCCAACTGGGTGTCTTATTTGACAAAAAATAATTGACAATTTAAATTCTCCAAGGGGTTCTGCGTATAATTATATAAATATTAAGTTACACAAAAATGAATTTCTCGAAACTTCATAAAATTAAATAAGTCAAAAGAGAGTGGGGGTAACAGATGTAAAAGCTTTTAAAAAATAAACATTTCTGAAATAATTTTATTCATTTGTGTATAAATCCTGAAAGTTTCATTAAAATCAGATAATTATTTGATTTTTGCAAGAAGTTATATATCTGTGTATTTCACCACAATAATAGACATTAAAATTTCCTATACTAATATAATATATAATTAAGAAAAAAACATTTTTTTTCATATATTGCCCACACATATTTAATTTTATTAAATTTTGAGAAATTAAATTTTGTAAAGTTTAATGCTTATATTAGTTAAAAGCATAACTTCTTGGAGAATTTAAATCAATTTCTTTTTGTAAAACAGGATCTCCAGTTAACCAAATATCTTCTCAGAACTGTAAAATAAAAATGCAAAACTAAGATATTTTTTAATTCAAGAAACTTTTAATTGCTTATATGAATAAAATATATATTAGAGACATTATTGTCTTAAGAAAAAAATATTTTCAATAAATAATATATTTTTACAAGAATTTTTTCATTTTTTAATAATTTATAAAGTTTTAAATCTTTTAAAATTTTGTCTTACTTTGTAGAGACTATATGACACTGTTAATAAGTAAAAACTATATTTAGTTAGTTAAGTGCCATACGTGATACACACTTGGGCGATCATGTCTCTTTCGAGACATGACTGACTGGGCAGAAGATTATCCCGCAGTAGGTTGCCATTGCTTTCTGCGGTAGACTGGTTGCCAACCAAGGCTATAGAACCCAATCTGTCCTGCTATTTAACCCATAACTGGAAGGAAGAGACAGATTAATACCTTTCCCAAGGGTATTTGCGCGTAAGTGAATACAATGGATTCATCTGGAATTCGAACTCGAACTGTATTTACTAATCCTAAATGAAAAGCTTAGTATAATTCATCCCTGCTCAATATTGTATAATGAATTCTGAAATTTTTTTTGTGTGTTTAAGGATGCCAATTCTTTATAGATATAGAGATGTCTATACACAACAGTGTTAGAAAATAAGAGCAATAACTATAGTAAATTTGAAGCCAAAGTACTATTTTTCTATCTATTTATACATATATAACAAAATGCCCTCAATTTAGTTTGTACAAAGCCTCAATGACAAAGTAGGAAATCTATGTTTGCATGTGATATATACACTTACACAAGCATAGGGCTAATTTTACATTAAATTTTTCATAACCAGCTTATTGGCCTATAATGTTGGTTCACATAAAACTTGTATGTTCTTTTGTTTGCCAAAGAAATCACATGTTTATACACATTCTCTGTAAGGACTTGCTTGCTTAGTGTTAATTATGAAAAATTATGAATAAAAGTCCTTCTCGCTCCCCCATCAAATGACACCTTGAAAAATATAGGAGTCCTCTTTGTGGTGCTATTTTGAACTTTGTTTGACCTAGCAAAATTCTCTGGTTGCTATGAGGAGGGGTTGATTTAAATGGTCGACCCCCCCCCACCACTCTCACTCTTGCCTTTAAGAAACAAACAAAAGGCTCATCAATTCTTTCTTTTCTACTGTCCCTTAAGGGAGGAGTCTTAACTTGCTCTAATAAGCCCCTCCTCTCTCTCATCTTTTCACCTGGGAATGGAAGCTACACAGGTGCTTGAACTCAGAAGACAAAAATTAAATGTAAAAGGGGTTTAGAAAAAACAATGTATATTAATATAGCTTTTATTCCTTTTGATATTATTACATACCTTTTATTTATGTACCACCCCCCAAAAAAATAGTGATACCTAAAGAAATACATTTTAAAAATAAAAAAATCTTTCTTGAAGCTTTTATTTTAGTTTTAATTGCAAGCAAATAGATTTAATATTTCCACTAAGTAAAATACTTTGCTCTATTTTTTTTTTTTTTTTTTTTTTTTAATCATATCACCCTGGGCAAAGCGGTAAGGCCACTGGTGTGCCAGGGGGCTACGTAAGAGTGAAAAGATTGGAAAAGAGAAAGCCGAAAACCACATCCTAAACAGGGAACAAGGGAGGATGAGCCTCTACACCTGTTCAATAGACATGGGTAGAGTGTGAACTGGGCGATAGTTCAGTCTATCTACTCCAATTGAAAAAAAAAAAATAAGGAAAAGTGAAAAGATTGGAAAAGAGAAAGCCGGAAACCACATCCTAAACAGGGAACAATTTTCAAAACTAATTTAAATTAATTGGAATTTTTTTTTAAATTGCTAAAATTGGCCATATTGATAAATCTGTCAACACAGCTTCATTTGCTTTCTTTAAAAAAAATCTTTCAAAAAGGTGTTTTTCTGAAACTTTAAAGAAGATTAGCTGATTTAAAGTTTAATTAAACTAAAACAAATATTACTTAATGAGTAAATATACGTAACTACCTAATACAAAGCCTCAAGTATGAGGTTTGTAACAAGCATCAAACTTTCCATAGATTAATGATCTACTAGTTTGACTTGTTAATCATTACTCCATAGTGAAATTTCCTCAATTTAGTCTGATACAAAGTGAGGATAAAATTCAACTTATACTAGTAACAATTTACTAGTTTGACTTGTTAATCATTACTTCATAGTGAAATGCCCTCAATTTAATCTGATACAAAACCTTGAGTATGAGATGCACAGTGAGCATCAAACTCAATTTAGAATAGTAATGATCTACTAGATCGGCTTGTTAATCATTACTCCATAGTGAAATGCTCTTAATTTAGCCTAACACAAAACCTGAAATGCATTTCACCATCTGATTTTAAATATATAAGGATATGAGCACATTAGTGGAAACTTTTGTATGTATACATGTAAGTGCCTCCACAGAAACATGATACCTCAAATTTAATTTTTTAAAATGAAAAATCTTTCTTGAAGATTTTATTTTAGCTTTGATTTCAAGCTAACAGGTTAAATTTAATATTTCTAATAAGCAAAATACTAAACTAATTGAAAGTTTTTTTAATGGGTAAAATCATTGATTTAAGATATTTTCTTTAGGAAATTGAAAATACAAAATAAACACTTTCTAAGTTACAAATGGTTTTTGTTCTTTTTGTGACATTCTGTACAAATAAATCTCAAGAAATTGAAAAGACTAAATAAAAACTGTATAAGTTTTAAATTGCTTTTGATCTTTTTGTTTTTATTTATCAGTTTTCATATTAAAGTGAAATGGTTTTTATAATATAAACACCATAAACATGGTTATCGATAATATTTTCTCTTCCATTGAACCTGAGAAGTTTAATAAGAATCATTTCTGGAGTAAACACTTTCATCTAATTCTTTTTGCTTTCTCTCTTAAGTGTTGTATCTCTTCTGGATATAAGCAATTATGACTCCCTCAAGTTTCTTTTTTTATATCTGAAAATTGAACATTACTAAATATTATTAATGAAATGGCTGTAGTCTATATATTAGTGTTTCTAAAGTTTTTTTGTTTTTTTTACTTCAAGACACACTTGGAAAATAACTAAAACTTGGAGACACACTTTAAATTTTATTAAGGTAAAGCTGCTCATGAAATTTGAAAATAGAAAAATGATAAAGATGTCTCCTTAAATCAGCATTGATTTTTAAGAGATTACTATTGCTTGGTGTCCCTAGCTTTTTAAGCTCTTGCTTGGAATGCATACAACAAACTTGATAAGGTCTGGACCTCTAATCTTCCGCTTATTTTAAAAGTTTGAACTTTCCAAGTATTAATTGAGCCAGTCCTCCTCTATGATTCAGAGACTTCGACTTTGTCTGCTCATTTGGAGAAACAGTTTGATAGAACATTTACTAACATGCTGAGAAAGATCCAAAACATCAGCTGGAAATCCCAGCCAACATTGACCTATATCTATGGAGATATCGCACAATATCTCCATAAGCATAAATTGCTGTAATTTACTGACCACTGATATCAAGCAAAGAATGATGTGATCTCATCTTTGCTCCTTTAGCAGTCCTCTGGAAGTTTTGTATCAAGAAAACTGACATGTCCACATCCAATTGCCCGAGACAGAGCTGGATAGGAGAGAGCTGAGTACAGAAATGCTTTACTGTGTTATGTGGGGTGGGATTGTCAATAGATTTTTGACCAACCATAGATTGGTCAAAAAATAATGATGATGCTCCTGATAAAAATCATTCTATGAACATTGCAATTTTTAATCCATCTCTACACGACCCCAGTCCTGGGTAAGATGATAGGAGATTAGAGGTTTGGAAGAGCATGGACCCACTACTTAATTGCTGTTGTTCCCAGGAACAACCTAATCCGGAGTGGTAACACCTGTTAGAGCCCCAGCTATGGACAAAGAGTGAACCCACATATAAAAATGCTCTTGCCACATGTTTGCTCTTTAACATTGCCTTATTATTTTATTTGTCTCTTTAGTTTAAGTGGAAACAGCTATAATTTGCTGGCCACTGATATCAAGCAAAGAATAATGTAATCTCATCTTTGCACTCCTCTGGAAGTCTTGTATCAAGGAAACTGACATATCCGTACACAATTGTCTTCAACTTGGGGCTGGATAAGAGAGATCTGAGTACAGAAATGTGTGACTGTGTTGTGCGGGGTGGGATTGTCGATGGATTTCTGACCAACCATAGATTGCTCAAAGTATGATAATGATGAGCTTTTTAAAAATAAAGATTATTTTTAATATAAAAATAATTCATAAATTACTTTTCTGTGACTTGATGTACATTATTGTACCCGGGTGCACCAACTGAGAAACACTGTTATAGACTATAGCTATTTTTAAAAATTAATGCCAGACTTACTTGGGTTCTGTAGACTAAATAAATACAATCTTAAATTTAACCTAAAAAAGAAATATAAAATTATCTAGTTGTTATTCTTTTTATATTGAAGCTGATTTGACATCTGTTCTTTTTTTTTTTTTTTTTTTTTTTACAGAAAAATCGCCTTTATATCAGTGCCAGGCCAGAGAAAATGATGGTAGTTGCAGAACTCATGGATCTTAAGAAGCAATACAAAGATGGCTACTACCGAGACTTCAATATTGATGACTATGAAAGTTTTCAGGGATCAGGTTGATAGAAATGTTTCTTCTATGCAATGAACATGCCTTCCAAAAGCTAAGCAAAGTATTAAGAAAGAAAAATATTTTATTTTTAACAAAAGTACTAGAATGTTATGGAATATCAGTTGTTCTATATGGCAGTGAATGCTGAAAATCTCCACACAAATGAAAATGAAACTTGAAGGAACAGACATGTGGTTCCACAAAAAGATGCTGCGAATACCCTGGACTGAACATGTGAGCAATGACAAAGTTTTAGAGAAAATGGAAACAAAAAAGGACAGTGATACTTAACATTAGAAAAAGACGGTTGAAATTTCTAGGGTATATAATGAGGAAAGAGGACTTAGAAAATTTGATACTCACAGGATCTTTTGAAGGCAAGGACAGAGGAAACAAATGCATAACCTACCCAACGAATATGAGTAAATGGATGGTAGAACAAGGTTTAGGAGAGATAACAAAAAAGATAAAATTTATTAAGCACTACAAAGTACAGAAAATTGTGGAGAACCATGATCACCAAGGTCCTGGAGGGACACAGCACAGAAGAATAATATAAAGTAGAATCAGAAAGTTACCAGTTGTACTATCCAGTTGAAATACATATACAGTAAATGCTAATTGGTACCCAGCTTACTGAGTCAGTCTACCAGTATGTTCAGTGTAATCTATTCGTGAGTTTTCCAGGGTTTTTTGATGTTGTTTTGAAATAGTTCTGTTATCTTTTCAATGGCTAGAAAATTTAAGCAATGTACCTGCATCAAATTTTGCATTCTTCTTCTATATCCTTCAGAATGGGATCAATCAAGCTCTCCTCAACTTCCAATCCATTGTAGTTCTTAAGAGATTTTGTCTTTTTAATATCCCTCCTACTCTCTGGAAATTCATCCATTTACACAAACTTATTAGATAGCTTCCTCAATGTTTACCTCTGTCTCTCTGGCTTTCAATATGTTTTGTAAGTATTAAATTTTTACCTTATAATTCTTAAAATTTGTTCCAGAAATGAAACTCTCTCTTTCTGATTTGAATTATAAGTCATTTTTCTTCCTATTTTCCTTAAAATCTTCTTTAGTGCTTATATTTTCTGTGGAACAACATCTTTGTCGCCTAAAGTCTCCTCTTCATCTATTAGAAAATTGCCTAGCATTCACTGCCATATCGAAGAATTGATATTGCATAGCAATTCAACAACTTTTTGTTTCTAATTAAATTTTCCTGATTCTGAATAATTTGCTGAGCTTCCGCCTTCAGATATCAATTCAATTTCTGTAATTGCTTAATTCATAACTTACGTCTTGGGACGTTCATTTGGCAAATGACCATACATTGTCTTCTTTCAATAAGATATTCTACTCATTTTCTATTGTTTTTTTTTTCTCTAGAAGCAGTTCAGCACTCTTTTCTTTGTTTATAATGAAATCTTTCTGCCTATTAATACTTGGTTTAGTTGATGGAATGCATCATTTTGCTATTGCAATGCACCTTCAGATTTCAGTGTCATATTTTCTGTCCTCTCTTAAAATATTTAAAAAAAAGTTTTTTTTCTCTAGAAGCAGTTCAGGATTCTTTTCTTTGTTTATAATGAAATCTTTCTGCCTATTAATACTTGGTTTAATTGATGGAATGCATCATTTTGCTATTGAAATGCACCTTCAGATTTCAGTGTCATATTTTCGGTCCTCTCTTAAAATATTAAAAAAAAAAGTTTTTTTCTCTAGAAGCACTCTTTTCTTTGTTTATAATGAAATCTTTCTGCCTATTAATACTTGGTTTAGTTGATGGAATGCATCATTTTGCTATTGCAAGGCACCTTCAGATTTCAGTGTCACATTTTCGGGCCTCTCTTAAAATATTAAAAAAAAAGTTTTTTTTCTCTAGAAGCAGTTCAGCACTCTTTTCTTTGTTTATAATGAAATCTTTCTGCCTATTAATACTTGGTTTAGTTGATGGAATGCATCATTTTGCTATTGAAATGCACCTTCAGATTTCAGTGTCATATTTTCGGTCCTCTCTTAAAATATTAAAAAAAAAAGTTTTTTTCTCTAGAAGCACTCTTTTCTTTGTTTATAATGAAATCTTTCTGCCTATTAATACTTGGTTTAGTTGATGGAATGCATCATTTTGCTATTGCAATGCACCTTCAGATTTCAGTGTCATATTTTCTGTCCTCTCTTAAAATATTTAAAAAAAAGTTTTTTTTCTCTAGAAGCAGTTCAGGATTCTTTTCTTTGTTTATAATGAAATCTTTCTGCCTATTAATACTTGGTTTAGTTGATGGAATGCATCATTTTGCTATTGAAATGCACCTTCAGATTTCAGTGTCATATTTTCGGTCCTCTCTTAAAATATTAAAAAAAAAAAGTTTTTTTCTCTAGAAGCACTCTTTTCTTTGTTTATAATGAAATCTTTCTGCCTATTAATACTTGGTTTAGTTGATGGAATGCATCATTTTGCTATTGCAATGCACCTTCAGATTTCAGTGTCATATTTTCTGTCCTCTCTTAAAATATTTAAAAAAAAGTTTTTTTTCTCTAGAAGCAGTTCAGGACTCTTTTCTTTGTTTATAATGAAATCTTTCTGCCTATTAATACTTGGTTTAGTTGATGGAATGCATCATTTTGCTATTGAAATGCACCTTCAGATTTCAGTGTCATATTTTCGGTCCTCTCTTAAAATATTAAAAAAAAAAGTTTTTTTCTCTAGAAGCACTCTTTTCTTTGTTTATAATGAAATCTTTCTGCCTATTAATACTTGGTTTAGTTGATGGAATGCATCATTTTGCTATTGCAATGCACCTTCAGATTTCAGTGTCATATTTTCTGTCCTCTCTTAAAATATTTAAAAAAAAGTTTTTTTTCTCTAGAAGCAGTTCAGGATTCTTTTCTTTGTTTATAATGAAATCTTTCTGCCTATTAATACTTGGTTTAGTTGATGGAATGCATCATTTTGCTATTGAAATGCACCTTCAGATTTCAGTGTCATATTTTCGGTCCTCTCTTAAAATATTAAAAAAAAAAGTTTTTTTCTCTAGAAGCACTCTTTTCTTTGTTTATAATGAAATCTTTCTGCCTATTAATACTTGGTTTAGTTGATGGAATGCATCATTTTGCTATTGCAATGCACCTTCAGATTTCAGTGTCATATTTTCTGTCCTCTCTTAAAATATTTAAAAAAAAGTTTTTTTCTCTAGAAGCAGTTCAGGATTCTTTTCTTTGTTTATAATGAAATCTTTCTGCCTATTAATACTTGGTTTAGTTGATGGAATGCATCATTTTGCTATTGAAATGCACCTTCAGATTTCAGTGTCATATTTTCGGTCCTCTCTTAAAATATTAAAAAAAAAAAGTTTTTTTTCTCTAGAAGCACTCTTTTCTTTGTTTATAATGAAATCTTTCTGCCTATTAATACTTGGTTTAGTTGATGGAATGCATCATTTTGCTATTGCAAGGCACCTTCAGATTTCAGTGTCACATTTTCGGTCCTCTCTTAAAATATTAAAAAAAAAGTTTTTTTCTCTAGAAGCAGTTCAGCACTCTTTTCTTTGTTTATAATGAAATCTTTCTGCCTATTAATACTTGGTTTAGTTGATGGAATGCATCATTTTGCTATTGCAAGGCACCTTCAGATTTCAGTGCCACATTTTCGGTCCTCTCTTAAAATATTAAAAAAAAAGTTTTTTTTCTCTAGAAGCAGTTCAGCACTCTTTTCTTTGTTTATAATGAAATCTTTCTGCCTATTAATACTTGGTTTAGTTGATGGAATGCATCATTTTGCTATTGCAAGGCACCTTCAGATTTCAGTGTCATATTTTCGGTCCTCTCTTAAAATATTAAAAAAAAAGTTTTTTTCTCTAGAAGCAGTTCAGCGCTCTTTTCTTTGTTTATAATGAAATCTTTCTGCCTATTAATACTTGGTTTAGTTGATGGAATGCATCATTTTGCTATTGCAAGGCACCTTCAGATTTCGGTGTCATATTTTCTGTCCTCTCTTAAAATATTTAAAAAAATATTTTTAAACAATTTCACTACATGCAAGACTGTAAATTTACTAAAACACAAGGGATTACAGTGTGTGGAACAATTAGAAACAGAAACATTACTAATGAGCGGGAACAAAAAGGTAATCAGAAGAACCATAGATAGCAATTGACATTGCATTTAAATTTTTGAAGATTAATGCTGAAAAGAAGTTTCACATGTGAAAAAAAAATTAAATTTACTGTTACATCTTCTCTTAGTGAAGAGGATAAAATTTCAAGGTTTCCTCATCTTTGTGTAGGAGATAGATTATTGAGGTTTTCTTATCCCACTCACTGGAGTGGGATAGATATTCTCAGGGTTTCCTTATCTTGGTGGAGGGGGATAGATATTCTTGAGGTTTACTTAGTGAAAAGGGAGAGATATTCTCAAGGTTTCCTTATCTCAGTGAAGGGGGCTAGATATTACCAAGGTTTCCTTATTTCTGGAGATGGATATTCTCAAGGTTTCTTTATCTTGGGTGGAGATATATTCTCATGGTTTCCTTATCTCAGTGAAGGGGGGCTAGATATTACCAAGGTTTCCTTATCTCTGGAGATGGATATTCTCAAGGTTTCTTTATCTTGGGTGGAGATATATTCTCAAGGTTTTTTATCTCAATGAAGGGGCTAGATATTATCAAGGTTTCCTTATCTCAGTGGAGGGGTATGTATTCTTGAGCCTTCCTTATCTAATAAAAAAAACTAATGTGAATATCTTTGCACTTAATTGAAAATAATTTTTTTTCTCTTTTTCAGATGATATGGATTCTTTTTTTACCATGACAGAAAAGCTCAAAATTATTAATTATGTTTTGGGTACAATAAGAGCACTCCCTGATGACAGCTGCATACCTGGATATCCTAATGCCACTTTGTACCATGGAAAGAGTATCTGTATGTTATCAAATGTATACATATATATATTAAATGTTGTACAATTTTTATGTGTCTGTTAATGTCAATCAAATATAATGTTAACAAATTAAAACACATCTTCCCATTTTTGTGATAGTGTACAATAAAGGGCTATTGGTAAAGAGTCATAATTAATATCAGATTTTTATACACCTATAATTCTTTTAACCAAATTGACCCCAAACAAGGTTGTAAAGCCTGTAAGATATGGGTTACTGAGCATGAAAGAATGAAAAAAAAAAGAAATGTTATTAAGAAGCAAGAACAAATAGGAACTTTACTTCAAATCAGATACAAGTGACCCAGATACATACCAACATGTATCCTTCAGAATAACAGCTACCCTGAAATCACCAGTTTGTGCAGGCAGAAACAGAAGGGTCAAGGAAGAAGGTTGGAAAACTGGAACAGGTGTGTTGGAAAGAATTTAGAATACCTGCTGTTCATAAATCATTAGAACACCATTCAGAAACAGCTTAACCTTATCGAGAAATCTTACCCAAATCAAGCATAGTACAGACGAGAATATGACCAATGTGTATATTTTATCTTTTGAAGGTGCAGCAATGAATGCAAAGGTGAAACCAACCAACTCTTATATATATATATATATATATATATATATATATATATAAATGTCTGAATTTTGGGGATGAGAAGTTATCATTATTTACAGTTGTACTAATGTCCTCACCTTTGTTGTTATTATCCCAATATTTTGACCATGATGCTCTCTAGCCTTCTTCAGGTGTCAGTTGATCTAGGAAATTTCAGGGAATTTTTAACTTGTTTTTTGTAATCACTTCACTCCAAGTAAGGCAGAACCACAACTGGTATGCAGGAGGTTACACTGAGAGAAAAAATAGGGTACAGGGGTGGTCAAAGAAAGGATAAAAGATGAATAGGTTTCAAGGTGATAGAAAATGGCAATTAATGTTGCATTTAAACTTTTGGAGATTGTATCTATCAGGGAAACAAGTTAAAAAAAAGGAAGTTTCATAGATGTGAAGTGTGAGAAAAGAAACTGTTCAAGTAGAAGAGAAAATTATATTTAACTATTTTAGTGGTAAAAGGGTGGGACCTTGATGCTAATCTAGTAGCATGCATAAATTCATGAGGTTGAGGCACCAGGGAAAGAAATGCATCAGAGCACTTTTTAAGAAAATAGTTGTAGAAAAGACAGAAGGAAGCCACATCATGTCAGTGAGAAAATGACTGAAAGTGGGCTACCAAGTCAGGGTCGATTATATTGCAGATTCTTCTTTGGATTTTGTCAAGAACCTTGAGGTGAATAACAGAAGCACCCAACCAGATATGTCCTTGGTATTCAATGCATGGACAAATGGTACACTTATAAATGTGCAAGATGGATTTTCATAAGAAAAACTTATTTAATCTATGAGGAGAGATTGTTCTCCTTCATCTGTTCAAGTCTAGGGATGTTTTGTCTAGTTCTTATTTAGTATTGCTGAGATTATGCTAATGTTTTAATCCCATAGGCTTTCGTCTTTCGGCACATCCCTGAAACTAGAACTTATAGCTTATAGCCTTAGACTTAATATTCTTACTGCCCCTTCTGCTGCAGCTACAACCTTGCTGTGAAGCTTAACTTCCTCTATTACTGCTTCTATTTCTTATTGCTGCTATTTAAGCCTTGCTGTCAAGCTTGGCTCTGTCTTTTCTTTCTTTCATAATGATGATATTTATATCTGTGCTAAGCTTACTGAAAAAACAAAGTGTTTGTTTTATATATATATAGTCATCTGCAGACAGATCTGTTTTGCTGTATCACAGCTCATCAGTACAGTTAGACATCGGATTGCTTTTAACCCAGGATTGAAACCCGACTGAATTGGTGCCAGTCGGCAATTCTACCTCTGAGCTATGGGCACTCGGTAGAAGGAAGCAGACTTTTAGCATATGATGTATCATAGGCCAGTAACCAGAGTGCTCTAATTCATTACTGAATGAGCAATGAATAGATGCTAGAGTAGCTACTGTTTTTCAAAGTCTAACATTCTTCCATAGTGCTCAATCAGGGTGTGATATATATATATGTGTGTGTGTGTGTGTTTGTATATGTGTGTGTGTGTTTGTATATATATATGTGTGTGTGTGTATGTGTGTGTTTGTATATATATATATATATATATATATATGTATGTGTGTGTGTGTGTGCATATATATATATATTTCTGGGTTACCCAACTTTGCTTTACCAAAAACATCTGTTAACCCTTATTCTAAGTTTGTAAAAAGACAGATTTCCTCCTCCTTTCTCTTTTTTCTTTCCTCATTTCCAAATGCAGATTTAGATGTTCCTGTTGAAGCACTACCATTGTTGAAGCACTACCATTGTTGAAGCACTACCATTGTTGAAGCACTACCATTGTTGAAGCACTACCATTGTTGAAGCACTACCATTAGTTGACTGCCAACTGAAGTTTCACTCATCCACATGTATACAAACACATGTATCACAAATGAAAACAAGTGCAATCTTAATAGTATAGTTTTTAATCTTTTCTTTTGCTTTCAATTGTGTACATATCTAATTGCTTTTGTTAACACATGCGTTTAATTGTCGCTTGTTTAAATTCTATCTTTTGTATTCTTATTTTACCCAAATCCACAGTCTGTAAAATATTGTTTGTGGGACAAATATGCTACGAGACATAAATATGTACTGAAAAAATGTCCACACCTCACAACAATATATATATATATATATATATATATATATATATATAATGCAATAATAGCACAATATGTTATATGTATATATAAATAAAAACACTTTCTGGTTGTGAAATCTGATATGATGATTTAATTTATTGTCCTTTTTATCCTCAAAAATTCGAACATATTTCTCTTATGCACAGTTTTGTCTTTCATTCCAAACTGAAAAAGCCAAACTCAACACATATCAGTAAAATGCATCATTTATAGGTTTTTTTTCACTTTGTCTCTTCATCTCCACTTTTGTTTTGGATACTATTTTATATATATATATATATATATATATATATATATATTTCCTGTTTTTCTGCATGCTGGAAGTCCTCTTCTGTCGTTCCTGTATTTAAGAACTCTGGTGAACCCTTGGGCCCATCCAACTATCATCCTATCAGCCTTCTACCAATTTTTGGGAAGATGTTTGAGGCCATTATTAATGCTGAAATAGTTCAGCATTTTATTGCCCATAAACTCTTCTCCGACAGGTCCATAACCGTTACAGAGTACATGTTCCAGACCTTTGAGAAGTCCAGCGAAGCTCATGCTGTTGCTCTGGACATCTCCAAGGCTTTTGACAGGATTTGGCACGCTGGCCTTCTATACAAGCTACGGGGTTACGGCATTACCAGACAATTGCATGATCTGATCTAATCTTTTCTAAATAACCGTATAATAAAGGTTGTCCTGAATGGACATGCCTCCACACCCTACTGTACAAACGCAGGTGTCCCTCAGGGCTCTATCCTAGGCCCGATGCTCTTCCTTATTTTCATAAATGAACTCTCAGATGAGATCAAGAGCCAAGTAGGCATCTATGCAGATGACATCACAATTTACTCCCACATCAGTAAGAAACCCGGCGTGGCAGACAAACATAATCTCACTGCTGATCTTGAAAGGGATCTACACTCTGTGGTGAATTTTGGTAAGAAGTGGCTTGTAAATTTCAATGCATCTAAGACCAAGCTGTTGTCTGTCAATCATCACAGGCAGCCTCTGCTGCCTCCCATAAGCATGGACCAAGCGAGTCTCCCGAGAGCAATACTCTGCGCCTCATCGGCCTTACCCTCTTTTCTGATCTCAAGTGGAACCACTACATTGAGTTAATAGCTAAATCCATTGCTAGGAAGGTTGGGTCACTGTGTCGGGCCAGGATGTTTTTCCCACCTGAAGCCATCCTGCATATATACAAATCAACCATTCGTCCGTGCATGGAGTACTGCTGACATATATGGTCAGGTGCCCCCATTGTTCATCTCCGTGTTTATGACAGGCTCCAAAAGGGAATCAGTAATGTGATAGGTACCGACTACAGCTTAATAGTTATAAAGTTTCAGTGTTTAATATACCATCATCAGGTAGTGAAATAGAGTTAATTTACTTGGTTTTATATATATATATATATATATATATATAAAATAAGTAAAGAACAGATAGAAAAAAGTGTCTTTAATCTAACATGTTTCACTTTAACACGCTTCTTCAGAGGTTTTTACAGATGAATATATACACACACATAACAAGGTGGGCATAGAAAACAACATTATATGGTGACTAGAAATTTTATACCTTAAATCAGGGGTTTTCAAACTGTGGTCCATGGACCACAGGGGGTCAGCAAGGATAAGATAGGAGTCCACGGATTAACTCATCACGTGAAATTCAAAGTAATTTAAATTTAATTTTGTTACATTTTGCATCAACATGCAGTATTAATTTATTTTATTTGAACACTTATGTCTAAAGTAAGCTTAAAACCAGTTTTTACTACGTTAATGCAAAACTATAAGCTATTTTTAGTAAAAATTTATGCATAAATTTCATAAGCATTTATAATGGAAATATAAAGGGATCCGTAAGCAAAAAAGTTTGAAAACCCCTACCTTAAATAATCACTTAAGATATGAAACTCCTAGGTATGAAGTGGAGACGTACACTCAAGTTTGCCTGACTATACAAATGTTGCAATAAACACATATATATTAATTATATACAGTTGTATGGCATTTTATGTTTTTCAGTGCGTAAATACCAAAGTTCAGGAATTGTTGAAGAAGTTTTTCCTTTACATGAAGATGAAAAATTAAAACGTCTTGCTACCGACTGGTGGAAGTCGCCATTTGGACAACAACCACTCAGTAAGTAATCTGATTTATAAATAATTACAGGTTTCTGATGATAGGACCAAATATTATAGTTTACTGACAACAGAACTAATGACTAACAGTTACTGACATTAGTATAATTGTTAAAAGGCTACTTAGTATAAATAATTAGTTTATATATTTTATAAATGATTATAGGTTTCTTTGTATATATGTTTACAGAAAACTTAAAAGATTCATATTTTTCTTCATTAACTATTCTTGGATTTTGAATTAAAGGGGGGGTTACAATAAGTGGAGGGCTGGAAAATTTTCAGGAGTGGGTGGGGGGATTATTTGTTATGTCAAAGTTTCAAACTTTTCTAGCATTCACAATCTTTTGTTGAGGAATATCACATGATTTAAATGACGGGAAAAGATGGCACATCATACAAGTAAAATATTATTTGGATTCATGATTCAAATAAATTTTTAGAATTGCAGGAATTATAATTTTATAATTGAAGTTTTAGAATCTATCAAATCAGCTTTGCAATTCTAAATTAATTTTTTTTTTTTAAACTGAATGCTTTGACAGAAAGTTTTCACAAAAATAAATCGGGGTGGTGGGTATTTAGTATCAGAGAATTGTAAATTAGAATTATTTTCAAATTTCAATAAGTAGAGAGGTTACACTTGTGAATCTGATGATATTAAGCATCATAAACAAAACAACTTTAACTTTCTAAAGACAAAACTAGTTTTCTAGTCTGCTTTAATTTGTACATTCTCTGTATATGTATGGTATGAATCCATCAACCCCCCCCCCAGTTACTGAAAATAAATAAGAGTACTTGTAACTAAAAAATCATTGTTATTCTTAAAAAAAAAAATTAATGTAATACTCACTTGTGAAAAAAAACCCCAAAAAACAAAGAATTATTCTTACAATCCAAAATATGTTTTAGCTTTAAATAAACTACAAAATATAAGCTGTAAAAAATCAATCAATCAGTCATTATTTGGCATGTTACATGTTGATTTAATAGAACAAAATGGAAGCTGTAATCTCATTGGATTAAGTTAAGGTCATGTGATATTTGTTAATTTTCCTTGAAGAGATGACAACTTCCTGACATTGGCCTTTGTTGAATGTAGAATTTCAGGGATGATGAGTTATCATTTCAATGAAGCCTGGAAAGCACAATGGTCAAAACATAATAATAATAAGATAAGAACAATAGTTAAAATACAAATAGTGACAGTAATAACTGCTCATCCCAGAAATTGATATTTCTTGCTGAACATTTCTCTATGATTGGATTGATAGCATTTAAATAAAGATGTTACTTTAGAATAATCAATGCTATACAGTCCAGATCCAGATATCCCATGATTCATTGGAGTCATAGGGGCAACTGCCTAATGGAGATAAACCCTCTCCAAGCTGATTTGAATTCAGTTTTCCTTCTGCTAGACCAGTTGTCACCCAAAGTTATAGAACCCAGTCTGTCCTGTTATTTTATCCATAGCTTTGAGGAGAAGAGATGGATTTATACTTTTCCCAAGGATATCAGCATATAAGTGAATGTAATGAATCCAACTGGAATTCAAACTCAGCTCTCCGATTCCTCGATCCGAGCTGTTATTCATTAGTCTACCATCCCTCCACTTCATATTACAATGTGACCACCAAAAATTAAATATAGAAAATAATTTTCACCAGCTTGTTCCTGTTAGTTGCTTTGAAGTGTAGTTTCTGCATGTTAACCATAAGAACCTACTAGACTCTATTTCTGTATGTGATTCAAAACTTAAAGATAATGAACATGTTCAAGTAGACAGGCAATGAAAACTGGATACTTTACAACAACATGAAATGCAAGAGATTGTGAAGCAAGCAGCTTTCTTTGAATTTCAAACCAAACTTTTTATTCAATTCAAGGGTTAGATTAGGGAATATTTTATATGAATGAGGCTTACAGCCATATCACATTAGCACCACAGTTCACTGAAGTTAAGCAACACTGAACCTGGTCAGTACCTAGATTCAGTGGCGATTTTTGGCCAGAAGGGGCCAAGCCCCCACCCAACCAAATTTTGGCTGGTCTCTCAGTTGCCCCCCCCACCTTTACAAGCGTCAAAAATTTATGAAACTGATCAGTCTCTGATTTTGATAAGATTTGATCTTCACTTTTCCCTCTGCGTTTTCTTTTTCACTTAGCTTTTTAAGAACAGACAAATCACATTGTTCTGCTAGTATTGATGTTAGTATTAACCCCTTGATTTTGTTTTGAAATTAACCTCTCTTGTGTTCCAACAAAGAGCAAGAATAGATTAGAACTTCACTACTATGAATGGAAAGTTATTCCATTTAATTTAGTGAAGTAACATACTTATACTCAAACTCATTCCTAAGTTGTGTCTATGATAATTGTGTAGTATGAAAATGAAGATGCTGCTTTAGTTTGCTCCCATCCTTCTCAGAAAAATCTCAGCCTCTAAGTGCCCTACCCAAAACACAAACATTTTCAGAGTTCCACAATTGGCACTGCCTAGATTAGTGACTGCTCTGGAATAGCAGGTGCTGTAAGCTTAGATATGCAAGTGATATAATGGATAATGTCTCAGAATTCAAAATCCAAGAGTTAAGTTCCAATTCTAATCAGGTTTCTTATATTCACTTACATGCAAATGCTCTTGAAAAAGGTATGAATCCGCTTCTTCACTCTCAAGTTATGGGTTACCATCAAAGATGAAGGAAAAACTTGAAGCAACTGAAATGTGGTTCTACAGAAGGATGCTGCAAATATTATGAATCGAGTATGTGAGCAATGATGAGGTTTTGGAAATGATAGAAACGAAAAGGAAATTAATACTGAGCACCAGGAAGAGACAGCTGAAGTTCCTGGGACACGCAATGAGGAAGGAGGGCTTAGAGAATCTGATGCTAACAGGCCAGATAGAAGGAAAAAGAGACAGGGGAAAGCAATGGATAACATATTTGAAGGACCTAATCAGGTGGATAACGGAACGAGGATTGCATGGTGTAACAGGAGAATGCATGCTCAGAGCCACCAGGAAAAGTGGAAGGCCATGATCGCTTACGTCCTGAAGGGACAAGGCACATAGAAGAAGAAGAAGATTTGTATCAGTAAACCATTATCATCTCCAAAAGTTCTAAAAATATTTTCTGGTTTTAAATAACCCACAAAAGGTTGATAAATCATTAAAAACAATCAATCATATGAATAAATACTCACCAGTCTTATTCAACTTTTAGTTGCTTTTCTGTTTCTTCCACTGAACCATAGTATGTGACATTTCAACACTACCTGATGCAAGGATTGACCTTGTAACTACCAAGAAATTAAATATGTTTTTACCAATGTTTAACTTTCTAAGGCTATGTATCAAATGAAGCAAATTTGGATGACTATTAGGCAGAAAGTAATGGCAATTTACTGTGGAAAAATCTTCTGCCCAGTCAGTGATGCCTGTTTCGAGACATGATTGCCCAAGTGTGTATCACGTATTGCACTTTACTAACTGATTAGTCTTCAGAAAATTGGCAAACTACAAAAGATACTTAGAGTTGAGAAAAATAAAAAGTTATGGGAGGATGGAATTATGAAGTTGTATGAAGGATGACAGAAGATTAAAAAAAATAGCCAATGTTTTGTGAATAAAAGTTAATAATTAAAATACAAGTATATTACGATTTTATTTATCAACAGAATAAATATTTTGGCCACTCAATACAGTCAATTTGAAGGATATTATTTATTCCATTACATTTTAGTTTTCAATAAAAGTACTTATCTACAATAAGTGGTTTGAATTTGTTATTCTTTAAAATAAACACCAATTTTAAATATAAATCAAATTCCTCTGCTTGTATGTTATATTTGTAATTCAGTGGGTGAGATAACTCCACCTAGTCTGCCAAGAGACTCTAAAAAGGACATAAGCTCTTTTTGCTCTTTCCATTCTAGAATGCAGTAGGTAGAAGGCTTTTCCAGTCTTTCCTTCTGGACACCCACACACATTTCCAAACATTTTCTATAATATATCTGTACACACAAGTATATTTTTTCTTTTACAAATCATGTTATTCCTGACATAAGATTGCAGAAAATATTGATGCCTATTAAAATTTATTTACAGTATTTACATCATTCGGACTATTGTCCTCATCTATGGTTCCATTTGTACGACGTTTCGGCCATTGTAGGCTCTGGCCTTCTTCAGGTGCTAGGAATTTCAAACCGAACCCTTTATTACAATCACTGTAATAAATCCTTTGCATAGTAATGCCTCGATAGGAAGTCATGAGTTATGTTGTTCACCACTGCTGTAGCCTGGTATTGAACTTACAATTCTTTGAGTCAAGTCACAGAAACTAACCAACGTCTATATCCACTGGGCCATGTGTCCTTAACTGAATTTTTGGGACTTATAAACCTAATGTCCAGTAACCCATTTTTACCAGAGTTCATATTGCAATTTTTTGATGTTAATGGTTTTTCCTAGTATTTTTAAAATATTAGAAAAAAAGTATGATGAAGAAGACCGAAAAAGAATCTGGCACAATTCTATCAAGCAAGAATCTGATGCAGTCAAGGTTTGCCAACTAAATAAGTTAAAAGATCTGAAGAGGACACATAAGGTCCATCAGTCAACATCAGTTGAGTGCCTCTGAAGAGTCAGTGCTGAACAAGGGTCTCAACTTTGCAACGTACCATACTTAGACATCATTGTCCACATCGAGGAAATAGCCTTGAACATCTCTCAGGCTCAGGCGGATCAGCTAAGATAGTGTGTTAGCCAAGCCACCCAACCAAATATCACGAGAATGAGAACATCATCATACTGTAATATAACAATCTGGCCCCACCCAAGGAAGTGATGCAAGCGATGGTGTTTCCCGTCGGTGAAGGGGGCGGCGAAGCGACAAGACAGGTGTTTGTGAAATACATCCTTTCGAGGCTGGAGCGGATGTCATTTGACCTTATTTCCGACAGCGGCGGAAATGGCTACAGAGGCAAACAGATCAGGTGTCTCTTAGAATTACGTGGGCGTTGCGTGGGCGAGGCAAAACCGGAAGGAAAGTCCCGGTTCTAGAAGACTATATAAAGACCTCGACACACGGATTCGCCAGCAGAGAACGGCCAGTGGAAGCAGAGAAACACCACAGCGAGAATACACTCCCGTCAGCCCATTCTATGTGCCTCTCACCCTTCCGTTCTCTATTCCACACAGTTCGTCGTCAATAATAAAAATATAACCTTATATTTTTATATATGCGTGTTTGTTGTTTTGTTGTCGTACGGCGATATATAACAATACTACCTGCTGATAAAGGCAATGCAACTATAGTGATGGACAAAACTGAATACACCAATAAACTGGCACACCTCATTACAAGTGGTAGCTATAGCAAGGTAAAGAAAGGCCCCACACTGAAAACAGAATGACAGCTGTCACAGATGCTAATCAAGAACATGGATCACTTTCAACCTAGGACATACCCATTCTCAACGTTACATCAAGCTATCTCACATGTATGGTCTACCTAAGATTCATAAAGATAGTATTCTTCTCAGGTTGATTGTAAGCAGCCTAGGCTCAATGTGCCATCCTCTGAGTCACTTCTTTGTAGATATAATTGACCCACTGATAGAAAAGTCACCATCATATGTTTGAAACTCCTCCCACTTTGTGGAACTTATCAAAGATGCTCCCATCCAATTCAACCAGATGGTGATCCTGATGTGGTAAGTCTGTTCACCAAGGTACCCACGGTGGAGGCACTACCGGTAGTCAGGAACAGACTACCCTTGGACTCATCCCTAGGAGAACGCACCAGTGTTTCACTAGACAACCTGATGGAGGTGCTGACTTTCTGCACACAAACAATACACTTCGGATTGGGATCAGATATATATTGGCAGGATGAAGACTTAGAAATGGGCTCACCATTATCACTATCATGGGCTAACATATACATGGAATACTTTTAAGAGATGGCATTAGAATCCATCCACAGTTCTAAAGCCAACTCTATAGCTGAAATACATTGATGACACCTTTATACTCTGGCTACACCAGGAGGTCCAGACGCTACTAGACTATGGGAACTCAATAAGACCATCCATACAGTTCACTATGGAAAAAGAGAGTGACAACAATCTGGCATTCCTAAATGTGCTAATAACTCAAACAGAGGTGGGGTTCAAGACATCCGTATAACAACATTCAGCGAACAATACCTCATCTTCAACTCCCACTACCCATACAATGTAAAGAAAAGGATCGTCTGCTGTCTTCAGCATTGAGCAAAAATCATAAGCGGCGACCTAGAGTCATACAAACAGGAAATGGTCAGTATAAGCAGTACCCTACAACAAAACAACTATCCAGGGTACATGACAACAACTCCAACATACATGGAAGGGAGGGTGCACGAGGATAATAACTCTCAGAAAACAGCCTCGGTCTGTCTACCCTATGTGAAGGGGTTATCAGAGAAAATACAAAGGATCTGTGTTCCATATAACATCAGGACAATCTTCAGAAGTGGTCCTACACTTCGCTGGTACCTCTCCCAAGTTTAGACCCCCAACAGAGGAGGACATGACTAAAAACTGTGTGTACACCATTCCATGTAGCTGTGGAAAGAAATATAAAGGAGAAACAGGTCACACCCTTAAGGTAAGGCTACAAGAACATCGCAAGGCCATAACACAAGGGGAGATAGAAAAATCAGGCATAGCTGACCATATATGGAGGGAGAAAGGGGATCACCACCCCCTATGGGATAAAGTTGAAATAATAGATAGAGAACGCCACTGGAAACTACGTAAACTTAAGGAATCAGCACATATGCTAGGCTTCAAAAATCTAAGCCAACCAAGATGAACACAATGTGGGAACCAGTAATACAGAGTGCCAGAGAAAATCATTAGTGTCAAAAATTGCAATATGAGCTCTGGTAAAAAAAATACTAGAGAAAACTATTAACATAAAATTAATTTCAATATGGTAAAAATGGGTTACTGGACATTAGGTTTATAAGTCTCAAAAATTCAGTTGTTCATGCCCTTAAGGAAAAAGACAGTGGATATAAATGTTGGTTAGTTCCTGTGACTTGACCCAAAGAGTTGTGAGTTCAATACCAGGCTACAGCAGTGATGAACAAGTAACTTGCAGTGTTTAGAGGGAGATAACTCATGACTTCCGATTGAAGCAATAGTCCGAATTATGCAAATACTGTAAATACTACCTCATCTCAGAAATGTAGGCAAATACTGAAATTTATTTTTTCTGAAAATTGTTGAATTCAGTTTCTTCTAAAGTTTTCAACCTTGTTCATTAGAACATATAGCCCCTACCTGATACATTTCCAAGCAAACATGTCCTGGTTATGATTATAAACTATATCTGGTAGCAAGATCAGTCGGTTTTGAGAAGCATGGAACCACCTCTTATTTGCTGCTGTTTCCTAGTCCACTCTGATCCAGCATAATAGCACCTGTTAGAGTTCCAGCTATAGGTAAACAGTGAATCCCTAAACTGTGGTCAGAAAACTATAAAAATATAAAAATACATTTTTGTAGTAAAAATTTCCAGCAATAGATTTTAATAGTAAAAAAAATTACCAAAGCTCCAAAGAAAATTAAATTTCAGCATTAAATGACCCATAAGGAGTTGATATGCCATTGAACAAACCAAACCAAAACTTTTTGTTATAAATATTCGTCATAAAATACATACTGATAAACAGCATAAATTTAATTCAATCTGTTTAAAATACTACCAAGTCACAAACTTAAAAGATCTCTTTTCAATCAGTCAGTCAATTACTTGCCATACATAATACATGCTTGGGTGATCATGTCTCAAAAGAAACATGACTGACTGGGCAGAAGATTTCCCACAGTAGGTTGCCATTACTTTCTACAGTAGACTGGTTACCAACCAAGGTTTTAGAACTAAAATGTTCTGCTGAAGTGAGAAGAGAGAGATTAATACTTTTCGCATGGGTATTTGCACGTAAGTGAATGCAACGAATTCAACTGGAATTTGAGCTCTACTCTCCAATTTCTCATTCCAAGCCCATATCCATTACACCACAACACACATCCTTTTTCAAAATACTGGTTCATTTCACATATTTTCAGTTTATAAGAGAAATTAAACTGATTTTAAAAAAATGTAATAAAAAAACATAACAACAGTATTTCTATTTAAGATAAATTTTTTTGACTGACTGTTTAAATACAATACTTAATTAAATGACCTGATACTAAAACAAACCAAATTTTCTGATATTAAAACAAATCAAACCAAACTAAATTCCCTCTTATATCTCATTGCTATATTATAAAAAATAAACAAATAGATCACTGTTTTTGTAACAAAAAAGTTCTTCATATAAGCTTTTTAATACAAAAAAACAGACAAACACTATTCTTGAAAACTTTTCCCTTCAGTCTGTACTGAAACCATCAATAAATATTCAAACACTCAGTCAGTTAAGTGCCATACGTGAAACATGCTTTGGGCGATCATGTCTCGAAAGAGACATGACTGACTGGGCAGAAGATTATCCCGCAGTAGGTTGCCATTGCTTTCTGCGGTAGACTGGTTTCCAGCCAAGGCTATAGAACCCAATCTATCCTGTTATTTAACCCATAACTGGAAGGAAGAGACGGATTAATACCTTTCCCAAGGGTATTTGTGCGTAAGTGAATGCAAGGAATTCAGCTGGAATTCGAACTCGGCTCCCCGATTTCTCGTTCCGAGCCGATATCCACTGCACCACAACGCGCATCCCACATTCAAACACTAAATCACAATATAAATACTATCCTTATACATTTAAAAGGTACAATCTGCTTTCTTAGGTACTATTTTTGTTTGTTTGTTTTTTTTTGTTGTTTTTTTTTTTTTGCTATATAAGTTCTCCTTACTGGACTATATCAGGTGTAATAACAGGTCTCTTTTGGGGGTCAAATCTAACAACTGTTATTCAGCTGAATGTCTGTAATCAGTTTATAATTAATTAATGACAGGTAACACATGTTGTCTACTGTAGAAGATTGGTCCATTTGTTGTGGTCAGTGCCTTTAATTTCATGAATCAGTGAATAGAAAGAAAACAGAAATCATGAAGGTAATCCATAATTGAAGATAATATCTTGCTTGTAATTACTAATGGTTAAAGAAATTGTGCGTTGTGGTGCAGTGGATATCAACTCAGAATGAGAAATCAGGGAGCCAAGTTCAAATTCAAGTTGAATTTGTTGCATTCACTTATGTGCGAATACCCTTGGGAAAGGTATTAATGTGTCCCTTCTCCATTCAGCAGGACAGATTAGTTCTATAGTCTTGGCTGGTAACCAGTCTACTGCAGAAAATAGTGGCAACCTACTGTGGGAAAATCTTCCATCCAGTCAGTCATGTTCCTTTTGGGACATTATCACCCAAACGTGTATCACGTATAGCACTTAAATGACTGGATATAGAATTGTCTAGATATTGGTAAATATTCAGGTGCCAATATTAAATTTTCTGAACTTAGATTTTGTTCTTATAATCTTTTTTTTGAGTATATAACATGTTTTGAGCTTGGTGTACTCATAGAATTATTTACCCACTGTTAAACATGGGGGGTATCCATATATGTGTGTACACATCAGTCCAGGACAAAAATTACCCAGTCCCTATGACTACTGTCACACTGATGTCAGTATTTCACTTATACTGGATCTCAACCAAGGTAAGAGTGTCCAGTTTACCCTGTTATTTAACCCATAGCTGGTAGTGAAAAGAGAAGAAATGGACTTGTAACTTTCTAAAGCACATATAGAATAGGCTACACTAGAGGTAATTTCTGATTTCTTTTAGGAGTCATGATTTTTCAGGATATGGGAAATTATGGCTCTCCACAATTTCCTGTTCTTTATATTTCTTAATAAATTTTGTCTTTTTGTTATCTCTCCTAAACCTTGTTCTGTCATTCATTTACTCTAGATCATTAGGTAGGTTATGCATGGTTTTCCTCTTACTTTCTTGCCTTCAATATGGCCTGAACTACAAGGGAAAAATGGATTCATGCCTTTTCTTGTAACAGCTATAGCAACAAAAATAGGATGAAAGGAAAAACTAGGTAATAAAACAAAACTAACCTTTTTATGTATTTGAATAATTTATCTGCTTTTCTTCTTTTTCCTTTTTTATCCTTAGACCAGATTCGAGATTATTTTGGAGAAAAGATTGCTCTTTACTTTGCCTTCCTTGGGGTCTACACAGTGTCTTTGATTCCTCCGGCCCTCATAGGAATCATCTATTTCATCACAAGTTGGAAAAATATTTACCGTGAAGCTATATTTGCTGTTTTCAATCTGGTATGGACAACCATCTTCCTTGAATGCTGGAAACGTTACTGCTCAGAACTCTCATTTCGATGGGGGACAATCAATATGGTTAAAGAATTTGAAGAGCCTCGCCCAAGCTATCATGGTCGACTGGGAGTAAATCATGTCACTGGACGTAAAGAACCTATCTACCCAAAATGGAAGCAACGTATTCGGTTCTATGGCATCACAGTACCAGTTATCTGTTTCTGTCTGGTGATTGCTTTCGAAGCCATGTTATTATATTTTCAAATGCAAGAATGGGCAAATAAACTGTATGAAAAGGATCCATCTTATTTAAACTATGCCAACATGATGGCCTTCCCAAGTGTATTATATGCAGTTGCTGTTTGCGTTATGAATATTATTTATAACAAACTTATTCGGAAACTAAACGACATGGGTATGTAATAAGTACTTAAGTATTATTTTCTAATTTTTTTGCTTTTGTTATAAACATAGAGAGAATTTGCAATTTTTCTCTACGTGTTCTTTTAAATAGGTTTTCCAATGTAGTTCTACATATACGCCATTTACATTGTTTGGACTGCTGTCCTCATTTTTGTTGCTGTATTCACAATGTTTCAGCCACTGTACACTCTGACCTTCTTCAGATAACTGGAATTTTGAACTGAACCCTTTTATTTCATTCACCAGGGCAGATTGTTTTAATTCCATTAGTTCCAATCACCTGAAGAAGGTCAGATCATGCAACAGCTGAAACATTAGGAATATGGCAATAAAGATCAGGACAACAGTCTGAACAATGTAAATAGTGTAAATAATTACAATACCTCATCTCAGAAATATAGACAAATGTAACACTACGTGTTGTGTTAAATAGATTTTGCAATGAAATTTTACATGTTCTGTTATATAGATTGATTTTGCAATGTAGCTCTACATGTAGGCAATATATATTGAATGTTATAAATGCTAATGATGAATTAGATTCAATTGTTTGAGATTAAATATAGCTAATGTTTAAAATCCAACATTTGTATGGGTCAATAACTGAATGTTTAAAGTATTAGACATAAGACCCAGGATCGAATCTCAGAATTGTCAATTTATCAAAGATTTCATAATGTCAAACTGAGAAGGCAATTACGTGTGGCATCTTTGGAAAGTGCCTGAAAACCATATCACAGGTTGACTCAAGCCTTGTAAGATTGTAAAATTTGGTAGACAAAATTGTTTAGAACCTGTCAATAGTTGTCCTTTATGGTAGATACTCCTGATTGTAATCAAACATGTGCAACCAAACTAGATTTTATCATTAAATGAGGTGATAAAATTAAATTATACCAATAAACTAAACTAAACCAACTTCTTTTTCATTAACGATTTGAGGTTTATATTAAATGCCTGTCATAGATTTTATGAAAACTCATCTAACCACTTGGAAAAAGGAAGCATTAAAAAATACATTTAGTTTTATTTGTATGTAAGAGGAATTATAGCTATGTTTTAAAATCAAACTCTTCTTTACATTAACCAATTTGGTATTTATATTGAATATATATCATAAATTTAAGTTTGAACGAAAATTTGACAGAATGGTAAATATAACAGACAACTTGGAAAACACTTATTCTGACGTTTCACTCTTCAAGTATCATCAGAAAAAAATGGATTTATTTCAACTAAATTTATGTTAAGATAATGTGATTCACATTAATCATACAATTTTTTAAATTATTATTAAATAATTAAGTGATTTATTGATTCAGTTATTTTTAAATAATTATCTATTTTATTTTTACTTTAACTGTATCATCTTTTAGATCAGATTTTACTGATTTTAACTCTGTGTTTATTTATATATTCATTTTTTTCACAATGTTTTCCTATACTACAATGTTTCAACACTAGTAAAAACAAGTGACAGACTAAAGTGACCTAGTCATATATTAACCATAGACTAAATCATGGCACGTTTAATGCATCTCCATTTGAGTTAATTATCTTCATTTTTTAAGATGCATTTCATCTATGGATCTTCGATGGCTAAAAAAATGATACAGTTAAAGTTAACTATATGGCCTGAAGATTGTATTTAAGCATGAAACAGCTTGTCAATTCTGGGTGTTGACCTCAATAACCACTTTTGTATTTATATATGCTCAATCCCTGATATTCAGTACATTTACCCATAAATATAGCATCCCTTAAAACTATATTTTTTATCCATATATGTGTGTCTATATATATATATATATATATATATATATATATATATAATAATAATAACTATATAAACTCTGTAAGTATGTAGGCCATAAATTTATACCAAAATAAACCTCCGAAAAAACCATTAACAAACAGAACCTAAATCCGTTACAATCCGGTGTACTAAGACGTCGGATAAATGGGGGGGAAAAAAAGAAACCCGCGGAACAAGAACAAAACATTCAATACTCCGCAGTAAAGAAAAAACCCCAAACGGAACCAAACCCAAGAAAAAGTGCTCAATACAAAGTACTAAAGAAAAGATACAATAGTAGAGCAAAAACACGCACTCAAGCCTTGTATGTGTATATATATATATATATATACACATACACACACATCTCCATATATGTATGTCCATATATATATATATATATATATATATATATATATATATCTCCATATATGTGTGTTCATATATATATATATATATATATATATGGGCATGTGGCTGAGCAGTTCAAACATTCACTTTCTCACCATGAAGCTCAGGTTCGAATCTCACCGTGGTTGATTTGTCAGGAAGGTGACATCTTGATGTTATCAGACTGAAGGAGGCAATACCATTGTGTGGCACCTTTGGAAAGTTTACCATACCACAGGTTGACCCAAGCTTTGTGAATGAAATTGGGTAGTCATCGATAGTTGTGCTAGCTCGAAGTCACAAGTCATTTGTTCAGATTTTTGTTGTTCCCACTGGATACACTCTAACCCAGAAATTGTAACTAAGTTCCGCTCAGCATAGTTGCAGTATAAACTACAGGTGGGTTCTGTCAGTGTTGTACAGGAAGTGTTGTACCTGAGCAAGCATCTGCAATGGGGATTAACTAACCAACCTTATAGACGAGCATCCTCGGATAAGAGTGACCAGCCATATATATATATATAGGACCCATATATATATATTCTTATTGATTTTTATGAAAAGTAATGTTTTACTTACAAAAATTAGTAAGAAACATATCACTGAAAGTATTGTCCATCACTGGCCACTACTTTTTCCCATCTTTCTGGCAGCATTTGAATTTCACATCAGAAAAACCACACATCTTTTGAGTCAACCCATCTTTTGGCATCTTCATAAGAAGCTGCTCAGCCAGGCCATGTATCATTGATTGAAACAGGTGGGACATAATCAAATGGGGCAATATATATATATATGAATACGGCAGGTGGGATAGGACTTCCCATTTAAGAATTTCCAAGTAGATTTTTACCCGTTTTGCAACACATGGCCTATCGTTGTCATGTTGCAAAATCTTTTTGTCATGTTTCTGCTTGTACAGTGGCCATTTTTTCTTCAATGCCCAGCTCAAACACATCAATTGTAGTTGATAGCAATTTCCTGTGATGGTTTCTGTTGGTTTGAGCAGCTCATAATAAACTACACCCAACAGATGATTCGAAACATGGATATTCGGCTTTGGCACTGACTTATCCTACGATCTTCTACACAGTGTTATTGTAGTGTATCCACTTTTCATCTCCAGTCACAATACTCCGATGAGCTTAGATCACTGGTGCCGCCTAAGCACGAATTTACACGAGATACTAGATTAGCAACTAGGTCCCACCCTTTTACAGTTAAACAAATAAGATGTAACCGTAAATTCTACTCCAACAGCTTCTTTTCTCGCGCTTCCGCCTGTGGAACTCCCTTCCACAAGTCTGCTTTCCTGACAGTTACAATCTCCAGGTGTTTAAATGTAGGGTCAATAGACACCTCCTATCACACTAACTCCCAACTATTCTCACAACACTCTCATCTACCCAACCCTCATTCTCGGTATCCTTACCCGCCTATCACCCACCCTCTGTCATTTCCTATATTTAATCAGCCTTTCTCCACTCTACATAGCCCCCTGCACAGTAGTGGCAGTGACATACTTTGCTCGGGGTGAAACGCTTATAAAAAAAAAAAAATACAATGCAAAAAAAAAAAAGCTTTCTTTTTCTACTGATGAAGCAGCTGCTCACATGTGACAAGATGGCATTTGAAGTCTCTTGGTTTCAACTCATACAGCACCCAATGTCCTTGTTTTTTTAATCATTTCTAGTGCTTTCAAACATTTCAAAACTCTTGTGTGATCAAATTCTAATAATTCTGCAAGTTCAGTTTGTGTCTGACATGAGTCTTCATAAAGTTATGCCTCTAATTCTTTGTCTTCAAACTTTTTTTGGTGTGCCAGTGTGTTCTTTATCTTCAATGCCAAAATAATTATTTTTAAAGCATCTAGACCAATCTCTGCTTGTTGTTTCTGACAGAGCATGGATGTCGTAAGTCTCAACAAGAATGCTGTGTGCTTCAGCTGCAGATTTTTTTAATAAAGTAATGCAGCAAAATTTCCTGCAGATAAACTTTCTTTGGCACAATATCCGACCCATTTAACACTATGATTAACAAAGTTGTTTACACTTCGGTGAAATGACATACATTGAATTTCAAGCTTGCTTATAGTACTTCCTTATCAATGTGTTACCATTTGAAACTACACACACACAGTTCTTGGAATGCCATCTGTTGAAAAACAGCAAGAATTTATATAAGGTCTTAATATATATGTTTTTGTGTGTGTGTGTGTATTATAAGTGTTTATAATAAAAACATAGTTTACTGCAACACGAGCTGTTGTATTTCGATGCCTGCTTATTAGCACCTCATCAGGCAGTGAGATTTTTTTTTGTTCTACCCCCAAAAACAGTAGCTACAAATGCTCTGACTTTAAATATAACAATCATAATAATAACAACAATAATAATAGAAAAAGAAAAATCATTTGGTTTACACCCCATTTAATCAAATGATTAGTACTAAGTTAGGGCAGAAATTCCTCATAGTTCAGAAACACTTTCCTAAAAATAACACTGATCAGCAAAATTTTTAACAGAAATACTCTTAGAGTTATAGGTGTATGGATAACTTTGAGAAGAAAATAGTCGCTTGGTATATAACTTTTTCAGGCATACATATGCCACCAACTGGACAGTGTATTTGTTTGTGTGTGGTAATATCTGTTGTGTTGTTTTTGTATATTGTTTGTTTTTTTATGATTTATTTTTGTACATGTGTGTGTTGGTGTATGTGTATTTTTAATTTTTGTGATATTTTTGGTACAATCTCTACATTTTATGTTAAGCTGTATACTTCTTAACCCTTCACCTAACCTCAATATTTTTTCTTTGAGCTAAACTATATATTTTTTTCTTTTGAATATTTTCAATTAAACTATTTTTTTTTTTTTGGTCTGAGAAGATGGTAGTTTTTAATCACCTGTCAAAATAACTCAGGATTTATAATCCTTTTGATTTTGTGTTGAGTTTTCTTTTCTGTATACATAAAATGTTATTTTTAGTGGATATTCATATTCGAGTAGACATTGTTTATTTATTAAACAGTATATTTATTTATTTTTCATCTACCAGCCTATATGTTTTTTGATTTTGTTTTTTAATAAGATTTTTCTTTTTTTGTCTTTTTTTTTTTAATAAGATTTTTCAAATATTTAGGTCAATAAATGATAAAATGTTTGATAAAAAAATGTTTACTCAAATGTATATATACTCAAACAATCTCTAGTGAAATATTAGTATCCACTAAAATAATGTTTTAAATGATAAAATTTATTAGATTAATAAATAAAAATCTATTACTATTTTATTTATATATGCACCTGATGATTGCATAATGCAACTGAATCATGCCATAGACGGATAATATGTATATTTATTAATAATATATATAATACAGCTCTGTTCATACATTGAGCACTGTTTTATTAACCCCTGAATAATAATACTATACATATGTACACTCTCCTCAGATGTATGTTTATTCATTTACATCACTATATATATATATATATATATATATACACACACACACACACACACACACAATAGGACCTTGCAGTACAAGTTTAATTTGTTCTCAGACTGAGTTTGTTTTGCAATTTACTCACATTACAAAGCAATTGTATTTTAGTACAAATTCTAGGATACTGTCAAGAGATATTTCAATTCCATATGAATGCTCAAATTATATTTTGTCATTCAGTTAAACATCTTCATATAAAAATTATTATCATGCATTATATCAATGAGATAATCTAATAATTTTGTATTTTTTCAGAGAATCATCGATTGCAGTCTTCGTATGATAATCATCTGATTGTTAAAATGGTTTTGGTGAGTTAGCTTTTGTTTCTATTTGAGTTAAGGAAATACATTTGCAACGAAAGAACTCTTTTTCAGAAAACCATAAAGATACAATCTTTATTATGTCATTCATATTATGATTTTATAACATATTATAATGATATATAATTTATTTGTGGCAAACGTGGATAAACGAGACCACAAAAAGAGAAAATGTTAAAAAGCTGTTTTTAACTACCATCACTCTTCAGCAATATTTATTGATTTTAAAAACCTAGGATTAGAATTGTAATAAATTATAAAATTAACTTTCATATGTTTAGGTTTTATTCCAATCCTCATCATCACTTTTTAAAACAAACATTTCCAAAGAATGAAAGAAGTTAAAAAGTAGTGTCATGGGAAAAAAAACAAAAACATCCTTTTGACACTACATTTTTTCCATATTTGCCCTATTCACATTATAACATTTGCCTTATAATCTACTAGCAGTATAGCCCGGCGTTGCTCGGGTGTAATGAAAGCTTTAAAACTAATCCATGGTCCTGGAGCTCAGACTCAGCCTAAAGAATATTTGTGTGAAGTTTGGTGGGAATCGGATAAAAATTGTAGATTTAGTATAAAGGACATACACAGATAAACAGACACACACACAAACATCTTTCCTTTTATATATATATATATATATATATATATATATATTATCGATTTTCTGCACTATTGTAAGAAGTGCAACCTTGAAAATTCTGAATATCATTTCTTATGTCTTTGTCTATGAGTGTATCAAATGTGATTAAAATTGGACCACTCCTTCTATAACCCGATTTTTTTCGATTATCAATTTTCGATATTTATTGGGGGTACCTCAAAACAAAACCTAGCTAAGAACACTCGCAGAGGCTTATAGTACAACTGTGTAAATTTTCAAGAAAATCGGTTCAGCCGTTTCGGAGTCTATAGGTAATGGATACACACACAGACAAAGTTCCATTTATAAATAAGTTTAGATTATAACATATATCATTCATACTCTTTATTTACTTGGAAATAAAGTAAATATACTATTGCATAATTTCAAAATATCTGTATATTAAAATAAATTTTCTCTGATAGGATACAATGTTAAAAATATTTAAACATATCAAATTATGCAGCACTTACTTTGATTAACCATGTTACTTAAAGTGATTACTTCACTACTTATTACATAATTTATCTAAAAAAATTAAAATGCAATACATTCAGAACCAAACTAGTAACATTCAACCATCTCTGAGCAGACCCTGAATGATGGATGGGTGTCCTCTAGAGTCACTTAAGTGCCACGTGATACATGCTTTGGCGACCATGTCTCGAAAGAGACATGACTGACTGGGCAGAAGATTATCCTGCAGTAGGTTGCCATTGCTTTCTGCGGTAGACTGATTGCCAGCCAATGCTATAGAACCCAATCTGTCCTGTTATTTAACCCATAACTGGAGGGAAGAGATGGATTAATGCCTTTCCCAAGGGTATTTGGGCGTAAGTGAATGCAAGGAATTCAGCTGGAATTCAAACTCGGCTCCCCGATTCCTCATCCCGAGTCGATATCCACTGTACCACAATGCACATCCTTGTCCTCTAGAGTAGGTTCCTTATTTTGAACATGTATTACGACTCAAGCTCTCCTCAAACCTCAAGTGGAATTCATATATATGATCTATTGCTAAAGATGCTGGAAAAATGGTTGATTCATTATACTGCCCCAGTAATTATCTGACTGACTCCTCTTGCTATAATCCATCTTTACAAGAGCCAGACCAGACCAAAAATGGTTGATTCATTATACTGCCCCAGTAATTATCTGACTGACTCCTCTTGCTATAATCCATCTTTACAAGAGCCAGACCAGACCAAAAATGGTTGATTCATTATACTGCCCCAGTAATTATCTGACTGACTCCTCTTGCTATAATCCATCTTTACAAGAGCCAGACCAGACCAAAAATGGTTGATTCATTATACTGCCCCAGTAATTATCTGACTGACTCCTCTTGCTATAATCAATCTTTACAAGAGCCAGACCAGACCAAAACTGGTTGGTTCAATCTAGCACTCCAGTAAATATCTGACTCACCCTGTTATACTCTATCTTTACAACAACTACATCAGACCAAAAACAGTTGGTTCATTGTACCACCACAGTAATTATCTGACTCCTCTTGCTATGCTCGTGGAATGTCAAGCTCTTGCCACCACCAGAAAGCATTACCTTAAAACTAATAATATGAAAGACATTTTTGAGAATACCCACACAGATGATGTCCTTGCTTTCTTGAAAGAGACAGGATTTTACACTAAAATATAATATCTCATCCCAACTCTGATTATTCCACCAAGGTACTATTCGAATATAGTAACTCTGATATTGCAACTCTAATACAGCAACTATGTCATAACTACCTCAATGAGCTTAACAACTTGAAATGTAAGATAACTTTGATGCTTATAACAATCTCGATGTGTAAAACAGCCTAAAGGTGCATAACAACTCAGGAGTACAACTTTAGAAAGCAAATGATATATAAAAAAAACTTTTTCAGCATTAAATGACCCAACAAAGGTCGATACACTGGTTAAACAAACTATCTCTCTATCTTGCTATGCTCAATCTTTACAAGAGCCAGATCAGACCAAAACTGATTGGTTCATTGTACCGCCCCAGTAATTATCTGACTCCTTCAGCTATAATCAATCTTTACAAGAGCCAGATCAGACCAAAACTGATTGGTTCATTGTACCGCCCCAGTAATTATCTGACTCCTTCAGCTATAATCAATCTTTACAAGAGCCAGACCAGACCCAAAATTGACTGGTCCAATCTACCACTCCAGTAAATATCTAACACCACCTGCTATGCTCCATCTTTACAAGAGCTAGATCAGACCAAAAATGGTTTGTTCATTGTACCCTGAATCGCCCTGTTATACTCAAAAGCCAGTTTGAACCAAAAATGGAGCATTGCTGCTGTATGTGGTTTGGAGCTGCCCAATCCTCACTTGCCCATCTTGATAGTTCAAAAACATCTATGAGGCCTTGTGAGTGATTATTTTCCACCCTACGACCCCTTTCTCACAGATGAAACATAGCAAGTCTCTTGCTACTGTATCAATATTTCCATAGCATGTGTTCTAACAAGTTACATTTTTAGTCCCACCTGCCCAGATCATTGTAACAATGACTAAGGATGAATCATCCTCATTGCCTTCATATTTCACTAGTGAGGAGTAAGTTCTACTCAGACAGCTTCTTCCCAACCCAGTAATAATAACATCCATAAAATAATAATATTAGGACTAAAGGATTCATGCTATTGTAATTTTGCAAAATAATTTTAAAAAATAAAAATTGATTTTCATTCACTTATTCATTTTTGTCTTTTCAGTTCAATTTTGTCAACTGCTTCATGTCTCTCTTCTACAATGCCTTTTACCTTCAAGACATGGCTTTGTTGCGTAGTGTAAGTTATTGCACTTTCTTTTCTTTAACTCAACAGTACAATAATCTTAACTAGTTTCTACTTTTTGAATGATTCTAGTTACAGCTTCGGACATTACTTAGTCATTCATTGTTTTTTTTATGATTTATTAATATCTATTACTCTACTAGCTTTGCTCATTACACAACAAGTTGTTGACCAGCTTCAGTAAACAAGGGTACCGTTTTTATTGCATCACAACCGTTCCAAGAAAGTAGCCAAACTAAAGCTGAAATATATTTGCAAGGATTTATTTTCTCTTTTTAATGAGTAAATATTTCATTAACAATTTTTTTTGAGAATAGAAAATATTTTTTCCAGATACAAGTTCTAGTATTTAATTCTTAGCTGACAAAGGAGATTGATTCATACCTTTCCCAAGGCTATTTGTGCATAAGTGAATCTAATGAACTAACTGGAGTTTAAACACAGCTTTCCATTTCTCATTTATTCTCTTGACACTGCTATTGCTGTATATATTTTTGACTCCTTCAGCAATACTCATTTACAAGCTTATAAAAATATGTGAGATAAGTACAATGTAATATTTATTATTTATCTTTTATAAAGATTTATTTAATATTTTATAAAGAAATAAATTTGAAAATAAATATTTTTATTAAAAGAATTTATAAAAAAAATTGCAAAATTATCAAAATACACAACCCAACTACAAAGCAATATTTATTAATCACCATTTTATAAGTAACTATGAAAACAAATTTTTATTTATAATTTTACAAAAAATCAAGAAACTATAGAACAAGAAAATTTGAATAAATTAATTTTCCAGATATGATATATTATCTTCTCAGATTATTTTATATTTCAGATTAGTCCTTGTTTTAATTTTCTAATAATTTTATAATTGTGATCAAGGCTGACTAAATCAGGTTTGAAACTCCATCAATTTTATAAAAATATATTTCAGATTTCAAAAAATCTTAATTGCACAGAAACTGGGCTTATACACAGCTACACCTTTTCATGAGCCAATCAAAAAAGCATGTACATTTATACATTCAGCAATAGAAAAGCTCTTTTCATAAAGACAGTCAACTCACTAAATTTTACTATGTGCTGACATCTACAAAAACAAAATAAATATATATAATAATAATATTTTTATATAAATTTCTTCGTTTCATTTGTGTATTTATTAGAACATTTTTGCTGTCTATTTTGTAAATTCCTTCTTTAAGCTTAGTTATTATTTTGCTTAGTGTTAACTAAATCTCTTTTTGTTCCTGAGGTAGTTATAATGATTTTTAAATTGAGTTTCTATTTTTTTATTTTGTCATTCAGTTGTCCTTTAAGTTTGATACATTTATTTGTATGTAGGATAAATTGTCTATAGTCCTTTGTTTATAAAATTTGAAAGTTCGTTTTTTTAACTGTTATATTTAACTACAGATCTTGATATGCTTCAGAAAAAATTTAACTTGGAATGTTAACATTTACAAACTGGCTTTTACCTTAATTGAAGAAATTATTAGGATTTAATTTTTTGAAAGTTTGTAAGCATTAATTGCTCTTATTTGGGGTCAGTGTGCTGATATTGAGTGAATAGAAAGTATCATCTTCCTTTTATTTGAGGGTAGTATGTTGATCTTGATTGAAGAGCAGATGTTGTCCCCAGTTTATTTTAGGCTTACTGCCATATCACATTAAAACATTGGTTCCCATACAATCACTGAAGTTACCCAATGTTGAGCCTGGTCAGTACCTAGATGGGTGTCCACTTTGGAATACCAAGTGCTGTAAATTTGAATGTGTCAATGGTGTTGTGTATAATGGCTTAGAATTGTTAACCATAGTTGAGTTTTAATTCCAGTTGGGTTCATTATATTCACTTAACCACAACTACCCAAGGGAAAAGTATGAATCAACCTTCACCCTGAACTGTGGGTTAATTAGTAACTAAAACCATTATTAATAAATAAGCCATAGTGGGTGACATGTCGCTAAACAAAATCAGCCACCCACCTTATTTGGGGGTAATATGCTAATCTTGACTGAAGAGGAAATATCATCCAAGAGCTAAAAGTTCTTTCTTGTTGTGGTTAAGTAAAGAGTAAGCAGTAAAATCAAGATTCTAGAAAGAACTCTGAATTTCTAACAGACAAAACTTCGATTATGTCCTCATTGTCATAAGATTATTTTAGTTTTCATATCCTTTTAATGACTAGTAATTTGCATTTTTTTATTGTCCATAAAATTTGCTTTGAATCCTGCTGTCTTTTTTTTGTTTTTTGTCTTTTGTCTTTTCTCTCCTTCAAACCATTTAATTTCTAATCTGTAAGTTGATTCCAAAGTTGATAAAATATTTTATTTCATCTATTGCTTTTCATTGCAGGATTTAGTAGCTTTACTCATCACGCAACAAGTTGTTGACCAGCTTCAGGAAACAGTGGTACCATTTTTATTGCATCGCAACCGTGCCAAGAAAGTAGCTAAGCTAATTGAAGCCTATTCTAAAGAGCAAAGAGTTGACGACACTCCAGAAACCGATGTCTCCCTTGAACTTCGAAAGAAAGCCAATATTGAAATGACCATGGATCCATGTGTTAGTTGAGACACTTTTTTATTACAGTTGTTTGGATTGGTTTTTAATATTTCTTATTAGCCAATCAAATTTATGTTAACGGCAAGATTATATTTGTACACTGCAATACAATAATCTCCTCTTATTTACAAGTAATATGTTCCAAGACCCCAAGCAGATTTTATTTATCTGACCTCTCTACAAAAGTAGGACGTGGCATATGGTCTTTATCTGGGGAGCTCACATACATACATATAGGTCAAAGTCAAAACTTGTCTGTCATGCTGGTGTCAATATTATACTAACCCTACCTATTTTAGCACAATGAGAAATGTACTGATGCAGGTTGTAGTCACTGGAACTAGGCACCTGCTCTCATCTAAAATGAGGAGAACAGATACCATACTATGATCCCAGTTCAAAGGCCAAGGAGCTGTAAAATCCAAGACCCCAAGCAGATACTTGAAACCAAGTAGAATACTAAACCTTATATATAATTTTTGTTCCTCAACATACAAAGTTTAATTTATAAATTGAGTATAATAAGAGATAAGCCACATCTCAAAATAAAATGGTTATAACATATTATAAAAAAAGATGTATTGAAGAGTAGAAGACTGACTTTTCTTGTAGATCTTAGCAACATCAGCATAGGCTTTTTCTTCTTTCCTTATTTAGTTAACAACTAACAAGTTTTCACTCAAAAGAAACTCTTTTTTGCTTCTCTCTGTCATCTCCATCAATCATTGATTATCTAAACAAGTGTGTCTTTTAGATTTATTTACAGTCCCTGGATTTGGTTTGGTTTGTTTTATGGCATATCAACCTCAATGGGTCATTTAATGCCAATAAGATTTTTTTACAGTAGATTTGTATGAATAGAACATAAATTCTTTGTAAGAAATAAATTTGTAGATCAGCTTTCTTTGACATATTTTTGTAAAGTGGTTTTTGTTGAGAGTCAAATGTATGGCTGGTAATATTATTTCCTTCAAAAATGTATTCCTAGAATTTTTACTATAAAAGTCTATTTTTATACTTTCATAGTGTTTTGACCCTAGTTTGGGGATAAACTATTTGCCCATAGTTGGGACCCTAACAGGTGCTACCACCCCAGGTCAAGGTGAACCTGGGAACAACAGCAATTCAGAGGTGATTGTATGCTCCACACAACTTCCCAGTCAGAGGTCTTGCTGCCAGATGCAGTTTATTGTCATACCCAGGACCCACAGTATGTATAGAAATGTATAAAAACAACCATAGCCATAATATATATGAATTTACTCGAGCCACAAGATTAGCAACTAGGTCCCACCCTTTTACTGTGAAACCAATAAAATGTAAACGCAAATTCTACTCCATCAGCTTCTTTTCTCGCACTTCCCACCTGTGGAATTCTCTTCCGTTTACTTGCTTCCCTGACAGATACAATCCCCAAGAATTTAAATGTAAAGTCAATAGTCATCTCCTATCTCACGAACTTGCATCCTCTCCCTCTCTCTCATGCTTCCTTCTCCAACCACTCCACTCTCCTCAGTATTCTAATTGGAGTAGATAGACTAAACTATCGCCTGGTTCACACTCCACCCTCGTCTATTGAACAGGTGAAGAGGCTCATCCCTTGTTTCCTGTTTAGGATGTGGTTTCCGGTTTTCTCTTTTCCAATCTTTTCACTGTTTTCTTTTTTCTCAATTGGAGTAGATAGACTAAACTATCGCCCGGTTCACACTCCACCCTCGTCTATTGAACAGGTGAAGAGGCTCATCCCTTGTTTCCTGTTTAGGATGCGGTTTTCTCTTTTCCAATCTTTTCACTGTTTTCTTTTTTCTCAATTGGAGTAGATAGACTAAACTATCGCCCGGTTCACACTCCACCCACGTCTATTGAACAGGTGAAGAGGCTCATCCCTTGTTTCCTGGTTAGGATATGGTTTCCGGCTTTCTCTTTTCCAATCTTTTTACTCTTACGTAGCCCCCTGCGCATCAGTGGCATTATCGCCTTGTTTGGGGTGATATGATTAAAAAAAAAAAAATTCTCATCCTTCTCTTACCCAATTCCTGACACCCCCTATTACCTGTCACTCTTTCTCATAACTTTCCTCCTATGTAACCCCCTGCACACCAGTGGCAGTAAACTGCCTTGCTTGGGGTGATATGATTATAAAAAAAATATAGCATCATTTCAGGACCTTTATTAAGTAAAATTTATGACGTGTTTATTTCTTGTGTAGACTGCAGAAAATAAGACCATGGTAATTATACTAAATAGAAATTCTTTTTTGTTAAATATTTTTATTTAATTTTTGTCTTTATTTTTTTTCAAAATTTTTCTAAATCTTCTATTTTTCTGTAATTTTTATTACATTTTCTGTTCCAATAACAAGTCTTGTAATGAACCACTTAGGTTCATTAGGTCATCAAATGTGATGCAACCATAGCAGTAATGGTTGTTTCTAGGGCAAGATATCTTGACGGGGGGGGGGGTCATCCCTCTTCAGGCTGGCTTTGAATTTCTTTTTTCTTCTAGACTTCTTAATGATTAGTGTCATATGCTGTTTATATAATCCATTAAAATCATTGGGGCACCACATGTATTGCAGCCATAGCATCATTGGGTGTGTCTTGGACAAAACATCCTAAACTCTTTAGGCTGGTTCTGAATTTGGTTTTTATTTTTCTTATACTGGCTACTACCAAAACAAGAAAACTGAGTTTGCCCAGTTATTTAAACCTTAGCTAAAGGGAAGATAGATTCATGCTTTTTTTTAATACACTTGTGTGAAGTGAACAAAACTGAAGTTGACCAGAATTTGATCTTTATTTGCATATTCCAAATTTCATGCACTAATAATTATCATGCTATGTGCTCATCTAAAATAACTGTCAATGCTTATATATTACAACTAAAAATTAAATAAACATATATTTATGTGTGTGTGTATATATATATATATATATATATATATGTGTGTGTGTGTGTGTCTGTATATATGTGTGTGTCTCTGTATATATGTGTGTATGTACATGTGTCTTATACATATATATATATATATATATACATATATATATATATATATATATTGATTAAAAAAATAATTGGTAGTGCTTTAATATGAAAATGTCTAAAAGAAAATATTTGATATACATTGACAAGAAAAAGTACCAAACACTTTACCAAAATGATTCCCAAAATTAAGAAATGTGTTTCTAATATTTGTTTTCTGCTCTTTCTTATTTAAAATATTTAATTTTAGGTTAAATTTTCATTCATTTTTTTATATTTTGGTGAAATCATCATATAATTCTGTGCATTACTTCCTTCACCTATCCATGATGTCTTACCATTATTTTAGATAAATAATGATCTTTAGTGAGAATTGGAATATTAGAAAAGAAAGCTTTTTTTGATAATTAAAGATTGTTGGAAACTTATTTTTAAAGTAAAAATATTTCATTAATAAAAATAATTACTCTATATACTCAAGTATTCTGTGAGTTTTCATGTTTAGATGTTTTTATACAAAAAATGTTATACTACATAGGTAATTTTTTTAGAAGAGATTAAAAATCATGCATTTTTGGTTACTAGTTGCACTATAGACAGGTGAACTTTTTCTGCAGGTGTTAAAAATCATGCAATTTATTTAGGGATCACACCCTACATAAAATCAGCTTATACATAAGTATTTATGGTATAAAGTTTCTGTTAAATTTTTTAAAATTATATTATATGGCCCTAGATAAATAATGAATTTATTGATAATAATTATTTAAAATGCTAATATTTTTATGACTATGAGAAAAATAGCAATGCTTAATCTTTGTACCTGCGAAAAAGACTCTGTCAAAAGGACAGTTATTTCCATGATATCGCGATTATTGTGTACATTTTTTAATCCCTGGTTAAAATGAATATATGAACCAAATACAATGTAATAATTTTTACCATTTTGTAAAGAAAGAAATTTGCAAAGTAATCTTTTTATTCAGAAATTATAAAAATATGTAAACCGTGTATGTTATACATGAGTGTGTGTGTGTGTGTGTGTGTGTGCATATATATGTATATCGCAATATTTGCAATAAAACATTACAGATTGTTGTTTTCATTTTTGTTGCCATATTTACAACATTTCCATCATTGTATGCTTCGACCTTCTTCAGGTGACTGGAATTTTGAACTAAACCCTTTATTTTGTTTACTGGAGTAGATTGTTCTAGTTCCATGAGTCATGCTTCTTTCAGATGTCTCAGTATCAGTTGTCTCCCTTTAACACAACTTTCTAAGTTTTTGTTCACTTCTGCTGTAGCCAGGTATTGAACTCACTTTGGGCCAAGTCACTGGATCCAACCAATGCTTTTGAGCCATGTGTCCTGAGATATGTCTGAACAACGTAAATGAACAAAACCTCATGTCAGGAATAAGACATTCTGTAATTATACACAAGGAAAACTTTGAAATGTCCAGAAAATGCATCTTTTCAAAATTTATGGTTTCAGTTACTCATCCTTGTGTTTATTTAAATTTCACAGACATTTTAATAAATTTATGAATTTATTTTTTTTAAATGGTAAATAACAAATATTTCATTATAGTTGGTTCACATATCTTAATAATCTTGTAAATATAAGAATATTGTAAATTAAAATTATTCTTATAAATAAGCAATCTAATGAATAAGCAGTGTTTAATATCTTTTGTTGTAGATTGAGACATTTGCTTTATTCTTGAGAATTAAGAATAAAGCAAATGTCTAAATCCACTTTCATATGTTTATCTTTTTATTAAAAGTCTAATCATCACTTTTTAAAGCAATAAGCATTGTTGAGAGCGTCAAAAGTACATACAGTAATAGTGGTATGACAAGAATAATTGTCCTTTTGATAGATGATTTTTGGTGAGAGGCATGAAAATTAAACTTTGCCAAAATTTGAGAATTTTAGATGGAAAGATATTTAAATTTTCATTGATATTCTATATCATATCTTCCCCAACAAGAGGCACTTGACTCCCAAGAGAAGAATTTTACATCTAAGAAAAGGAAATTTAGTCAGAGAAAAAAGTTAAGTCAGAAGATTAATATTTGTCTATATTTATGAGATGAGGTAGTATTTACTCTATTTACATTGTTTGAACTATTCAGCTTTATTGCCATTTGTATGATGTTTCAGCTGTTGTACACTCCAGCCCTCTTCAGGTGTTAGTAATTTCGAACCGAACCCTTTATGATGACCACTTGGGTATATCGTTCTCATTCCATGTGTGATGCCACTTCTGGTGGTCATGTAGTTATCTCCCTTTAACTTAACTCTCTAAGTTATTTGTTCACCACTGCTGTAGCCTAGTATTGAACTCACAACTATTTCGGTCAAGCCACTGGAACTAACGTCTATATCCACTGGGCCATGTATCCATATTAATGGCAATAAAGATAACGACAATAACCCAAACAATGAAAATAGTGCATAAGAATAATGTCTGCCTGAATTTCTTGGATGAGGAGTTATCATTATTTCTGCATGTCGATCCAGGTAACCTACAGAGAATTTTAAACTGAACCCTTTATTTAATCCCATGTCTTGCAGTATCTCATCTACTTTTTAATTGGTAATGCTCTGTTATTGATTGCAATATTTTCACAAAGTTCAATTGCATATTGCCCCAACCAAGAACTGTCCTTTTGACACTGTTTTTTTTTTTTTTTTTTTTTTTTTTTTTTTTTAAACAGGCATGTAGGTTAAATATTGTCAAAAAAATTCATGATTTAAATTTCTACTTGCAGGTAACTCTTGATGATCATCTAGAAATGTTTCTTCAGTTTGGTTACATTTATCTCTTCTCTTCAGTTTACCCATTGGCTGCCTTCTGGGCTTTTGTCAATAATGTGTTTGAAATCCGAACAGATGCCTTCAAAATGTGCAATGTCTTCATGCGGCCTTTTCCCAGATCTGCTTCGAGCATAGGTGCATGGCAGGTAAGCATTTCCAATTTCCAGATAATGGTGAATGTAGAATATATATATATATATATATATATATATATATATATATATAATGTTTCAAAAGAAAAATTCTGATGGTACTCTATAATATTCTTTAGTATTTTTTTTTAAATCAATTCACCCCAAGTGAGACAATAATGTCACTAAGATGCAAGAGAAATAGAGGGGAAGAAACTTTAGAAGGAACCAAAAACCCATTCCTAAACCGAAAGCAAGGGATACACTTCTAAACCTATTCAAAATACAGGTAAGCATTTCCAATTTCCAGATAATGGTGAATGTAGAATATATATATATAACGTTTCAAAAGAAAAATTCTGATGGTACTCTATAATATTCTTTAGTATTTTTTTTTTTAAATCAATTCACCCCAAGTGAGACAATAATGTCACTAAGATGCAAGAGAAAGTGAGGGGAAGAAACTTTAGAAGGAACCAGAAACCCATTCCTAAACCGAAAGCAAGGGATACACTTCTAAACCTATTCAAAATACTGGTTAGGAGTATGAACCTGATGATAAGGGAACTTATCTACTCCTATTGAGAGAGAGAAAATAAAAGTAGATAAATAGTAAATAAAATTTCAGAAATCTAGGTGTAGACATTAAAAGTACAGATTTAAAGTAGACTTTAATTGGTTGAATTATTATATATGTCTATGTGGAGTCAAGTTAGCTTAGACGATTTTTTTTACTATTTATCTTTTGTATTTTGAAAAATTTCCAAAGAAAAACAAGACACGTTCAATAGAGCTTGGTGGTGGTGATGGGAGGTGGGTGCCAAGTGCGATACAGCTGTACCTTTGGGTCTCTTTATAAGCTTGTATAGGCTGTATTGAAAAAGTGGTTTTAATGTCACAGTTAAAAGACCTTTTTGATTTCAAATAATTTAAACTATGGTATGTGTATTTAAGTGGTTGTTATCTTGGTCAAACAAGAGACATTATCCAGTCATCTATTCAGGGCTGTTTTATGATTGTTGACAATGTGAAAACTATGAATGGATACAGGGCATATAAGAATGTTTGCATAACTAGATAGGTTGTGAGCAAGTGTGATGGTCAGCCCTAGGCAACACCTTGATGGGAGTGGCACTTTTGTGTCTGCTGTATAAACCTGTATAGACTGTATTAAAATAAAAGTGGTTTTAATATCAGGACACAACTCACAGGTGAAGGACTTTTCTGATATTTAAGTAACTTCTGTTACTGTGTTTTCTGTTTAAATTTACAGTCTTTTTTTTTTTATAAATATGGCATACACAGATCTTGTTGCAAACCATTTGTATAACTTTTTGCTTGCTAAAATTCCCTGGTTGTGATTGCTTGTTCCATCAAGATAATGTTATCCATGCCAATGATGTGCAAGTGAGATAAAACTAGTTCCAGAAATGCTTGACTTATTTCTAGATACTCTGTTTGACCTTATGCTCATCATTAAACACCATTGTGTACATATGGGACAGGTTGCTGATTGATGGATTTTTTTTTATGTATTATCAAATATTTGAAGATTTGTGATGCTCTCATTTCCTCTGATTGATTTGTTTTTTATGGCTCATCAAACCTTTGAGCATTCTTGTTTAGAGGGAGAATATAACTGTTGTATACCTACCTGTATATAGGAATGAAATGTTCTTATCCTCTTAAATACATGGACACTATTTGGTAGAGGAGAGCAGAGTGATTATACTGACTAGCAGTCCACTAGTAATGTATGTACTATTATTCCCAACCTCTATTTTGGCGATTACTCTTACACTAACCTTTTAGGGTTACAATAACGTCAACAATTTTTTTGAGAATAAAAATGATTTTTCCAGATACTGTTTAATCCATAGCTGGGGGAATTTTTTTTTTTATCGTTTCACTTCAAGCAAGGTTATAATGCTACTAGAATGCCTGGAGTAAAAAAGAATGGGGAAGATTGAGGAAAGGACAAAAAGGCACAGGGATCAGTTAAACAGAAAATGGTGATTAACATTGAATTTAAATTTTTGAAGATTCGAGTTATCAGTGAAGCAAGAAATTTTAAAGGGAGTTCCACAGGCATGATCACTGAAGTTAAGCAACATTGAGCCTGGTCAGTAACTTGATGGTTGGCCAATAGGAAATATCAAGTGTAATGGATAATGACTTGGAATTGTTAATTGGAGAGCATAGTTCGAATTCCAGCTGGGTTCATTATATTCATTTCCATGCAAATACCCTTGGGAAAGGTATGAACCTACCTCCCCCAGCTATGTGTTAATTAATAAGACTTGTGTTAAGGGAGACAACTCTCCCCTCACAATTTATTGACTCTTCACAAAAAAGGAGTAAAGAAGAACAATAAACATGGCTGCAGTATAATACACCACATGTTATCCCACCCAATCCTGCTATATCCTGGTTGGTGGGAATAAAAAAAAAACAAGTATTGTTGTGTTTCAAAATATATTTAACTGTGTTTTTTATATTTTGTTATTCCTAATATTTGGGGCTACAACAAATTTTTGGCAACAAGGATGAGATAAACAAAACCTCGCAAAAATGGTGATATCACCGGACATACTGAAAGAGATATTGAATCAACAAAAAGAACAGTTCCAAATGTCACAACAGCAGTTATTGATTATGATAACTCAACAGTTCAATCAATCCATCTATTAATTCAGAAACTGGGAATCCAGGAACATGACTGTTTCACAAATTACATCCTACCAAAGCAGCCAACAGATTTCACATCTTTGGGAAAAAAAACAGTCACTGTTTAATACCAGATTTAATTGTCTGAAATTAGAAAAAAATAAAGTCAATTATATAACGTTCGCTGGTATTGTAAATCAGGAATGTGAAAAATTTAAACTAAATTCCCACGCAGAAGAGCAGTTTTAAATGTTTGATTTTTATCACAAGACTGGCATCTGAATCACACAGTGATATTCAGACCAGACTACTTTCCAAATTGGAACACGATAAAGACATCACAATTCAAGCTCTAACAACCAAATGCAACAATCTTTTAAACATTAAAAGAGACACTATGTTAGTGCAAAAACCAAACACCCCATTGTTAACAGGAAACATCCAAGCAACAAAAGAAAAGAAACTGCCATCAACTTGTTGGTTTTGTGGTGACTGACATTATGCACGTTTTTACTCGTTTGAGAAACATAAGTGCAATGTTTGCTGCCTAAAATGTTTGGCATAAAAAAAACTTTTGCAATGTAAACTTAAAAAAAAAAATGCTGAAAGTCCAATCCACAAGAAATTTGTTAAAAAACGAAAAAAAGGCAGACAAACAAACTCAGTGTTTGTAACATTCAAGAACTATAAAAGTAATAGAAAACATTGTTTCAATGAACAACAAACCAGTTTGTTTCTCGTTTTACACAGCATCAGATATTATGTTAATATGTTAATGGGAATTACAAGGAGAGCCATGTTTGTCTGCAACAGATCACATAGTGAGAAGCCCCTCTGGGGATCAAATTCATTTAACTGGTAAGTTAGCTTGTAATGTTACATTTTGATCTACCACACTTTCAAATGTATGCTATATTGCTGAAAATTCTGAATTGGTCTCAACTAGATTGAACAACTTATTCTTTTTGAAATTCCCCTCCAGTCTGTGTTTAACACATTTACTCTGACATCTGTTTCAGACATTGAAAAGCATTTTATGGACAAACTTAAAAATAATTTTAGTGATGTTTTTCAGGAGGGCCTTGGTTGCTGCACGAAAAGTAAGACAATTTTGAAATTAAAAGACAACTCTAAACCAATTTTTAGACCAAAACAACCTGTGCCTTATGTCACACATGATATGGTTGAAAAAAAAATACTTCAACATCTTCAGCAAGAGGGTGTAATAGAGCCTACAAATTATTCTCAATGGGCAGCTGCTATTGTAGTAGTAAAAAAAAGCAAATGAAAATGTTTGGATATGTGCTGACTACTCAATTGGTTTAAATAATTCTTTGGATGCACATCAGTATCTACTGCCAGTTCCAGGGGATCTTTTTACTAAGTTAATGGTGGAAATTTCTTTGCAAAAATTGATCTTTCTGATGCTTTTCTCCAACTATCAATACCCACAAGAGTTTGTTCAGATTTAACCACTTTAGCTTCAGAGTGAAAGCAACACCAGCCATTTTCCAGCAAGCAACACCAGCCATTTTCCAGCAAGCAACACCAGCCATTTTCCAGCAAGCAACAGGCACCATGCTGACCAGATTGACTGGAGTTGCAGCATTTATTGATGACATTATCATTGCAGCTGTATCCCAAGATGAACTTTTGCAGCATTTATTTTCTGTTTTCAGCCAAATCCAACAATGCAGATTCCATGTTAAAGGTGAAATGTGTGAATTTTTCTGTGACAAAATCAAATACCAGTTTTATATTTAACAAAAATGGTAGAACACCAGGCCTAGAAAATAGCTTAGCAATAAAAAATATGCCAGCACCAACAAATGTAAAACATTAGATTCTTTCCTTGACCTGGTTAGCCCCTACAGTGCTTTTTTGCCCAAATTTCATAGAGTTTATGTATCTCTAAACAAACTTTTGAAACAAAATATTACATGGGACTGGTCTGCATGTCAGTCAGCTTTCAAAAAAGTAAAGTCCTTACATTCTTCAATTTCACACTACGACCCATTCATGGATATTGTCGTAGTCTCAGATGCTTCTAATTATAGTGTTGGGGCTGTCATTTCTCATATTTTTTTTGATGGCGGCCAAAAGGCAATTGCTCATGCATCTAGATAGCTGACACTTGCTGAATGCAACTATAGCCAAATTGAAAAGGAAGCCTTTGCCATTAAAAGGTTTAATAAAATGCTGTATGAGCATTTTACTCTGATCACAAGCCTCTTCAGTATTTTCGGATTCAAAAAAAGGTATTCCTGTGTATACAGAAAAACATCTTCACAAATGGATGACTACACTATTGGACTATAACTTTACTATAAAGTATAACAGAACTGAAACAATTAGTCATGCTGATGCAGTATCTGGGCTCATCACAATACAAAATAAAGTGCCAGAGGACTTTTTCATTGCAGTAGTATCCCTGAAGAAATCACTTCATTATTTGCATTTACTGTAAGAGCATTAGCAGTCACTTCTACAATGATCTGTGATGCCACAGTTTCTAATCCAGTTCTACAAAAAGTGATGCACTTCCACCATACAAAATGGCCAAAAGTATGCACAGACAAAAGACAACCTTTCTTTCAACATTGAGTTTCATTGTCAGAAGTCAGTGACTGTCTTCTTTTTGCTTGAGCATGTGATTATCCCATTCTCATTACAGGACAGAGTTATCAAGCAATTTCATTATGGTTATTAAGGTATTAGTCATATGAAATCCCTAGCACACAGCTATACCTATTGGCCTAACATGGCTAACTGGCTGGAGGAATTAGCACACATATGTTCCAACTGGCAGCAAAATCTCCCAGGAAAACTACACTGGGCCCCTGCAGTCATTAGATATTTTTTGGCCACGTGACACTATTTTTTGAATACCCATGTACACGGTGTGATGAATAGATTGTGACTATTTTATATTTTTGATTTGCGCATACATGTTTGTTTTGATTTTGTCAATTGCACAACATAGTAGGGTCAGTTGAGCACCATTTGTAAGAAAAAGTAAATGATGCAATTTACTCTGCCAGAAATTTTGAAACGTCATGCAGTACTGCCTAGCATTCTCACTGGAAGCTCCATTGTAAACATTTCAAAGTTTTTGGGTGTCGATCTGAGGAGAGTTCATAGGATTCAGAAAGAGTTTGATGAATCTAATCAAGGTTATAAAGGTGCAGCAGCCTTGAAAACACACTCTGAACATTCTGATAAGAAAAGAATTCCCAAATTTGTTGCCAAAGACCAAAGACGTAACATGGAGACCTACATTAAATGCCCTAAGCATGTAGTGCTGCCCTGGGTCAAGAAGGTGGCTCTAGAAGACCTTATGTCTGGCAACAGGATTCTGCACCATGCCGCACAAGCAAAAGAACCCAGTCATGGCTGTCAGATAATTTTTGTGACCCTATCACCCTTTACATCTAGCCACTTAGCTCTCTAGACTGCATTTTTATTGATTATTATGTATGGGGCTCAGTTGAGTGAGGGACCAACAAAACTCTTTGTAATACCAAAGAGGAATTGAAAGCAAAGATTATGAAAGTATTCATGAACTTAAACAAAGAGACCATCCAGAAGAGTTGCAAGAGATTTTGAAGTTGTCTGGGGGTCAGGGTTGAAGCTCATGGCGATTTTATTGAATACTTTTACTCTTTAGTATTTCAAGGTATTTTTGTATAATTGTGGTAAATATCTGTTAAAATGAGATGTCAATGTGATTTTCATTTTTGCATTGTTCAGATAACACTTCATCCATTGTACTCTGTAGAAGAGAAAAGCATAATCTTATCTTGATCAAGGTCAATTTTTCTGTTTTATAGCCTGTAGATGTTGTTTTATTTTTAAGTCGAGTTTTATGTGTCTCCCACTTTACCAAAGGAGAAGAAAAGAACAAATTTGGTATCAAGAGAGCCATTTCTGGTTTGCCCTTAAGAGGCAGGTAAGATTGTCCTTCAGGTGGTTTGTATAGCATCCATTTGTATTCACAGGCACATCTCAGGATGTGTAGATGGGCAAGGATTTACTTAAAGGAAAAAATGAAATGGTATGTCAGAAGTTGTCCCCAAGTATCACCAACCTATCCACACAGCTAAGCAAGTGAATCCCTGAACAAAACATCTAAATATAAAATTGGAGACAGGTTTCACATTTTCATTTTTTGATAAGATGTTTGTTTTTCATATTTTGTCACTTTGCAAACATGCATGAGACCTTTCCCAGTTTTCAGTGCACACCAAAATGAATGAATGTGGGATAATCATTAGCTGATCATTGAACAACTGGATGAGGGACATGTTTCATGCAAACTTTCTTTTTCAGTAAATTCTTTTTTATGTGATGTTAGATCAGATATAAATTGTTAACAGTTAACTTTTATAGCCTCCCATATTTATTCTATATATTTATCCATTTTGCTTAAAATTTATATTTTCTAAATTTTCCAACATATTTCGGTGAAATTTTTATTTTTCAGAATTATAATTTATAATTATGGTCACTTTCTCGCTGCAGTAATGTAGCTTCCCTGTGTTTTTTTTATAAATACTTTTGTGGTAATTGTTCTGATGAATTTTCCTCTTAGGTACTTATGTCTTATGAATTAATACCTACTAGATTGGTGACAAGGTTTCATCATTATACAGTTGAAATGGCTACATGTAACCATAATTTCTATGCTGACAATTTCTTCTCTTGCACTCCTCACTTGTGAAACTCATTTGGTTTCTTGCTTTCCAGTTAACTTTGATCTTGAGAAATTTAAATGCTTCTTTATTCCTGTTCTTTTATTGCTCTCACTCCTTAATGTTTCCTTTTTCTTATTCTTTCACACTCACTAACCCCTTGTATCTTTGTGGCTTTATTGTCTTGCATAGAGTGAAATGATTAAAAAAAGACATATGAAAAAAAGTGTCATTTTAAACTGACACCAGAAGAATATAGATTAATTCAGTAATTTGTCTTCTAATGCCAGCCTTTACTGCTAATATTCTTCTATATGCCATGTTTCTTCAGGATGTAGACGATCATGGCCCTCCACAGTTTACTGTGCTTTGTAGCTCTTAATAAATTTTGTCTTTTTGCTATCTCTCTTAATACCTATTGTGCCAACCATTTACTTGGTTGGTCAGTTATATTTTCCTCTGTCCCCCTTGCCTTCAATATGCTGTATAAGTGTCAAATTTTCCAAACCTTCTTTCCTCAAATATCCAAGAAATTTCAACTTTCTATTTCTGATATGTATTCTTTTTCTTCTATGGCTTTCCATGTCTCCCTATCCCTGGTGGCTCTCAGCACACGTTCTCCTGTTACACCACACAACCCCCCGTTCTGTCATCTACCTGCTCAGGTCCTTCAAATATGTTATCCATTGCTTTTCCCTATCTCTTTTTCCCTCTATCTGACCTGTTAGTATCAGGTTCTCCAAGCCCTCCTTCCCCATTGCATGTCCCAGAAACTTTAGCTGTCTCTTCCTGATGCTCAGTATTAATTTCCTTTTCATTTCCATCCTTTCTAAAACCTCATCATTGCTCACATGCTCGATCCATGATATCCACAGCATCCTTCTGTAGAACCACATTTCAGTTGCTTCAAGTTTTTCCTTCATCTTTGATGATATTGTCCAATGTTCACTGCCATATTGAAGAACTGACATCACATAAAAAACTTAGCGCCATACATGATACATGCTTGGGAGATTATGTCTCAAAAGAGACATGACTGATTGGGCAGAACATTTTCTCACAGTAGGTTGTCATTACTTTCTGACATCACATAGCAATCCAGTACTCTTTTCTTTGATTTTGCTGTCTCTTAATACTCTACTCAGCTTCTGGAACGTGTCTTTTGCCATGCCAATTCGCCTTTGGATCTCTGTGTTACACTTTACATCTTCTGTTAGAACACACTCCAGGTATTTAAATTTTTGTACCTGCTTGATTTTAGTATCCCCCACCTGTATTTGGCATTTTGGGTTGCTCTTTTTGCTGATAACCATGTATTCGGTTTTCTTGCAGTTTATTTGTGACTACAAATAAACTGCAAGAAAACCGAATGCATGGTTTTTCTTGTCACTCTCTTAGCTAACTTCTGTAAGAGGTCCTGTAGTTTTCTTTCCATGTCTGTTATCAGCACTATATCATCTGCATACCTTATGTTGTTCAAATTGTGGCCTGCAATGATAAATCCTGGCATAACATCTAGGGATCTCAGAATAATCTCGCTGTATAAGTTGAATAGATCTGGTGAAAAATGTGTCCTTTTTGTTTCCATTTTCTTGAAAACTTTGTTGTTGCTCAAGTGTTCAGTCCATGATATTCTCAGTATCTTTCTGTAGAACCACATTTCTGTTGCCTAAAATTTCTTCTCTATTTGTGAGGAGATTTTCCAGCATTCACTACCATATAGGAGGATCGATATTACATAACAGTTCAGTGCTATTTTCTTTGTTTCCAATAAAATTTCTTGTTTGTTAATACTTTGCTTACTTTTTGGAAGTCATCGTTCCATATCTCAATGTTTCTTTGGATTTTAGTGTTGCATTTTCCATCCTCTGTTAAAGCACTTTTAAATATTTAAATTTTTACATTTATTTCATTTAGGTTTCATTAATTTATAATCCACATGTTGGGCACTTCTTTTTGCTTACGACCATACACTGTCTTCTTACAATTAATATTTAGTCCTTTCTTCTTGCTTGCTTTACGACCTTCGATAGTAGATTCTGTAGTTTCCTTTTTGTCTCTGCTATCAACATTACATTGTCATTTGCATATCTAATGTTGTTAAGATTGTAGCCACTAATGATGAATCAATCATAAGATTTCTAATTCTCTCAGGATTGCTTTATTCATAGCTGTTAATATTACTGAGAGTAAACTAGCAAATTTCTCTATTGTAGATTTTTTTTAGTGTGCCCACATTGTTTCCAAATGTGACTCAAGGTCAAGGTTTTAATTGGATTTTATAGCGGGTATCTCTTCTCATTTCATTTGTAGTGAGGGGTGGTAGGATTCCTAGCATGTTAACGGAATTTGGCCTTGTGGGAAGATAGCCCACTATAATTCATAAATTCAAGAAAGGCAATTTTTGAGTGTAAAATAACATTTATACATATATACATTTCAATCAATGTTTTACAAAATAAGTAATAATGCTTGAAATAAAAGTTCAACGGAGGTAAGAGAGTTCATGGAAGGCATGATGAGTTGAAAGAAAAGAATGTTCATTTTCAAGTTGCCATTTCTAAGGTCAATGAGTCAGTGAGTTGGTTTGTGTGGAATGTCTTAGAAAAGGTCAGTTAGTACTTTGAGAACAGGTGAGGAAGAAGAAGGCGAGCATAGAAGCAGCTTGACATAGGTCAAGGAAGAAACTAATTACTATCTTCTCCTCTGTCTGTGCCTTTGTTTTTTGATGCTTAGTCCCTGCTTTTTATAACAGCATTTTTGGATCAACTGGCTCGTTTTGAATTTCTTCCTTGTATTTGGATCCGGGGTTCTCATTGGCTGATAAATAAAATTGGTAATTTGATCTTTGATTAATTTTTATTTTTCAACCAGAACATCTGTGCAGATCCGGATGCATAAGACAATTTTTATTCATTTGACTTTTAGTTGTGAGAGAGCACACATCTGGTTCATCGCTTCTGTTCGGTTGGTATCAACACAATTTAACAGCAAGTAGGTTAAAAACTTTGTTAATATTGCGGACAACATTTGCAAGTTGGCTTGATTACTCACTTTTTTTTTTTCTTTTCCATTCTTTTACTCTTTTTTTTTTTTTTTTTTCAATTGGAGTAGATAGACTAAACTATCGCCCGGTTCATACTCCACCCATGTCTATTGAACAGGTGTAGAGGCTCATTCCTTGTTCCCTGTTTAGGATGTGGTTTCCGGTTTTCTCTTTTCCAATCTTTTCACTCCTATGTAGCCCCCTGCACATCAGTAGCGTTACCGCCTTGCTCGGGGTGATATGATTAAAAAAAAAAAAAGGTACTGCTTAGTGAGATGTCGACCCCCTCCCCGCCCCCTCCAGATGCTTGAGCTATTATTATTTTGAAACTTTCCCCAGGGCAGTTCCCAATTCCGTATAAGGGTAGGTAACTCTTAAGGTTTGTCTATAGAAATTACCTGCTCCTAGATACACGTTCTAATGATGCTTTTTTTTTTTAAATGAATTATGTTGTATTAGAAATTACTATTGTATTTATGTTTTATTTTTAAAGTTGTGTTTCTCTCTTTACAGGCAATGTTTGAGTTAATGGATTTCGTTGCTGTCATCACAAATTGTGCTTTGATTGGGATGAACCCTGAAGTGCAGAAACTCTTACCAGGACATCAAACACCTGTTCAACTTGTCCTGATTGTAGTGGTCTTAGAGGTGAATTCACTTTTTTTTCCTGTTAGAATTTGATGTTGTCATATTTTTTCTCCAACTGTAAAACTAAAACTTCTATTGATGTGTGTGCTATACAGGGTGCATTGTCACTATTTTATATTTTTCATTTCACAGAGGTGTATCATTTGTTTTTGATTTTGATTTTGTCGACTGCATAGCATTAGATTTAGTTGGACACCATCTGTGAGAAAAAAGGCCATCATGAGACAATTCATTCTGCTAGAAATTTGAAAATGGCATTCTATACTGCTTGACATTCGTGTCAGAAGCTGCAATATAAGTGTTTTTGGATGTCAATCTGAGGACGTTGCAGAGGATTCAGATTGAGTTGGATGAGTCTAATGGTAATTACGAAAGTATTTGGAGTGATTACTAGTGATGGTGACGTTATGTCTGCATTCATCTTCTCACAGGGCCACAGACTCAACACAAAGGCATACGTCAAGTGCCTTGAGGAGGTACTGTTGCCCTGGGTCATGACCCTACTTTTGGTAACAGGACTCTGCACCATTCCACATAAGTAGGAAAACAGTCATGGCTGTCAGATAATTTCGACAATCAGTTCACCCCCCTATATTTGGTCACCTGACACCCCAGACTGCAACCCTCTTGATTATTATGTGTGGGAGGCAGTTGAGCGGGAGAACAACAAAACTCCTTGTAACACCAAAGATGAATTGAAGGCAAGGATTATGGCAGTATTCACCAAGAAGACCATCCAGAGGAAATTTCAAATTCGTCTAGAGGCTGTGGTTGAAGTTAATGGTGATTTCATTGAATAAGTCTACTCTTTAGTATTCCAAGATATTTTTGCATAATTTTAGTAAATATATCTGTTAAAATGAGGTCTCAGTTTTGTTTTCATCTTTGCACTATTTAGATGGCAATTCATCCATTACACTCTGTAGAAGAGGAAAGCATGATCTTATCTCAATCAAGGACAAGTTTTTGTTTTATGTGTGTAAATATATATATATATATATATATATATATACACACACACACACACACACACACACATATATATATATATATATATAAGCACCAATCCATCTTTTATACATAATGGACATATATTTTGGACTAGCAGTATTGCCCAACATTACTCGGGTATAATGAAAGCTTTAAAACTAATCCATGGTCCTGGAGCTCAGACTCTTTGGACATTGGCATGAAAGACTAAAAAGCAATAGTTATTTCCAGTAAAAACAAAACCATAGACTGAAAGAAAAATGAATGGATGTAAGTCAAATTTTGATCTCCTGGTATCGATATCAAATAAGTTTTTTCGTTGTAAACTGAATTTTGAAGGCTAAATAAGTCCTCTGAGTAAATGGTATCATGGCTGAGACTAAAAACTACAATTATACCTACTTAGAGCCAAACCTGAAGCAAAAACTAAAATAAAAGGGCTGAAAAAAATACAGACACACACACAAACATCTTGCCTTATATATATTATTGATTTTCTGCACTATTGTAAGAACTGCAACCTTGAAACTTCTGAATATCATTTCTTATGTCTTTGTCTATGAGTGTATAAAATTTGATTAAAATCGGACCACTCCTTCTATAACCTGATTTTTTTTATTATTGATTTTTGATATTTGTCAGGAGTACCTCGACACAAAACCTAGCTAAGAACACTCACAGACGCTTATAGTACAACTGTAAATTTTCAAGAAAATCAGTTCAGCCTTTTCGAAGTCTATAGGTAACAGACAGACACACACACAAAGTTCCATTTATAAATAAGTTTAGATTAGATTAGATTTAGATATAGTAAGTTTTTTAAATTCCTTGTTTTCTATGTAGTTTTGATCATTGTGTTTAAGCATTGAACAGACTGCAATGTCCTCTTTTGTATTTATATACACACTATTTCTTTTATCAGGCAAGTTAATTCATAAATATAGCATATACCTTAAAACTATATTTTTATCATATGTATAGTTGGACAGCAATCTTTCTTTTAAGCATCTTTCAATGAATATGGCCGACAATGATCATTTAATCAATCTTTTATTGAGTTCCCAACATTCTAACATTTTTCCGTTTTCCAGGAGTTAAAGAATATAAAATTGTCCATAGTTTTATTATTCCAAGTGCTTTTAGCCAATGTTTTAGTCATTATCAAGAGTGTTGTATTCAATGTATTTATTCTCCATGTATTTGTTCTCCATAGTTTTTACTGTGTGAAGATTCTTGTGGAAGGGTGACCATTTGGAGCAGTTACGTGCTACGTACAGCTGAGTTGACATAAGGATCACTTCTATTTTTTAACCACTTAACATACCATCTCCACTACTGAACAGTGGCAGATTGATAGCAGGAGAACAGCATTTAATCAATAGGACTTCTCTAATATCAAAATGTTAATGGTTATGTGATTTAAAATGAATTTTTGTGTTATCAGCTGAAATTTTCCTGAGGGGTTTTCTCTCTCTCTCTCTCTCTCTCTCTATATATATATATATATATATATATATATACACGTATTCATCCAAACAAGTTTGATTAAAAGGTTTATATGTCTAATTTTTTTTGCATGTTTCCAATTTTTGAATAAAGTATTGAGATGGTCAAAAGTACTTGAACAAAACATGAACTTTAGACAGTTTATCCACAATTTCAACCATAATATTCAGAACTTTATTCAAAATTATTTTTTTTATCATTTCAACACAAGCAAGGTGGGATTGACCCAAGTGTGTATAGGGTTACAGTGAGAGAAAAGACTGGGTACAAGAGGTATTGAAGAAAGGATAAAAGATGAATGGGATTCAAGATAATAGAAGAATAGAAAATGGCAGTTGACAATGCATTTAAATTTTTGCAGATTGTAGCTATCAGAGAAGCAAGTAAACAGGAGGGAATTTCCCAGGTGGGAAGTGCAAGAAAAGAAACTATTAAAGTAGAAGAGGAGGTTACATTTAACTAATTCAATGGTAAAAAGGTGGGACCAAGATGCCAGTCTAGTAGTACACTAAAATTCATGTTGTCAGGGCACTAAGGAAAAAAGTTTCTATGAAAATATTTGTAGAAAAGACAGGTGATTGAAGTCAAGATGCCACCAAGTCAGGATTATTATATTGTAGATCCTTCTTTGGATATGGTTAAGAACCTAGAGGTGTATAGCAGAAGCACTGGGACAGAGATATATCCAAATGAATAAGGAATGAAAAAAATATTTGCAACATTCAAAACATTAATTTAAAACAGTGCCCAATATAAAAATAGAGCAATGAATATTTATTATAAATTATACATTAGAACATGTACGAACTACAATTTACTACAAAATTGCACATCTTGCCTCAACACTGAAAGAACAATGTCTCATCAGGTTGTTAATAATGATGGTAATAGTTATTGCCATCATTATTAACTTCCTGATGAGACATTGTTCTTTCAGTGTTGAAGCAAGATATGCAATTTTGTAGTAGATTACAGCTTGTACATGTTCTAAAGTATAATTTATAGTGTGTGTATATATATATATATATATATATATATATATACACACAATACACACACACACACACACACACATATATATATATATATATATATATATATATATATATATATATATATATACACACAAGTTTCATTAAAGACAATTGGCAAGCTACTGTGATTAAGGTTTTTATTTTTTCTGGTGTTTGTACAAGGTTTTATTATTATTAAAAAACTAACACCCAATAAGATTAACTATGAATACGTCCACAATATTCTGACTCTGTTTGAAAAATAAAACATTTCTCTAATTTCAGACACGTACATAAAAAGTGTATACATTCAGTTAAAAATAAAAATGGTTCATAATGGTTAATAGAATAGACAAAAGCACTCAGATATGCAGAAGTTTTTAACAGACTCTCTTTTGTGTGTGTGTATATGTTTTGTATAAGATCTCTTTTGTTTTCATATAACTTTTTATTTAAATTTATTGAAGTTTCTCCTATATATTTCTTGTGGCAATTTTTACGGGTGATAAAGTAAATTCCTTTAAGCTTTAACTTATTTTGATTATGAATGGGATCAATTCTAACCAGGGTTTTGGCATGCATATTGTTATCACTCTCATATATATATAAATATATATATATATAAATTAAAAAAGGATTAATTCAATGATGTTGAATGACCATTTCGATATGAAGATCCCCACAGGGGATAACACATCACCTCAGCAACAGAAAAATCCTTTCAGAAACCCTGTTTCTCCCTGTTTCTGTTGCTGAGGTGATGTGTTATCCCCTGTGGGGATCTTCATATTGAAATGGTCATTCAACATCATTGAATTAATCCTTTTTTAATTTATATTTGCTCTGTAATATTTTATTACATGGAGCTCTCTTCCTGTATCATTTTTTAATATTAAAATAAAATTTTTAATATTAATTAGGATCGGGTTTTTGGAATTTACCTTCCTGCTTTTTTCCCTTGGATTGAAGTATCTGAATTAAAATATGTGTGTGTGTGTGTGCACACATTTGAATCTTTTGAGCTGCATTTTTTTTTTTTTCAATTATAAATGTTTCATTTCTTTCATTTTTGTTTTTTTTCTCTTTTATTTCAGCATTTTATTTTAGCCCTGAAGGCCTTAATTGCTTTCATGATCCCAGATGCTCCACAGTGGGTCCAGCTTGAAGTGGCCAAGTCACAGTTTGAAGCCAAACAGGCTGTAGAGAAAGTTGTAAGTATCAGCAAGGACACATACCTTTGTTCAGACCTAGATATATTTGTGAATTTTCTATCGGCCTATTTTATGAAATCTACTCACCTCACACCTACAAAATTAACTTCTCCAGTTTAGATGGATTCTAAAAATAAACTGGGTTTTGCTCTCTCAAAGGCTTTTCTGGTGTTAACAAAAGAATGTATGCCAGTTCTTACTTTAGTATTAAACAAAACTGTTACCAATGATTAATTAACAATCAACATAGATTCCTTCTGAGACAATGAAATCAAATTCATTTGTAGAACTAAATTAGAATAGTCTGCATCTAGGGGAGAGATGTGCAGATTGAACAGAAAATTCACAATTAGCCCTCATTTCTCCTTTGTTTCTTTTTCTAACCACTTTCTTTTTCTTCCTCTCTCTTTCTTCCTGCATCACTTTCCCATCTCTCTACTTTTTCTTCTCTTAATCTCAACCCTCTCTCCTCCTCTTTCTCTTCTCTCTCTCAACATTAATTTTGTATTTTTATTTATCGTTGTCATCTCAATCTTTTTTCATTCTTCTTCCCTCTTCTTCTCTTTCTCTCTCCCTCTCTTTCTTCTCTCTCTCTCCCTCTCTTCTCTTTCTTTCTTTTTTATTTCTCTCTCTCCCTCTCCTCTCTCTTCTCTCTCTCTCTCTCTCTCTCTCTCTCTCTCTTCTCTCTCTCTCTCTCTCTCTCTCTCTCTCTCTCTCTCTCTCTCTCTCTCTCTCTCTCTCTCTCTCTTCTCTCTCTTTCTTCTCTTTCTTATTTATCTCTCTCTCTCTTTCTCTTTCTTTCTCTCTCTCTCTCTCTCTCTCTCTCTCTCTCTCTCTCTTTCCTTTCTCTCTCTCTTTCTCTCTTTCTTTCTCTCTCTCTCTTTCTCCTCTCTCTCTTTCTCCTCTCTCTTTCTCTTCTCTTTCCCCTTTCTCTCTCTTTCTCTTTCTCTCTCTTTCTTTCTCTTTCTCTTTCTTTATCTGTTCTCCTTCCCAACATTCTTTTTAATATTTTTCTCTCATTCCAATTTCCTCAATCCACACAGTAACAAAAGCTTACCCATCTGAGTAACACATTTTTGTTAATGACAATCTCAACTGATGTATGAAATGCATAAAAGAAAAAGAAAATACATCTAAAGATTATACAATATCTAATGTACTGGTATTATAGATGAGAGATCAAACACCTAATACTCAAGCTGACAGGTGAAGAATGAACTAGAAATTTTTTACTTTCCCTTCTTATCCTAAAGTAATGTCATGTTGAAAACACTAAATCTCATTTGATCACCAAAGCTAATCAGTTTTGAATCTTGTCAGTACTTAGATGGGGGACTGCTTGGGAAAAGTGGGTACTATAAGCAACCTCCTACAATCTGAAATATATTTTGGCTTTAAATAACCCACAAAAGGTTGATAAAACATAAAGGACAAATCAATCAAATAAGCTTCCCTCCCAAATAGTCCTGTAAATCATTTCTTATATATTAAAGAAACATTTTTGCCCTCTATCAGCATGGCTGATGCTAACCAATGGCGATTCTGTGGAGGTGGGGCACTAGAAGGGGCTAAGGCATCTCCAGAATTTTGGTTAGCCCCTCGGTTGCCCTGCCCCACTTTTTATAAGCTTAAAAAATTTATGAATCTGATCAGTCTCTGATTTTGATAAGAATTCATCTTCATCACTTTCCCCCTCTACGTTTTTTTTTTCATTTAGCTTTTTTAGGACACATACAGAGACCAGTTTAAAAAACAAATAAGAATAAAACAACCAGATAAAAACATCCAACATTGCCTGATGATGGCATAGAAATTTTCAAAACATAGAAGTTTCTGTGTCACAATGTACTTTTAATTCATAATAATATATAGATAGACTAAACTATCGCCCGGTTCACACTCCACCCACGTTTATTGTACAGGTGTAGAGGCTCATCCCTTGTTCCCTGTTTAGGATGTGGTTTCCGGCTTTCTCTTTTCCAATCCTTTCACTCTTATGTAGCCCCCTGCACATCAGTGGTGTTACCGCCTTGCTCGGGGTGATATAATTAAAAAAAAAAATATATATATATATATATAGAGAGAGAGAGAGAGTGAGAGTAGGTATGGATGAAATAATAATAAGGTAGTGTTGAAACAAAATACCTACATTTGTAGTGATATTATAACATATTTGTTATAAATTCTCAATAAATATTATATATATATATATATATATATATATATATATAATGACCATAAATATTCCTATCCTACTTACACTTACATACACGGTTTCTCCAATCACCCAACCAGCATATGAATAATCATTTCAGAAATTATAATGATAAATAACTCTCAACATTAATCCTAAAAGAAATATATGGGAAGGGTCAGTTTCTTTGTTCCTTAATCCAGTAAAAACTATAATACAGCATATATATATATATATATATATATATATATATATGCTCTATTATTAAAAAAAAAAAAAAAATATATATATATATATATATATATATTTTTTTTTTTTTTTTAATCATTTCACCCCGAGCAAGGCAGAAATGCCACTGATGAGCTGGGGGCTACATAACTGTAAAAAAGATTAATTAGAAAAGAGTGAGGAGTACAAACTAGTTAGAAAGGAGCAATAGAAAGCTGAGAATGCAGGTGCGATGACAGATACATAGGTGGAGAGAAAGGGAAGGATATAGGGGGGGGAGCTAGAGTCCAGTGGTTAATAGATGAGTATTGACATTGCATTTAAATTTCTGGAGGTTGTAGTCATCAGGAAAGCAAGAATATGGGAGAGAGTTCCACAGGCGGGAAGTGCAAGAGAAGAAGCTGCAGAAGTAGAATTGTCGTCTGCATTTGGCTAACCTGACTGTGAATGGGTGGGACCCAGTTGCCAATCTGGTTGCACGAGTAAACATCTGTTGAGGAGGCACCAGTGACTAAGTTCATCCAAGCAGAAGCCATGAAAGTATTTATAGAATAGACAAAGGGAGGCCACATTTCAACGGTGGGGAAGTGGCTGCAGTCGAGTCGCCAGATCAGTACCTATCACATTACAGACTCTCCTTTGGAGCCTGTCAAGAACACTGAGGAGAACGGCAAGGGCGCCTGACCATAAATGGCAGCAGTACTCCATGCACAGACGGATGGTTGACTTGTATATATGCAGGATGGATTCAGGCAGAAAAACCATCCTGGATCGGCATAGTGACCCAACCTTCTTAGCAGTAGATTTAGCTATGGAATCAATATAGTGGTTCCATTTGAGGTCTGAGGAGAGGGTAAGGGTAAGGCATTTATATATATATATATATATATATATATATATATAAATTAAACAAAAATTTCAACATTTAAATCCATTGAATAGCCATTTCTACGAGGAAATCCTTGCTTCTTCAGCAACAGCGAAATGAAAACTTTTAATATTAATGAAATTAATATTAATTAGGATTGGGTTTTTGGGATTTACCTATCTGATCATCCTTTTGGATATATAAAATATATATATATATATATATATATATATATATATAAAGTAAAATAAATTTTCAAAATTCAAAAATATTGAATGAACATTTTGACATAAAATTCATAAGAGAGAATTTACGTCTCCTCATCAACGTCTGTCTTTCAAAATGGAAATAAAAAAAAAAATAAGAATAAAAAGAGAGAGAAAAAAGGTAGCTCTGTAATTTTCATTACATTGAGCTCCCCTCCTGTATCATTTTTTAATATTAAAATTTTTAATATTAATTAGGATCAGGTTCTTGGGATTTACCTTCCTACTGTTCCATTTTGGATTTAAGTATTTTAATAAAATATATATATATATATATAATGTGTGTGTGTGTGTGTGTGGCCACTCATGGCTGTAAAGTTGAGTTGGAGGTACCATACTGAATGCAACCAATGCTGGAATAAGCAAAGATCTACACGATCTCAATGGGCAAACAAGCAGGAGAGGGCTACACCAATCAGGCTGGCATAACCAAGAATGCAACAGCCCAGTGCAACCAGTTTTGCCAAATCTTTCCTGTCTCAATCCTCTTTGAGGTAAAGAGGGTGGCACTTCTGGTCAAGTGCGTGGGCTTCTCTGTTGCACAGAGTTGTCCACCAAAATCAAACTCTCTTTCACTACTCTTCAGGAGTACTTTGGGCCTTTACAACAATCTCTGTTTCCATCATCACCATCATCATCAGAGGAGAGAAAGAGAATAAGGAAGGAGGATGCAAACAGGTACCAACTACTACTAAATAAGTAGTGACACCTGTTCCTAAGGTATGATTAAGATTAAAATATATAATTGACAAGACTCAGGATTACACGGTTCCTGTCCACACATTGTTTCTTTCTATATACCTTTTTTCTCTCATATAAATCCCCACATAAAGAAAATCAGTCAGTTAAGTGCTATACGTGAAACACACTTGGGTGATCATGTCTTGAAAGAGACATGACTGACTGGGCAGAAGATTATCCTGCAGTAGGTTGCCATTGCTTTCTGTGGTAGACTGGTTGCCAGCCAAGGCTATAGAACCCAATCTGTCCGGTTATTTAATCTATAACTGGAAGGAAGAGATGGATTAATACCTTTCCCAAGGGTATTTGCACATAAGTGAATGCAACTCAAATGAATTCAACTGGAATTTGAACTCGGCTCCCTGTGTGTACCCACCTATGTAAAAAAAAAAATAAAAAATAAAAACCATAAAATGTTATCTTCCTTAAAATCATAGTTAAGGAGTTATGGCGTCTTGAAATTTGGTGGCAATATTTGCTGATTTCAAAATACCACGATTTACCAACTGTAGCAATTTCTAACTTAGTATTCTAAGAAGGTGCCAAGTTAGAAATTCTGTTTGCACGTAAGTGAATGCAGGAAAATCAACTGGGAGTCAAGTTCAAATTCCAGTTGATTTCCCTGCATTCATTTACACTCAAATCCCCTTGGAAATGGTATTCATTCATCTCTTCCCTCCAGTTATGGGTTAAATAACAGGACAGACTAGGTTCTATAGCCTTGGCTGGCAACAAGTCTACCATAGTAATGACAACCTACTGCAGGATAATCTTCTGCCCAGTCAGTCATGTCTCATTTGAGACATGATCGCCCAAACATGTATCCCTTAACTGACTGATTCTAAGAACATACCAAGTTGATATTTGGTAGTCCTATATATAGACTATAGGACTACCAAATATCATATAAATATGAAATAGAAAATAATATATTTCTTTATATATAATAATTAGAAATATATTATTTTCTATTTCATTTTTATTTTCTATAGTCCTATAATCCTATAAATATAGGATACTAAAACTGGGGAAAATTATTTTGTGCTTTTTTAAATAAATTTTACCACCCATAGAAGCTAAGAGGAAATGGGAACAGAAAGGACACTTTGCATCAAAAAGAGTTGAAATTTCTAAGGCACATAATGAGGAAAGGGGGCTTAGAAAATTTTATACTCACAGGACACATTGAAGGCAAGACAGAAACAATTCATCTTCTACCTAACAAGTTTGTGCAAATAGTTGGCAGAAAAGGGTTTGAGAGAGATAGCAAAAAGACAACATTTACTAAGAGCTACAATGATACAAAGGACAGGAAATTGTGGAGAGCTGTGATCACCAATATCCTGAAGAGATATGACATATAAAAGGTGACTTTTAGAGGATTTCTCTAATTGTTCTTTCATATACTATAAATGATGCCCTGGGAGGACATTATATTATTTAAAATTATTTTCTTAGTATTATGAAGACAGGCTACCAGTTTTTGTACCAGATCCCTGAACTTTACAAATAAAACTTTGGACATATTTCTTGATACATTATTTATAAAAAATAGGGACCATCTGTTTGGCATTAAATGAAATAGGCAAATTAACAGCTGAAGCAACATATTGTTGTGTTTATGAAAAATTTATTAAAAATCTATCAATTCAAATTTGGTAAAGTAAACAAATTAGATTCAAATTATGGCAAATATATTATTAGAATTTATTTTATTAATTAATCAGTTTCTGACAAAATGGAAACTTCCTTTTTATTGAGAATGATTAATAAAATGCAATATTCCAACAGAATGGATACTAACTTAAAAATTAATTTAAAGCAAAAGATCAAATTTGCACACCTTTTTAAAAAATATCAAATTAATTGAAGACATTTATAGTTATTGAAAATTTTGGACTCTTCAATTAACACACTTTGAAATAGAATTTAACATATTTGTTAAAGATTTGCACAGATCATATCCACCACTCAGCCCGTGCTTTTAGTATAAATAGGAGGCAACATATCTAGTCATCACAAAATAAAAAAAAAACTTCTCTTGTGCCGTCTGTGTCCTGTTGCACAAAAACTTTGCCTTTATAAGAAGAAACTGGGTTTAAAATACTCTATGCAAAACCACACCAACAATTTGTGAATATGAGTTCATTTTTTTTTTTTTTTTTACTCTTTATGCTGTCTTTCTTGCTTCTTTGTCTTTCCAAAAAAGTTTGTTTTGACCAAGCAAGTGGAATATTTCAACAAGGCCAAATCTTCTCCACCTAAATCTTCCACAATATATTTATAAAAAGTGTAATTTTGGATGTGTGTTGTGGTACAGTGGATATTGGCTCGGAACGAGAAATTGGGGAACCGAGTTCGAATTCCAGCTGAATTCATTTAATTCACTTACGCGCAAATACCCTTGGGAAAGGTATTAATCCTACTATTCCTTCCAGTTATGGGTTAAATAGCAGGACAGATTGGGTTCTATAGCCTTGGTCGGCAACCAGTCTACCGCAGAAAGTAATGGCAACCTACTGCGGGATAAAAAAAGAGCCCAGTCAGTCATGTCTCTTTCGAGACATGATCGCCCAAGCGTGTATCACGTATGGCACTTAACTGACTGATCAGCACTTAATCAAATTAATAATTGAAACAATAAATGATATATTTGATTGAATATGTTTAGAAATATGTACTTTCTTTCATCAGAGGTATGTTGCGGTGCAATGGATAGCAACCCCAAATGACAAATCGGGGAGCTGAGTTCAAATTCCAGTTGAATTCGTTGCATTCACTTATGCACAAATACCCTTGGGAAAGGTATTAATGCATCTATTCCCTCCAGTTATGGGTTAACTAATAGGACAAATTGGGTTCTATAGCTTTGGCTGGCAACCAGTCTACCACAGAAAGCAATGGCAACCTACTGTGGGATAACCTTCTTCCCCGTCAATCATGTCTCTTTCGAGACATGATCGCCCAAAGTGTGTATCACATATGGCACTTAACTGACTGACTTTCTTTCATTCATTCATCAGCCTAATTCATAACTGAAACAATATATATTTATGAATGGTGTGTTTTTAGAAATATTATCTACTCATTTTCTATAAGTCAATTTCAATAGAAACCATTAATGATATTTTTAATGGTGTATATTTAGGAGCATCTATAGGATACAAAATTCTATATTTTACAGCGAATAGCTGAAGCCAAAATATGTAGAAAATGCACACACATTAAATCAGATCAGAATCACTAAAAACAAATTTTGGTACAAAATAATACGAAAATAAGATCCAAAATAAATTAAGTGATTCTGGTTACTAATTGAACAAAACATAAATTGAACTTTCAGTGACCAATGTTTATGGTTCTTGACGCCAAAAAAATAAGTTTCTTCAGAGCAATCACATGATTGAGTTAGTTACTTATTCATGTCTTTGGTAAGTCAGTCATCAGTCAGCCATCGACAACTGAATGGGCACTAAAGGAACAAGAAGAAGAAGACACTTTCTCTTTTCCAATCTTTTCACTCTTTTCTTTATTTTTTTTTCCAATTGGAGTAGATAGACTAAACTATCACCCGGTTCATGCTCCACCCACGTCTATTGAACAGGTGAAGAGGCTCATCCCTTGTTCCCTGTTTAGGATGTGGTTTCCGGCTTTCTCTCTTCCAATCTTTTTACTCTTACGTAGCCCCCTGCGCATCAGTGGTGTTACCGCCTTGCTCGGGGTGATACGATTAAAAAAAAAAAAAAACTTCTGCTGACTCCTCAAAAATTACACACAATAAGTAGTTTTTTTCTCTAATCATTTATTTCTGTGGTCCCCCCACCCAAAACAACCGTATCTCACCTTCTCTTTCACACTGTTCTTTATTTCATTTTCTTCCTCACTTACAGACAACAAAGAAAGAGAAACAAAAGCAATTTATATCTGCTTTCATTTCACACTCAAGACAAAGTTTTACTAGCAACATCAGATTTGTTTTTTTCTTTACAAAAGAAAGACTCAATACCTGGACATTAGTACTATTGTTCACACATAGTAAAGCATTGACTTATCTTAGCTTCACAAATCACATTTAGCTTAAACAAACTCTTTGAACTTTGAAAAATACCAATTGTCTATTTATTGTGTATATATGAAATATATGATTCTTCTTTCTATCTTTCTGCAAAAGAAATTTTTATTGTTGTTTTTCTTAAAATTTGTGTTGTATTTTTTGGACAAGATACACAGCTTTAAATTTTCCTTTTAATCTGGACATTCTGCCCCAACACATCTATCAGACAAATTCACAACTGAACCAATATATGATATTTCAATTGTGTATATTTAAAAATCTATTTTTTTTTTACCAGTCATTCATAATTCAAGCAATAAATGACGTTTAGTAAATTATGTACTTTTGAAGAAAAAACAAATATCAGGTTACGTTTGATTGAAAGTGCAATTTATTTTTTATTTTATTCTTCTATAGATTAAATCTAAATAAAATTTTCTAAGATTATTTAAGATTAACGTAAGTTTGTAGTTGTTTTAATTATGTAAAGTTAATATTTTTATTTTACTTTCTTATAGAAAATCCAGAAGAGTTCCAAGAGAAAGTTGACACGGAAACCAACAATAGATAAACAAGAAAATTTGAAAAAAAAAGAATAATAATATGAGAAATGGTACCAATTTTTGGTGCATTTAAAGACATTTTTTGCTTTTCCTTTTCCTGACTTTCTTTTTTATTTAATTTTTCTTTGTGTTGTTTTCTTTATTACTTGAGGGTCTTCTCTTTTCCACAACCTATCACTTCTAATGTAAATTTGTCGACCATTTTAACAAAAAATTAAAAAGGTGGCCATTTTTACTTCAAAAACAACTGGAACAAGGTGCTAGTGATGTATTCATGTAACTTAAATAGCATCCTTTTCATATAGTTCGAAATGAAATCGATCAATGCTTTGAATACGGTCTCCATAAAATGAGGTTATTCACAACAATCAAATTTTCTTTTTGGTTTGAACTGCTTTTCATTAAAAATGTTTTGTTTAAGTATCTAAAGATATATTTTGTTTTTGTTTTTTTGTCAGGTAAGGATCTTTGGGTTTTTTTATTTTACTTTTATTGAGTTTTTTGTTTAGTTATTCGTGTGACTTCCAAAATATATCAACAAATTTATATTTTAAATGCTTTTGTATACAAAAAGTCAAATATTATATGCTTCCTCATAGTAATGATATTTTTTTACTTTATTCATATGAATCAATGTGAACTAAGATAAAAGTAGGGGCATGAAGAAAGTTTTTGTTTTTAAAAATATCTTAAAATTTGTATTTTTTAAAATTGAATTTATATTACAGTATTAAAAAAACATTAACATAAAGGAAATATATATCAAATATTTACAAAACCTGTTACAAGATGGATTAACTCTGACAAATTTTAATTTATTTGCTTAAACATTATTTTTTAATGGATACCCATATTTGAGCAGATGCTCTGATTTTATAATTAAAAAGTATATTTACTTACATTTACTGTCCTGAATAATCAAGAAATCTTGTTAGGAAAATATGTGTCCTCCTGCAGGATTCGAACCTGTGTCTCCTAGGAGAAACAATCAGTAAATATATCTCAATTGCTTAACCACATAAGATTAATGATTAAAAAAGAGCACCATTCGGGCTTTGTTTGATTGTTAGTCTTACATGGTTGTGCAGTTAAGACAGTTCAGATATAATGATGGTTACCCCTAGGGGACACATGTTCAAATCCTGCTGGAGGACATATATCTTCCAAACAAGATTTCTTAATTATTCAGGTCAGTAGATGTAAATAAATGTACTGTTTAATCATAAAAAACAGAGCATCTACTCAAATACAAATATCCATTAAAAATAATGTTTAAACAAATAAATTAGAAATATATATATATATATATATATATATATATATGGATTTTGAAGAATTGCCTCTCTCTCTCTCTCTCTCTCTCTATATATATATATATATATATATATATATATATACATATGATGTGCCAACTATCAATAACTCTCGGTCACATAATTTCTCCATACACACCCAACAATTACAGCATTGCATTAACAAATTAATTTCATGAATTCCTCGATATATTAAAAGCAAAAAATCCCATAGGTAATACTTTAGCTTCATTTGATGTTAATTTTTTTTTTTAACAATATCCTGGTTGAAGGAACAATAAACATAATTAATGACTGTGTCTAAAAACACCTGTCAATCACCTCCTCCAAAAATTCAACCAGCAACACTTCGGAAACTATTCCTCACCTGTGCCATGAAAACTCCATTTTATGATTATAAAGATGACACCGACATTAATAGCGTCAGTATGGGAAAAAGACTGCAAACCTTATTATCAATAATTAAAATAACTCTTATCATATCTAAACTAGTAATGGTAAAAAATTATTTAAGTCTTCCTTATCAGCCATATTGAATGAAAAATGTTTGAAAGAAAGATTGCTGCCCAAGTATACATTAATTACATATATATATATATATATATATATATATATATATATATATATAAATAAATCCAAAAGGAAGAGATTGATGGACAAATTCTAAAGGAGATCTTTTTAATAATCAAATATTAAAACTGATCTACCCAAAGGGCTCAATGTAATTAAAATTATTTATTTACATAGCATATATATATATATATATATATATATATATAAATTCAAATTTTTTATATGTAATATATATATATATATAATTTACACTGTACACCAAAAGTTTTAAACCACCCTCTGTATATAATAATTAGTAAGTTTCATACCTATTTTGGTTTAATTGACTCCTACTAAGACAGGATGGTGAAACTATTTCATTCATTAGTGCATGACAACCAACTTTTTTTCAGAGAGGTTACCTAAAATAAAATTCACAAGCCCCAAGATCACCATTAGCCAGAAAGATATATTAGGCAAAAAAGGTCACATTTTAATAAAACTTAATTTAGTGGTGGTTGTTATTATTATTAAATACATGATAAAACCTTTTAGAAAAAGGAACTCCCTCTTGCCTGTTATGAAAACGTAACTCAGTATGGAAAAAGGCATGCAACTTTCAATTTTTAAATTCTTCAAACTTTGTAGGATGGCCTGAAACTTTGGACTATAGTGTGTGTGTATGTATGTATGTATATATATATATATATATATATATATATATAATGTGCGTGTGTGCATGTTTGTAGGATGTATCATAGTTTCCCAAAACAAAAGTGAAGATGATGATGTAAAGTAGAAAGTTTCAAAAGAAAATGCATTGTAAGTGCATTAAACTCACAATTTTTGATTATAAACCTAAGACCAGGCTCGTACATAATATCACCAATCATCACAAAAGCAATAGTAGTAGCTCAATGCAGTATACAAGCTAATGGAGAAAAAAATGGATCTAATTGGAATTGGATTATTTAAAATCAGCATACATCAATGGCTTTAATATATATATAAACAAGCAAATATTTTATGGTCTCTGGCGATCTGATCTGATAAGGTTATTTCTTTTATTGTTCCATCTTATCCACAAAAATCGCGACACATTTTCATTAGCTTTGTCTTTCATTCTGACGTGATGAAGCCAGACCCAACATGTCACGTAAGTGAAATGCATCATCAGTAAGATCTTCCACTTTGTCTCATTCTCTCTCTCTCTCTATATATATATATAGAGAGAGAGAGAGAAAGATTATCTATATATAATTAATGTAAAGAAACTTGTCACTTAGCTGAGCAGTGTTATGTCAGACTGAAATAATACCATTTAGCTAAGTGACAAGTTTCTCCTCAATAATTCTATTAAAGCTCTATCTTCACATTGATATCAAGCACTTTATTACAAAACAAAATCTGCTTGCCCAAAATGCCTTTACACCTGTAAACTACTGAAAAAAAAACAGCAGTTTTGGCATGAAACAACATTACTATCTATCTATCTATATATATATATATATATATATATTTCAGTGTTTGTAAAAAAAACATGGATACATTAATATAATATTTATAGTATTAAAAATAATATCAATTAGAATCCATTAATTATTTAAATTAGTGTGTTTATATTACAAAAATATAGTTAGCAGATATGGATGTTTGAAAGTCTCAACAAGAGTCGAATATTTTAAAAGGGGTCATTGAATTTTGCTTTGCTGTCAAGATGTGTCTAAATAGTAAACATGCCCAGCTAAAAGATGGTTTTCTATTATAAAAGGAATGTAAGTTCGGTCCCTGCTGAAAAGTACATTTTCATTAATAAGACTTTGTATGTTTAAGCTGGTGGACATTAATTTCAGTATTTACATTATTCAAACTATTGTCCTCATCTTTGTTGTCATTTTTATAATGTTTCAGCCATTATATGCTCTGGCCTTCTTCAGGTGCTAGAAATTTCAAACCGAAGTATAGACAAATATTAATTTCAGTATTGTAAAAAGAGTAAATAAATAGGGATATTGACTTAAATACATATATTCATGAAAATAAGTAATGAAAATCATGTTGAATTAAAATTAATTTATTTATATATATATATATATATATATATATATATATATATGTGTGTGTGTGTAACACACTTTTTTTTTTACTTAAAAAAATTACAGTAGGTTAAGAAATTTTATAATTATTTTAACATCAAAACAGGATTTGTTATGATTAACAAACTATTAACTTGTTCAAAATGCTTCCTTTCTACAAACCATTTGACACATTTCTCCGGTAATTTCAGTCTGTAAACAAATCTCTCGGTTCACCCCACATGTAGAAGTCTGGTGGTGTTAGGTCTGATAATCGTGATGGCTACTCAATTGCTTCATGTCATCTTATCCACTTCAATCAAAATAAGGACTTAACCATTTCTGAAAACATAGTTTGAGATTTTACTAAAGCCTATCTTAAACTACTGTAATTTACTATTGCTCAATAAATAATTGTTGTTAATAAATAAAAAAAAAAGTGTATTACTTTTGCTTCACCTTGTATTTATATATTAAAGTGTATAAGTTTATTTATCTCAGTGTTTAAAATTATAATTTATGTTAAATTTTATTTTTGTAATTCGGTCATTATTGTAACTACTGCCATTTTTTTTTTTGTCTGTATAGAATTGGCTGATGGGAAATGTCTTTCGTTTGCTATAAATAATGTGATATTTTGTCAATATGGCAAATACTATAACTATTTTTACAGTATTGAAATTATAGTAATTTAATTTTCCTGGCATTACATATTTCCACTAGGTTTATATTTATACACTGTCCTTTGTTATTGTTTTTTTTTTTTTTTAATCCTTTCTCCTCAAGCAAGACAATAAAGCCACTAAGACACAAAAAGTTACTGCGCATGAAAGAATAAGAGAAAAAGAAAAGCATTATTAAAGAGGGAACAATAAATTTTTTTTATTTTTTTATAATCATTTCACTGCCACTATTGCACAGGGGGTTACATAGAGGGGAAAGTGGTGAGAAAGGATGGTTAGATATAGGAAATGTCAGAAGGAGGGTGATAGGCGGGTAAGGATACCGAGAATGAGGGTTGGGTAGATGGTGGGAGGGTTGGGAGAATAGATGCAAGTTAGTGTGATAGGAGGTGTCTATTGACCTTACATTTAAACTCCTGGAGATTGTAGCTGTTGGGAAAGCAGACATGTGGAAGGGAATTCCACAGGCGGGAAGTGCGAGAAAAGAAGCTATTGGAGTAGAAATTTCAGTTACATCTTATCTGTTTTAATTCATACCTAGGTGGAACCAATGCAGGAATTAAGAAGAGAGTCGATAACGATTGATATTGCATTTAAAATTTTGAAGATCAAAGTTAAATAGAAAACCAGGAGCAAATCTTACAGCAAAGCATAACCATTGGTGCTAAACATTTTTAACTGTGCCTTAAACACTATATGAATTTTATGTAAGAAGCCAACAAGGAGTTAAAATAATGACATTGAGCTGAGAATTGAATTGACAAACATTCAACGAGCATTGGTAAGTCATTCAAAAAGCGATCAGTAGCCTTAGAATGGAAACTGATAACGAAGATCAGGGTCAGTACATACTACCTCTGAACTGGTTGAGTGACAAGTCAGATTGGGAGCCCCACATAGTACTTTGTGATCCTCACTCTCTTATCACCATTTACATTTTTCTATTTACATTTATATATGTTACAAATTAAACTAAGCACAATTGACTATTAAAGAATTAAAAATTTTCAGATTTTAACTTTTTTTTTTTTGTCCAAATACATGAATTTGTTTTACTTTAAGTCTAAAAAAAAAATGCTATATAAAACATTTCATCAATAAATTTTTTTTTTATATAATCATTTCACCCCAAGCAAAGCAGGACTGCCACTGGTGCACAGGGGGTTACAGTGAGAGAAAAAACAAGATACAGGGGATGTCAAAGAAATAAGAGATTGGTGGGAATGAAGGTGATAGAAGATGGCAATTGACACTGCATTTAAACTTTTTGAGATTGTAGCTATCAAGGGAGCAAGCAAACAGGGAGTTTTACATACAGGAAATTTGATAAAGTGTTGGTGTAGAAGGTACTGACACATTCTGATATCGTTTATTTAAATTTTTTATACTATTAATATTTTTGTTTATTCATTATGTTTTTTATCTAACCAGTAACAGTGTATAATTGTTACCTTTATGATAACATGTCAGACTATTCATTTTTTCCCTTCAAAAATTTTTTTCATGAAAATTCATTGCCGCCCTTTTAAACCTTTTATCTGGCATTCACTATTTTGTTGAGCAAAAGTTTCCTATGGTGATGCTTAGTTTGCATTCAGTTAGTTAAGTGCCATACGTGATACACGCTTGGATGATCATGTCTCTTTCGAGACATGACTGACTGGGCAGAAGATTATCCTGCAGTAGGTTGCCATTGCTTTCTGCGGTAGACTGGTTGCCGACCAAGGCTATAGAACCCAATTTGTCCTGTAATTTGACTCATAGCTAAAGGGAGAAGATATGTATTATATTGTTAAGTAGTAATTATAGGGGGATCAGTTTATTACTTCACAACAATAGAAAACCGATCCCCCACTTTATGCCCAGTAAAAGTCTTAATCATGTTTCTAACTATTATATTCAGTCAGTCAGTTAAATGCCATACGTGATACACGCTTTGGCCGATCATGTTTCGAAAAAAACATGACTGACTAGGCAGAAGATTATCCTGCAGTAAGTTGCCATTGCTTTCTGCGGTAGACTGGTTGCTGACCAAGGCTACAGAACCCAATCTTTCCTGTTATTTAACCCATAACTGGAGGGAAGAGAATGCAAGGAATTCAGCTGGAATTCGAACTCGGCTTCCCGATTTCTTGTCCCAAGCCGATATCCACTGCACTACGACACACATTCTAGTTTGCATTATATGTGTATAGAGGATTTGTTTCAAAATGCCACATAGTGAGTGTTTTATCTCAGATCATTTCGAAAGTCGACAAAATTTAAACAGGATTTTAATTTTTTTTTTTTTTAATTTTTTTTTTTATATATTTTGCAGCGGAAAGTACCTTTTAATTCCAAATGCCTCAATTACTTAGCATACCTTCATCCAATACAAGGTGACAGGTGTGGAGTACATAGTGAGAATTACTTTAATGATCTGCAGGGATAAATTGTTAACCTTTAATCTCAGACATGGTACAAAAGTACTCAATTAATTTAATATTTTGTTTTTAAATTATTGCTATCTGCCTGGTGCTTCCGTGTATGTAAATCCTTGGGAGAATTTTCTGTAATCGTTATTTTTCCATGGTATGAAGTAATTACCCCCCTCCCCTGATTTCTGGTAAGGTTCTCTTTTCCTTTAATGACCTCATGTTCCCACACTAACAAGTTCATTAGGCACCTTGATGTGATGTAATGGTCAGCAGGCTTGTCTTGCTAGAGCCTATTACAACTGAGTAGTGAGTTCAGTCCTCACTGAGTACCCAATACTTTCAGCCTTGTGCCACATCTAAGTGGCACTTAGAAAATCATTGTTTTTTTCTCCTATACTGGTTGCCAGGAGGTGCATTGTGGTGCAGTTGATATCAGCTAGAATGAGCTTAGTTAGAGAGCTGAGTTCTAATTCCAGTTGAATTCACTGACATACAAATACCCTTGGGAAAGGTATTAATCCATCTCTTCTCCCTCCAGCTATTGGTTAAACAGAAAGACAGATTGTGTTCTATAGCTTTGGTTGGCAACCAGGCTACCTCACCTGGAGGATGAAGGGCTTTGCATAAAGGCAACATTTCTACTTGTATAAAAGACAAGTTACAGAAGCTTCAATTACACCCCCACACACACACACCTTGTCGATGACAAGGGGTTGTTGATGGCCTATACTCTACTGAGAGTGATGGATTAAATTTTTTTATACTGATTGCCAACCAGTCTTCCCAGCTATTTAACCTATAACTGGAGGGAGGAGAGATGGATTGATACCTTTTCCTAAGGGTATTTGAAATAAAGTAAATGTAGAACTGGAATTTTGAACTCAGTTTGCTAATTTCTTGTTCCATAAGACCAACTACACATCCACATTGTTTTTAAGTAGTTGGTCATGATAATTGTATCTAAGGCAGAAGTTTTTCTACTGAAGAAACGGTGACTTACCTTTTTGACCTTACATGCTCCAATTTAAGAATGTTTGTTGTTCAATGATTATTTTCTTGTCATTTCCTGTTAGTCAATGAAGTAGCTTTTTAAATATTAGTTTTAAAAATGAACATATCAGTGGATGTCTATATTAAGTGTTTCTGGCCAAGCATTCATACAGTCAAAATATTTAACATATTTTATTAACATGTACAAGATCTTCCTCCATGAAAGTGGATTGGATATATGTGTTTCTTTTAATTTCTTTTTTAAGATTTTCATTATCTGAAAAGGACTTGTTTTGATATTAAACCAATTTTGAATATGACATGTTGAACTAGAAATGATTTCTGTGATGGTCTTTTGTTGGTTTGTGTTATAAGCCATCAGTGAAATCTTCCTTTAGGTTGTGTGTGTGTGCAAACTCTGTTTTTTTTTTTGTTTTTTTTTAAGGGGTTCTGACATTATTTATATATCTTCTTATAATAGTACTCAGTAGCATGCAGAAGGGGTGGGTGGAGTGTGCAGTGGCTTCAGGCATCCATATCAGAAGGGCATCCAATCAAAGAGTGAACTAAAAATTTAGTTTTTGAAATTTGAAATACTCTCTAATTTTGTTGTACAAGCACCTGCAGTCCCTCAAGCTGGTGGGAATATAAATCTGTGTTTTGATAATTTAGATTGGAGTAGTCCCCACCCTCCACCCTTGAGTCTTAGGGGCATACAATCAAGAAGTAAGCCCTGGGCATCACCAAACCTCTGCATATCACTGATAGTACTGCAAATTATTCATGACAAAAAAAAAAAATACTAGAAAATGTACTTGGCTATTCTTTACAAATCCAATGTCCACCTCATTTTTTCTTATTTGTCTCTTGTTTTATTGATAATGATGCTGAAAATTCTTGATGATATAAAACAACTAATAACAAATCATACAAGTGTTTTGTTTTGATTGACTCCAACTGCCCATTACTAATGCTTTCTCTTGTCTGTAATTCAGGAAAAAAGAATTTAGTTATTGGTTCAAAAACAAGCAACACCAACTCTTTTGTGATGTTTATTTTGATATTTTTATTAGCTGAAGCATTGTCAGCTATAATTTTTTACATTTTTTTTTTTATTGAAATTAAGTATGTTTGGTAAGATGCAAGAGTTCTTGTAGCCTAATCAACAGAGCAGTTGATATGGTTAACCAGTCTTCCTGAGGTAAATAGGTGCAAGTTTGTATTTTGCCAGTAATTCCTTCTTTTTTTTTTTTGCCAGTTATTGCTATTTACTGATAACTGTAGACTGATGTTTTAAATATTTGCTATTAAAGCAATTATAAGCAAGATGGAAAAAAATCCTTGTCCAAAATTAATAATGGTTGACAGTGTCCAAGAAATGTTCAAAAACTTGTATTAATGTTCACAATTCATAATTTAATACTAAATATAAATTGATGTTATTTCTTTTTCTTTTCTTTTCTTTTTTTTTTTTTTTTTTTTTTTAAATCATTTCACCCCAAGCAAGGGATTACATAGGGGAAGGTGATGAGAAAGAGTGGTTAAATATAGGAAATGTCAGAAGGAGGGTGATAGACAGGTAGGGATACCGAGGATGAGGGTTGGGTAGGTGGGTAGGTGGGAAGAGTGTTTGAGAGAATGGAAGCGAGTTAGGTGTCTATTAACCTTACATTTAAACTCCTGGAGATTGTAGCAGTCGAGGGAAGCAAGCATGCGGAAGGGAATTCCACAGGCGGCAAGTGCGAGAAAAAAAGCTGTTGGAGTAAAAATTGCAGTTACATTTTATCAGTTTCACTGTAAAAGTTGCTAATCTAGTATCTCGTGCAAATTCGTACTTAGGGAGCACCAGTGATCTAAGTTCGTCTGAGCAGAAGCTGTGAAAGTATTTATTGAAGAGGCACGGGGAAGCCACATCATGCCGGTGAGAGAGTGACTGCAGCCGGTCTGCCAAGTCAGTATCGATCACATTACAGACTCTTCGTTGTATTTTGTCAAGAACTCCGAGGAGAACAGCAGGGGCACCTGACCAGATGTGGCAGCAGTATTCAATGCACAGGTAGATGATAGATTTATATATGTGCAGGATAGATTCTGACAGAAAAAAACTTCTGGGCCCTGCACAGAAAACTGACTTTCATAGCAGCGGATTTAGCAATGGATTTGATATAGTCATTCCATTTAAGGTCCGCTGAGAGTGTGAGGCCAAGGAGGCGTAGTGTTTTACTCTCTTGGAGGCAAGCCTGTTCCATACTAATGGGAAGTATGTGCGATTGTCTATGATGGTTAATTGATAGCAGTTTAATTTTGGAAGCATTCAAATTTATGAGCCATTTCTTACCTCAGTCCACTACGGATTGGAGGTCCTTTTTAAGCTCGGCAGCGAGATTCGCTTTGTCGCCCACACCAGATTTTTGATCGAAGCGAGAGTAAACTGTGGTGTCATTGGCATACATACCTACTTGGGAACTTATGGCATTGGGGAAATCATTAATGTAGATCAGAAAGAGCACAGGACCTAGGATAGAGCCTTGAGGGACACCCATGTTCGTATGGTAGTTCTGGGAGGCATGTCCGTTTAATGCTACCTTCAATGTGCAGTTAGAGAGGAAAGACTGGATTATGTCAAACAAATGCCCAGTTATACCATAGCTCCGCAATTTGTGTAGAAGGCCAGCACGCCAGACTCTGTCAAATGCTTTAGAGATGTCCAAGGCAACGGTTTGGGCTTCGCCATTCTTGTCGAGAGCCTGGTATATATACTCGGTGATGGTCGTTAGCATATCAGCAGTAGACCTGGTGAAGCAGAAACCATACTGTTTGTCCGAGAGGAGCCTGTGGGCTGTGAGATGCTGAACCACCTTGGCGTTGATAATGGCTTCGAACACTTTGCCAAAGATCGGAAGAATGCTGATAGGGCAGTAATTTGCGGGGTCCTAGGGTTCTCCAGTGTTCTTAAATATAGGAACTACAGAGGAAGACTTCCAACAGGTGAGTTTATTCTTTATATTGTGATATTTATAGAGTTACAAAGTCAAATGAATGTATTTTCTAAGAGGCTCAATAAGAGAACATAATTATATAACAAGCCTTTTTATTTTTTTAATTCAAGTCTCACATTTTGTGGTCAGAAAAGATTTAAAAGAAAGAAGTTTTCACTTTGAACTGTTATGAAGAATTATCATTAACTAGAAAAACATAATGCTCTGTATCCTTTCAGGACATAGATGATCATGGCCCTCCACATCTCCCGATCTGTTGTCACTCTTAATACCCCTTCTCCTGTTATACCACTCAATCCCTGCTTCACCATCCATCTGCTCGAGTCTACCAAGTATGTCATGTACTGCTTTCCCTTGTCTCTCTTCCCCTCTATCCATCTTGTGAGCATCAGGTTCTCCAAGCCCTCTTTTCTCATTACATGTCCCAAACACTTCAGCTGTCATTCTGATGTTAAGTATCAGTTTCCTTTTCATATCCATCTTCTCCAAAATGTCATCATTGCTCATGTGTTCTGTCTATGGTATTCTCAGCATCCTTCTGTAGAACCACACTTCAGTTTCTTCAAGTCTTTTCTTCATTTTTGATGAGATTGTCCAGCATTCACTGCCTTATTGAAGAACAGATAGAGGGAGGGAGAAGAGATGGATTAATACCTTTTCCAAGGGGATTTGTGCACAAGTGAATGAAATAAATTCAGCTCTCCAATTTCTCACTCTAAGCCGATATCCATTACACCACCCCATGCACCTCCTTGAATTGCTACTCTTCCAAATAAAACCAACATCATCTTGGTTATCAAGCTGAGCAACATGTAGACACAATTTCATCCAATTTGTTTCAAAACTTACACACCCTTTGTAAATTTATTATTCTACACAACAAAGAAAAAGAAATAGCACATGGTTCTTCAGTTTAATCTTTGTTTTAATTGATTTCAAGTATTTTTTTGTTAAAGATAAGTTAAAGCCTTGTAATAGGTTTTTGCTTATATATATTTTCTTAGTCTCAAGACAAAAATGTCTCAATTATGTAAAGTAATATTATTTTATTGAAAATGTATATTCAATCATTATAATTAAATTTTATTAATATTTGTTTTCACCTTAATTTTTTAGTTGGTTTTTATTGCATTTTTACTTCAGTTGTTAATCTTTGGCAGCAGAGTACTGAAATCTTATCTTTTCTATTTGATCCTGTCAACTTATTGCCATAGATTGATGGCTTGGAGAAAAGTAAGTCAGAATTAATAATCATAGCAACAAAAAATTGAAATATTTGCGGGGGGGGGGGGGATCTCATTAATATTCTTTTAATTTGTAACAAGATGACTTCATGAAATAATGACATCATTTTCATTCAATACAAAATTGATTTGCTAATATAGAAATGCAAAATGTAAAAACCATTAGATAATAAAAGAGAAGTCTTGGAATTTACTGCAAGTTGTTTTACAATTTATTTAGGAAACTGGAGCTAAAAGAAGAAAAAAAGCTCAGTTATTTTGTCAAAATAACACCAATCAGTTTAACTTTCCAGCAAAATAAATTTACAATGATTTTCAGTGTTACCAAAAAGCTTGACATCAGAAACTGTGTAGCATTCATTTTTATCCATAAAATAGAGAAGTTAAAAAATAAGCTGGGTATTGCCAATATAACAGATGCTATGCATCAAGCAAGATTTAGACAGTTTAGGAATGTTTAGAGAATTGATATAAAAAATCCAATCGGCAATTGTAGGTTTGTTGAGGTTGATAGCCAAAGAGGAACAGGTAATGTAAAACATGGATCCAGCTTATCAATGGTGATTTTAGGAAGTTGAGATTACAGCCAGGCCTTGCACAAAAGCAGGCGGTCTGAAAAAGAACAATCAAGAAAACACCATCCAACCCATGCTAGCATGGAAACGAGTGTTAAATAATGATGATGATGAGAACCTTAGAAAAACTATTTTAAGGAAATCTGCGGAAACAAAGTGTTGTGGTAAGTTATTGTATTTTAATAGTCAAATTTCCTGGATTTTAGACTAATTAAAACACAATAACTTGAATTATTTTTGGTGTTCTCAATTTGCAATTCAGTTTTTTTTCCTTACATTTTGTCTTCTTACAGTTGATATTTAGTCCTTTCTTCTTGCTTTCCTTTACTATCTTCTGTAGGAGTTCCTGTAGTTTGCTTTCTGTGTCTGTTATCAGCATTACATTGTTTCATTTGCATATCTAATGTTAATATTGTAACTGCCAATAATGAATCCTGGTAGGACTCCTGGATTATAAAGGCAATAGATATGCTCAACTGAACGTAAGCATATTACGTTGATTTTATTAATACTTAATATTTGTCAGAGAGTTAATAATTAACACTTCTGTTCAGTTATATGTATATAACTTATAAACCTAACAATACAAACTGTATATGTTGGCATACAAGGTGACCTTTTCACCTTAAAAATCCTTCCAAAAATAATAGGTCATCCAGGACTGAAATGTGAACCTTAAATCCTGTGGTTTATTGTAAGTTGTTAGTATGAATGACTTTTGACAGTAGGTTAATCCTTGCCCCACCACCTTTTTTCTATCATGTTGAACAAAAACACAACTGGATGTTTAAAGATAACCTTAAAAAAAAAATAGAACAAGTGGATGATTACAAAGGAAAAGTAATTCAGTTTATTGTAATAGCGTACCGAAAATACAGCACCAACTCATGAAGTATGATAGATTGTGGCAGTTCATTGACAATATCTCCCCATCATTTTTTCCTTAGAAGCTGAGTGAAAATAGGGTATATGCTTACTGAATTTATTTGATAAATTCAATACGGTAGATTTTAAAGTATTAGGTTGGCAACTAAGTTCCTGCTGTTTTTTAAATTTTGAAATCTATTTTTCTCAAGAAATCTATTCTTGAATTATTTTGGAATCTATTTTTTTTTTTTTCAAGTTAATTTTAGTTAAATTTTGTTTATTTTCAGATCATTAAAATGGAATGCCAAGTTAAGAAAAATGAGGATTTTGGACACTCCATTTTGCTTTTAATCAAGGTTCTACAGCTGCCTGCGCATTTGTGCTTTGTATGGAGAGGGATGTGCACTGTGGTGCAGTGGATATTGGCTCAGAAGGAGAAATTGGGGAGCCGAGTTCGAATTCCAGTTGAATTCATTGCATTCACTTCCGTGCAAATACCCTTGGGAAAGGTATTAATCTGTCTCTTCCTTCCAGTTATGGATTAAATAACAGGACAGACTGGGTTCTATAGCCTTGGCTGGTAATCAGTCTACCATAGAAAGCAATGGCAACCTACTGTGGGATAATCTTCTGCCCAGTCAGTCATGTCTCTTTCGAGACATGAACGCCAAAGCGTGTTTCCCGTATGGCACTTAACTGAATGGAGAGGGTGCTATAGCTGAAAGAACTGCTCATGGTTGGTTCTCTCCTGACTTGACACCAACGGATTTCTACCTCTTTCGATCTTTTTCAAATGGAATGCATAGAGTTTCGTTCAATACCAATGCAAAATTGAGAGCTTGGTTAGATCAATTTTTCAAGTTGAAATCGGATGATTTCTACCAACAGAGTATTGAAAGTCTTGTTGAATGTTGGAAAGAAATCGTAAACAACAAGGGCGAATACATTATTGATTAATAAGTTATTATTTTTATTAAGCCTTTTAAAAAAATTTAATTTTAAAAAACAGCGGGAACTTAGTTGCCAATCCAATATTATTTAGTGGGGAGAAGGGGGTCATCTTGCATAGCAAATGTCACCTTAAACCTACATTTTGACTTGAAAATTTACAGGTCATCTTGTATATCAGCATATATGGTAGTTACAGTGTCTGCATTTAAAATTAACAAGTTATTTCTTGTCCCAGTTAACAACAGATTGTAGGTCATTTTTTTAGATCAGTTATCAATTTGACTTTATCGAATTGATCAGGCTTACTATTATAGCATGTATGTTGATGAAACAACTATTTACCCCTGTGTTAATGTTAAGTCTGATTAGTTCAATAAGGTCAAACTGACAGCTTTTTAAGACAGTAAACATTGCCAAGGAGTGAAGCGAGTTAAAATAATAGCAGTGTCAAGAGAAAAAGAAATCAACCTTTTGAAACTCCATTTTTTTTGTTCCAACTATGAAGATCCAAAATTGCAAAAATTAGATTTTAACTTAATTTTTTAATAATTTAAGTATTTGACATTGTTTCAGTAGTTCTTTAGTGAGAAATGAGAATATATTGGGATGTATGTTAATTCATGGATCATAACACTTTCAGTACATCTTCTGGTTGAATATTATTCACCTTTTATTAAAACTGTTTTCTAAGTCAAAATTCTGCTTGCAAAGATTTTCTGGGACACACAAATGCATTGAATGTGTTGTTTAATTTTAGGTTCATTTTATGTCCTAATATTTTCTTCAAATCTTCATCAAATCATCTAATAATTATCGATGTTCTTTAATATATTTCCTGAAAAAGAAAATATATAAAAAAGTTGAAAAGGAGGTAAATCAACTTAAGTTAGTAAATTTGTGGGTGATTACTTCCCTTAGACATTTTAATAATCTGTACAAATAAAATATTTATCTGCATTTAGACATCTTAGTTCATAAGCAAAAGGAACTATTTAATTAATCAGTTTCTTTGCTCCTTCATTGCAGTCTTGTTTGTCCGAGCCTTTCAAGTGAGGTATTCAAGTAACTTTAAGTGATCGTATTTGCTTCAACTTGGTCATGAAATAGTTTTTGTTGTCACTGTCTTTGGTTAATCTGTTTCTTATGAGAAACATTTTCATTTCACTGTTATATTAAACACACAAAATGTTTAACATGAAAAGATATTGAGCAAAAATTTATTTATATACCAGGAGTAATTGTGGTAAATATGCATTGGATCACGTGGATCACATCGGATCACATGTGTATATGTTTGCCAATATCAGTTATATTTTCCCCGTAAGCAAAGGAACAGTTTTGGTATGTCTTGATACAAGCATCCCTGCAACTGATCAAGAACCAGAACTTTGTAAGATGTCTCATGACAATAAAAGCAGTGGTAAAACCAGCAGTTGGAAATTAGCAAAAAACGGCGTCTTGTGAAGTCGATACCATTTTGATTTTTGTTTCTAAAGCTGCTGTGGTTTCCGAGGAAGTGTTATTTTTACGTCTCATCTCTTTCCTTTCTCTGTCTATTACCCCTATAGTTGGGAGAGCAATTGGTTAGAGGTTCCCCTTCCCACAACCTCAACACTCTCTCACTGTACTTTACAATAGTAATCACTGAATCACAGACACCAGTGAACATCTGAAAATATAAAGGGAACAGATTAATTCAACAATTCATTGGCTTCTATTTTAGTTGTGAATTCTTCTTTGCTTTATTGAATCCCAATACATTGTTTTAAAACTTTTGTTTCATTGCATTTCAATATTAAAACTTTTTAACGATTGCAGTTGTTTTTGACAGCACGGTACACTAGTTATGTATACACACACATTCAGTCCGTTAAGTGCCATACGCGACGCACGCTTGGGCGATCATGTCTCGAAAGAGACATGACTGACTGGGCAGAAGATTATCCCGCAGTAGGTTGCCATTGCTTTCTGCGGTAGACTGGTTGCCGACCAAGGCTATAGAACCCAATCTGTCCTGCTATTTAACCCATAACTGGAAGGAATAGACGGATTAACACCTTTCCCAAGGGTATTTGCGCGTAAATGAATGCAATGGATTCAACTGGAATTCGAACTCGGCTCACACACATTATCTTACATTTATAGCAGGACAGAATTGCATGCATTGTTCATGGTAGTTATATATAGCAGTGATATATATATATATATATATATATATATCTCCGAGTGAATAAAGAACAAAGAAAAAAAAATTTTCTTTTTACAATGTCCAAAACATAAATATTGACCACTGTTTTAAATTAAATATATAGAGCTGTGAATATTTATTATAAATTATATTTTAGAGCATGTACAAATTTTTTTTTATATATATCCATTACAAATCGTACATTTGTTTTGACATTGAAACTACAATGTCTCTTCAGGTGGTGTGGACAGGAATGCTGAAGAGACATTGTAGCTTCAATGTCGAAACAAATGTACGATTTGTAGTGGATATATATAAAAAAAAATTTGTACATGCTCTAAAATATAATTTATAATATATATTTATTTATTATTCAACTTTCACATTAGAATATGTAAGTAACTACTACAAAATTGTACATTTTGTTTCAACAATGTGTTGTAGAGCAGCTGACACTCCTCTAGTGCTCTCTGAGATGGAATGGCCTGTGAACCAAAATAGTTATATAAATAAAGATAAATAGCAGTCAGGATCTCAGAGTGTTAGGGTTAGGGTTAACCCTAACCCTGCCGAGAATTGATGTCATCTTGAATTATTGTGTGATTTTTCTACAGTTCTTTTTTGACCTTATCAGCATTAGTTTTTGACGTTCTTTTTGTGATTATCGTTTCTGTATTGTCTTTTTGATCTTTTTGTGTTTTTTTACCGATAAAATGCAACTGTAACTTCTACTCCAACAGTTTCTTTCCTCGCACTTCCCGACTGTGGAATTCTCTTCCAAACGATTGCTTCCCCGACGGCTACAATCTCCAGGAGTTTAAATGTAAGGTCAATAGACACCTCCTAACACACTAACCTGCTCCCATTCTATCAAACACTCTTCCCATCTGCCTAACCCTCATCCTCGCTATCCTTACTCATCTGTCACCTTCCTCCTGACATTCCCTATGTCTAACCATTCTTTCTCTTTACCTTCCCCTATGTAGCCCCATGCGCAATAGTGGCAGTGGAATGCCTTGCTTGGGGTGAGATGATTAAAAAAAAAAAAAAAAAAAAAAATGAGGGGAGGGAAAATGACCACTATGGCCGAGTCTCTCCATTCACCTGTTACATCAATGGCTTCATCGTCAGTATGGATGAAGTCTATTGAAAGGAAGAACATGGTCTATTATGACCAAATGCGAATTAAGTTCAAAGATTTCATTAATGCAAACAAACTTGTTTCAGTACCAGAACATGTAAATATTGTTGCAGCAAAAGTGATCTCCTTGCTGACATCAGATATTAGAACTTGCAAGTTTATCAGTGTCGGCAGGGAGACTATGATGGGAGAACTCTTAAAAGCCTCAAAATTGTCCCGAAGATTTTGGCATGGTCTTGTGCAATGTGGGACTTACTATTTGTATCTGAGAGGAGGCCAAATCGTTGGCAGGAAGTATCTTGCAAACAAAAAGAGTGAGACTACAAACCAAGTACACGGGTTATAAGCATACAAGAATTGTTGTCCATGGTGTACCCCTGGAAGCCTACCAAAAATACAGCACTAACTCATGAAATATTGTAGGTTGTGGTAGTTTATTGACAATATCTCCCTGCCATTTTTTTCTTGGAATTTCAGTGAAAATAATTTTACATGTTTACTGAAATTATTTTATAAATTCAATCCAGTACATTTTTCAAGTATTAGGTTGGCGACTAAGTTCTCGTCATTTTTAAAATTTTAAAATCTATTCTTGAATTAGAATCTATTTTTTGTTTTTCTTAGGTTAATTTTAGTTAAATTTTGTTTATTTTCAGGTCCTTAAAATGGAATGTCAAGTTAAAAAAAAATGAGGATTTTCAACACTTCTTTTTACTTTTAATCAAGTTTCTAAAGCCGCAAAAGCTGCCTGCAACATTTGTGCTTTCCCCAAAATCAGGATGGTGCAGTTAAGCACATCAGAAATAAAAAAAAATGGCTTTGTGCTGGGAGGGTCCTGGTTATACTCCATCTCTCCTTATATAGGGCATTAAAACTTACGTTCCCTACAAACACTGGTGGTATTGTCGTAGATAGATGTATTTCTAAAATTGGTACTGGCAGTTTAGGACAATCCGTTGGAGTCCTGACTGCAGCAGATTTTCATCTATTCTGTGAATAAGGGGTCACACTCTAAAAAACATCTATCAAGCAAGCCAGCCAGAATGTGAGGGGCCTGAGAGATTGGGGTAAGGTAGCCCACCTGCTTCGTGATCTCTTGTCCTTCAGAGTAGATGTGGCTGTAATCCAGAAGACTACTTTGTTTGCAAAGTTGATGATCATGTTGTCTAACCACTTCGGCCTGCTAGTCCCCGTATACTGAATAGATGACAGGGGTGTTTCGTTGTTAGTTAAATGTACCCCGAGTACAAGGGTGGACCTTGTCCATGTAGGTGCAGAAGGGTGGCGGTTAATTGTGGCTGATATTGTGTTGAACAGTAGTTCATTTCAGCTCGTCTCATTTTTCCATCAGTTGGGGCCATTCCTGACGGATTCTTTGCACCAAGTTTTAGTGGGGGACTGGAATGTCATCCTAGACCTTAAATGCTCTTATACCACATTTACCTCGAACATCTGTGTCATTAACAATTATTATCCGACTCTGCTCTCTGTGACTCTGACAACTTAACCTCTCTCTCAAATTATTATTGTTTTTTTTTTATTTTATTTTTTTTTATAATCGTTTCACCTCGAGCAAGACATTTCACTGTCACTATTGTGCAGGGGGCTACATAGAGGGGAAAGTGGTGAGAAAGAATGGTTAGACATAGGAAATGTCAGAAGGAGGGTGATAGATGGGTAAGGATACTGAGAATGAGGGTTGGGTAGATGGTGAGAGCATTGAGAGAATAGATGCAAGTTAGTGTGATAAGAGGTGTCTATTGATCTTACATTTAAACTCCTGGAGATTGTAGCTGTCGGGAAAGCAGACATGTGGAAGGGAATTCCACAGGTGGAAAGCGCGATAAAAGAAGCTGTTGGAGTAGAAATTACGGTTACATCTTATCAGTTTTACTGTAAAAGGGTGGGACCTAGTTGCTAATCTAGTATCTCGTGTAAATTCGTACCTAGGCGGCACCAATGATCTAAGTTCATCGGAGCAGAAGCCGTGAAAGTATTTATAGAAGAGGCACAGGGAAGCTACATCCCGCCGGTGGGAGAGTGGTTGCAGCCGGTCTGCCAAGTCAGTATCGATCACGTTACAGATTCTCCGCTGTATTTTGTCAAGAAGCCCAAGGAGAGTAGCAGGGGCACCCGACCAGATGTGGCAGCAGTATTCAATACACGGGCGGATGGTAGATATATATATGTGCAGGTTTTATCTGTGTTTATCTTATTTGTACTTAATATCCATTAACGCGGATATTGTGCTGTAGATATTTCAGCACACCTCAGTGATACAACACAATTCTCATTAGGTAGTTAACAATGATGGTAATAAACGCTTTTATTTAAAAATTTATTTCATGAAGCACTGTTTTTGTAAAATATTCAGTAAAAGGTTTAAAAAAAGAAAGAGGAGAGAAGAGAAGGAAAATAGGAAAGAAAGTAAGTTAAAAAAAAAAAAGAAAGCTTAAGCAATTAACCCTACTATAAAGAAAATAGAAAGAAAAGGCAAAAAGAGAAAAGTATAAGAAAAAATTGGAACAAAACAAGTGAAAAGTAAGGAAAAAAACGAGATGTTGAGAAGAGTTTAAACTAATGAAATAATGTTAAAGATCAGAATTCAAATTTGAATGGAAATAAAATATATAAATATATTCTTCAATACTTGACGACATAATTATTTTAAAAAATAAAATAAAGTAACAAGATAGTGTTAAAGAACAAACACCCAGCAAGAGCTTTCGTAACTGCCAGTAAAGACAGTGACCTGAGATGATCCTGCCCTGCTATTATCTCCCCCCCCTCTCGTCATGAGTTTGACAGGAGGGAGGGATATATATATATATATATATATAATTTTCTAATATCTTTTTAACTCATATAAAAAAAAGGATTCCCAAAAATAAAGGGAAGTGGTGTTTTTTTTTTTAAATTTAAAAATAAATTTTTTCCAGTGAAACGTTTATTACCATCATTATTAAATATCTGATAAGACATTTTTCTTTCAATGTCAAAACAAAATGTACAATTTTGTAATAGTTTGTAGTTTGCACATTCTAATGTAATATATATATATATATATATATATATATATATAAATAAAGGTTTTCCCAAGAGTTTGTAAACACTTGCAAAAAATTGAAATTTTATTTGCAAAAACAATCAAAATTATTGCTCAAAATAAAGACCATCATTTTCCAAGACCTTCTGTCATCGATCTGCAAGCTTTTGGATCTGGTCAAACTTTTGGGACAACCTAATATATATGTATATATATATATACACACACACACACACACACACACACACACACACACACATAAAGGTTTTTATTCTAATAAAGGATAATTATGAATTACACCTTTTGAATTCATCTCTCAGAATTAAATTTTTATATTTTTTTAAATTTTGATTTTTGTTTGTTTATGTTATACTCTTTATAAATTAAAAAAATAGTACCCTAACATTGTAAGATTTAACTTTCATGAACATTTAGTGAACTTAAATTCCAATCTCTTAAATGGTCCGTTTGTAATATGCACCTGATGACTGTCATGCATGAAAATTTGAGTCATGACATAAGACAATATGTATATTTATTAATATATATAATAGTTTTATCTATACTTCATTAAGCAGTTTTATTAACGTCTGAATAATATAATTATATATATATATATATATGTCGCAAGCGGTGCTAAGCTTCAAAGGATACTTGAATTTTTTATCTGATAACCCTGGCTGCAATGTCATAAAAATTTTATTTTTTTCGTCAGATATTTTGTATCCAGATTGGCTCAGGGATGTGGTTCGAGTAGAGTATAAATAAGGATTCAGACAAAAATTTGGTTAACCGAAAGAAAACAATGAAATAAAAGTATCAGCAATTCATCAATTTCATTGATAAAAAAAAAAAAATGATCATAACAGCAATGAAACAATTTAATTCATAACTTGAATGAAATATATTTTTAAATTCAATGTTCACAAAGAAAAAGAAGAAATTTATCGAGTGCAATATCTCAGACAGTTTTATATCCAAGTGACTTAATGTTCACATAGAGAATAAAGTTGTTGAGAGTGATATCTCAGACAATTATTTTAGATCCAAATGAATTTATGTTCACATGGGGAATAAAATTATGTCAATGTAGAAGGCAATATTCTTTCAAAGAAAATTATTTCTACTTAACTTTTTGCCCGTTAGTTACAATCAGTCTTCTTCATTTCGCAGAGTGTCTACTTCTGTTTTTTTATTTTTGTTTACATTGCCAGAGACATGAGTGTTTCTAAGACTTTTCTTTGATGCTATGAATATTCTTGTCACAATATATATATATATATATATATATATATATATATATATATATATATATAAGTAAAGAACCAGTAGGAAAAAAGTGTCTTTAATCTAACATGTTTCACTTTAATGAATCTCTGAAGAAGCTTGTTAAAGCTTGTTACTGGTTCTTTACTTATTCTGTTCATCTTGTCAGATTCCAACCCATATATTTAATATATATATAATTATTACATATAAAAATTCAAATTTTCTTTTATCAGATGTTCATTTCATTTGGTAAATTTAACCACCTATTTTGTCCATGGGGCCAAAACATTATGGGAAAACACATTTTTCAGAAATCGACCGTGATACAGCCAATTTTGCCAGTGAACTAATTATTACTGATAAGGTAGGAAAACTCTCTACTGAAGATGCTTTTATTTAAATACCACAAATCTAACTTTAGTAATAAATTACAAACTAGGTTAATTAATCCTACTAAAAATGATTTACATTTAATCCCTAAGAAAATTATCACAAGAATAACTGAGAAACTACAGTTCATTCTCTGCCCCAATCTCTGGAAGGATTCTTCTGATACCATTAATTGGTTTACCAATATTTATAAAACTATAACTACTTTTTTAAAATTTGACATTGTAGATTTTTCTTTTATCTCTAAAAACCTCCGAGATTGATCTATTAACTTTGTTAAAACCATGTAGAGATCACTGATAGGGAAATTAAGATTATTCTAGCAACTAAAAAATTGATTTTAACCTTTAACCATTCCACCTGGACAAAAGGTCTCTATGATAAATTCAATGTCCCTATGGGGCATATGATTTAGCCTAAGTTGCTGATCTAGTAAGTATTTATATCTTAAATACATTAAGTAGAATTGTAGACCCCAAACAAATTGGCTTTATACCATGATGACGAACTTATGTTCATCCCTAATAGTAATGGGCCTCTGACTTCTAGGACCTATGATAAAAATATTAAGGCCTTTAAATTACTAGGATTCAAAATTGAAGTTTACTCTAAGCTAAAATTCTGTTATTTGGATATCACTTTTAATCTAAATGACAATTCCTACAAACCTTACCTAAAAGAAATGATACCCCCAGCTATATTAACGTTAATTCCAACCACCCTAATACTATTATAAAACAAATATCTAACACTGTTAACACCAGAATTAACCGATTGTCTTCCAACCTTAAGATCTTCAATGAAAATAAAAAGCTATATAATAAAGCCCTCCACGAAAGCTGCTTTAAGGACAGATTGTTATATTTAAAACCTGTTGTTAAATCTGAGTCATCTAAAACGAGGAGTAGACGTAGAAAAAGGAAAGTTATACAGTTTAACCATTTGTTCTGTAGACTATCTAACATTAACATTGATAAACATTTTCTGAAATTGGTAAGTAAACATTTTCATACTAATAGCCCCCATGCAGAATCTTTAATAGAAATACTCTTAAAATTAGTTATTCTTGCACACATAATATAGATAATATCATTAATTCCCACACTAGACAGATTTTAAAGAATTTAGATAGAACTAATATTAAAACTGGTATAATATCCTCATGCAATTGCAGGTCCATCAACATTCGTCTCATGGAAGGCAAAAATAAGTCTACCCACGTGTTCTAATAAGCCAACATCTTTCCCAAAAATAACAAAAATAATTATCAAGTTTACATTGGAATTTCAGTGGGAGAATTTAAACAATGTTACTACTCCCATAAACACTCTTTTTCCAACCCCAATTTAAGATTTCCCTTTCTTGAAGATTTTGGGAAATGAAAGGAGGACTTAACCCAATAGTGAGTTGGAGATTAATAGGTTCCGCCACATCCCCAATAACATTTATGATAGTAGCAATCTATGTTTAGTTGAAAACATAGAAAGCAAATTTTGTTTGTTATTTTAAAGTTAAGAAAAGAATCTATAAGCAAATGCAGTCATAAATTTAAGTTCAAACTTCGTAATAATTAATCTAAAATTAAAATTCCTTCAAATAGTTGTTTCATTTCTTCTTATTAGCCATATAATTAAATTATATAATAACTTTCCTTTCTTAAATCTATATTCCTTCTAATTCTGTTATTTTAATTTTTAACTTATGTTTAACAAGTTTGTTTTGGTATTAACATTATTTTTGGTCCTTTAACAGTGACCTTGAAAAGCTGTAATTTCATCTGACATGTTTTTCTTTATTTTTAATTAATTTATTGTATCTCATCCATGAGCCAGGTCTAACATGTAGCAATGATCTATCTCTTTCTTTTTTTCCTTATCCTTACTTGTTTTTATACACACACAAACACACAAATTTATTTTCCCTCATGTTTTGATCTCGCTGATGAGATGGGGGTGGTTAAATTTACTTGTCAAAATGGCCATCCGATATAAGAAAATTTGATGTTTTATATGTAATAAATATCGGCTCTGTAAATAAATAAATAAATGTAATTACACTGAGCCCTATGGCTGGATCAGTGTTAATATCTAATATTAATAGGATTTTTAGGAATATACCACCAAGCTGGGTTTTTTTTTCTCTCTCGATTTATATTACACCCTTCTTTCACAGTCAGAGGGAATAACCTGTTAGGAAACAGCTAATAATTCTTTCAAATATTTTGCCATCATTTTTGACAGAAGGGGTACACTCATTATTTCTTTTCAGTCATGCTCAGGGTTTGAATTATTTTTTTTATGTCTTAATGTAAGGTACTCAATAGTAGGTACATCAATATTTATATTGCCATCATTTTAAACCAGTGTTTCCAAAATTTTCTTGTTATTTCTCCCTACAGAACTTAATCATCCAGATTTCCCCTTTCTTGTGTATGATAAAAAGAATGTTCAAAACAGATAAGTTTGACTAATTTATTTTAAGAATGCACTAATATACATGTAAAAGTACAATATGTATAAAAGATATATATATATAAAATTTAATCAGTGCGAAGGACAGAGTTGCTTTTTGTGTACCAGTTTGTCAATATCAAGTTTAGTTTTGACAAGTACACAACATGTTACATTCTCTATCTCACGTTGGTTTCAAGCTTTGAGCTTGATTGTGAGTAAAGTAGAAAATCCACTGAGAAATGTAGGTTTTAGAAAACAGAATGTGAACTTTTAATGCTCACTTGTGGGTAAGCTCTATGTACATTAACCCAAGTGTCTTTAAGATCTTGTGTACTAAACTCAACTTTGGAAAAAAAAGTCATGTTTGAGCTCCAAGAACTCATTTTGCATGCTCTCGAGGACATCATCCACCTGACATATAAATGGATTTCTTGTTATTATCATATTTATACAGAAAATAATCTTGAGGCACTGAATCAATATAGGCAGTGTATGTGTATGTTGTGCAGTGGATATTGGCTCGGAAGGAGAAATCAGGGAGCCAAGTTCAAATTCCAGTTGAATTCATTGCATTCAATTATACGCAAATACCCTTGGGAAAGGTATTAATCTGTCTCTTCCTTCCAGTTATGGGTTAAATAACAGGACAGTTTGGTTCTATAGCCTTGGCTGGCAACCAATCTACTGCGGGATAATCTTCTACCCAGTCAGTCATGACTCTTTCGAGACATGATCGCCCAAGCGTGTTTCACGTATGGCACTTGACTGACTGATGTGTATGTTGATGCTTCCAGCTAAATGACTATTCATAATGCTGTGAGCCCGTGAGAGTACCCCCTCTACTATCACCTCACCCTACCCTCAGAGGTCATGCTTGAACATGAACCAAACATGGTGCCACTCATCTACAATAAGCATACTTTCTCTGACATGAGAAAATCCATCTTAGAATATTTTTTTTATTACTAATAAGCAGTATAATTATTTCATCATTTCTAACTTTAAATCTCACCCCCCCAGTTTGGGAAACACTGTTTTAGATGCTGGGTAGGGGGTACTCGTGTGTGTGTGTGTGTATATATATATATATATATATATATATATTCCATCTGTAAACAAGTTATTATGTGACACACACATATTTATATAAATGTTACATCATACAATGTTATCAATGGCTTTGTCCAAAATTTGTCTGTCTTAAAACAAACTCAATATTCTCAGGTATTATATCTTTTGGACAATCTTAAATATAGTAACATAAAAGTTACTGTTCTTTGTTACATTTGTATATATAACTTTTCTTATATATATGAAATTTTTTTTTCTTTTTTTTCCTGAATTTCTGGGATGAGGAATTACCATTATTTGCATTCAGATAATTTATTCATCTTTATCACAATATTTTGGACATTGTGCCTGCTTTCAAATATCTGTCAATCTATGTAACCTTCAGGGATTTTTGAACTGCAATAGTGAGAAATGGCAGTGAAGGCAGTCAAGTGTAACAGTAACAGGCAATACGAACATTAGAAGATCTACATTCAGGATTATCCCTAGCGGATTAAAGTTTTGGTTTGTAAATTTGGGGAGATTGAAATCACAATTACTATTCTAGGACTGAGTAGTGGAAACAAGGTGAGTAGTAAGTGAACAGTACGAAAAGAAACAAGCCAAAATCTCTCGAGACATTGACAATGGAATGAAAACAATCAAGTGATTGTTCATTCTCTACCCAGCCTTGGAATTGAACTCATAATTAATAAACCACCAAATTTACAATCCAATGCTTTAGTGCACTCTATTATCCCATGAGGCTGTTCTTGCTGCTGTCATGCTTGAGTGCCTTTGCTGCCACTTCTCTTTTCTTGCTCTTGCAGTTCAAAATTCCCTGAAAGTTACCTGGCTTGACCTGCACTCTGAAAGAGGTTAGAGGGCACAACATCCAAAATATTGCAATAAGAAAAGATGAGGATATGTAATCTGAATATTAGTAATGGCAACTCCTCATCACATAAATTCAGACAAGAAAAAAAAAAAAAAAACGATATTGTTAACTATGCTGACTCTTATGGTCTTGCCAAGGATGGCAAGTTCAATCCTTGGTTTACAAATTTCTGAAGATATTAGACTCCCATACCTTGACATAGATTACAATTGAGTAGTGAGTTTGATCCTCACTGGGTACCCATACTTTTGGCCTGCTGCCATATCTAAGCAGCACTTAGGAAGAATATTTATTTTCTAAGTCAATGAATGTGTTCTAAGCACTGGCAGTAGCAAGCTTGTCTCCCTTCCTGCCAAAGTGGATTTAACCTTCGGGCATTAAGTTTGAGATTTCTCCTCGGTGTGAATTTTTCTATTGTTTGGTGAAGTGCTGTCACTTAGTTTACTGATCAAGATAAATTTTTTTTTTTATTAGATATATTTTTATCACAATAGTAACTTTTAATATAACATTAGTGCGAACAAAAAATAGATCTTTTTGCATCTTAGTAAATATTTAAAACATTTATCTTTTCTAGTAAGTGGCTTGTTATTCTGCTTCAATCTAAGAAAGATTCAGTCAGTTAAGTGCCATACGTGATACACAATTGGGCAATCATGTAAGAGACATGACTTACTGGGCAGAAGATTATCCCACAGTAGGTTACCATTACTTTCTGCAGTAAACTAGTTGCCAACCAAGGTTATATAACCTAATCTGTCCTATTATTTAAACCATAACTGAAGGGAAGAGACGGATTAATACCTTTCCCAAGGGTATTTGCACATAAGCGAATGCAAGGACTTCAAACTCGGCTTCCGAAGAGACGGATTAATACCTTTCCCAAGGGTATTTGCACATAAGCGAATGAAAGGACTTCAAACTCGGCTTCCGAAGAGACGGATTAATACCTTTCCCAAGGGTATTTGCACATAAGCGAATGCAAGGACTTCAAACTCGGCTTCCGATTTCTAAGAAAGATTACAACGTCAAAACCAAGACAAAGAGACTGGGTCATGGCTGCACAACCCTTTTACATTCAAAAAAGAATTGTCAGGTAAGATAAAAAAAAAGAATTGTCAGGTAAGATAAAAAAAAAGAATTGTCAGGTAAGATAAAAAAAAAGAATTGTCAGGTAAGATAAAAAAAAAAGAATTGTCAGGTAAGATAAAAAAAAGAATTGTCAGGTAAGATAAAAAAAAATAAGGCAAATATTAATGTAAATATGAAAATTATGATTCTTACCAATCTGGCATAAATTTGATATGAACAGAAATATTATCATCTCCACTAATTGTTACAATCTAAAAATAATTGCTGGCTTTAAATAACCTGCAAAAAGTTGATAAGCCATAAAACAAAATCAATCATTCAATCAAGGAGATAATGTCACTAAGACACAAGAGGCTACTAAGAGTGAAAGCAAATGCAAAGATTTTAAGAACTGGAAACAAGGGATAAACCTCTACTTCTATTTAAAAAAAAAAATAAATAAACGACAACAGGGAGGAATGTTAATCAGACAATAAGCAAACCTATTGAAGGAGGGAAAAAAAAAAAAAAAAAAAAAAAAGTAAATAAAATTTCAGTTTGAATGGAAATATTTGAAGTCTAGAAATCTAATCCCAAACAGGAAATGTGATAAACCTAAACAAAAATGGGAAAAATTTGAATAAAAAATAAGCAAACCGATCTACTCCTATACCAAAACAATGTTAGGAAAATTAAGGACTTCATTTAACCAAATTCTAATTGATTTGCTTTTTTCTTACAACTTAACACCCCTTGAAGGTTATTTAAAGCCAGAAAATTAAAAATTTCTTTTGACATAATGATTTTTACTGATACCAGTTCTACTAATCTGAGGCAAAAAGAGGCGACTTTATAGTTAGTTGGTTAATAATATGAATACAGTGTGAAAGTTTGAGACATTTTTTTTTAACAAAATAAGACAAGAAAATACAGTAATTAACAACAGAACTTCTTGAAAATGATAAATTCTTTCTTGACTGATAGCAGAATTTACCCATCTCCATTAATGATGGCCTTTAAGCAAACTCAGTTCCTATCTTGCTTTAAGCCTTAATAACTAACAGGGCTATTGGATAAGTGGGTACCATTTTTTGAGTCCATGTAAACTCTTAATTTTTAATGTTTATTTCTAAGGTAAACCAGTTCTTAACTAATGCAACAGTAACATTTACATTATTTCTATGTACAAATAATCCCCCTTTAATGATTTCCAGTGCAAGCATTTTTTTTCTTCTTTTTAAAATGGGTGTTGCTATTATTTTTTTTACCAAAAGGTGAAACAAATCTTAATAAAAACAAGAAACAAATTTTAAAAAGAAGATACATTTATTCATTTTCAATTTTATTTATTTTTTTTTTAATTTTAAATACAGTCCAAATGTCCATTTAGTAAATTACCAGCGTCTGTTTGTCCATACTGTACGTACACTGGCTAAAATCTCCATTGATTTTTTTTTTCCAAACTGGGTACGTCGCTTCTAACGCTGTACACACACTGACAACAGTATTTCTGGCACTCAGTGCCATTTACCATCGCCATTTTTACACCCTGATTGCATTATTTTTGATATGGTTATCCCCCACCCCGCCCAAACAAAATAGTTTTTATGATTTACTCTTTAATTGTCATGCGGGCGATGAGAATAGATACATTAATATATTAAACACAATTAAAGGAGGGAAAAAATAAAAACAAGAGACACAGACATTAATATTAGGAAAAATACAGGGTTTTTCAAAGATCGAGGCTGCACAGAGAGATCTGACGAAGAACGTCATTATTCAGTGGAGGGGGGAGGAAAAAAAGGCAAATTATCTAGGGATGTGAATTTGATCAGCAAGTGTCCTATCTTCCTGATTGGGGTGGGTGGGAAAGAAAAAACTCTTCTCTGGTGGGTGACGTTTGTTAATTGGAAATCACCTAAAAATAAAATTATAAACCAAGTGGAAAGAGTAAAAAAAAAAAAAAAAAAAAAGGGAGGAACCAACCATCTACTTATAAAATCTGCAACACCCCACAAGTGAGGAGAATGACTATTTTCCTACACAAAATTTAGAGCTGATTGAAGTGATCTTCCTCTATAAGAGTTTAAACAGTCTCAAATGTGGAGAAAGACTTAGGAATTAGAAAATAACCAATTCAGTGATAGCTGGTGGGAGGCAAAAGGCAAAAGAATAGCTATGGAAGTAAGGGGGGTTGTATTGATAGAGAGAAAAATAAAATAAAAAAGAATGAGTTGTAGAAGGAAAAAAAAACAAAAAAAAAACATTTTAATGCAAACTAGCAACCATCTATTATTCATTGTAACACTTCTGTTGAGCATGTGTATGTGTAGTTACATGCAAGTATTATGGCAAACAAGACTCTTCATCCACTGCTATTTGAAATTCTACAGAGATGAAATAATTTATCTTCCAAATTCACAGGGGTGGGGAGAAAATGTTAGCCTCATGTATTGCATAAAAGAAGAATTCTTTTATATAGAGGGTGACCCTGAAAAAAAATGTACTCACTTTGACTTACTATAATTTATTGAATTTGCTTTTTTTCTGTTTATAGATCCAATGTATTTAATTTAAACCATAAATCATTGTAATTTTAACTATTAACAAACACTGCATATCTTATTTAAAGAAAGTTTTAAGGACACCCTGTATTTTCATAACAACTCAGACTTAAAAAAGGTAAGTTAATTCTTTTGCTTGTTTTTTTTTTTCTTATTGGAGTGGAGGCATGCCCCAGATTTTGCATAAGCACTAAAAATACCACCAGCATTTGTTATTTAAACAATTTTGTCTTATAAACACTAAGTTTTTACCTATTTCATTACTTTCAGTTTTAGGTAATAAAATGATTCATTTTCATTTTTCAGTTACACAAATGGTTCTAGAAACAAGACAAATTTTGTAGACAATCTAGAAGAAAAAAATGGTCCATAAGGAATAGTTTTTTCTTTTTTTTACCTTAGGCATGTTCAACAGTTAGCCAGAAGGGAAGGGGAATGTGTAACCATTTCTAAATTGTTCTGCATTTAAAATCCTTTTGATAAGGGTTACTGCTGAATAAGTTATTTTACTTTAATTCTCTTGTCTTATTAAAATAGGGGAATCCCCAAGGCACATAATAACACCCATCAAATTAAAATTAAATCCAAAAAAGAAATTGGAGATGGAGGGTAAAAGAATCTGGATTATAGAGGGGATGAAGGACAGGTATCTTAGCTCAGAATTTTTTTTTTTTTTTTTTAAATAAAAAAAACCCAAAAAAACTTATACATCAGGAACAGCTGAAAGAATTCATTCAAGGGAAGTAATTCTGACAAAGTTTAAGATAAGAAAAGTGGTTAACGCTGACCGGGTAGAAATTTACAAAAATAATTGATACCAAAGTACAGTGTAGATATCAATTTACTTTAGACTGGCGCATGGCCACCAATTGGTGAGCAAACATTACTTACCTTGAACAAAAATAAAAAAAATCTGAAATTTTTATGCCTGCACAACTCCCATAAGAACCTAAAATCTTTTATATTTAAAAGTTTAACTTAATACATATAATAAAGCTTTGCTAAAATAAAGTATCAAAACTTAAAGTGAATTACTCTTTTTGAAAAAGTAAATATTCTGAAGCTGTTTATTTGTTTCATCTTTTGAAACCACATAATGAACAGCCAACATCACCATAGTTAATGTGCTGATGGCTTAAGATTAAATTATTGGATATTTTCCATTGATGGGTTTGTTTTATTTACAGCTTATCAACCCTTTGCAGGTTATTTAAAGGGCATCTGTGCATGTGACTATAACAAACCCGACTGGAATTGGAACTCAGAACTCCAATTTCCAAGCCACCAAGCATAACGTTCCTAGTATCCCCAAACAGTCATCCATCTAGGTATTGACCAGGTTCAACATTGCTTAACTTCAGTGATTGTATGAGTGGGCATTTTATGTTCTGTGAGTAAGGAAAGAAATTAAGGAAGCTTCAAGCACTGCTTTGCATTTTACTTTTTCTTCTGAAAGGCATATTTGAGAAATTGGTCATCAGGAAGGAACATTAAGAAATTAATTGTAGATAGTGTAAAATAAGTTATTTGGGTTAAAGAAAGAGACTGAGAATAAAAGATCAAGAGAAACAGGCAGGCAAGCTGTGTGATTGAGAAAGACAAGCAAAAATTAAACTTTGAGAAATAAAAAAAAAAAAAATTCATCACAAACTGATCCTTGTCCATAAATAATTTTTTTCGAAAATAAAATAAATAAAATATATTTCTTCTTGTGACCCCCATCGAAAATGATATGTGGAAAGGAAAAAAAAAAAAAACATCCCAAAACAACATGGGGAGAGGGGGGGAAAAAAAGAATAAAAAACAAAATACACAATGGTGGGGTAGAAATGAATTTGATGGGATTTAAAATTTTTTTTTTTTTAAAGTGTCTTTTGCATTACTCTCAGTGGCTATCAATACTTGAGGGAAAAGATTGATCCACAGAGAGTTCAAATAAATTCCATGTTTTTCTATTGTGAGAAAGGAAACTGTGAGAGTGATCCTATCTTATTTTGTGTTTTGTTAGTGGGGGAGGGGATTTTTGACGAGTTTGTTGTACCTGATGTAAGGAGACAAAAAAAAAAAAAAAAGTGTAAGGGCAGTGTATGTCACGAGACGAGTGCCAGCATCTTTAATACTCTTCGCTTTCAAAGGGTCTCTTCCTCAGCCCCAAGATAAGCAGTAAATTAAATCCATAGTGACAGTATTAATGTTGTTGTTGATGATAAGAGAGGGAGAGGGAATTAAAGAATCCTAAATTTTCTGGTTGGGAAGGATAACCTGCCAACAAAGCATTTTTCTTGCTTTTCAAAATGTCCAACTCCTACACTATGTAACATCTCGTAGCAGGATTTTTGTCTTTACTGACATGAATTTTCTTAGTCAATAGAATGTGTGTCACATGGCATGGAGAGAGAAAGAAAGAGAGAGAGATTTAAGGAGAGAAAAAGAAAGGACCCCTGTTCAGGCTACACATCAGTCATTCCTTATAAATTTTATTTATCAAAACAAAGCAGAGATAAGTTTCTAATTACACACTAACAAAATACATAGTGTTGGGCTTCATCTATCTAAAGTCAAAGTAAATATTTAATCTAAGTTTTCATTTTTCCCTATAATACCAAATCCCCCCCCCCCCCAGTTTCTATCATGATATATAATCCCATAAATGAACAATAAAATAAAAAATGCCTTTTGGCAACACTTTTTAAACATTTTTACCCAATGTCATCTGCTTTTGAGATAAAAAAGGAATGGGTGACAGATATTGACTAATTCTTGTACCTGAACAGGTTTCTTTCAAGTTAGTTTTGGTATCTTCTCCAAAATCCAATAAAATCTTATTTCTTTAAAAAAAAATTGTTCAGCAATTTTTTTGCAGTCAACACTTTTAAAATGCAGTGCAGAATAGCCCTCAACTCAAAATTGTCCAGAACAGTGCTTACATGTCAGTCCCCAGACTAAACAGGCATATCTCTCATGAAGCTAGATTCAAATCTCGTCTTTAAAAGTAACTTTATATGGTTATTTCTCTTGACACACTTTACGTTTCATTTCTATTTGCTGCTGTTCTGTATTCTCTCCTCTTTCTCATGAACAAATTTGGGGATTTATTTCCTTGGGGGAAGGGAAATAAAGCCTATTTTATTTATTAATTCAATAAATTCAGCAGATATGGAGAAGACATTTTAAGTGTGAAAAATTATTCGGCTTTGTCTTCAACAATTCCTTCAAGAAAAATAAACTTTTTCCAGATAATGAAAAAAAAAAAAAGAAGTTAGGTGGGGGTATTAAATGTCAAAAAAATAAAATAAATAATTTTAGTAAATAGGCTGGTTGGCAAAAGCAAAAGCAAAAAAAATAAAAAAAAAAAATTCAGGTATAGTTTGCTGGTTCTTTGTTTTTTTTTTTTGTTTCTTTTCAAATTTGTTTTTCGATACAATAAAAAAAAAAAAAAAAAAAAAATGTAGTCGCAGTAGATTTCTTTTTTTTTTTTTTTTTTTAAATCCTTAATTTTTTTTTTTTTTCCAAAAAGAAAGGGAGAGATTTTGCCAAGGAAAGTGGACAGTTCTGATTTTCAGATAGCAGTTAAGCTATCTGAGATGGTGGCACAATCATGAGAAACCTGTTCCGATTGACTTGAATTTAATGAGTCACAGGAACCAATGCGAAAATGGAGACTAGGCAAATGTATTGCATTGTTATCATTAGCTCTATTTCCATGTCGACAATCTCCAGACAGGGTTCCACCTTGGGACAAAATGGCTGAACCTTTATCATCGTCATCAGTACCAAGAAGAATGTTGCTAAGCTCAGTGGTGTTGGTCATATCATTATCACAGATGGCGCTGGCTGTTCCCAGACTGCTGGTGTCCGTGAATCGAAGAAGTGGTTCACTGGGGATTCCACCGCAGCTTTTCACCGGGGATGGTCGACTCCAACAGGCAGTAATGTCATTTGAACTGAACTGGACATGGTCCTGGTCTCCTTCCCCCCGCCCAATCCCACTCTCTTGACTGCTCCTACTACCTATCCCAACATTTCCACTTCCTCCCTCGTTTGGCCCCTCTCCCCGTCCATTTTGCCCACCCTCTTGTACTCCATCTCCCATTTCTGATTCACTGTCACTTGGCAGAATAAGGGCTACAGTTGACTCATGCCTTTCAAAATCTGTATTTGTGCTATTCATAGTTACATCTTGACCATCGGTGAGTAAGGGTACATCAGGTGGGCCATGTCTGCCATCATCTGTGTTGGGTCTCTCTGTCACTGATGCAGCTGGGGTCTGCTCAGTCAGTTCAGCCATAGTTTGACTGCTTTCTGTAGGACAGTTTCTTGATGACCGGGAGCCTCCATTTGATGACCGATGCCGATTTCTGTTACTGCGCCTTGAGTGTCGACGCCGTTCTTGGAAAATACGCTGGGCTTCTTCAAATGGCATGGAGGTGATCATTGCTTCACAGTATGAGGGAGGGGCAGGACGGCGCATGAACTCTGACTGCCAGTGAGTCAGGGGGCCTCCAGGCTCAGTCAAGCGCAGACGGTGTCTATCACGGTGGCGTAATGAATTAAGCTTGCAGGTAAAGCCAAGTGCAATGACTAACAAAAGAGCACAGGTGAGAGATCCGACTACAGCAACCAGAATCACACGGTTTGAACTGCCTGTAAAGAGAAATATTAAATGTCAAATGTTATGAAAATTATTCACTACATTTGATGGTATAGAAAAACAACCCTCATTCCCAGTAACATTTTACTAGGTGAAGAAATAAAAATTAATGAAAATTTCAATGAACTGTGGCTTTCTGAGAGAAATATGAAGCAAGTTTTGTATTGTCAGAAAATAATATCTTCAACTAGAACTTGTACAAGAATATAGAAAAGAATGAACTGTGCACAAAATTGTTGTGGCACTGCAACTAGTTAAACTAAAAGCAGGGGTATCCAAAATTTTCAGGTGTAAGGAAATGGAATAAATTTCAATAAGGTGATAGCTATATAAAAGCAAAAATATAAAACGAGTAATGAAACAAAAAATGCTAGTATGTATGTAAAGGAAAGATGACATTAAAAGGTGTGTGTGTGAGAGAGAGAGAGAGAAAAAAAAAGGGACACAAAGAAGGAGAGAGACAACAAAAGAAAGAAAAAAAAATGGAAGGAAAAGTTCAGTGACTCAGGAAAAAAAAATAATCCCATGTCCAGGAACAAGAATTTGTTGGAGTTACTCCCACTGCTTGCTAGGCAGGAAGATTTTCAAAGTTAGGAATTGTTTGTGTGTGGGTGTGTGTTCAGTCACTAAAGAAAGAGATATTCCCATTCTTCAACTTCATGCTAACAAAGACAAGAAAGTGTCTCATTTTTATAAATTTTTTGACAGCACCACCTACCAACTTCTTGGTGAAACTAGCAGAGTTAGGGAAGAGAGTAACCCACAGTATATAAAAACAACTTGACTTTAAAATCAACTATAATTCTTGAAATAATGTATTTAAACTGTCTTAAGCACCAGTCATAACAGAAACAGTAAACATCTATATATTTTTGCTATTGAATTACAAGGTTATGTCATTACGATAAAACTTTGTGTGTAAGTGAATGCAACAAATTCAACTGAAATTCAAACTCAACTCTTCAATTTTTTATTCTGATGTCCATTGCATCACAATAGGCAGTCAGTCAAGTGCCATACATGATACACACTTGGGCAATCATGTCCTGAAAGAGACATGACTGACCGGGCAGAAGACTTTCCTGCAGTAGGTTGCCATTACTTTCTGCAGTAGACTGGTCACCAACCAAGGCTATAGAACCCAATCAGTCCTGTTATTTAACCCAGAACTGGAAGGAAGAGATGGATTAATACCTTTCCCAAGGGTATTTGTGCGTAAGTGAATGCAACGAATTCAACTGGAATTCAAACTTAGCTCTCTGATTTCTCGTTACAAGCCGATAACCATTGCACCACAATACACATCTCAAGATCAAAATTACTGAGATTAAAAAAAGGAATGAAAACAGCATCATATAATATCTTAATTTAATGTCTTCTCTATTTCAGGTCTCAGTACTTTAATTCAAATGAAAGTAAATAAATTCAATATAACATTCTAGATGTTAAGAAAAAAAAAAAAAAAGAAAAAAAAGAAAAAAAAAGAAATCTTAATGGGGAAATGGTGAATTATTTGTTTGAGTTCTCATTGCAAATTAATTGAGTATAACTTGAGTTTTTAAAACTTACTTAGAAAGTGTTAAATTTTAAGATCTAATTAAATCTCAATTAAATTCAAGTCACCAATCAATTATGTGTAACTGATTTAATAGTCAATTTCATTTATGTAACTCTTTGTAATTAGTATCATGATAAAACTCAAAAAACGTTATAAAAACATATAGAAAGAAAAGTAAGCTGGTATACTGAGAGCTGTAGAATCAGGGTGGCAGTGATAATTCGGAATTTTCCCACTTGTACTACAATTATCTTCACTCCCAAGTAATAGCTACAATTTCAAATATAAGTTTCTAACATTGGTAAACACCCACCTACTTTTCTTTCACTATCTACTAATATACAGGGTGGTCCAACAGTAGGTGTAATAGATCTGTGTATCAGTTATATTATTACAATTTTCAATAAAAGTTAAGTACTTTTGTATTATTGTACACAAATTTTAATTGTCAATGTAATAATTGTATTAGTAAATATAATTGTATACTTAATCTCAAAATAAATGTTATCATTTACTGTCCACCTACTTTTGGACAACTCTATATATGTTTCTGTGTGTGTGTTGCTGAGGAAGTGTGTTGTGATGCAATGGATATCAGCTCGGAACAAGAAATTGGAGAGCCAAGTATGAATTTCAGTTGAATTCGTTGCATTTACATACATTGGAAAAGGATATGAACCTGTCACCTCTCCACCCAGCTACAGGTTAAATAGCAGGACAAATTGGGTTCTATAGCCTTGGTTGGCAACCAGTCTACTGCAGAAAGTAATGGCAACCTACTGCAGGAAAATCTTCTGCCTAGTCAGTCATTTCTCTTTTGAGACATAATTGCCCAAGCACATATTACACATGGCACTTGACTGATTGCATTTTATTATTTTAAACATTATAGTGGATATTCTTATTTGGAGATATATATATATATATATATATATATATATATATATACATACACAGAGAGAGAAAAGGAGAACGGTAGAGAGAATGCACAGAGTGAGAGAGAAAGCACAGAGAGAATTGATTAGGAGAATAAGATCTTTTAAAAAAAGAATTAGAAAAAAAATTACCAAAAACGAAATAAGAAAATTGATTTCATTGATTAAATCAAACTTACTCGGGCAATTCATTTCATCACTGTTGTCCCCACAATCATCTGTGTAGTCACATTTCCAATTTTCATAAATGCATCTGTTGTTTTTGCACAGGAATGTTCCATTGAAGCCACATTTGTCTGGAGCTGGAAAAAAAAAATTAAATAAGTCTAAGTTCCCCCTTTAGCATTCAATCTGCCTAAACCTGCTAAATTTTCAATCCTTTGTGACCCTCTCCATGTATACTTTGCTATGAGATACACGACATCATCACAATAATGCAGGAAAGTCATGCTAAGAGTGAGACTTTGAGAGCTGCTATTTAAGGGCGGGTTTGAACGTGTTGAAAGATAAAGGGTTAAACAGAATAGCTTTTTTTTCTTTAATTATTTTTCTGTCTCAGTAAACCATGCTATCACTGGCAGGATTTGTTGAACAAATTCATGAAAACCATCATTTGAGATATTATTTGGTTGCTGGTAATTAATAATAATTTTTAATTTGAAATTAAGTAAAAAAAAATAAAAAAATAAATAAAAAAATAAAAAAATAAAAAACATGTATCAATAAACTTCTTATGAAAAGGGTTAAGATATGAAAAACCACTTCCAGTCATTGAAAATTATGAGAACAAGCCAGATGTCTGGCTGGGGACAATATCTAATTTAGGTATTGGCATTTGGCTGATAAAAATTGTAAAAACCTCAAGTACCAGTTAATAGATGATCAGGTTATTCAACGAAAAATCGGGTGTTCATTATCCATATGAAGGGAATTTAGCTGATAAATTTGTTTTGATGAAAACATTGTGAGTGTTGAATGATAGACCTGAAATTTCAGACTAAAGGAAAGGTGTGTGTGAACACTAATTGATTTTTTTTAATTTTTTTTTTTTTTAAAGCAATACAAATAAGGTAGGAGGATTTGCATGCATCCACCAAGAGATCATAGGTACAGGTGGCCCACTGAGAAAAGAGGAAGGAGTTGTGGAAGGAGCGTTGTCCGCAACAATTACTCGAGAGAAAGACTACCAAGTTTGGAAAATAACCTCCCACCCCCGCAAAGGCAGTGAAGATGATAGGTGAAAAAAAATATCAATTGCCCAACCACCTCATACCTCCATGCCAGTTTTGGGCTGACACCAATAAAAGAGAATGCATGAAACAAATTGAGAGAAAGATCAGAGATTGGGCCACGAGAACAGACAGAGACTTTGACACGAGATTGCCCAAGTCCATACAGAACTAACTGCCTAAGTGTAACTCCGACATCAGCCTTGAGCCAGATTTAACAAAAAAATTCCCCAAATCAACGAAATAAACTCCATTTTATATATATATATATATATATATATATATATATACACACACACACACACACAATCCTTACCAGTTTAACCAAGTGTTGCATCTGATTTGGGGAGAATTTAGATTGACAAACCTGCATGCAAAATACTACTAATGAAATTATTGTATATTATACTCGAGATAAATTGTGATATTTTTCTTAATTCTTCTTCGACTATTTATTTTTTTACTTTATTCAGACTGGTCCAAGGCAGGTCTACTGATGACAAATCTTGGACTGTCTGCAATTAAACTAATCACAACGTGGGAGCAGAACAGGTCGGGAGTTGAAGAGACCAATTCATTGATCGGCCACAGTACTGAACATTTCAGCAATTGGAGAGCAAGAGAGAAAAGGAAGTTAATTGTGGTTCTGATGAACCATAAACTGATAAAAAAGACATCACACATTCACTCTAATGATTAACAGGTATTGTTACTAAAAACGGCAAGTCTGTTTGAAGTACCATATATACGCAGTCTTTTTATGATCAAAATCAGTGAGACTACCACAAGACTCCACACACAAAGCACAACCACCTGACTTATTAGCCTCTGCTCTTCCCTCATTCATGTTAATTTTATAGAGTTGCTGAGGCTCGGAAATTTGCTTAAGCCACAAATTTGTCTTGAAAATTCTCTAAGCTACACGATCAGGTTTTTCTTAAATTGTAACTTTTGGATTGGCCATGTATTCTTCCAAGTATCTTGCATGCAAGACATATACGAGCTTGTTTTGTTTCAGTAGCTAAGCTACTTTCCCTTCTACAGATATAAGATGCTTTAAATTCTACCAACAGATGGTGAGAGTAAGAAAACTTATCACAATTGTATTTGAAATTAGTACATTTTCGTAAGATTTAGGTATCTTTTATTTCTGGTATCAAGAGAAAATATATTGTGAGTAAATAAAACATTTTTATTTTTGACTTAAAATTGATGTTACTAATTTCCAGCCATCGGTATGAATATTGTAAATCAGTTAAATAGGATTATTAATACACAAGTATTAAGGCAAAAATAAAACTATTATATGTAAAATAGAAATGCGTTCTTAATGATTTTATGAGAGAATAATTGATGCTACATATGGTCCAGTGCTCCCTGTATATATTTAGAGATTCTTGATAAAATCTGAAGAATCAACAATATTATTGGTCCCAACCTAGCATCTCAGCTGCCGTAAAGTTGCTTCCCTGTGGGCTTTCTATAAATACTTTCATGGTAATTGTTTTGGAGAGAGAATATTTCTTTAACCAATGTTTGTAACTGCAGACTTAGCAATTGATTCATTCCCCTTCTTGTCAAACCCAAGACTAATAATTTACAGAGAGTTGCTCTTCAAGGTTAGCATTAGCCATGCTGATGGAAGCCTCCCCCCCAAAAAAAAATGAAAAAGAAAAGAAACTTCTTTAAAATGATCAATAGAGAATAGCTTCATTTTATGGGGCATTAAAATTAACAAGGAACTGCTTACCCTATTTTACAAGAGATACAGAGTCAAGAACTGATGAAATCAGAAAGGTCATTAATGTAAAAAACACAGAACAGACAAAAAAAAAAAAAAAACTTACTGCAGTGCAGTTCATCAGCAGAATTGGAGCATCTACTGATGCCATCACACCTTTCCTGTTCCGTGTAACAAGGACCAGTGGACGGCCCACAGGAGAAAGTATTGGAGGTACAAGCACCTAAATGAAAACAACAGAAATCAGTGAAAAAAAAATTGGAAATAACCAAATAAAAACTGGACTTATGACTTCATTCGCTTTAGAAATAATCGAAAAAAATAGTGACAAATCTGGTATAATTGGATATAATTAGTGTTTTTTTATAATTTAAAAATAAAAAAAAAAGATTAAAATTGTAACTAAATCTCATTCTCTTCTCCAAGTAAACATTATTTGCTCAAATTGTTAAAGTGTGTCAACCTAGAGTATTGTCAATGAACAATGCATCAACCCTTAAAAAAAACCCCACTAATGGCAATATTTAAGTAGTTTTTCCATTGAATTGATTATATTTTATACATGGGCTATCAAGGACTTTTTTTTAGCCCATTATAATTAACTATAGCTGTATGTAAGAATGGCAACAAGAAAAGTATCTGCAATCTGATCCCCCACAATTTAAGCTTTAACATTCTGGGACAACTTGGTTAACACACACACAAAAAAAAAAAGGGAACATCTCATGTTACTATTGCAATTTATTCAGATCACTGTCTTAATTTTGCAGTTGTGTTGTCCATATACTTTTATGGCAACAGCAAAATTGACCTTGAAGGCTATTGATTGCATTTGATGATTTTCTATATCAGAGGAGGGGAAGTAATACCAATGAATAATGCAGAGTGTTCTGTATTTTTTTTTTTCTACAAATGCTTATTACCATAAAAATGGATGATCTCAATCACAAATATGAGAAACTCAGACTCAGCCTAAAGAATACTTGTGTGAAGTTTGATGAGAATTGGATAAAAATTATGGATTTGTATAAAGGACATACAGACAGATAAACAAACACAAACATCTTGCCTTTTATATATATAAAATAAATAAATCGATTTTCTGCACTATTGTAAGACTTGCAACCTTAAAACTTCTGAATATCATTTAAGTCTTTGTCTATGAGTGTATCAAATTTGATTAAAATCGGACCACTCCTTCTATAACCTGATTTTTTCGATTATCGATATTTATCGGGAGTACCTCGACACAAAACCTAGCTAAGAACACTCGCAGACGCTTATAGTACAACTGTGTAAATTTTCAAGAAAATCGGTCCAGCCGTTTCAGAGTATTTAGGTAACGGACACGGATACACACAAAGTTCCATTTATAAATAAGTTTAGACTTAGATAAGAATGTGTGACCAATAAATATATAAAGTCATAACAAACAAAATATTTCATGGATTCAACCTTTTCTATTTTTTTTTAACAACATATTTTACATATGTTCATTTTCTATGCTATTATTAAATCCTGTACTTAAAATTAAATGAAAATGTCTAATTTTTGTGATCTTTTCCCAGTATGCATATAAGCAGTCATACACCAAAATCAAGTATCAATCCCTGTCAGTCATTTAATGCTGAAACTGAATTTTTTATTCAGGAATGTTTCAATATACTTCAAGTGGCTGCAAGGGTTTTAAAATTGTTTCCGAAGTATTACAAGTTCAGGAGTATTTCAAAACAAACTGTATGCTTCAAAGTCCAAGTTCTATTTTCTATAGAAGTTGGAAGTATTCTATTGTCATTAGATATCCTGTTATTTTGGCAGTAGGTACATTTTTGAAGAGCATGTTAAGATTTTGTGCTTGGCAATAACTACTACATATTTTTTGTGTTTCTTGCATTCTATCAAAATGTTTGATGATGAGAAATTGGTTGCAGTGGATACACCAAGGTGTAGTTGCTGCCTTGAGCCCGCACGTGTGTATGAGATGAGTCTGTCCAATTCTTATTCTGTTGAGCACTATACCTTGTACATGGTCAGTTGACAACTCAATATTCTCCTTTCTCCTTTGTCAGCTGATGTTCATATAGTTTATTGTTTGGGAAACAACTCCAGATTGCCATTTTATTTTGATGTGCTGTGTAATTTTGCTTTTGTAATCTGTATATGAGAGTTTGATGTTGGTTATTTTCATTTTCGATGCCTCTTTTGTCAGTGTGTAAGCTTCATGATTTCCCTGATACTTATATGGCTAGGAATCCAAGCCAATATTGTTTTGCGATTTAACTGATAACTAGTTTCTAGGATTTCTTGAATATAAAGATTTGTGTTCTTTTCTTTAATTGCTCTTAAACTAGATAGGAAGTCTGAGAATATTATGAACTTCCTATCTTTTGAATTTTCTATCATTTTAAGTGTCATTTTAATGGTTTGTAATTCAGTTGTATAGATGGATGCATTATTTCGTAGTCTGATTTGTGAATTTGTCTGTTTGTGGCTGCTGCACCAGTTCTATCTAGAATTTTTTTATCCATCTGTGTAGAATGGTTTATCATCAGGATATTTGTTTCTTAATTCTCTGTAAATACTTTTGTTGATTGTTTCTTTTTTTCTTTGTGTCAATGTTAGGTCTATGTGTGGTTTGGAGATTGTAGAGTTACCTTATTTATTGTGACTGATGTTACATTATCAGGATCTTTACTTGTTCTAGTGCTTTGTTAATTTGAAGTCTAAATGAAAGGATGGTTAATGGTTTATTTCTATAAAACTAGATATATTGAGGTTCCTATTTTTTGGTATGCTAAGCTATTTGTGTGGGATTGTAGTTTTATGGCATATTGAAGGGATAATGTTTCCCTATATAGATACTTTATCTCAGTCCTTGATTTTGTATGGTTTGTAGTTTTTCTAAGATAGGCTTGATGTTTAGCACTGTGAATAATGCATACATAGTCTAATTTTGATCTGATGTGTGAATGACATATTCTGAGCATTACTTTTTGGTTGGCACCCTGATTCAGTTTTGATATTACTTTTAGAAACTTCAAAGTTTTTGGCATTTTTGATTAAGGTAATCATTGTGTGCCTTTAAGTTTACTATCGGGTATGATTTTTAGATATTGTATTTGTTGAACGATAGGAATTAAGTGTCCATTTAATTTTAATTCTGGATTGAGATGGAAGGCATACAAAGTTTTTGTTTTGGAGAAACAGAATCCATTTTCATTAGTCCATTTTTCTATCTTGTTTAAACATTTGCACATATCTTTCAAGGGAAGGCATGTTTGGGGATAAGTATATTAAGGGATCATCTACATATAGGCATTTTTCAATTCTTGTATTAATGATTTTAATGATACATTATTTATTCTTAAAATAGATAGTAACTGATAAAATGCTACCTTGAGGTACTCCTGCCTCCTACTTGTATGCACCTGATGTTGTCTTTTCATTTCATGTTTGGTTTGATGGTAAATTTTGGATGAATATAGCAATTCCTTTTATTCCCATCTTGTGCATGTGGTGTTCAAGATTGAAGAATATTGATACCATATGAAGACCTCAAACAAAGCATCACAAACAAAGGATTCTAGCTGTACAAGTCGATCAATGGTTCCTTGGTTTTTTTGGAATCCACTTTGGTAGCTAGATAAAAGACTGTTTCTCTCCAGGTACCACATTAAGCATTTACCATTCTCTCCATCATCTTCCAAATGCAACTTGTTAGTGCAACGGGTTGTTGGCTTGGAATGGTCTTTGCTGGGTTTAGGAATTGGAATGATGACAGACTCGAGTCACAGTTTTGGAAATTTGTTTGAATACCATTTGTCATTGAAGATCTGGAGCAGTATCAAAATACTTTTCTGGCAGGTGTTTTAAAAATTTGTAATGAATTTCATCTGAACCAGTTGTAGAGTTTTTACTTTGGCTTGTAGAGTCTTTTGGTTCTGTCATAGTAAAGAGAGTATTGTATTTTTTATTATTTGAAGTGAATGGAAGTCTTTCTTGTTCTATAATGGTCTTATATTTTTTTAATTTAGGAGTGTAGGGATTTGTTGAGTTTCTTTGAAATTCTGTTGCTATTAGGTTATTTTTTTTTCAGTGCATTTTGGTTAAGTGGACTGTCGCAGTTTGTGATATTTTTCATTAATTTCCCTCATTTCCCATGTTTTATTTATTGGAGTTTTGTTGTTTAGTCAGAAGTCATATTTTGTCAAGCTTTTCTTTTGGATTTTTTAATTATACAGTGCGCTTTTGCTTGAGCTTGCTTGTTTTTCGTAGGTTGATTTTGGTTTTGTAGGTTCATTGTGGTTGGGTTGCATAAGAATATCTATAGCATTTTTTTCCTGGTTTTAGCAGCTTTTCTGCATTTTGTTGTAAACCAGGGTTTTGATTTGTTATGTGGTTTAAAAGAAGATTTGGGTATTGTTTGTCTTGATATTTGTGTTACTATGTTTTTAAAGAAGACTATTGGTTCTGGTTCATTGAGAATTTCCACATTGATTTGGGATGAGCAGAGTTTATTGAATTTTAACCAGTTAGCTTTGTGTAGTTGCCATTCTGGATTCTTTTCTTCTGGTATAGGCTTGATTTTATTTAGGAAACTACTGCTCTAGCCATTATGAAAGTTCATAAAAATTAAGGGGGAGCATATGGTTAAGTCAATAGCTGATGCCGATCCGATACCCAAGTGTAGGCATGTGTGCGTTTGGTTATTAAAGATATAGATCAGATGATTCTAATACAGATTCTATAATTTTACTAGATCGATTGGGGTTCCTACACCCCCACATTTTGCTGTATGCATTAAAATCTTCCATTATTAGAGAAGGAGTATGAAGTTGGCCAATTAGACTTTCTATTTCAGTCTTTTTTTGTTTTGGAGGAATATAAATTGATTGAGTTATTGTTTGATGAAGTTTTTACTACCATGTTCTGCAGATTTGTGTTTAATTGTAATTTTTCATGAGGTATTGATTTTTTTAACCAATATTAAAGTATCACCACTTGGCCTTTTTTTTTTTTGGCATTTTTGCTTAAAGGTAATCAATGTGTGCCTTCAAGTTAAGTTTACTATCGGGTATGATTCTTAGATACTGTATTTGTTGAACAATAGGCATTAAGTGTATTTAATTTTAATTCTGGATTGAGATGGAAGGCAGTAATGCATACAAAGTTTTTGTTTTGGAGAAACAATCCATTTTCATTGGTCCATTTTTCTATCTTGTTTAAACATTTGCACATATCTTTCAAGGGAAGGCATGTTTGGGGATAAGTATATTAAGGGATCATTTACATATAGTTTATTTTTCAATTCCTGTATTAATGGTACTAATTTTATTTTGAGAATAAATAATGTAAGTGATAAAATGCTACCTTGAGGTACTCCTGCCTCCTACTTGTATGTGCCTGATGTGTTTCCATTTCATACTTTGATATATTTATTTTGTGATAAGTTTCATATCCTTTAAATATGTTGTCATTTTCTTTGAGAAAGTTCTCCTGCAAGGAGACAAAATTTGGATTGTAATTTGTAAGGAGTTGTTTGAGTTTCTCATAGTTTGGTTTAACACCTCTACAGTTCCATTGTATTATGCTTGTGTTCTGTTTGTCAATTTGAGCAGTAATTATTTTATTTTACTGAGTGGATTTTAAGAATGTTTTTGGTTATCTATTTCCATATATTTCATAATTTTTATACTGTTTATCTTGTTTAAGAACTCCATTGAGTATTTGTATGTTCTTGAATATTTAGGTTATTTTCATTTTTATTATCTTTATTTTAATTTTGTTTGTTTGATTTTTGTTCTGTCAGTTTCTGGAGAATTCGTCATTTGAGAAAATCTAAGTGTTTTGTCATTGAGATGTTGTTGTCAGTGAATTTTGTATTTGAGGTTAGTTTTCGTTTTTTTTTAATTCTTGAATTAAAAATTAAAGTTCTTGTTTCATGTAATTTGCTTGATATTAGATTTTCATAGATATAGCTTAATGTTGTTTGGGTAATTTTTTCAAATGATGATGTATTGAAATTCGTTTCAATGCTTTTCCTTGCTTCTGAATAGGGAATATTTTTGGTATGTCTAATTTTTAATCTATCTTTTTCTTTTTTCCAGGTTTTATAGTACCAGGAAGTTGCCCTATATTTTTTACAATTAGGGCATTTTATTTCTTTGTGTTTAGGATTATTCTCCCCACATTTTCCTCATACCATCTTCCTTGCACATTCATTCTTACTATATCCATATCTTTGGCAGTGGAAGCATCTTAATGAGTTTAGAATATATGTCTCTACTTTGGAAATCATATAGCCAATTTTTATTTCCTGTGGTGGTTCTGGTGTATCAAAAGTAATGATATAAGTGTTGGTATCTATAATTCTACTAGCAGTATAGCCCGGCATTGCTCGGGTGTAATGAAAGCTTAAAACTAATACATGGTCCTGGAGCTCAGACTCTTTGGACGTTGGCATAAAAAAATAAAAAGCAGTAGTGGTTTCCAGTTAAAGCGAAACAGTAGACTGAAAGAAAAATGAATGGATGTAAGTCAAATTTTGATTTCCTGGTATCGATATCAAATTTTCTGCACTCTTGTAAGAACTGCAACCTTGAAACTTCTGAATATCGTTTCTTATGTCTTTGTCTATGAGTGTATCAAATTTGATTAAAATTGGACCACTCCTTCTATAACCCGATTTTTGATATTTATCGGGGGTACCTCGACACAAAACCTAGCTAAGAACACTCGCAGATGCTTATTGTACAACTGTGTAAATTTTCAAGAAAATAGGTTCAGCCGTTTTGGAGTCTATAGGTAATGGATGCACACACACAAAGTTCCATTTATAAATAAGTTTAGATTTAGATCATTGTTTTTTAATAGATATTCTTTTTATGTCTGTAATGTTTTATTTTTTGATATAATTATTGTTATTAATTTCCTCCAGTGTACACGGTGACAATTCAGTTCTCCTCATGACACCTTTGGAGGAATTTAAAAAATGAATACAAGTAAACCCTTACCTTTATATCATGAAATTTAGACATCTTTAAGAGAGCCACGTTTTCCTTTGAAATTCTATCAGTAATGTATTATTTCTATATATATATATATATATATATATATATATTATATTTTTTTTTTTTTTAACTGTTTTTGGAGTGACCTGAGATGCTAAGATTTTTTTCTATTACAGAAGGTGACAACTTTGTTATTAATTTTCCTTCTATTACTATGAATTTAAAAAAAAAAATTTCCTTAGACTGATTTTGTGTCAAGATTAATGTGTAATCTCTAGGCTTTTTGTGCTCATACTTTATTATTATCATCATCATTCATCAGCCATGCTCCTCACCAACCACAGAGACCTATATGGAGATGATGATGATGAGGCGGGGGATCTCATCTACCTCATTCTTTCAGGTCTACACGACTGGTATACTCAAAAGGTGAGAAAGGTTCTGAGCACCTGTTATATCCAAGAATGTTCACCCAAGTATGGGCTTTCTTCAGAGGTTGAAACAGTCTTATCAGATTCCTTTGTTTCCAGTCTGATTGACCATACAGTCACCAATTACTGAGTTGGTTTAATGTTTGATATGGCAAATATGAGCGCATTTTGCTTGTTTTGCTAGTTTGATTTAGGGCTTGATGCGATCAGTTGGTTGATTGGATCAGGTCTCTCCATCAGTCAGTCTAGCTCAAGTAGGAGCAAAAGTGGCAAAAGTTGGAGTTTAGGAGTATATGTATAGCCCAACTCCTAAAACCTCAACCACCAGGGTCTGTCCTCAAGCATCACAGGTTGCTACCCATTACAAAGGGATGGCCTACTTGGGGGACTTTTACCCTTGCAGAAGTGCAGTTGGTGTATCCTAAAGCCCCACTAATAGAGCGACTAATTTCTATATGGCTCACTTAGAGAAAACTTGATAGTTCTGCAAAATTTATGGTGTATTCATATTAACAAAAATATTGGTTTAATATGGATGTTTCACACTTGGTGGTAAAAACAAAAATTGCCCAGTCCCTATATCTGTTATCACAAAAGCATTAGACAGATGACAATCTTCCCTTTTTAGTGCAATGAGGTGGTGTTGTTGTGGAGTTGAAATCTCAGAGACGAGAGACATCTGCATCAATTTTGTGCCCTGAAGACAAGTTTGATTTTTATTAAGTGCCTCATGCCAGATGAAAGGAGTTTAAAAAATATTTACATCAAAATAACTTATACTTACCACATCCTCTTTCATCTGCTCCATGTTTTTTACAATTCCATATCCCATCGCAATGTTCATGGCTATAATAACATGCATCTTCACCAAAATCACACATTATCTGATCAGAAAAACAACCTTAAAAAAAACAAAAAAAAAAACATCAAACATAGTATTTTATATTGAAAGTAATTAAAAAAATAAAAAAGCAGTATAAATTCATGCATACATATAAACAGACAAGTGTTACTCTACATACATTTAAAAATAATCATCTACTGCTTTATTAGACATAACACATATCTAACCAATAAGAAATGAACCCCAAACAACATTCCAGTATACTGTCCCTTTGTAAAAGTTTTCCATTTTTCATCTTTAACAAGATCTCTAAAGAAGCTTTAATAAAAGTGAAACAAGTTAGATTGAGAGATATCTCCTACCTTGTTCTTCATTTATCCTGTCATCTTGTTGGATTCTGATCCATTATTTCAACTCATATATATATATATATATATATATATATATATATATATGTCCACAATAAGTTTGCATCCAAGTTCTTTCATTTAACCTTTTTTCAGATATATTATCACAATCTGAGATACTTAATAATAAAGGTATAAAAATATAGGCAAAAAAGAAACTAAATGAAATTGGCTAGACTATCAAAAAACATGTCATTTTACAGTTGAAGTGGCTATATATAACCATAAGTTCTAGGCTAAAAGTTCCTTTTCTCATTTGTTGGACTCTTTCAGTCTCAATCGTTATCTTTGGTCTTCTCAATTCCTTGTCTATATTTCTGAGATGAGGTATTGTAACCATTTACATTATACGGACTGTTGTTGTCATCTTTGTTGGAAGCGGCATAACTCATTGAACAAGAACAATCTACCCCCATGAACAAAAAGGGTTCAGTTTAAAAATTCCAATCACCTGAAGAAGGTTGGCGTGTACAACAGCCGAAACATCATGAATATGGCAACAAAGATGAGGATAACAGTCCAAACAATATAAATAATGCAAATAATTCTCAATTCCAGTTCTATTTTTTTTAAATTTTATTTTTAATATTCTCTCACATTTAATAATCTCTTGTGTCTTAGTGGCTTTATTGTCTTGCTTGGGGGTGAAATGGTTAAAGAAAAAAGAAATATTCAACCTTCTCCAAGTTATTTAATGCTGAATTCTGTTGTCAAGACATAGACATTTTTAATTTTTAGACTCTTAGACAAACAAAACATTGTAGAAATTAGTCTGGTTCACATGAGAGTTAAAATGAAAAAAAAAATGGTAGGAATCAGTCTGGTTTCCACAAGAATCCCAAAATGGTAAACATTGGTCTATTCTATATACAAGTCAAAAAGGTCAGACTAGGATTTTTTTGTTTTTATTTTTATTTTTTTTTTACACTAGTAAAAAAGGTAGACATAGGAAGGCAAACAAAGTTCCTTTGAAGGAGATTTTATCCTTTGCTTACAAATGTAGTTCGTGTATTTAATCTTCATCCCAACCAACAGGGAGAGTAATCAAAAGAATAAAGAGATCTAATGATAATGTCAAGAAAAGGATCCTTTTTATTACAAAACTTTGTATATAAAGTAGAGGCAAAGGTCCATTGTTATTCAGAGATGTAATTTATAGGTCATAAAATAGGGAAACATTTTACACTGTTAATTCTGCCATCCTTAAAACTTATATCTACCAGTCTGAATATTACTATAAGAAGCAACAATAAGATGAAAAGAAAAACTTGTTTCATCCATGAAATTCACACAACTAAAGACCGAATAGAATTGTCCTTACCTCGTCGCTGAAATTTAGCATTTATACCCCAGCCAGGTTGCAAACTGTCTGTGTGGTAGACAATGTACATATCATTTGTTGTTGATTCTATAATGAGTAACTTGTTGCCAATTCCATTATTGTGGGAGAATTTTCTCAGCACCCGACCAGTAGCATCCTTGCCATTGTAAATAGTGACAGAATCATTCTTGTAGAGTGACAACTGAAAAGTCAGTTGTACCCTGGCACTTGGTCCACTCACATGCACACTCCATTGACAGTTTAGGCTTTTATTATACAGGGATGAGATCTGGGGTGTTCTGAAACTGCCTTCATCATCTCTGATGTCCTTTTTGCAAATAGAACTAGATGCTGATAAGGAAGGCAAGAAAAGTAGAAAAAAAATCATTGGTTAGCTTAAATAAGAATCTTAGAAAGTCAAGAAATAAATGAAAATATGTAAAAAACAAAAAAAACGAAAAAAAAAACCCAAAATCAGTGTTTAAAAAGAAAAACCCTTTATTTACAATTTGAACTCATTCTTTCCTTTCTATATAAAATATTATTATGATTACACCCACTGATAATAACTCTTGATGGGGTCTCCACATCCTTTGCTCTAAAAATTTTTAAAAGAGGGGGGGATGCAATTTATTGAAATGACTATTACAGACAAGGACGACAAAATCTTATTTAAATAGTTTGGACATTACCACTTCTGGCTGCCAGCTCTTGGTAAATGAGGTTTGATAAAAAAAAATATTGGAACTGTTGTTATGGTAATAGAGCTAAAGTACGCTTAGCACTGATTGACTGTGGACTGTTGCGTATACATACCAAGTTAAAATGTGACTACTCACTTCTGTTGTTAGAAGTGTGTAGAATGTGGTCATCTCCCCACACAATAGAGATTCCATCAGTGACCATAGCTTGCAGCAGTTTTTCACCAAACACCATTTTCCTCAGGTTTGACAATTATCCTCAATAACAAAACTATATCTACCAGTCTGAATATTACGATAAGAAACAACAATAAGAAATTGTTTCATCCATGAAATTCACACAACTTTATGACATTATTTAGAGAACCCAATAAAATGAAAAAAATAAGTAGCCAAAAATAAATCCCACTTGAAAGGAACAACATTTCAAGACGTTGAGGAAATTCAAGAGAATGCAACAAGACAGTTACTCGCTATCTCAAGAAAAGGATTTCCAAGAATACTTCCATCGATAGAAACTGTGCTGGAAAAAGTGTGGGGCTTCAGAAGAGGACTACTTCAAAGGAGATTAAATGCCAAATTGATGTGTTTTAGTTTTCTTTTTATAGCATCAGTTTCAATACTTTTTGATCAGACTTTGTATAACACCTGAAACAATTATAATTCTATATCCTCTTCACATTATACAAGGGTGGATCAATAGGTTTGAAGCCTAAAATATAGGTAGATGAATTTTGATTTGCGATTTTCACTGTGTAATGTGATTCAAGAGGAAATTATATTGAAAATATATTTTTTTATCACCAAGCTATAGACTTAATGATATATATATATATATATATATATATACACACACACACTCCTGATAAAAATTTTAAAAATTTTTTAAAAAGAAATATTTTTTTACAGATAGATTTTAAACCCCTCCAACTTAAGGTTACCAATACTACAATCTAAAATGTTATGGAAACAAAAAGCTACATTCTAAACATTTTATTTAGAAATTTACATATTTATAAAATGAGGCGATTTACACTGATCAAAATTATAAGACCAGAGACAAAAGTTCTACAAAATTGTATGAAAAGTGTATGAAAACATTCAACAACCAAATTTAATAATGAGTTCTACCTCCACTGCTTTTGTTGACTTCAAAAACTGTCGGGCATGCTAGAAATAAGCGTTTCCATTAAGGTGCGGGGGATAATGCTCTGCTTCTGAAGATGGCTTCATGAAATTCATTTTTTGTTGAATATTGTTTGCCATTTCGATAAACATCTCGTCATCCATCCGCAAACATATTCAATTAGGTTTAAATCTGGTGAGTATACAGGATGTCCCAAGAGATGGACCCCATTTTCTTGTAGAAAGGTCAAGGTCCGTCTTGCAGCGTGGATTGCAGCATTATTTTGTTGGAATAACCATCCATCCACACACTAATGATGACCCTCCATCATCAAAGATGCTTTTTGTAGCATGCTAGCATAACCAGCCGCTGTTTGACGACCCTGCACCACCTGGAGCTCCATCGTCCCTCTGTAAGAAAAGGTACCCCATACCATTAGGGACCCTCCACCACTATGAAGTGTGGAGAAAATTTCAGGAGGCATGCTTTTGTTATGCCAATATCATTGGAAGCCATCAGGACCATCTAGATTGAATTTTTTCTCATCAGAAAACAGGACTTTCTTCCACTTCTCAACGTCCCATGTTTGGTATTCACGACCAAACTTTAAGCGATCCACCTTGTGATGTGGAAGCAGCCAAGGAATTTGTTTACGCTTTTTATTTACCATGCCTTTTTGTCGTAAGTATCGTCTGATGGTTACGGGACTGCAATCAGCATCTGTGACTGCTTTAATTTGACTAGAAGTCCTCTGTCTTTCATAACAACTCGTCTTATTTTCTTATTCAATGCAGGAGAAATTTTTGGGGGCCTACCAGAGGATTTTGCTTTCCATAATTCTCACTGTTCTTTAGAAAGTTGCAAATCACAGTTTTACTGCGATTTACCTTAGCTGCGATTGCCCACTGTGACAAACCTTGCTTATGGAATTCTAGAATTTGAGAACGCTCAACTTTGGTAAGTTTGCTTGCTTTAGGCATGGTAACACCTTTACACAGTGATTACTAATCTCTAACTGAACTAAAAACATTGGAATTACCATAGATCTAACAATTTATACCCCTGGTCTTATAATTTTGATCATGTGTAAATCGCCTCATTTTATGAAAATGTAAATTTCTAAATAAAATGTTTGGAATGTAGCTTTTTGTTTCCATAACCTGTAAGATTTTAGTATTGGTAACCTTAAGTTGGAGGAGTTTAAAATCTATCTGTAAAAAAAAAAAAATTTCTTTTTAAAGATTTTTAAGTGGTCTTAAATTTTTGATCGGGAGTGTGTGTATATATATATATATATATATATATATATATATATATATATAGTCATCCACAGAGAGATCTGTTCTGCTGTATCACAGCTCATCTGTATGGTTAGACTTCGATTGCTTTTAACCCAAGATTGAAACCCGACAGAGTTGGCGTCGGTCAGTCATTCCACCTCTGGACTATGGGTGCTTGGTAGAAGAAGGCAGAAATTTTAGCATGTATATTATCTATATATATATATATATATATATATATAAGAATGTATATAATAGGGTAAGAGACTACACTTTACACTTTTTGTTAATAAAGAAATTAACTTACCACAATCTTTTTCATCTCGCATATCCAAACAGTCATTAATTCCATCACAGATCTGAAACTCTTGTAGACACGTCAAATTTTGATTAATCATGGAATAGCACTGCCATTTTGGATCGCATTGAATAAGCCAAGGTCGACTTGTGATCACATCTGGAACCAGCAGAAAACTATATTACACTTTAAGAACAAAGTATTTTTACCATTATATATAAAATGAAAAGAATCTAAAAAAAAAAAAAATGTTTCATAATATTTGAACTGCTCATTGGGACCATTGTCAGTAATGACTGTATTGAAAATCTATTTCATAAATGCATCTTTATAAACTAATGTTCAAATATGAATGCTACAGTTACAGCTTTCAATCTCACATGTTCATCACAACTGAAAATTATCATTTTAAATTGTAGTTCCAGTAGTTATCATGCAAGCTTTTTATAATAATGTCTACCTATATCCCCAATGAATTTTTTTTTTTTTTGCAATAGTGTTCACCCTGTACAAAGTCCAAGAGTCACTTCAAGTAGAAGGTTACAGAGGAAGAGGCAGCACTCCAAGTAAGGTGATAATACCACCAAGACTCAAGGGGACACCGGAAGTGAAAGAGAATAAAAATACTTTTGAAGAAACAGGAAACCCAATCCTAAACAGGAAACAAGGAAAAACCCAAGCCTAAACCTCTATTGTTATTAAATAGACCAGAGAGGAGTATGAACTGGACAGTAGAAGATGCTATCAACAAAGTAAATGCTTACAGATGAATATAAACAAACAATATTCAACTATCCCCAAACCAAGTAAATGATTATAGGCAAAAAATATAAATTACCAATAATTATATATTTCTTAATCAAGTAAATGCTTACAGATTTAAATATAATAATAATAATAATAATATAAATAATAATATATAAATGGAACCTATAAGCTTTACCTCAATCATATAAATGGAACCTATAAGTCTGATGAAATAAACATCAAAAGAGGTATATTTCAACGTGATTCTTTATCTCCCTTACTATTCTGCATATCATTAATAGCACTAACCAGTCAACTTAATAAGACAGAATGTGGTTATAAAATAGGCCAAAAGAAAATAAGCCATCTATTTTACATGGATAAAGTTATATGCTAAGAATGATAATGAGCTGGAAGGTCTTCTGCAAACTGAAAAATGCTTCAGCGAAGACATTGGAATGAAATTCAATTTGAATAAATGTGCTAAAGCTACAGTTTTACGTGAATCAATACAAGAAACATCCTCAATTAGCTTAGATCCTGCTGTAACAATAAAAGAATTGAAACCAGAAGAAGCTTATAAATACCTAGGTGTAAATGAGAGTGAAAACATTCACCATAAAAAAATGAAAGAAATAGTGCGTAAAGAGTACTATAGAAGGCTACGAATGATATTAAAAACTGAATTGAATTCTCAGAAAAGAGTTATGGCCATTAATAGCCTTGCAATCCCAGTTGTCCAATATAGCTTTAACATCTTAAACTGGACTCTAAACCTCATCAGGCGAATGGATGCTAAAACAAGAAAGCTTCTTTCTAAGCATAAGATGCATCATCCAAAGGCTGATGTAGACCGTCTATACATACCCCGTAAAGAAGGTGGAAGAGGCCTTATTCAGCTGGAATTGTCATACAAGACAACAACTATTGGCTTACTAACATACATAGAAACAACAAAGGATTGGATGATACAATTAGTAAGGCAACATGAAGAAAGAAAAAATATTCAATAATAAAAGAAGGCAGTAAATACAAACAAGATTTACAGTTAGTAGATTCTGTAGAAAAGCAAAACAGAAGCCAAGAACCAACTATTGCGGCAAAAAATATGAAAATGAAAGCCAAAGATAAAGCTCTTGAACAGATGAAACAGCGCTGGCAAAACAAACCTCTGCATGGCCAATATCCAGAACGTGCCAATAAATCCAATGTTGACAAAGTTAATACTCATCGATGGTTACGTGCATCTGGATTAAAGTCTGAAACTGAAGGCTTTATTCTTGCAGCACAAGACCAAAGTCTTTTCACTAGAAACTTTCAGGCAAATATTATGCATAATAATATGGATCCAAAATGCAGGTTTTGTGATAAACACCAAGAAACAATAGACCACCTAATCTCAGGCTGTTCTGTGCTTGCTCCAAATGAATATAAAAATCGCCACGATAGAGTTGGGCAATATTTACATTGGGCAATGTGCAAACATTATGGAAAATCTGTAAACAAACACTGGTATGAACATCACCCAGCACCGGTTACAGAAATAGAAGATGTAACCATTCTATGGGATTACACCATCTACACAGACAGAAAAATTGAAGCAAACAGGCCAGACATTATTGTTAAAAACCAGAAGGAGAAAACTTGTCTATTAATTGATATGGCTTGTCCAGCGGATTGTAACATAGCAATCAAGGAATTTGAAAAACTGTCAAAATATAAAGACCTGGAAATTGAAATAGAAAAAATGTGGAAATTGAAAACAAGAGTTGTGCCAGTGATAGTAGGTGCACTTGGAATGATAAAAAATGGAACAAAACAACACATTGAAAGAATCCCTGGAAACTCCAGCTTAAGAGATATACAAAAAATTGTCTTATTAAGTACAGCCCACACACTAAGGAAAACTTTATCTATGTAATGCTAGGGATGATAGGGAAGATAGAAAAACATGAAATGGAGTCATAACAACACACCACGACCTGCCTTAGGTCTCCTCGCAGACTTGGTTGGTAGTGAGACCAAAGCAGAAATCGAAATATGATGAAAAAAATGACATAATAATAATAATAATAATAATAATAATAAAAGGAGAGATTTTAAATTTAAATAACCTAAGAGTTAACTTGTTGTAAAATCAACCTATCTAACCAAATCCATAACTATCCAGACATTCCCTTTTGATCTTCTCAAGTAAATATAACTTCCAGAATCTTACCCTCTTCCAGCCTCTTTTTGATGCTCAACTTTGACTACTTGTTGCTAATAACAACAAAGAAACAAAAATTTAAAATAACCCCAGATTTAATTACTACACAAATTGAAAACATTAAAAGTGCTTGGGATTACACAAGCATTATTACTCTTAGCCTAGCATTACTTGGGAACTAATTTTGTCTAAATAAAAAAATTAAAACAGACACTTCATTTTGTGTAGATTATTAATATGACTAAGGGAAGTAAACCACACATTAATTTACTATTAAAAGTTGATTTATTTCCCTTATCACATTTTTTTGTTAGGGAATATTTAACTTTCATGAGAAACGGCTTCTTTGACCTTTCATAACCTCCAGCATTGACCTAGGTCAACTTTATATAAGCTATACTAACCCCCAGCTCATAGTCTATCTGCATGCCAAGTTTGGTTAAAATCAATGCTTAGTTACTGTATCTATAGTGGACAGACAAACATTTCATTTGTATAGAATAAAAGAGGGTATTAATGTCAGTCAGTCAGTTAAGTGCCATACGTGATACACGCTTGGGCGATCATGTCTCGAAAGAGACATGACTGACTGGGCAGAAGATTATCCCGCAGTAGGTTGCCATTGCTTTCTGCGGTAGACTGGTTGCCGACCAAGGCTATAGAACCCAATTTGTCCTGTTATTTAACCCATAACTGGAAGGAAGAGACAGATTAATACCTTTCCCAAGGGTATTTGCGCGTAAGTGAATACAATGGATTCAACTGGAATTCAAACTCGGCTCCCCGGTTTCTCGTTCCGCGCCGATATCCACTGCACCACAAATGCACATCTTTGGGTATTAATGAGGCCATCATTATCTTCAAAGTTGGTAGTTGCTGGATATGTAGTTAATTGCATGCTATATAAGTCAGTCTTACAGTATATTATCATCAAAGACTAAGTTTGAGTTTTTTTAACGGCATATCAACACCTCTGTGGGTTATTTAATAACAAAAAAATGTGGGGTTTAAGGTATTGTTTTTAATGTTCAGTTATAGTGAGAAGGTTGATTAAGTCAAATTTTTATGAAAATTTTTTTTATTTTATTTTAGAAAAGTGAAGATGTCTTCTAGTTTTGTATTCAAAAATGTATTGCTGGGAATAATTTTTTTTCTTCAAAAATATATATTTTTCTATAAAAGTTTATTTTTATACTTTCATAGTGTTTTGACACCAGTTTGGGTGTTAAAGTTTTGCTCACAGCTGGGACCGTAAGAGGTGTTACCACTCCAGGTCAGGGTGGACCTGGGAAGAACAACAATTAAGAGGTAGTTTTATGCTCCTCACAACCTCCCTATCAGAGGCCTTTACCGTCATACCCAAGACCATCAAGGACTGAGTTTAGAGATATGGCCTTGTGTGAAATTCAGTAATGATTAATAAGTAAATAACTGGGCAACCAGCATAGGAGAATGAAAATTCTGAATTCAAAACTAGTTGGGCATGGGTCTGACAACTCCACTCATAAAGATCAACTTGCTGCAGAAACCTTATCAGAAACACTTAAGGTGGTGAGGCTGTAACCTTACGGGAGGAGGAAAAAGTGACTGTATAGATCACAAAAGTAACAATTCATTTTTTGTAAACAGTAATCATTTTACAGTTGAAATGGCGAGATATAACTAAGTTCTATGCTAACAGTTTCTTCGCTCACTTATTTCTGGAACTTTCACCCAGCTTCTTGAACTTTGATCTTCAAAAATTTTGAAGCAACATCCATTCTTATCTTTTGTATTCTTAATTTCTTCTCTTTTATTATTTTCTCTCTTTAATAATATTTTCATTTTCTTATAATTTGATATTCTAAAATTTAATATCAAACAGCAAAGTAAGGATTATGTTTAACAAATGTCCAAGTTGGTTGCACTTTCAACCAGATCCTACACTTGCAAATATGTTTACTTTGGGAGTTAGCAGCAGAAAAATGTAAGACCTGATGAAAACAAACAAAATTAGAAAAACTTTGCCTAAAATTTCTTTCAGAAAATTACTTCTCTTTTCCTTTTCAATAATTTAGGTATTCAGAATCTTGAATTATCTGAACACTTTTTTCCAACTGCTGTCCCAAGTTATCTGGATAATAGAGGAATTATTTTGCTGTTAACAAAAAGTCTTGTAAAATACTAATAATTGATAAATAAAATGAAAATAGTTTGTATGAAGCAGCAAGCAAATTAATGTACATATTGAAGAAACATGTTAAGATTGAACTAAAATCTGCTGTAAAAATACCAGGATGTACCATTTATTAATTGTAGCAAAAATGTCACTTTCAACTGATTTTAAGTATTAAAACAAGTAAAAAAGCAGGGAAGGGAAACAAAGAAACACAAAGGCCAACTACTTACTGCTACAATTTTCTTCATCACTGCTGTCTCCACATTCATCCCTTTTGTTACACTTCCAATGATCCAAGATACACTTGCCATTCCGACATGAAAATTCATTCTTCTCACAAGGGCTAATTGATGGCACATGTCCTGCAATAACAAAGATAAAAAAAAAATGAATCAATTTTGTTATTTGCTAAATTCAGTTAATTTTTGCTTTATGTGATGTGACCAATAAGAGTTATAACTGGTATCATCAAAAGACACACATCTTATACAATAACCTGATTAAAAAGAGGGTATGTGGAATAACATGACCAACTAAAGACACCCGACCAAGTACTGATGTGGATTTGGTTAGGAATCACACATGTTTGAAGCAACTGAAATGTGGTTCTACAGAAGGATGCTGCCAATATCATGGATCAAGCATGTGAGCAATGATGAGGTCTTAAAAATGATGGAAACAAAAAGGAAATTAATATTGAGCATCAAGAAGAGACAGCTGAAGTTCCTGAGACATGCAATGAGGAAGGAGGGCTTGTAGAATCTGATACTAACAGGCCAGATAGAGGGGGAAAAAGAGACAGGGGAAAAGCAATGGATAACATATTTGAAGGACCTAATCAGGTGGATGA